>JAMKCF010000018.1:6174654-6806943 GCA_023634235.1 Pisaster brevispinus
TGTGGGTGTTTTAGTGGACGAACAATTTTCTAAATTCCTACTCAAAACATACTGTGGCTGATTTCGTGGACGAACAATTTTCAAAATCCCTACTCACAACATACTGTGGCTGTTTTAGTGGACGAACTAGAAATTGTACAACTGAATTTCTTGTTTTTAGATGTTCGGCCTTCAGCCGAACAACTATTGTTATTGCTCTGGGTTTTTTTGGTGTTCGGGCATTCCGCCCGGAACACCTCTTGTTTGTGTTCGTTTTTTAAATTTTATTAGGTGTTCGGACAAAAGTCCGAAGACCTCTTGTTAGCTGTTCCGACTAAGCAGTCGGAACAGCTATTGTTTTCGTCAAGATTTTTCACAACGTTTTACAAACGTTGTTAAAAGTTAAAAACGCTATAGGTTTAACACACGATTTTTCTTTATTCGTAATCTTAGAAACAGTAGATATGACAGACTTGAGTCCTGTATTGAATTGAAGCTTAGTACATGAAGTTATCACTAAATGTCATACTGTTCAATTTCTTAATCAATTAGCTGAGTTATAATGACATGAATATTTAATTAGGCAATCTTGTTACAACCATATCTCCCAAAATAAACGTCTGATTTTCAAATTTTCTTCAGATGTTGACTCTCTGGGTATTGAAGTTGTGCACAATGAAGTAGTTTTATATGTCGCGTCATCTTGAAATTATTTTTATTAAATATATACAGTTATTATATAATAAATAAAATCACTCCAACCGTGTTGAAGATCCGATGGCACCGCGGTTTACCGTGTTTCTTACCAAGCCAAGGATCTGAGGTTCGGATCCCCCGGGTATCTCGACGAAATCAATATAATGATGCATACATTTTACTTTTTTTTACAATAAGAAATATGTACCTACATTAAAACGAACAGTACTACATAATCTTTTTCCAAATTTTGGCTCATGAGAACTTCTTTCATGGAAAATAAAACGATCCTGATTTTGTCCTTGCTCAGCACGATCTTTGGTGTACGTTCTACTATGGAGGAGGTTCTACATGGTTCTACGATTACGAAGCACCAGGTATAGCACTACCTCCATGCTCCATGTACAGTATGGTTATATAACATATATAGGCGACAACAACTTGTTCGCGAGTAGCGCTACTTTTGTAGTTTTTCGCTCTATGTATGTTGTCAATCACCACAAAGTCCCAGCTTTTTCTTTCTAAAACTTATCACTGAAGACAAACCCATGTGGAACATAAAAACTTGTTTCTTTACTTAATAATTTGGCTTCGATCTAGGCATCATTACTCTGTATGAGTAAAAGTGGACCGTGCATGGACGAATACACCTGCCTGAGATTCGGAAGTTTACACGGCATACACATTTTATAAATGACCATCGAAATGGTAGGCCTACTATCAATGTACATGTAAGTGTCTTGTGGTGAATCATGATGATGTAGTGTTAAGTGTAATTAAGAAACTTCACAATCTTTATCAACAAGCGTAATGGTTACGAATGAGCGAAATCGTTACTAAGGCGAAATGGTTACAAATGACCAAAAATGACTCAGAATAAGCGAATGATTTCCGAATAAGCGACATAATTAAGATTAAGCGAGCTGATTCCAATTCAGCGAAGTGATTGTGAGTACGCGAATTGATTCATTCACATTTTATTAATGAAAAATTGAAATGGTACTATCATTCATGTGTCTTGTGGTGAAACATTGAATGATGTACTGTTGAGTGTATATTTAACTTTACAAATCTACATCAACAAGCATCTGGTTATGAATGAGCGAAACTGTAACGAATAAGCCAAATGGTTACGAATCAGCAAAAGTATTCAGAATGAGCGAAGTGATTCTATTGATATACATGGCTCTGCTTACCATAAGGGAAGAATCAGCGCTTACGGATGCAGGGAATTCTGCGCTTACGTTAAGTGTATTTTACAGCTTAGCAGGGAACGTTTGCTTGAGCGTGTGCATATCCTCAACGCTAATTTGCATTCTTATAGCTTTAAAGCTAGCGCAGATATTTGGCGCTAGCACAGTAAGCGGAGAAAGGTGATCGTCAGCGCAGAATTTTGCGGATAAACTGGGCCCTATATACGTTGGGTTTACTTTGCCTTATAAATACGTCAGCTCGGTTCATACTTCCTGCTAATGCGAATGCGATGAATTTTGACGTCACAAATTCGCAACAAATAATTTGCTTCAGTTGACTTGTGCTCAACTCCTGCGAAACTTTTGCTGCGAAAACAGCACCTTGACTTGAAAATTTGATTCGCATTCGCAGGAAGTATGAACCGTGCTCTACCTGTTTGGTGAACAAGTTGTGTCGCTTACTGCTATTCACAACAACATAATTAATATTGTGCTTGCGGCACAAATTGCCACAATGCATCTTGAGAATCAAAAATTCGTCGCGACAAGTGCCATAGTTGGGTTTGAGGTGCGAATAGTCGAGTAGTAAATTTCCCTAGTCACCCAGGCCTACCATGAAGGGAACTTGCTTCACATGAAAAATCCTGTGCAAAAAAGGCCCAATGTCATGGCTCTGCTCTGGAAGCAAAGATCCATCCAGCGCTTGAATTCTGCGTTTACGTAAAGCGTATTACAAAGCTTAGCAGGGATTTCTTTTGCTTGTGTGCTTCTAAGCTAGCATTTTATTCCGCGCTTGCACATTAAACGGATAATGGTGATCGTAAGCGCAGAGTTTGGTGGTAATCAGAGTCATGAAATTTGGCCCTGTTCTGTGTAAGTGGGTTTGGTTAGGCCTACACTTCAAACTTGTGAAATTTCTTGTTGTGTACAAATTAATCTTGTGAAACTGGCCCAATTTCATGACTCTGTTTCACCGTGAGCAAAGAATTGACACTTCAGAAGCGCGTAAATTGTGCGCTTACATAAAGCATATTTCACAGCTTAGCAGGGATATTTTTGATGTGCGCGGGGAAACTTATCATATGTATTCTTTGCTTTGAAGCCTGCGCAGATATTTCAGCGCTTGCACAGTAAGCGGAGAATGGTGATTGTATGCGCAGAGTTTGGTAGAAAGCAGAGCCATAGTAAAGCTGATGGCCCATGTTCTAAAGTGGGTTTAGTTTGCTTCACTAATTTGGTAAATTCCTTGTTGATAGGGGGCCTATATGAGGGGAAGTTATAGCTTGACATTATGCATAAATCTTGCATATTGAATTGAAATGTCTCCTAAGAGCGCCCCCTATCGTCAGGAGTAGGAAAGGTATGTACAATTACAAAATTATGAGAGTTGTAAATACAATTTGTGTTTTTAAACACGTATTATTTCACTAAGAGTTATTCCAGTCCATCAAAACTAATCAAGGTACAACTTATTTACAAGATAATTAACGACTAAATAAGAAATCGGATCCAATGGCTAGCTGGCAAATTGTGCCGTGATTGCGCAATTACGGCTACGTGTAAGACTGCCTTGAAATTGGAATCCTAATTTCGTTTGAAGGCTTTGGATTGGGTTAAGTTGCATACCATAATTAAAATCTTGGGTAATGGGTATAACGTAGTACTTCATAAACTGGATGCAGTCACTTTCAGTGCATTGTTACACCATTATTGTAATACAGTGTTGACCTTTATGGGTTGAGGACTTACTTGACGGGAGTCTACGACGTTGTCGTGAAGTTGGCTTCTTTTTATTTGTTTTCTAACCGCGTTCAGGACCCATTACTTTGTACATGTACAAAGTAATAACCCATTGGATTTGTACACAACCAATAGGCCTACATTAGATTCCTACGTAGGTTTAGGGTTTTCGTTAAAACGAACGTACGTTTTAATAGGGTTTTTGTAAAAGGCACTGCATTGGGATAAGTTACATACCATCGTGTACCTTATCAAATTTATTGGTATGAAAAGACATTTTTGTTACTGTGACGTCATCAGGTGTCAAATTACGGTAATTAAAAGCCTTAATGAGTTTTTCTTTTCAGCACCATATCTCAAAAAGTATACGGCCGATTTCAAATCTTTTTTCAGTAATAGACTCCTTGGGCATAGGAGATTAGCCTTGGATAGCCCTGACCCAGAGTTGACCTTTACTTCCGGGTCAACCGGAAGTGGGACCATATCTCAAGAGTTACACAACCGATTTAAATTTTTTCTTCAGTTATAGACTCCTTAGGCATTTTTTTTTGAAAAACCGTGACCCAATGTTGACCTCTACTTCCGGGTCAACCGGAAGTGGGACCATATCTCAAGAACTACACAACCGATTTTCAAACTTTTTCAGTTATAGACTCCTTGGGCATTAAAGATTAGTTTTAAATAACTTTGACCCCATGTTGACCTTTACTTCCGGGTCAACCGGAAGTGGAACCATATCTCAAAAAGTACACAGCCAATGTTCAAACTTGTTTTTCAGTTATAGACTCTTAGGCATTAAATATTAACTTTGAAAAACCGTGACCCCATGTTGACCTCTACTTCTGGGTCAACCGGAAGTGGGACCATATCTCAAAATCTACACAACCGATTTTCAAACTTTTTCAGTTATAGACTCCTTGGACATTGCAGATTAGCCTTTAGTAGCCCTGAACCCATGTTGACCTTTACTTACGGGTCAACCAGAAGTGGGACCATATATCAAGAGCTACACAACATTTTTCAAACCTTTTTTCAGTTATAGATTTCTTGGGCAATGAAGCACATAATCCAGGCAAAACAACAGAACAGCTTCGTGTTTTTTCACAAACACCTAATGTCTAGTTATTGTTCTTTTTTTTAGGCGTTCGGGCATTAAGCCCCAACAACTCATTGTTATTGTTCGTTTTTTTTTTTTTTTTAAGTGTTCGGACAAAAGTCCGAAGACCTCCTCTTATTGATCTTTTTTTTTTTAGGTGTTCGGCCTACAGCCGAACAACTATTGTTATTGCTCTGTTTTTAGGTGTTCGTGCAATATGTGCACGTACACCTCTTGTTTTTGTTCTGTTTTTTAGGTGTTCGTGCAACATGTGCACGAACACCTATTGTTATTGTTCTGGGTTTTTTTTTTTTTTTTTCTTCTCCATCTTCTTCTTCCCATCTTCTTCTGTAGAGAACTCTTCTCTACAGCATAACTCAACATTGAAACTGAATTGAACCTTGAAACTCATCAGACAATGGAACCTCAATATGAAGACGGCACAGTTGTCATGACGTCATGATGACGTCATCAGGTGTCGAATTACAAGGTTTTAAAGTTGAAAAATGACCATTTTCTATTCGCTGTATCTTCGTGAATTGGAAAGCTAGGATGCTCATAATTGGGCATCTTATAAATCAAAACTGGGCAAACATTTAAATTTAACGGAAGGTCAAAGTCTGCCTTTGTGGTCTTTTTTTTATTTTGGTCATAACTCAAAATTAAAATTGATTTTGACCTTGAAACTCATCAGACAATTGAACCTTGATATGGGGACGGCACAGACTTGATGACGTTATAATGACGTCATCGAGTGTCGAATTACAAGGTTTTTAAAGTTAAAAATTGACCTTTTTCTATTTGCTGTATCTTCGTAAATTTTAAAGGTATGATGTTCATAATTGGGCATATGATAGATCAAGACGGGTGCATCATTTGAAAAGTTAACGTCAAAATCGTATGACCTTAACTTTCGGGTCGTTACCCTGGGTCGAAGTTTGCCTTCGTTGATTTTCCTTTAAAATATCATGTTTTGGGCTTTTTTACGGCATAACTCAAGATTAAAAGTTACCTGAACATTGAAACTCATCGAACACTTAAATCATAGTATAAGATGACACAAACTTGATTATGTCATGATGACGTCACCTGGTATTGAATTACATTAAATCAAAGTTTAATATTTGTAAAAAATCATAACTCATGAACTACATGTCGGATTTTTATAATCTACACATCATCGGATTGGTCGTTAAAAGGTCAACAAACGCTACACACAACATGACCCCATTTGACCTTGACTTCCGGTTTAAACCGGAAGTTGAAAGATGGAAAAATTCATATCTAAAAAACTACGTCATAATTTAACATGAATTTGACATCAGGTTATAGATGAGTTATTCTGCCGAAATTTTTGCACAAAAATTATAGCATTTTAATCTTTGCATCTGGTCAAAAAATTGGGCGTCAAAGCGCATGTGTCGTTGACTTTCATCGTGTGACAACGCACGATAGTGTAGGCCAAAATACGCCGACACTGTACACAGCCACCGCATTTAAACTGCGTATTTTGCCGATTCACTGTAGCTGGCCGTTCCGCTCCATTGTTTATAAGGTTCAAAGTCCACGCAGCCTTGCCAGTACATGTACATGTCACATGAGGGCGCTATATCACATGAATGGTCATTATTTACAGAGCTCTGTGACAAAATAATTCAATTGATGATAGTCCGTGTACTAATTGAAAAATTCATAACTCCTTAACCACACGTTGGATTTTCACAATCCAAACGTCGTCTGAACGGTCTTGATAAATTAAACACGCGCTACACAAAATATGACCCATTTGACCTTAACTTCCGGTTCAAGCCGGAAGTTGAAATTTCATGTTTCAAAAAATCATAACTTCTGAACCACACATTGGATTTTTACAATCTATGCATCATTTGGAAGGTATGAAACGATACACAAAATGTTATGCCATTTGACCTTGACTTCCGGTTCATACCGGAAGATGAATTTAATTATTAAAAAAATTATAACTCCTCAACCACTTATTGTATTTTTATCAAGTAAACGTCATCAGAAAGAGCTCTTTAGACTTAACAAACGATACACAGTGTGACCTCATTTAACACTGACTTCCGGTTCAAACCGGAAGTTAAAAATTAATGTTTCAAAAAATCATAACTTCTAAGGCACACTTTGGGGTTTTTTTTGCAATCTTTACATCATTGGCAAAGTATTTATCAACTTAAGAATTGACACACAGAATGCGACCTAATTTGACCTTTGACCTTTGACCGGATGATCTAATTCAATACTTGAAACAATCATAACTCCCGAACCACACATTTGATTTTTATCAACTACACGGCATTACAGAGAGCTCCTAGAACTGACCTATTGCTACACAGTATGATCTCATTTGACCTAAGTTTTGGTTCAAACCGGAAGTTGAAGATTTATAATGGAACAAAATCTTACTCCTGAACCACAAATCGAGGTGATAGAATAAAATATCGTTAAAGCTTAATCTGATGACATCGATCACGAACACCTTATTTTTGTAGCAAACAAAAATTCAATGTCTAGTTTTTTAGGTGTTCGTGCAACATGTGCACGAACACCTATTGTTTTTGTTCTGGTTTTTTTTTTTTTTTCTTCTCCATCTTCTTCTTCCCTAGAACTCTTCTCTACAGCATAACTCAACATTGAAACTGAATTGAACCTTGAAACTCATCAGACAGTTGATCCTCAATATGAAGACGGCACAGTTGTCATGACGTCATGATGACGTCATCAGGTGTCGAATCACAAGGTTTTTAAAGTTGAAAAATGACTATTTTCTATTCACTGTATCTTCGTGAATTTGAAAGCTAGGATGCTCATAATTGGGCATCTTATAAATCAAGACTGGGCTAACATTTGAAAAGTTAACGCCAAAATCGTACGACCTTTACTTCCGGTCTTAACGGAAGGTCAAAGTCTGCGTTTTAGGGTCTTTTTTAATTTTGGTCATAACTCAAAATTAAAATTGATTTTAACCTTGAAACTCATCAGACAATTGAACCTTGATATGAGGACGGCACAGACTTAATGATGACGTCATCGGGTGTCGAATTACAAGGTTTTTAAAGTTAAAAAAAGACCTTTTTCTATTTGCTGTATCTTCGTAAATTTCAAAGGTATGATGTTCATAATTGGGCATATGATAGATCAAGACTGGGGCATCATTTGAAAAGTTAACGTCAAAATCGTATGACCTTAACTTCCGGGTCGTTACCCTGGGTCGAAGTTTGCCTTCGTTGATTTTCCTTTAAAAAATCATGTTTTGGGCTTTTTTACGGCATAACTCAAGATTAAAAGTTACCTGAACATTGAAACTCATCGGACACTTAAATCTTAGCATCAAGACGACACAAACTTGATTATGTCATAATGACGTCACCTGGTATTGAATTACATTAAATCAAAGTTTAATATTTGTAAAAAATCATAACTCATGAACCACATGTCGGATTTTTACAATCTACACATCATCGGATTGGTCGTTAAAAGGTCAACAAACGCTACACACAACATGACCCCATTTGACCTTGACTTCCGTTTCAAACCGGAAGTTGAAAATTTCAAAATTCAAATCTCAAAAACTACGGCATATTTTAACATGAATTTAGCATCAGGTTATAAATGAGTTATTCTGCCGAAACTTTTGCACAGAGATTATAGCATTTTAATCTTTGCATCTGGTCAAAACTGGGCGTCAAAGTGCATGTGTCTGTTGACTTTCATCGTGTGACAACGCATGATAGTGTAGGCCAACACAAACATTCGCCGACAGTGTACACAGTACCTGGCCGTTCCGCTCCCTTGTTTATAAGGTTCAAAGTCCACGCAGCCTTGCCAGTACATGTACATGTCACATGAGGGCGCTATATCACATGAATGGTCATTATTTACAGAGCTCAACTAATGATAGTCCGTGTAATAATTGAAAAATTCATAACTCCTTAACCACACGTTGGATTTTCACAATCCAAACGTCGTCTGAACGGTCTTGATAAATCAAACACGCGCTACACAAAATATGACCCATTTGACCTTAACTTCCGGTTCAACTTCAAGCCGGAAGTTGAAATTTCATGTTTCAAAAAATCATAACTTCTGAACCACACATTGGATTTGTACAATCTATGCATCATTTGGAAGGTATGAAACGATACACAAAATGTTATGCCATTTGACCTTGACTTCCGGTTCATACCGGAAGATGAATTTAATAATTAAAAAAAAGTATAACTCCTCAACCACTCATTGTATTTATATCAAGTAAACGTCATCAGAAAGAGCTCTTTAGACTTAACAAACGATACACAGTGTGACCTCGTTTAACACTGACTTCCGGTTCAAACCGGAAGTTAAAAAATAATGTTTCAAAAATTCATAACTTCTCAGGCACACTTTGGTTTTTTTGCAATCTTTACATCATTGGCAAAGTATTTATCAACTTAAGAAATGACACACAGAATGGGACCCAATTTGACTTTGACTTCTGGTTCAAACCGGATGATCAAATTCAATATTTGAAATAATCATAACTCCTGAACCACACATTGCATTTTTATTAACTACACGGCATTACAAAGGGCACAAATCAGGTTGATAAAATGAAATATTGTTCAATCATAATTTGATGACATCATCGATCACGAACACCGTGTTTTTGTAGCAAACAAAAATTCAATGTCTAGTTTTCTTCTCCATCTTCTTCTTCCAGCGAACTCTTCTCTACAGCATAACTCAAGATTGAAACTGAATTGAACCTTGAAACTAATCAGACAATTGAACCTTAATATGAGGACGGCACAGTTGTCATGACGTCGTAATGACGTCATCAGGTGTCGAATTACAAGGTTTTAAAGTTGAAAAATGACCATTTTCAAGTTGCTGTATCTTCGTGAATTTAAAAGCTGTGATGCTCATAATTGGGCATCGGATAGTTCAAGACTAGGGCATCATTTGAAAAGTTAACGTCAAAATCGTATGACCTTAACTTCCGGGTCGTTACCCTGGGTCGAAGTTTGCCATCCTTGATTTTCCTTCAAAAAGTCATGTTTTTGGCTTTTCTACAGCATAACTCAAAATTCAAATTGAACTGAAGGTTGAAACTCATCAGACAGTTGGGCCTTAGTGTCAAGACGACACAAGCTTAATGATGTCATGATGACGTCATCGGGTATTGAATTACATTAAATCAAAGTTTAATATTTGTAAAAAATCATAACTCATGAACCGCACCTTGGATTTTTTCAATCTACACATCATCGGATAAGTCATGAAAAGTTCAACAAACGCTGCACACAACGTGACCCCATTTGACCTTGACTTCCGGTTCAAACCGGAAGTTGAAAAAAAAAATCATATCTCATACACTACGTAATATTTTAACATAAATTTTGCAGCAGGTTATAGATGAGTTATTCTGCCGAAACTTTTGCACAGAGATTATAGCTTTTTAATCTTTGCATCTGGTCAAAACTGGGCTTCAAAGCGCATGTTTCTGTTGACTTTCATCGTGTGACAACGCACGATAGTCAAGGCCAAAATACGCCGACACTGTACACAGCCACCGCATTTAAACTGCGTATTTTGCCGATTCACTGTAGCTGGCCGTTCCGCTCCAATGTTTATAAGGTTAAAAGTCCACGCAGCCTTGCCAGTACATGTACATGTCACATGAGGGCGCTATATCACATAAATGGTCATTATTTACAGAGCTCTGTGACAAAATAATTCAATTAATGATAGTCCATGTAATAATTGAAAAATTCATAACTCCTTAACCACACGTTGGATTTTCACAATCCAAACGTCGTCTGAACGGTCTTGATAAATTAAACACGCGCTACACAAAATATGACCCGTTTGACCTTATCTTCCGGTTCAAACCGGAAGTTGATGTTTCATGTTTCAAAAAATCATAACTTCTGAACCACACATTGGTTTTTTTACAATCTATGCATCATTTGGGAGGTAGGTAACAAGTGAAGAAACGATACACAAAATGTTGTGCCATTTGACCTTAACTTCCGGTTCAAACTGGTTGATCAAAATCAATACTTGAAACAATCATAATTCCCGAATCACACATTGGTTTTTTATTAACTACACGGAATTACAAAGGGCTACTAGGACTTACCTAGCGCTACACAGTATGACCTCATTTGACCTAACTTTTGGTTCAAACCGGAACTTGAAGATGTATATTAGAACAAAATCTTACTCCTGAACCACAAATCGGGTTGATAAAATGAAATCTTGTTCAATCATAATTTGATGACATCGATCACGAACACCTTGTTTTTGTAGTAAACAAAAACTGAATGTCTAGTTTTTTGGTTTTTTTGTAGGTGTTCGGCTAACAGCCGAACAACTATTGTTATTAGGTGTTCGGGCTTTAAGCCCGAACAACTCATTGTTATTGTTCGTTTTTTTAGGTGTTCGGGCATTTAGCCCGAACAACTCATTGTTATTGTTCGTTGTTAGGTGTTCGGGCAGTAAGCCCGAACAACTCTTTGTTTTTTGTTCGTTTTTTTTTTTAGGTGTTCGGGCATTCAGCCCGAACAACTCATTGTTATTGTTCAGGTTTTTTAAGGTTTTTTTTAGTTTTACTTCTCAGTGGAATTTGTCCGCAAGCAAACGCATACTTGCGAACCTTTGATCAACTTGAAACTTCATGTGAAGTTAGAACATAACTAGCAGAAGCTGGTAAAGTTGTGAGTCGTGATGACGTCATCAGGTGTCAAATTACAAGCGATTTTAGGTCAAAAAGTGACCATATGCAAATGCTTGTATGTTTGTGAATATTAAAGCTATGATGTTCATAATTGGACATCGGATAGATCAAGACTCGGGCAACATTTGACAAGTTAACGTCAAAATCGTATGACCTTAACTTCTAGGTCGTTACCCTAGGTCGAAGTTTACCTTCGATTTTTTTCTTCAAAAAATCATGTTTTGGGCTTTTCTACAGCATAACTCAAGATTGAAATCGAATTGACGGTTGAAACTTATCAGACAATTGGACCTCAGTATCAAGATGCTACAAACATGATGATGTCATGGTGACGTCATCGGGTATTGAATTACATTAAATCAAAGTTTAATACTTGTAAAAATTCATAACTCATAAACCACATGTTGGATTTTTACAATCTACACATCATCGGATTGGTCGTTAAAAGTTCAACAAACGCTACACACAACATGACCCCATTTGACCTTGGCTTCCGGTTCAAACCGGAAGTTGAAAGATGGAAAAATTCATATCTCAACAACTACGTAATATTTAAACATGAATTTTGCATGAGGTTATAAATGAGTTATCCTCCCGAAACTTTTGCACAGAGATTATAGCATTTTAATCTTTGCATCTGGTCAAAACCGGGCGTCAAAGCGCTCGTGTCTGTTGACTTTCATTGTATGACAACGCACGATAGTGTAGGCCAACACAAACATGCCGACACTGTACATGAACACAGCCACGCGGTGCGCACGTGTACAATGCTTGTCTTGATGCAAGACGTTCTTAGTGGGTTTTTTCCTGACCGATTGGTCATAGAATCAGCTGTGTCACGCTTCGCCAATAGAGGGCGCTCTATACACATCATTTAACTCCTGTTCATGTACAGACATAATACTTAGAACTTTCCATTGTTGATAAACAAACAGCGCTGGTTGGCATGGACCGCCGAATGTTAGTAAAACATTCAATCGTGTTAACAGATGTTTTAACCAAATTCAACATTTTCGGCAAGCTTCTAATTAAATAAAATACCTCCCATGATCGGTTGCTTTGTTTCCAATAAATTCAACACTATTTTTGAATATTTGTGTAACGTTGTTACAAACTGTAGCTATCTGTTTTTGTTTTGCATTTGATGGCTTTCCATAGTTTTCTTGAGCTGTGACATTGCAAAAGAAAGGTCTATAGGCCGACAGCGCCTATGGAAATCCACGTCTGGATACCGTAATTTTAAAAGCACCCGACCATACCCAAACTATTGGCAAATTCCTCGAAAACCCAAGCAAAAACACGGGGTTTTTTTTTCGATTCAAATGTTCTGACATCAACACAATTACACTGACTCCGACGATACCCGAACACCTAGTGTTTGTTTCAACAAACACTAAAGCTCTAGTTTTTTTTAGTTTTTTTTTTTAGTTTTACTTCTCAGTGGAATTTGTCCGCAAGCAAACGCATTCTTGCGAACCTTTGATCAACTTAAAACTTCATGTGAAGTTAGAACATAACTAGCAGAATCTGGTAAAGTTGTGACGTCGTCATGACGTCATCAGGTGTCAAATTACAAGCCATTTAACCCTGCGTGACACCATCAAAAAAAATCACACACTTATGCCATCAGGCACTTTTCAAGTGTCCGTTTTATATTTTGCGTGTAATACGTGTTTTTTTAGAACACAATCATGTTTAAATCGCTCAAACTATTGGATATAGACCCTTGTGACTAAATAAAATAAATTCAAGCAAAATTTCCATTGCGATCAGCCCACATGTGTCTCTAAGCCATTAGTTTGAATGAAACCCTTTGTGTTTGATGAGTCAGCAAAAACATCATAAATTCTTACATTTCTTACATTTCTCAAGGGAATACCGGGAGAACTGTTCATTGGTGGATTTTTTGGGGTGTGAAATCAACCCCGATGGTAACAAGACAATTGGCATGCTATTTGGCTAGGTGTAGTTGAGGAACCTTAAATTTTGTTAATACAAATAAAATAAAATGGCGGAGTAATTACTTTTTAATTAAAAACGGACACCTAAAAAGTGCCTGATGGCTTCATCTAGGGTTAAGGTCAAAAAGTGACCATATGCCAATGCTTGTATGTCTCTGAATATTAAAAATATGGTATTTATATTTAGGCATATGATAGATCAAGACAAGGGCAACATTTGAAAAGTTAACGCCAAAATCATATGACCTTTGCTTCCAGTCGTACCGGAAGGTCAAACTCTGCCTTTGTGTTTTTTGTGGGTTTTTTTTAATTCAATTTTTGGTCATAACTCGAGATTGATATTGAATTAAACATTGAAACTCATCAGACCTTTGAACCTTATTATCAAGACCACACAGACTTGATGATGTCATGATGACGTCATCAGGTTTTGAATTACAACAAATCAAAGTTAAATATCTTTAAGAAATCATAACTCCTGAACCACATGGTGGATTTTGACAATCTACATATCATCGGACAGGTCGATAAAAGTTCAACAAACACTACACACATAGTGACCCCATTTGACCTTGACTTCCGGTTCAAACCGGAAGTTGAACAAGTTCACGATTTTTTATCTCTAAAACTACGTAACATTTCAACATAAATTTTGCATCACGTTATAGATGAGTGATCCTGCTCAAACTTTTGCACAGAGATGATAACTTTTTAACCTTTGCATCGGGTCAAAACTGGACGTCAAAGCGCACGTGTCCGCTGACCCACATTGTATGATAACGCACATGTACAGCCGGCCACGTGTAATGTGCTGTATTGAGTACTGTACAGCTACATAGTAAGATGACGTGATTTCCATTCAAGTTTGGACATGTCACAGTTCAACGAACTTATAACGCAAGCTTATAAATGGCGCTATTCCGCTTAACCTGTGTCATGTTTAGCGTCAAATTGCTCCCCTATTCGCCCTTCTGATGGCTTATTGGTGAACAAGGATTTGAAGACGAAGTTTCACTGAGGTGGCCACCTGCTTCAGTGATTCGTATGACTTTTATTTTTGTGAGAAAAGGCAAGCAGAAAAAGACAAACATTGGTTATGTTTTGATCATACACTGGGAAGCAGGGATTTGGCATCGGCACGTCAAGGGCGTTTAAGACCCAGCACTCACGGCAGTGTTTATCGGTGCAACACGGTGAATAAAACGGGAAGCTTCGTGTGAACATTATCGCTTTTCAAAACGATTTTTTATATAATGCACAGTTATGTTATAAAGTTTATCCTTAACCATCAAGTGGTGACGTAGTTGACGTTTTTTAATGCAACCAATAGCTCATACTATGCTCGACTTATTTTGACGACATCATCGTCAGTGCATATGTATTGAACAATCAAAGTATCATGCACCGATACATAATGCGAAGCCAAATCACAGTATTTGAAAACCTGTTAAAACTTTTAAGAATTGTAACTTAATAATGTCAACATGATTTGCATAGTCGGATTTAATAATCAATAAAGAATCAATTTCCATTGAAAAAACAATAAACTTTAGTGAATGGCATACATGATAGTTGTACTTGTGAGTAATTTACTTTTTATTTGTTCTGGGCACACAGCAACGTTCCTACAAATATACCCTATTATGACTTTCAGCCGCAGTGCTAGGGCATGGCCTTTTGTTAAGCTCCGACGTGTGCATTTGTTTTGTTTTCTACTGTTTGTATGCTCTTTCATAATCATTCCAATAGCGTCGATTTAATAACCGGCATCATAAAACAAAGAAGGCAATGATTAATACTGAAGACTATTATAGTAACCAGAACATTTATTTCACCATGTAAAATAAATGTAAACATGTAATAAATTTACACTTTTTTGAAAGGTCAACATTCAACACCTTTTTATCGATTCAAATGTTCTGACGTCAACACAATTACACTGACTCCAACGATACCCGAACACCTAGTGTTTGTTTCAACAAACACTAAAGCTCTAGTTTTTTTAAAGTTTTTTTTTTGCTTATTCTTCTCAGAGTCGTTTGTCCGCAAGCAAACGCACAATTGCGAACCTTGGATCAACTTGAAACTTGATGTGAAGTTAGACTATAACTAGCAGAAGCTGAGTTAGTTGTGACGTTGTGATGACGTCATCGGATGTCAAAATACAAGCGATTTTAGGTCAAAAAGTGACCATATGCAAATGCTTGTATGTTTGTGAATATAAAAGCTATGATGCTCATAATTGGGCATCGGATAGATCAAGACTAGGGCAACATTTGACAAGTTAACGCCAAAATCGTATGACCTTAACTTCCAGGTCGTTACCCTGGGTCGAAGTTTACCTTCGATTTTTTCTTCAAAAAGTCATGTTTTGGGCTTTTCTACAGCATAACTCAACATTGAAATCGAATTGACGGTTGAAACTTATCAGACAATTGGACCTTAGTATCAAGACGCTACAAACATGATGATGTCATGATGACGTCATCGGATATTGAATTACATTAAATCAAAGTTTAATACTTGTAAAAAATCATAACTCATGAACCGCATGTTGGATTTTTACAATCTACCCATCATCGGATTGGTCGTTAAAAGTTCAACAAACGCTACACACAACATGACCTCATTTGACCTTGGCTTCCGTTTATTTTAACATGAATTTTGCATGAGGTTACAGATGAGTTATCCTCCCGAAACTTTTGCACAGAGATTATAGCATTTTAATCTTTGCATCTGGTCAAAACCGGGCGTCAAGGCGCTCGTGTCTGTTGACTTTCATTGCATGACAACACACGATAGTGTAGGCCAACACAAACAGACCAACGTAATGCCATGTCCGCCTTCTCTGAAGTGACGTGATCCATTCATGCAGTGTTATGACACACCACGGGTCACCGTACTTACAACGTGGTGCAATCTTATCAATGGCGTACTACCAATACCAAATAGATCTGAATTCCGTTCATATTCAGCGTCTAATATTTCTCCTATTCGCCCTTCTCGTGGCTTAATGATCAAAATGGAATAAAGACGAAGTTTCGCTGAGATGGCCACCTACTTCAGTGATTCATATGACTAGTAATTATGTGAGAAAATGCAAGCAGAAAAGACGAACTTTGGTTATGTTTTGATCACACTCCGAGAAGGAAGGATGTGTCATTTGATCGTGAAGGGTGTTTCGGACCCTCCTCACGGCATGTGTTTATCGTTGCTACACGGGACTAAAACGGTAAGTTTTTATGTGAACATCATTGCTTATTAAAATGATTATTTTATTTAATGCACAAATACATTATAAAGTGTATCCTGAATCATCAAGTGGTGACGGTGGTGAGATGTTTTTTAAAACTAAGAAACGTTTAGTATGAACGTCGAAGAGATATAATTGGGCAATGGGGGATTTGTATGATTTTTGGCTGTGTCACTAAAGTCAGAAAATGGTCAGACCGATGAATGTTTTCCGTCAACTTTGTATTATGACATAACTATTTGAAAACCCTTCGATAAAGTTTCCACTAATAAGGTTTCGTTAATAAGTCGTTCACATCAAAAACAAGATGTGCACCTTCCGCTATCTTTTTCTTGCGTAATTTCTTTACTCTGATATGTTGTATTGTTAATATGCGCCCTCGAACAGGTTGGTCCTGGAAAGAGCGCAATATAAATTCAATGAATTGTTATTATTAGTATGTTATCATAAAATGTTGTAAGGCTTGAATTTTATTTATTTCAGCAGTTTCAGCTTGACTTAGTTTGCTTTGAGTCATACTTTGTTTAAAATTGTCTTTTTCTTCTTCAGAAATTACAAATCATCCAGTACCCGAATGGTCTCCAGTGAAAGATTTCATACTCGTTGTGTTCCATTCCCTAATTCCTTGCTGAGTGTATGATGCACCCTACAGGTAGAAATAGTTATAAACTCATTAATAACATTTTATTAGTCAAAATTCACTAGAGGCTTAAATTTGCCGTCTTCATGACTTGCCTTTATCTTGCAAAATTATTAAAAACAACTGTCTTTTCTTTCAATATTATAAATTTATTAAACCATTCTGTATGAAGATTAAAAACCAATAGCTCATACCATGCTCGACTTATTTTGACGACATCATCATCAGTGCATACGTATTGAACAATCAGAGTATCATGCACCGATACATAATGAGAAGCCAAATCACAGTATTTGAAAACCTGTTAAAACTTTTAAGAATTGTAACTTAATAATGTCAACATGATTTGCATAGTCGGATTTAATAATCAATAAAGAAACAATTTCCATTGAAAAACAATAAACTTTAGTGAGTGGCATACATAATAATTGTACTTGTGAGTAATTCAAAGGCTCGTTTCAAGATCTGCAGCCAAGAAGAAGGGGATGGGGGAATGTTCCTCTATATGACTATGAAATGACAATGGACCCTTTGTTTTTCACTTGGAGCATATTTAAATACCTATGTCTTGATAACAACTTTTCTAACTTCATAATGACGTCATCAGTTTTCAATTAACAAAAATCTTCAAAGCATATTTATCATGATTTTTAAGCGTGCGCACTTTTGTGTGTATCCTTTCTCTTTGGTATAACTGAGTGTTATTTACATTATTTAATCAGGCTTCCTGTCCAAACGAAAGTTAAATTCAGAAGTCCCTAAAAGTATACTAGCAGTTAAATTTATTAATATTTACTTGAAAAACGTTAAATATGGTTAATATAGACGTGGCTTGTAGAGCTCAATCCATTAAGTAGTGGCGTTAGCACTTATTTCTTGGTAAACTATGGAATTAACGTAAGAAATTTACAATTTACTTTCTTTTTCATCTATTCAAATGTTCTTACATCAACATAATTACACTGACACCAACGATACCCGAACACCTAGTGTTTGTTTCAAAAATCATTATTTTGTCATGGTTTAATTTTCAACTATCGGATTGAATTGATGCTAATCCCCGCTCAGGTATATTATGTTTATGTAATGTGTATGGGAAAAAACATAACTCGTGAACCAAAAAGGGTTTTGACCTTAAGCTAACCATGTACTTAGACCTTAGTGTGTCAATGAAACCACAGAGGTTTTCGGCATGATTACGTCATCAATGACGTCATAACATTGAATCAATGTTTAATTTTTACAAATGGAAAACTATAACGGCTACATACCAGATATCTGGTCCATGTGAAAGACCATGGAGTGTATTTTTTTTTATTTTACACAAAGTGTGACCCTCTATGACCATTACTTCTGGTCGAAACTGAAAGATGCTTATTCCATACTTAACAACTTCATATCCCATTAACCAAAAAAGGGTTTAGACCTCAAACTTTACATACTTAGACCCGAGTGTGCAGATGAAACCGCAGTTATTTTCGGGATGATGACGATTCGATGGCGTCTTTACATTAAATTAACCTTTATCCGGAGAACCGAAATTTGTATACACATAACTTGCACTATCCCCAATAATAACACAAACTGTGTCTCCCTGTGAGCTTCAATTCTGGTCAAAACCGAGAGCTTAAGTGAACATAATCACTCCCGGTCCTCGTTTTGAGGCCTGCAAACAATATGATCTTGAAATCAAATGGTCCCTCTATATCAATATACAGTTTTACCCATAGGACTTTCAATTCCAGCAAAATAATAACTAAAAGCCTGTGACAATTTCAAAAACTTACCAGATACTTATGAATCTCAATGTCTTGATAATAAAATGAGCTATGAAAACGGAATGATTAAATCGGTTTTTACATTTATCAAAGTTTTTTTTTCAAATACGAAATCTTCTACCATTCACTTTACGTATCAATTTGTCGTACTAAGTTATGTTTTTTCGGTTTTCTCTTTGAAAACACTACCTCTGCTAACTCGAAAATGTCTACAACATGCACGATGGCGCTATACCAAATAACTGTTCATGCTTTTATCCCGCTCTGGGATTGTATTTTTTGCTCGCTCTGTGACAGATGCCGCTTAGGAAATCTACGTCATTTAAAGTTTAAATCTTTGAAAATTCCTATCAATTCGAGGATAAGAGACCATTTTTTGCTTTTTGCGGGATTATACAAAGGTAATATAGGTCTTCGATTTTAATTGTTTGCATGAAATAACGTGTCCTCTACTTCCAGTTAAAACCGAAAGTGCATTGTAATTAAAAGTGGCAACTTTTTTGGAGTTGATTTTAACAATGTTGCAGTCTGACCAGGGTCTGGTTAAAAAAAATAAATAAGAGCGCCATCTGGCGGCAAGTTAAAAACAGTTCAAAATACAGTTTTACTAAAAGCCTTTGGCAAAGTTTTTATAATTGTTTCAACATGGGCTCCACATACTTCACAAAAATGAATATGTTGGTGACCTTGACTTGACATTTTAACAAACAACTGTTCATGCTTTTATCCCGCTCTGGAATATTATCTGTCGTACTAAGTTATGTTTTTTCGGTTTTCTCTTTGAAAACACTACCTCTGCTAACTCGAAAATGTCTACACCGAACACCTTGTTTTTGTTATGCAACAAAAACTTAAGCTAGTTTTTTTTCTTCGTCTTCTTCTTCTCGCCGTCGATTGTCCGCTAACAAAGACACACTTCCTAAGCTCGTCATGATGACGTCATCAGGTGTCGAATTACATTAATTCAAAGGTTAATATTTGAAAAAACTCCAAAACTACACAATGAATTTTCACAATCTGTACATCATCGGATAGGCCTGTCATGACTCTAAAAACACCCCACACATTGTGACCTCATTTGACCCTGATTTCAGGTTCAAACCGGAAGTTAAAAATTTCAAAAATTCATATCTCAAGAACTTCTTATTATATCATCACAATTTTAATATCAGATTGTAGGTCTGTTATTCTGCTCAAACTTTTGCACACAAATAATACCAATATCATCTTAACTTCTGGTCCTAAACGGGCTTTACGGCCAATGCTAGTATTAACCGCATTTAATTTGTGTATATAGTAAAGCGATGTAACTGACTGTCCGCTCCATTATTCATAAAGTTCAAAGTCCACGAAGCCTGTGCGTATAGTCACACACAACGGAAATGTATCATTGCGTTGCTTATTCTTGTACGTGGTAACAACACGTGTCCCGCACATAAAAAACTCAAACTCATTCAAAGTTCAGTGTGAATTTAGTTCCGTTGTGCTCGTCTGATGGCTTAATGGAAAACAAAGAATAAAAGAGGAGGTTTTACTGAGATGTCCACCTGCTTTAGGGATTTGTATGACTTTGACTAAATGACAAAAACTGAAAAAGAACGACATTGGTTTGTTTCTCATCAAACACCGAGACCCACGTCACGTTGATCGACGTGACCATGCCTGCCAAAACGCTCTAGGCCCGCTGAGTATGCCCCTCAAACACGGTGATTAAAATGGTAGCTTTGTTTCAAAATCACCGTTAAAAAGAGGGGGCATTCTTTTTTTTTCGTCTACAATCATGTTGATATGCTTATTCCATACTTAAAAAGCCAAAAAGGGTTGAGAGGTAAAACTTTACATACTTAGACCTGAGTGTGTAGATGAAACCGCAGTTATTTTCGGGATGATGACGACTCGATGGCGTCCTTACATTAAATTAACCTTTAATATGTAAACATTTTATATCCGGAGAACCAAATTTGTTAGAATTTGAACCATCCCCAATGGTTACACAAATTGTGTCTCCCTGTGAGCTTCTATTCTGGTCAAAACTGAGAGCTTAAGTGAAAATAATCACTCCCGGTCCTCGTTTTAAGGCCTGCAAACAATATGATATTGAAATCAGATTGTCCCTCTAGATCGAATACAGTTTTACCCATAGGACTTTGAATTCCCGCAAAACAATAACTAAAAGCCTGTAACAATTTCAAAAACTTAACAGATACTTATGAATCTCAATGTCTTGATAATAAAATAAGCTATGAAAACGGAATGGTTTCATCAGTTTTTTTTATTTATTAAAGTTATTTATTTCGAATTCAAAATCTTCAACCATTCACTTTACGTATCAATTTGTCGTACTAAGTTATGTTTATTCGGTTTTCTCTTTGAAAACACTACTCTGCTCACTCGAAAATGTCTACACCGAACACCTTGTTTTTGTTATGCAACAAAAACTTATGTCTAGTTTATTTATTATTATTTTTTATACTGTATAGGCCTTTAGGTATAATAATATAAACTTCTGTGTTGTTCTTAAATTCATTGATCTTCATTTAAGCAATTCTATTGTGTAATTTTTTATCTACCCCAGAGGCTTAAAAGCTGGGAGCGACAAAAAGTGTGCGAATAACACATCGTTCATAAAAAGATTATATGACGCATACAAGAGAGGGTAAGTGCGCATCCCCCCCCCCCATCCACCTCCTCATCCCCACTCCCCACTCTCCAGGCATGGTAATTGGTCCTTGTCCTGTTCTGAGTCTTAACCGAAAAATAGTCCAGCAAAGTCATGCCATCTGAAATTCATGTCAAGGTCGAGAAAAATATTCTTCTATCGCTTATTTCGATTGTTGCAATCTTAATAAGTCTGTATGTTGGGTATTATGTGCACAAAATATACGGGAACAAAACACAAGTATTGCACTAAACGAAACGTAAAGCTTGACGAATTACCCACAGGGTTGTATGACGTTGCGTTTTTTGAAACGGGAAAAATCACATTACCGTAAAAAGGGTATGTATTTATATACCTTGCCCGATATGGGGCAGAGGACCCCCCCCCCCCCCCAATGTTCACATACTTTAACATACTCTTTTTCTCTTGTACAAAAGTACCCCCCCCCCTAAAATCCTCTATAGAATTCCTAAGATTCCAAGTACACAATGAAGACACAATGGGGGTGCCACCATGCCCCATATCGAGCACCAAATGTTTCTTGATATTTTGTCTCAATTCAAACGCAACGTCAATATAGTAAATGTCCGTCCCCATAACCCTCAAGATCCTCTCCCTGTATCGCCTTTCAATACCTGGTTTAACAAAATTGGTGCTCGATATGAGCCACGGTGCTACCACGGTGTCTTTATTGTGAGCTTGGAATCTCAGGAATTCTTTGAGGATCTGTATAAGTGGACAATTATGTGGGAACATTTCGTTGACACCATCTGCCCCCATATCGGGCATGGTATTTAAGCTGCACCTTTGAGTGATCTGTTAAAGGGCATTGTGAGCAATATATGCATCTTTCACAGATACAAATAATATTAATTATACAACAAATGCTTACTTTTAAAAGGGGGGAAATAAAAACAAAAAAAAACACGACCATCAAAAAAAAATAATTAAAAAAAATTGTAAGTGATGATCACCCAGCTCTTTATACTAAACAAGTTGCTATTAATTACATTTACAGGCAGGTTGAAGATGCCGACACACCTGCCAGACGGGAATGGGAGCTAGAAGTTGCAGAGCCCAACTACCAGAAGAAAAGCAACGGTTTCTACAACGAAGAAGGGACTTAAGGGTCCTGAAAGAGATCATTGAAGAGCTAGCACGTGTGGATCGTCTGGAATAGACAACGATTTGTTTTTTTACTTGATTACGTTACTTGTTTTATGTTACTTTACTGCCATGTCCATATGCATCCTATAGGGGTTACACCGCTAACAACATGTTTAAAGTTAATATATTTTACATCAAAAGCACGGCAGAGGCATAATAGGCCAAAAAGTAAACCTTGCGGAACATCATAGAACATTAATGAAAAAGACTTAGTGAGTTTAAACCAATGCTAACATCTCATTAAACCACTTTTCGTTAATATCAAGCCACTGTTAACCCTACGAAAAATTCTGAAACTAATGTGGCCCCCAAAAATCAAAATATCATTTCACAATACAAACCAGTGCTATAAACATTTATGTCATCATTTTAATATTAAAAAGATGTTGTAGCTGCTGACTTTTAAATCCCACAAGACGCTGTAATGAAAATCGTTAATTAGCTTTCCCAAGAAAATTGCATTCAACCTGGCACAAAAAATTATTATCATTACGAGCCATCTGTTTTTTCGTTTTTATTGACTGATGAGAGGTCGCACGTGGAATAATGATAAGTAATTGAGTCTGCGATTGAGATCAGTAAACTATGACATATGACGACCCTTGACCTCCGTTATCGCTTATCACTACAAGGCAACAAGAGTATAATATGCTAAACGTTGAAAATGTCCAGAAAAACCTGAAAGTGCCCCCCAGGACCTCAACAACACTTGAATAACAAACCTAATAATCACATATTATTTCCTGCTTATCCGAAATTGATTACCAGCAAATGTCATGTGATTTACATTACCAGTAACATAAGTTTCCTGGATAGTTCTGCTTAGCACTGTTTTTCACTAAGCAGAATTATACAAATTCCGCTATGAAAAAAAAACCCTACATTACGACCATCATTCTAACAGAAAATGGGATAATCAGTTTGGCCAAAATAACAATATCAATGACTTTATGATAGTGTGTGCCAACAGGGCGTTTCTGGATGCAATAGTGATCTGAAGTACATGAAGTGGGCTAGCATGGCGTCTGACATTGCACTGATAAGCTACCCCCCCCCCCTCCCGGGGGAAAGAAAAGGGGAAAAAAGTGATTCTAAAAACATGCTGTCCGACATTCCAAAGTATTCACCCGATCTCTGCAAAATAAAGTCTGCATAACCTTGGGGCACTCTGTGGCAATGTTAGACAAGTTATTGTTCTTTGAGCCCATGTCAGCCCACGCATCTGAGGTTACTTTATGCTAAAATAGGAGTTCCCTACTCGACGAATGCTAAACAAAACACAATAAAAAGAAATACCCGACATCTTGCGCCTGTTCAGATTTTCAACCACACATTTTACGTTTTCTAACAATACTTTCTGTTGAAAAATAGCGTGGTCGACCTTGATTTGGGGTTGAGGTTGAGCTTAATTGTATTTGATGGCGTTTGAAGGTCGAGTGATATACATGAATGTACAAGTATCGAAAGAAAGTAACTAAATCTAGATAATACACGAATGAATGGTTCAATATGTGAAATAGTCAATCAATTATGACTTTGCCCAGCTTGCTCCCCCCCCCCCTCCCCCACCCAACATGATAATGTGAGAAGACGCCACCGATCCAAGTAATATCAAAAGATCGGTTTGTGTACAGATGCAAATAGGCTTGTAGACAGCTAAGCGTGTGGGGATTGTGAGTACTAGCACTAAATTACACCCCCTGGGTACGACTTCAAAAAACAGATGTGAGGGCAAAGGGACGAGTACAAAATACATTGTTTGGGAGAGTACAAGGTTGACAGCAGACATACATTACTTGAATACGATTGCAAGCAAGGTGTGATGTGACTGTTAGTGTCGGCCCAATTTCACAAAATGCCAAGATTTGTTTTAAAATGGGTTTAAAGCCGAACAAATGTGTCATGGTTTTTAAGCAAAATAAGATGTCCAGCAAGGACCACTCTTGTAAGTACAAACCCACATCGAGATTAATGTAATCGGTGCCTTGGAAATTTGACCCCCCGGTAACTACGTTGTGTATACATTTTAGATACTCCCTGGGCCCAATTTCATAGAGCTGCTTAAGCATAAACAGTTGCTAAGCACAACAAAGTTATGATAACCAAAATAAGGTTACCAGCTAAATTATCATTTATCATGTACAAAATGTAACTGGTATCCTGCTTAGTTTTGCTTAGCAGAAATATATTAAGCAATATTTTCTGCTTCGGCAGCTTTATGAAATTGGGCCCTGGTCAGAATCGATCACCCTCGTTCCCACACGGCCTGACCCATTTCTTTGACAGGTTGACCCGGATTCTGTTTCGACGTGATCCGAAACGCAAAATCCGAGTCCAAGTTTGAGTGCACTTACAGTGAGTGAAGAACGTGAATCATTCGAATGCGAGTATCGATCAGGATGAGCATTTGCATGGTATGAGAACGAGCATGCGCTAACGAGTGATTTACATAAACTCATACACTCAATTCAAAAGCTTACGAAGGCCTACAGACCTTATGCATTAACGTCATCACGCCACCATCTTAGAGGTAAACTGATGACGGAAAACCCACACATTTGTACGCGCAGCGCACAGGATTGACCAATGAACAACCTCCTTTTGACCATTCCATATTATGTTAGATTAAGTGGTAAAAAAAAAAGGTATGACCGAAGTTAAAAAGTGCTTACCTGCCGAAAGCGCCACCACTAATTAATTCTGGCTAGAGATGTATATTTATTTACTTTCGATTTTGCTGCTTTATTGTTTACTTTATTTTTAATTTATTCAATTATGGTAAAACATTCACTAGGCTAGCTGAGGCAATTTGGGGGCAAATTAAAGCATTATGATTTATTGGTTATGGGTTTATTGCTTATGGGTTTATGATTTATTGGTTTACAGAACTATGAGTTGCAAATAAAAAAATTAAAAAACACTTACTCTAAATAACTATTACTTGTTGTTATTTATTTTGGTGGTTTAAATTGTACGTTTTGGCCCACATCCAAGAGATATTGTCCGATTTTTATGGTATGGTAATTTGGTAATTGAGTGTCATGTAATTGGTGGCTTCAAAATGACATCATCATGAGAAAAGCTCTTACTACTGGACTGTGCAAATTTTGCTGGTTCATTTACAACCCCTCTATTTCAATCCCTTTTCCAATTATACTTTGCAAATCACAGCTGGGTTATTTCAATTGCCACAACCGCAATCACAACGCCCCGGACAAAGCATATACATTTTGGTTGCAGACTTTAAATTCATTTCGCTGACGACATGACGTCAGATTGCTCATTGTCATGCGCACTGGACCATTCCACCATCAATAAAAACAAAACTAGGATATGTAAATCCATGGCAAATATTTAGTGTCAATATTTGCCTTGTAGTGAAAAAAAAGGGGGGTCTCGATCTCAACATTCTTGTTAATACTTGGTTTACAAAAATCGTTTACATTAATCCATGTAGTCTCATGCTTTACCGTGCCTGTTTATGCGATTGTGCGCATTGCGTTCCCAGCATGCACTCTACATCCTGTGATTTAGCGGACTTGCCTAGCCTTAGGCCGTGTCCGAAACGGCGACTTCGGCTACAGCTACGGCTAGATCGTGCTCGTCTGCCTATTCTTCAACACTGGCAGACGCGCTGATCTAGCCGTAGCTGTAGCCGAAGTCGCCGTTTCCGTTTCGGACACGGCCCTAGCATCCGACGTCACACTACGAGGATCCTTACGGATAAAGTTCGGGAACCAGTTTAGGTGAGGCCAAGCGGTAGGAATACCAAATGCGCCCTCTCAGTGATTCAGGGTCCGATATTCGCTCGTCCCCAGCGCCTTGCCTTAAAACCAAAGGCGCTGGGATGGGCAAACGTATCAAGCACGCTCATTGGTTAATGCTTAGTCCCCATCATGCATCACACTCACTCTGCAAGCACTGCACGCATGACGTACTTCCTGAACAACAATCTGTGCAAGCTGATTAGCCCATCCCAGCGGTCCTGGATAGGCCGCTGGGGCCGAGCGAAGGTCTGATATGCAATTTTCTACGGACTCGTTTTGGAATCTGAGAATATCAAAAGAAACTTATTTGTGACTAGTTGTATTCCATAATTATGGACTAATTAGCACAGGTCATAATTATGGCATACATCTAACAAGTATTAGTTAGCATATGCAATAACTATAATCTACTAAGTCATAACTATCAGATGCAAGTCATAAAAATGACTTGTTTTCTTTGTCTTTTAATTCCCGCACTTGTTTGCATATATCTACGGTACAAGCTTAGAGCGTACGTGCGTGCGTGACCTTTGGACTTGTCTTTTCTTCGTGTGGCTCCAGCAGAGGGAGAGAGCTCCTTCTTGTTTCTGCAGGTAATTTTATCTTTTCTGTTAGGAGCATGGCTCTCTCTGTACTCTTATGTTTGTTATATTGGAGAGATGGTTTTAGAGAAGCCCTATGGAGTATCATTTGTAATTCTGCCTTCAGTTAAATAATGTATTTTTAAGTGATAGATAGTTCGGTTTTTTGAAACAAACATGTTTGCGTGACAGCAGCGTACGATAGTAAGACATGACTTGACCTATGACCCTTATGTTGCAGTTCTAAATTGTGTCTCTAGAGAGTCTATGCGGAAATTTTGCCAATTATACTTCCAAGACACTTTAAAATAACTCACATGGCTAAATAATAGTGCGATATTAATTTTCAAGTATTCTAGTTTCAAATAAGTAGTATCCCAATCTAGTGACAGAATAATTGTGAAGGGGTGTTCTGTATTGGGGAGTGCATCCCAGTACTGTTGTAGAGTTCTTGGGAAAAAACTTGATTTGAAGCTGTCAGATTAAATATATTTCTGGTAATGAAACCAAGGATGCCTCATAACTTAACTTAATCACTGAAGCTGACACAAGCATGAGGAAACCTGTAAAAAAGAATGTTTGGTATCAATTTAACATGAAACACTGGGGGGTTAACCTCTACTCCTTCATGATAAGCATTGTGTAGCATTTTTCTAAGCTGTACCATACAAGGGAAATCAACCTCTGGTGCTATTGATGGATTATCAGATTATTTTGTCATTCATATCATTTCATTTATTAATTAAGGATGTGAAGACAAGGACTCTCAGAAAAGCGAACTTAATCACATGAACCAACAGCCCCATGGAGAGAAGACAAGAAGGAAGTTTCAGTTTTAGATGTGGGGGGAAAAATGCTAGCGATTCCGGGGAAAAACCACACAATGAGGTAAGGTCTGAAAACTGAACCAACATATAGAGCCCCCCCCCCCCCCCCGGTGGGATTTAAACCGAGGTCCAAGAGTCGGAAGGTGAGGAAAGATACAAATACGCCAGACCCCAAAAATTAGCTGATACTGGAACACAAAACTTTACCCATCAGGTTTGTGAGTTGACCCATGAAGCTTAACTGTGCAGCCATGCACCCATTCAGTTCCAGTTGAGTGAAGAAAAAGCCTGACTTGGGTGTGGCTTGTGTGGTAAAATCAATTAAATTTTTCTTAACAAAGTGTAGAAAGTGTTTGTTTTAGGTTGGTGTGAGGTGGTTGAATCTAAGCTGAATTGAGACTGCAGGAATTGTTGTAATTGTGTCTACTGTGTACACATGTGAGTCACAATCATGTAAGAAAACAAGGTTTTGTTGTCTTTAATTTGTAATTGAGATCTGTTGACAATGTGTACATTGTACAACTTAATTTGCATTTTGGGTTCTGATACTAATTTTTAGTGTTCTTTATTACAGTGTGTCATATTATTTCTGACTTTGAAACAATCTCTAAATTTATATTTTAATGTGCTTTTTCATGTCTGTGGTATATTATAATAATGTCTTGATTTTAAAGTCCTGAATATTCATTTTGTAAATTTTCAACATTTATTTGTTTTGTCTATAATGTGTGAGTTGACCATTTGATAATTGATTGACAACTACGGTTATTGTTGTGTCTATTCTCATTTGCTGACTTGAATTAAGCTTGGCTATCTTGTATTTCTTTGTGTCATTAAATATTGCTTTCAAACAATCTCAAAATGATTTTGTAATTTGCATTTTCAAGTGTCAGTTTTGAGGTATAATGGACACTATAGAAGTGCACTGTTTAGTTTGGGTTTTTACAGAGAAATTTACCAAACCAAATAGTGTCATTGTATTGTGTTCACCATATCTCAAAATGGCTTATCGTTTTGTCTTGTCACTGGGTTGACTATTTGCTTTTCGATTTGCAACTGTAAATGTGTGTATACTTTTTTAGACCACTGCCTTTATTTGTGCTGAGACATGAATTGTATTCTGAATTGCAAACTTGTACAAATGATTGAAATGTACATTGTTTCAATCAACAATTTGAACCTATTCATAGGAGAACTGTTTGTATCAAGATGTTGTCCTTTTACCGTTAGTGTTTATTTTTCCCCTGATTTCTTTATCCATCGTCATTTCTGAAGTCATACACTGAAGTCCACAGCAGTTTTAGATCAGTGCTGTTGGTGTTACTGCTGTCAGATTTGACCACACCCACTCTCACTGGACAGTTGGGGAGCTCTCGTGTGGGTATGTTATTTTCACTTTTGTTTGGCTTCACCTCAGATTGCTGTGTTTTCATAAACTTTGTGATTGTGTGCTGGTTTAGTAGTTCCCTTTCACTTTTTTATGTTTTTTATTTATTTTAATTGTTTTCAACTTTGGTTGATAATTTCATTGAAATGCTCCTTACACATGCAGATTATTTACCCCATGTAAAAGCCCCTCTGCCATCACGCTTTATTCGACAGTAGGTTTGAGATTATGTTTTGGTAAAAAAAAAATTCAGAAACCACAAGTGCCCTAATGACACATGGCCAAACAGCCTGGTAAAAGCCTAGTTTCGTTGGTTCATTGACCCATACATGTGCACCCAAACAACAAACTCTGTATAAATCCTTAGCTAGCGATTGTAGACTGAGCCCTGCTGCTAAGGTCAATGCAATGTAAAGTATTACAGAAAGATGGTGTAACGGTGTTTGTAGATTCTCACGCCACACCGCACGCATACATTACCAGTGGCGGCACCAGACCTGTTAATCTGGGGGGGGGGGCAAGAGGGGGGGGCAAACTTAAATTTAGGGGGGTAAACAAAAATCGATAATGTAATTTTGTACTGTAAAAAAGCATTGACTTGCCACTTTGACGGACTTAACCAGCGTTATTCTTGAGTGAGGGTATTTCCTGGCAAATCTATCGACGACATCGTCGAGTGATGGAGGTTGTTTGGATTTCTTGCAAAACTTTCTAATATCCATTTTAGCTAACTGTTTTACCAACGTGTTTAAGCGCAACAACTAGCAGTAGGCATATTACAGCACTCCTCAATCCACGTGAACATCAAGTTTATGTCGTGTGTACTGTACAAGCCTACAATTCACTCCAGAAATATTAAAGATTTTGCACTGTGTGAATTTGAGGTGTTGTGCGAACTGCGTGTACAATGGCTGCTTGCGGTTTTGGGCAGACAATGCGTTTCTATTTATAGCAAGTTTCCAAGCTTGTACAGATAAATAAATCCACATTTTATTAACATTGCCAGAGATGGAAGGTGTATTGGGCTTTTTTAATGGTGCCAGCTAATTATGATGGATGAAATTGAGTTTATTATTTACAGCGCAAACAGCATTGTAGCAAATTGGGTGCAATGGTTTGGGATTAAACTCAATTTCCGCCATCATAGAAAAAACTGGGGGAGGGGGGCAACAAAAATAACTGGGGGGCATTTATAAGAAGGGATTGCGTTCACCAAAAAAAACATAATGCAACCTTACTCAAACCTACTGCCCATTAACTACGATTGTGTAACAATGGTCATAGCTTCTCATGCTGCACTGCGGAGTGTGACACTACTAACCAAACCATGACTGCCAACCCAAACGGCTGAATATAAGTTAGGGATTGGTTTGGCAGCTTGCTTGTTGCTGGCTCTGTATGACCATCACTATTACCAAGCCCCTGCTACTACTCACAAAAGAAAGGGATCACTGGATTTATTTTGTCTGGACATCAAAACAATTTCAGGTTGGATCGTTTATAAGACGAAAAAGGGACACAAAACTTTACCCATCAGCTTAGTGAGTTGACCCTCTGCACGCAACACGCAGCCATACACAAATTGTGTCGAGTTGACTAAGGATGGAGAACACTTGACATGGGTGTGGCTTGTGTGAACGCGGGCCTTAAAAAGTCTCAAAAGTGTTTGCTTTAGGTTGGTGTGAGATGGTTTAATCAAAGCTGAATGGAGATCGACGGATTTGGTCTTGTTTCTGCTGGTGGACACACTTTGAATAATAATTATAAGGTAAGAAAACCAGGTGTTGTTTTTTTTTAATCAACTGTTTTAACTGGTTTAACAATTGACACCTGTTGACTTTGTGTACTTTGCTTTTTTTTCTAATTTGTATCGTTCCTTCTTGCAGTGTGTCAGATTAATTCTCGATTTCAAAGAATGGCACAACTTGATATTTTAATATGCATTTTCATGTTTGTGGTATAGTATATGTAATAATGTCTGGATTTTAAAGTTCAATTCTTTCAATTTGCCAATTAAAGATTGCTTTGTCTATACTGTGTTGATCATTTACTTATCGATTTACAACAGTAGTTAATGATGTGTCTATACCACCCTTACCATTTGCTGACTTAAATGTAAACTTGTCTATCTTGGCATCATTTTTGTCATATTGAATATTGCTTTCAAATAATCTAATAGAGTGATATTCGAATGTGCTTATTTGTATTTGTGGTATGTTATTTCTGGATTTTACAGTGTCATTTTAGTAACAATAATACGGACATTTATATTGCGCAATACCAAAATGTATATGAATATACTCTACTGTGCATTCTAACATTATTACCCCTGGTCACTGGGCCGTATATTTCATTCCTTAAACCATCTCAGCTCCCTGGGGAGTATACAGCTGGTGCTGCGAGTTACCGCGCTCCAAGCTAATCATTCACATAAACCATCTCTGCCCTCACAGGTACCCATTTTACCCCTGGGTGGAGAGAAGCAATTATGGTTAAGTGTCTTGCTCAAGGACACAAGTGTCACGACCGGGATTCGAACCCACATCCCAATGACTTAACCACCAGAACTTGAGTCCGATGCTCTTATCCGCTCGGCCACGACACACCACTATTAGTGTTTTTGTCTTATCTCTGGATTGACCATGTCGATTTACAACTGTAGCATTTGTTTTGTTTTATATCACTGCCTTATACCATATAGTTCGCGTTGACATGAACTGTACTGTTAAAATTGACTCTGAATTCCAGTCTTGTACAAATGATTGTTCAATCATTGTTTTAATCAACAAATGACCCTAAGAATAGGGACAATTGATTTTTTGTATCACGATGTCCTCCATTGACTTTTTGTGTTTATTCCCCCCCCCCCCATATTTCTGAATACCTCACCGTTTGAAGTCGTCCTAGAAAGAAGTCTACAGCAGCATATATGCCCACTCTTGCTCAACGATGGGGGCGCTCCTGCGGGTAAATTATTTTAGTTGCATCTCAGACTGCTGTTTTGTTTTAGATACTTTGTGATTATGCGTCGTTTTCTTTCACTTTGTTTTAGATTGGTTTGTTTTTGTCAATTATGGTTAATATTTTTGTTGAAATGTTCCTTACACGTAAGTTATTTAGGGCATGCAATCTAAAACTGAAACTTCCTTCCTTGTCTTCTATCCATTGGATTCTTGGCTAGTACAGTGATTAAGTTCACTTTTCTGAGAGTCCTTGGCTTCACAACCAGAATAAATGACATCAATGTTACAATGGCTTACTGCAATTCACATTGGATTGGGTAACAGTGTGAATAGATTATCGTGCCAAACTGCACGCATAGTGTCCCTTTGGGAATGAAAGTGTTTTCTGGGGTCTAGAGGGCCTCTATCCTTCTGTCTGACCATCTGAGAAGGGGATTGTGCTCGCCAAAACAATCATAATGCCTACTTGTCTGAACCTACTCTAACAATGATGAGTGACTCTCAAGCTGTACCACAGGGTGTGACTCTACCAACCAAACCATGACTGCCAAATCAAACTGCTGACAGAAGTCAAACTAATTTTGTTTACTGTTCTTATGTTGATTGATTTGTTTTTTTTGGTTTTTCAGTGATGTAACTGGCACAGCAACAACCATGAAGACAGGGGGACAGAGAGTTGAGGAAGACGAACTCTTTGTGTTTTCTCAGAGATGTACTCTTGGAACTTCAACTGGAGTAATTTGAAAGGCAGAGGCTTCCCAAAGGTAAGAATTTAATAATGATTTCATTCTTGCTCAAAAGACGATACAAAGAAAACTGGTAATTTTTGGCAACAAAAGTGGCACCCCCTGCATAAAGAATAGGGACTTCTTGTAGTCGGTGAAATTGGCCTTACAGAGGATCTCCAAGGTCAAAGTCAGTTTTGAGATACATTCATTTGGCAATTGAGTCCTCATTAAAATGGAGGGGGTGTTACAAGTCTCTAGCCTCAAAGGAAAAATTATGTTAAATGCCATTTCATTTTATACTCTTTCAGAACCAATTAATTTGAAATACTACATTATAGGATTTTAACAACAAATGGGTATATTTTTTCCAATGAGGAATTTTTGGCACCAGTCAGAAGGTTAAATACTATGTGGTTTTCATTAGATATAAAAATTCAGGAACTAAACATTTATCTGTATAAAAAAGTACAGACTTGTTTTTTCTTTCTTTTTTTTACGCTCAAACCTTTTGGGGAAATTCACAAACAAAGTTGCACTTAAAGGGTATCAAACACAGTGGCATAGAGACTTTGAAAATAGAGACTTTCCATTATTTTCCTTTAAGGGCCCTATCTATTGGAGAACTTACTCTTAAGGCTTAAATTGGTTGGGTTTTTTTGGTAGGGTGTTATAGTTTGATAACTTTTGCAACAGTTATCATCAATAACTTTGATACAAAAATGGGTGTCATTAAAAAAGCAGATCTTGTTCCTATCTATGTGATGAGCAAAAGGAAAGAGAAAAAAAACGATTTTTGACAGGAAGTGATGGGTTGGCATGAAGTGTCACAATTAGAGTCGTTTAATTTTACTAGTCAAGTCAATCAGTTCAGTCAAGTCAATCGGGCAAGTTTGTGAGTCAGTCAGGTTGGTTGGTTAGGTCAGTCAAGTCAGTCATTTCAGTTGGTCAGGTCAGTCAGTCATTCAGTCTTGACAAGCAGATAAGGTCAGTTGGTCACATCAGTCGATCAGTCAGGTCAGTCAGTCCTCGGGTTATAGTCAGGTCATTCGGTCAATTCTGTTGGTCATTCAAGTTGGTCAGGTCAGTCGGTCACCTCAGTTTGTCAGGTCATGGTTCAGTCAGTCAGGTCAGTCGGTCACCTCAGTTTGTCAGGTCATGGTTCAGTCAGTCAGATCAGTCGGTCACCTCAGTTTGTCAGGTCATGGTTCAGTCAGTCAGGTCAGTCGGTAAGGTCAGTTAGTCTGTTAAGTTGGTCTGGTCTAACTGTCAGGTCAGTCTGTCACGACAGTGCAGTCAGTCAGTCACATCAGTCGGTCAGGTCAGTCAGTCGGTCAAGTCATTTGGTCCTTTCAGTTGGTCGGTCGGTCAGGTCAGGTCAGGTCAGTCGATTGAGTTATAGTTTGGTCCTGTTGGTCGGTCAGGTCAGTCGATTGAGTCATATTTTGGTCCTGTCGGTCGGTCAGGTCAGTCGATCAGGTTATTTGATCAGGTCAGTTGATCAGTTAGTCAAGTCAGTCAGTCGGGTCAGGTCAGTCATTCAAGTCATTTGGTCCTGTCAGTCGGTCGGTCAAGTCAGTCGATCAGGTCGCTTGGTCAGTCTGTTGGTCCGTAGTCAGGTTGGTCAGACAAGTCAGTCAGTCAGGTCGATCAGTCAGTAAGCAGGTCAAGCCAGTCAGGTCAGTCAGTCCGGTTCAGGGGCTGTATTCTTCTGTTTGACCATGGATTTTGTTCAACGAAACAAACATAAAAAATTATTGCACGCTTATTTTGACAAACTGCCCAACAAAGTACGATTGTGTAACATTGGTCATAGATTTTCATGGAACACTGCAGTGTTTGACTCTACCAAACCATGACTGCCAAACCAAATGGCAGACTGAAGTTCAAACTGATCTGTGCATGAGAGTAAGGCATGCAGCACACAGGTGGGAGCGAGGCTTGACATTGGGCAGATGGCACATGGGCAGTAGGGGGGAGTGGCTTAATGACTTCATAAAGAAATTCATGGCTTCATAAAGAACTTACACTGTGGTAAATAACATCTTGGTTTTTAGAGTTTTAAATGTCATTGGTTCTAGCACATTTGATGGTCCATTTAGTCCGGTTGCATGTTATTTATATAAAAAATCCTTATTCTGCTATCCAATGTTTTTTTGTCAACGGAATCTGGTAAAGGTACATGAAGTAACAGCATTGTGGCACTCAAGGAGGATTCTTTGGACTGGAAACAGGAGTAAGTGATCTCAAATTACTTGGGAAGAATATTTGGCTCCAGGTGTCAGATTAATGATATTATTAGTCCAGGTATCAAATGGTAGTTGTAATTGCAAAGAACCCTGAAATTCTTACTTCAACACTATCAAGATGGCAGGTTTGTTTGTTTGTTTTGTTTTTGGGGGGTGGGTAATTATCTGTCCCCTCCCCCACAAAATGTCAATAAAATTAAGTTATACATGTTGATGTTAAAAGAAAATCACAAATTTTGCCATTGAGGGCTTTTTGGGAAGTGCTTCATTTCTTTTCTTTTCTTATTCTCCTTTTTTTTCCCTTCTTTTTTTCTCGGGGAAGGGGTTGCCTAATTTTTTTCCAAGTGCTTTACAACGGTGCAAACTTGCTTATTTTGAAATAATCAATATTATTTTTTTATTTTTTTGCTGGCGTCATTGTTGAGGAGCTATCTTTGGTTTGCGGAGAATGTGTATTTTTAAGTTTTTCCACTGAAATACTGATATAGCTACCAGCTTTTGGGGCCCAATGTACACTAATAAGGCAATTGATGGAATCTTGGACATTTAAATTCCCACAATGCATTCAACACTATCACATGACTAGTCAATACCACTTTTGGGGGAATTTTTTTTGTAAACAAGTGGAATGTGTTTTGGAAAGAGACAAACAAAAATCACTCAAAAGGCACTTGACCTAAAGGTCAAACAAACGGTTTGCCATGGAAACAGATGACACTAGAGTTAATAAAAATTGTTTTGGAAAATGTGACTCAAGATTGATATTGGGAAAACTCAGAAAGTTTGGTGGTGATCAGGGCCCGATTTCATAGAGCTGGTTAATAAAAAAAAAAATTGTTTTATTTATTTTTATTTTTTTTGCTAAGCAGAAATGAGCAGGATACCAGTCATAAATTATACTTGTGGTATGCTAGTTTGGCTGGTAACCTTATTCTGGTAAGCATACTTCTTTTCGTGCTTAGCTACTTTTTGTGCTTAAACAGCTCTATGAAATTGGGCCCAGATGCAGTACAAAATGTTAAGGGCAAAAAAAAATAGCCCCTCCCCCACCTTCCCGGTCCTGATACCCTCTGGACTCCTTGGGCGTATGCAGCACAGGCAGCTTAATGGGCAAACAGGTTGCTTATCACTTAAATCAGCAATCTTCGTCAAATTACTCCTTAGTGATGGGGAAGCAGCGGTTATAATTATAAGTCTTGCCAGACAGTGTACCAACAAACTTTTTTTTGTTTTTTGTTTTAGACACATGTTTAGCGTATTGTTCTAATGTTTTTGATAGTTATTATTATAAATTTTTCAGGTAAAGGTTTTATTTGTGGTGACTGTTCATCCATATTCACCAGGAAACACCCATCCCCCCCCTTCCCCATGATGGGGCCAGACTAAGGATGCCTAAATCATGAAAGAATAACTTCACCTTCAAGGGAACATTCATATTGTTACGGCAGAGTTTGTTGTCTTGAGGCATAATGTCAAAGTTTAAGAGTAAAAAAGAGCAACAGTGTGAAAGTTGTAGTCTGACCCTGTTACTCGGTAGCTGGAAGGCAGATCCACTTAGGGGTCAATATCACCCTAAATCTGGGTCAAGTTGACCCAAAACTTTGCATACTGATTCAGAATTGGAGTCAAATTATTCAGAATAAAAGCCATTTCTGTGTCAAGCCCACTTGACCCAGGAGTGTTAAGAGTGAATTTGTGTCACCATTACCTTGTGAAATCGCCATTACCATGTGACGCCATGCGTAGTGAGCACACGCACTGGTCCTTGTGGGGTCCAAAACACAACAGAACAATGGACCCCACAAGAGAATTCTTTGTTGAACCTGGACCCCACAAGAGAATTCTTTAGAAAAGGGAATAATAGAACAACAACAGCAGGACCCCACAAGCCACCATCGGTAAGGGTGTGTGTTCATGTTTGTTATATAGATAGTACATATCTTATGCGTCTTCTTATATCTGGGATCTTGTGTAACCTTTTACTAATGAACAAAATACACTTTAACATATTCCATGTTAGACTTGCACAGTCAGTCCCAGACTCGCACAGTCTGTCCCAGACTCGCATTACCACTGATAATGGCGCTTTGTATGTTTCACATATTATAAATTATTCTGTGTACCAAAAATAGGTCGAGATAGAAAATTACTAAAGAAAATCCTGAATGAGATGGCAAATATTGTGGGTGTAGTTTCAGTTTCACCCCCAGGCTCAAATCGTCTTTGTTTGCAACACGTCTGAGTTTATGCCGGAACTTCAGTGTCTCCGCTATTGAGTTTTTAAAAGACAATGTTTGAAAAGCGCCACCATAACCCCGTGCTCGGATTTCTTTATTAGTAATCATAATAGAAAGTTCATGGGGGTCACTGGATTTATTTTGTTATCTGGCTATAGTAAACACTTTATGCTATCAATGATTTATCTGATGACATAGGGACACAAAAGTTTACCTTCATCGGGTCGGTAGGTTGATGGCGGTCTGTGCAGCTCATAACTATACGCAGCCGTTCATACATTACAAATAGATTGAGTTGAGCTATGATTTAAAAAAAAATCCTGACTTGGATGTGTGGTTTGTGTCAACTTGGTCCTTAACAAAAAAAAGGAGTGGAAAGTGTTCGTTTTAGGTTGGTGTGAGGAGGTTCAATCCAAGCTGAATCGCGACAGCAGGATTTTGATTTGTTTCGGCTAGACACACCTTGATAAGGTAAGAAAGCCTGGATTTGTTGTCTTTATAATAAATTGTGGTTGAACAAAGGAAAACATTGACTATGTGTACTTTGTACAACTCAAACTGCATCAGTTGTGCTATGATACCAATATTGTTTTCTCGTGTTCTTTCTTGCTCTGTGCCATATTATTTTTTTTATTTCAAACAATCTCATAAATTGATATTTGAATGTGTTTTTTTATATCTGTGGTGAATTATAATATTTTCCGGATAACTACAGCTATTGTGTCCAAACAGCTTTTTCCAAATGCTAATTTGAACCCGGGCTTGTTAGCGTGGTGTGATTTGTGTCATATTATTTATTCCTTTATAATATGCTTGTTCATGTCTGCGGTGTGTTATAATGTCTAAATTTTAGGTGCTGAATATTCATTTTGTCGACGTACAACTATTATTGTTTTTTTCTATATCACTGCATATTTTGTTCTTATCAATTTACAACTACAGTTATTGTTATGACTATGTACTGCATTTACCATTTGCTAACTTGAACATGAGCTTGTCTAGGGTGGTGTGATTTATGTCCTATTCATTATTGCTTTCACACAATCTCATACAATGACATGTTAATGTGCTTTTTCATACATGTGGTGTTTTATAATAATGCCTGGATTTTAGGTAATGAATATTAATATTAATTTACAACTATTACAAATGCTTTTTGTCTAGCAATGCATATTTCCGCTTATCAATTTACAACTTCAATCACTACTGTGCCTATACCGCTTTCACTTTTTCTAAACTTAAACATGTCTAGCTTATGATTTGTGCCATTGCTTTCGAACAATCCTTATATGTGCTTTTTCATGTGTTGTATTATAACAATATCTGGATTTGAGGTGTTGAATACTCAATTGTCGTTTCACAACTATTATTGTTTTGTAGATATCACCGCATTAACCATAATTTTTATTGTCGATTTACAACTACAGTTACTGTTGTGTCTGTACAGTCTTTACCATTTGCTAACTTGAACGAAACCATATTGGCATCATTTATATCGTGTCTGCAAAATTCTCAGAATTTGTCCTGACTTCTGAAAATCTCCTTGAGCCGAATTTTCTGAAGGAAAGTAACGCAGTCGCCAACGGGAGAAAGAAATAGTTCACAGTGTGTCCAAACCTGTAGGTTTTTTTGTATTTCACTGTGATGCAAAGAGTCTGTAAACCTCGTGAATTGTAACATCTGAGAGGTCCTGGGTCTATAATAGTGGGGGGGGGGGGGGGGTACCCAAGGCCACAAACTTTTTTCCTGTCATTTTCACATTCTTCAAATCGCATTCTTTAATCTCATCAAACTATATTTTAATGCGCTTTTTCACAAATGTGCCATATTATAACATATTTTTTGTACTTTGAAGTGTAAATATACTTTTTTGTTATTTTTTATGTATCACTTTTGATCATTTGCTGATCTATTTACAACTGCATACAAATATATTTGTAACTGTATATTTATCGTATTGTTTACACCCCTGCCTTAAATATTTTTCTAACTTATTATGTTTAGTCTGTGTTGAACTGAAGCTTACCTGTCTGTCTTTGCGTGATCTTTACTTAAACTCATTTAGAATGATAAACTTGTACAAACTATTACTTCAATGTTATTGTTGCGATCAACAGATGACCCTAATTGTGTCCGCCTGTTGTAAACATTTACCCCCCCCCCCCCCCAGATTCCTATATTCATCGTCAGTTCTAAAGTCGTCACGTCATGAGGTTCACAGCACTATTGACATCAGTGCTGCTAGTGCTGGTGCTGTCAGACTTGCCCAGGCCCACTCTTGCTCGACGTTCGGGGATCTACTGTAGGCAAGTTATTTCCATTGTGTTTGTCCGTATACCTCATATTTCTGTGTTTCATTTCAGACATTGTGATTATATGTAAAAGTGCTGTTGGTATTTGCTATCAACTTGATATAGTCTCTTTCCTTTATTTTATTTAATTTTTTTCTTTTCACTCATTGGGAATAATTTCGTTAAAATGTTCCTTGGATTTTTTACCGCATGATTAAAACTGCAGCGAGTTTTTACGATTTTAGTGAAAACTTTGTGGTCACTTATTTACCTATTCTTAATAACTTCTTGTCGCTTCCTTCCCCCCTTCATATATTCCCCGTTTATGTCTCATACTTCCTCATTCACTCTTCCCATCTTTGACTTTGTTCTTTACGTTTCCAACCTCTTGTGGTCAAACCAACCCCTCCCCTCCCCCATTTGTTTTATCACCCACGTCATTGTTTATCACTTGCTCTTTCTGTAAGCTGTGTGCCTCTATTCTTTTTTCTTTTCTTTGCATTTGACTGATTCTGTTACAATGTGTGTTTGTGTGTGTTACCAGTGCCCTTACACATGCCAACTTACGGGGTATTTTTAACATTGGAACAATGGACCCCACAAGGTAATTTCAATAGGAACAATTGGGCCCCACAAAGGAATTCTTTAGAAAAGGGAATAATAGAACAACGATAGCAGTACCCCACAAACAGGATCCGTAAGGTTGCGTGTGTGTGTTCATGTGTGTTGGGAATTGTCATTTCGCTTTCGAGAAAGACTCTGCTACGGTCGAAACGTCATGACGTCATGACGCGTCAGGCCACTTGCTATATGTTTTTGTATTTTGATTATGTCAGACCAAGTTGAAGCTTATTTCATAATTTCTCTTGCGTTTGCCAACCATTTATTTACGCAGGCGTTAATGTCATAAGCAAGGAAATTCGACCACGTAACACCGGTCCTTATAGGACTTGCACTGGCTGGCGACTAGCGGCACGAGTTCAATGCCAAGATCATGCTGCTCTGGTACGGATGTCGGAATTCTTGTGGTCCAACAAACCTAACCAACCTACTGGCCAGTCGTAAAACAACTAGTAACTTGCCCTCAAGTTTTGACAAACCTGCATTATTCATTTGTATAATAAAAAGCAAGCACAGCTGTGATGATGACCATGCCTTTTTTTCTCTATTTTTTCCCCCCCTTCTTTCGCGGCCCCCAGGATCTGGAAAAGTCTTCCTTACAGCATCAGGCAATCACATACAATACCGAATTGCAAGACGTCACTCAAATCTCCCCAGGGCCCAATTTCATAGAGCTGCTTAAGCAGAAAATATTGCTTAACATTTCGAGCAGGGTACCAGTGACAAATTGTAGACGTGACATGGTAGTTTGGCTGGTAAGCTTATTCTGGTAAGCATAATTTTGCTGTGCTTAGCTGTTTTTTGTGCTTAAGCAGCTCTATGAAATTGGGCCCTGTTCACATGAGCAATAAGCAGCGAATGTAACGATTGATTTATTGATCGATTCGTTTCATTAGAAAGGTTGAATACTTTTAATTTGATATACATTGCGTGTAGTACGACGTTCTTTATTCCTAATAGTGATATTTATATTTATACGTATATGTTTTTACTTTTGTCAGCAGAAAATTTCGTAAAGATCCAAGATGCAACAGCAACGTGAACTTAGTCAAGAGGCTCCTTTGGGACGACAAACGGGGGTAAGTGATCTTTAATCATTTGGGATGGGGAAGTTGGCTTGGTTGGTTTTTGTATAAGTCTTGTTGCCTAGTTTTAGTGATCATTTGTATTTTATCCCTAATTCACGTACTCCTTTTCCCCCAAATGCTGTCACACTTGTTGGTTTTGAAGTTTTCATATTGGTCCCCGTTAGGAAGAAGACGGGCACCGGATATCGTTGTCGCTTCGATTTCCTACAATGCATTTAACAGTATCAAATAACTCGCCCCTACCACTCATTTGTTTTCAGTGACGAAACTGACCCAAGAGCAACTCTGGAGACGGAAGGAGATAGAGAGATCGAGGATGAGGAACTCTTTGAAAAACTGCGTCTTCTTAGAGATTTACTTCAGGAACTTCAACTGGAGGAAGACGAAAGACTGGTGGAAGTTGATCGAAAGAAGGGTTGATTTCAACGTCGCAATTGCTAAAAAAAAAGTTTGCTCACTTGCTCGAACAAAAGTTTCACCTTATGCAAAAAACAAGGACTTCTGGAACTATTGAAATGAACACATTGCCTTCGGATTTGGCGCTTTGGTCTATAAAAAGCGTTTGTCATGAAATGGATAAGGTTGGAGAGCTGTTTTGAAAGTAGAATGTATTGATTCACACAAATGTCCATCGAAATTGTGTGGTTTTACTTTTACATCGTGAACTAACATGGTACGTAATTTGTGTGGAGTAAAAACTTTGGTTGTACAAAATGGCGGACTGTTCACGAAGTAATTAGGAAAACCACACAATATCGAGGATATTTTGTGTGAATCATAATATTCTACTTTTAAAACATCGGCTATTTTTTATTTTTATTTTTTTTTTATTTTATTTATTTTTTCATAACAAACGCTTGTATAGACCAAAGCGTCCAATCCGAGGGCAATGTTGATAAAAAAAAAATGTATGGTGTCATTTATTCCCACCCATTTCGATGAACAAAATACGCACACAAAAGTTTTGCATTTTGGTAGCGGCTGGGTTTGGCACAAAATCACAATATCAACGTTTTCCTTCAGACAACAAATACAAAATGCTTATTACTCTAGTTGCAATTGTCAGTATTAATTTTTGGGAGCGGTTTTATGAAATAAAATCATGCAATTTTTCTAAGGTATCTTCATTATGATGGTGTAGATTTAATGTTATGTTTCTATGTTTTATATAGCCCGGTAGATTTAGTCGAACTTTTTTGAAAAGTAATTAAAGTTAAAGATTCCAGCCCACACCTTTGGTGAAGCAAATGCAATACATGTTAATGGGAAGAGAACAATCCGCTAACAGCGCCCTCTACTTGTTTTAGTTTTCAGAGTTTTCCTGCAAACGCTTATACATCTTCTTTTTTCTGAAAAAAAAATGTTAGATTAAATGCAGATTTATTCAATTGTTGTATTTTGTTTCATGTTTATTTTCTCTCTTTCGTTTTTTTTTTTTTTTTTTTTTTTTTTTTTTGCCGTTGTCTATTTTTTATTATAAAACATAAAACTAATGATAAACAAATCACAGTCAATAAACAATGAAAAATAAAATTTTAAAAACACGGAAAGTTTCAAATTTACAGGAGTTTATTTCTTATTGCTACAATCCATTTGCAAGAAACTTTTTAATTATTATGATTTTTCCTTTAGCGGAAAATGTGTCATATTGCCAATACGTCTGTGCTTAATGAGCGTGTACAGCGTCCTGTAGTGATCCGTCGAGCGTATTAAAGGTGTACTCTAGCGTCGTTTTTGCCAGCTTCATTTGTTATGTATTTCTTTCCGTGCACAAGTTTTTATTGCTAGCCACAAGATGAAAACGAAACCAATCAACTATTTTCGTGCTCGGCAATCGACTTATTCGACCCCAGCTCGTATTCGCCACCACTTGGGCAAAATGAGGCATATGATTGGACGAAAGCTGTTCTTGGTAGGGAAAAGAATGTGCGCGTGACATCGGCGTCCAGGCCAGCAGCATTGCGTATTATAACACCCCTTACAAAAATTCTGCCTTTTCATTGGTTTAGAGCGCGTCACATGATATGTCTTAGTTTTACTAGAAACCCGGCGGCCGTGTGATAGTCGTTTGCCAAGTAATAGTCGACTATTACATGGCACGCGCAGTACCCAGACGTCTTTCTTACCCACCTCGAACCCAATCAGTTGTGCATCTGTGTATCTGAAATGCGCGTACGAACGTTACGTGTACGAGGATGATAAATAGTCTGTTGGGGTGTTATAAAACAAAAATTGACTGCTTTTACTCGTGCTATGGTTAAAACTCCCGACTCCCTCGGTGATCCCCGGACCGTTCCATTTTCCCTCGGCTTCGCCTCGGGAAAATAGAACGCTCCGGGGATCGCCTCGGGAGTCGTAGTTTTAACCATAGCACTCGAAGCAGTCAATATTTGTATACTATGCAAGGGGTATGTAGACTGCAATTTTCGTGCGCGTATTCGAACTTTGGAACCCGATAAAGTGCGCAAGTGTGTTTCCTTCACCCGTTGAAGCAATGTAGGCCTACGTCGGAAAGAAGCGGTCTTAAAAATGCTCCAATGCAAGTCTAGCACGTATTCGAACATGTACTGGCTTGTGATGTGACGTCATATTTTAGCAAGCTTGATCATTGGATGTCTAAAATGCTTACGAAATGGAACCCCTGTTTTATTGAAGGGCTTCGAGAACGACCTGCAGATACAAGGTGGGTGGACAACAACTTGTCATAATTGTAACTATTCTAATCCATTGTCCCCCATAAAATCAAAGAGCCGTCGGTTAATCAAATGCGATCACGGTTTAATTTTCTGAAATCGTAAGTGAAATCGCTAGATACAGAAATAAGTACATGTATACCCTATATTTAAACAAATAAAATAAAATGTGTACGTTAGTAGAACATAATCATAACAGCCCTCTGCTTATCTCAATAGTTTAGTCGGACAGTAGCCAGGTGCAAGTTGCAAATCTACTATCTGCGTTAGTGAAGAAACCACAATTTGCCCCCTACTTAACCCCAGTGTTTAGTCAACCAAGTTCGCTCAAAAAAAAATTCCGGGGGTAAAAATTGACTAGGATCTGGGTTCATAGGGGCCTAGCCCATCTCTAGAGGTCAGCATGACCCACCGGAATCTTCCTGGCATTCATTATTGTTGTTGCTTATTAACAAAAAAATACTAATTAATTTAATATTACAATGAAAAACATGCAATGTAAGAAACATTAGACAAAGTAATGAAATACAAACGAGTACAAAATTGATTGTGAACAGTTTTTGAGGGTCTAGTTATGTATATGGAGTTCGACTCGACGCTTTACACTAAATAATCCCGAACCCAAGTTGGACTCTTCCACAATGTTCGAGAGCGTAAGTCCTACAGAGCAAACTCTGCAAACAGGCAAGGTCGTTGATTATGCGTTCGCTAAAACTATTGGTAAAATTGGTATTGTAGCAACAGAAATATACGCTGGCAATAATACAGATAAAACTAGTAATAGTGTTATTGTTGCTTTTTATTGGGCTCTTTCGAAACCACCAACATAGCGTGCAGCCTTGTCTTCATCCACGTCCTAAAGTCCGTAAAAAAGCACACGTTTTTAACAGTGACGCAAAGGGAGCCGCAAGCGAAGCCGAAAGCAAAGGCGCGGTTTCGAAAATGGCGTGTGAAAACAACGTAAGATTGATTATTATCATTGAATTGATTGGAAACCAAAAATTACAAAATTTAATTGATAAATCAGTGTGTGTATTAATGTGTAATGGGATTTGCGCTTGGGTGGCTGAGGCTATTCTTGAAGAAGTTTGTCAAGAAGTCCCCGGATTCGCTCGTACTGCGATCTTCGCTGTTCTTCCTCTTCCATACGTTTCTTGATCTCCGTGTTTTCCGTCTCCTCAACTTCAAAATCCCTCAACTTCAAAATCCCTCATCGCTTTCCCCTCAAGCATCATGTCTAGCGCCCTCTTTAGAGTATCATCATCCAGTTCATTCATATCGAGATTTCGACTGTAAAGACGAAACAAGAATTAGAAAACAAAAAAGTGATTAATTGTGAGTTTGAGGAGCCATTCAAAGTTGATGCCATGTTTGCACTGTATGGACTTATGTTTGGTCAAGATAACAGACGTGGGGGGGGGCGTCATTAGTATATGAATAGGACTAACACGGAAATCAGTAATGCTTATTTCGATTGCTTTGATTAAAATAAGCACTGCCGTGAACGAGCACTTTATTTGATGACGAAAGACAAGCTGTTTTCTTGGTTCCAAAGGACCAACAAAATGTATGTAATTTTGACGGGTTGGAATAATGGTGTATGTTCTGAAGCCAAGAGGGTGAAGCAATAAGCAAACAAAAAATAAAACAATAACTAATTGTTATTTGTGTCTGCCACACCCAGTACATTAGTTTAATGTACATCTATCGAATTTTCACAAATAACCAATGTTTTTTAACACATTCATGGAGATTAACCCTTTCTTTTTTTCAAGTCATGTACCACAATTGTCTTTGTTCAACCAAAAACTGTATCCTGTGTGTTATATAGGATAAGTAGGGATAACAAAAAAACCTTGAAACTTTGCGTGGTGGAGAATAATCTAAGTGAGGTTTGTGGTAACACCATGTACATGAGTAGGACTTGAAACTTTATGGTGAAGAAACATTCTATAGTGATAGTAATACCTTGTACAAGTAGGCCTAAATTAATGGGGGGGGATAACTTACAGTTGCTCGGAGGGGTCGAGAGATCTGCTAAGTGAACTCCCACCGTGAGTTAACCTTCTGCATTGCACTGGTGTCAAGCTACAGGAAACAAACACACAATAGGTGATAATTACAACAACAAAACTGCCAAAACGTTAGTACAGACTGAAAAAAATATAAATTAATTCGAATTAGAAGATCAACAAATGTATTAAAAATCGAGCTTGTTAATGTTGATTTTTTTAATGTCGGGTTTTTTCGTTGTTTTTTTTTCGTGAGCGTCGTTTACATGAAATAAAAAAGACAAACAAAACGACACAAACCAAGTAATCCATGTAAATGAAACGCACATAACTAAATACAACAGTCAATTATAGGCCTGATGACAAACACAGCAACACAAAACAAAAAGTGTGTGACAAAACCAAAAATAACACTAGCAAAAGCTTAGTCTTGAATGGCGACGTTCTTGTTGTTAACGTTTTTGTTAATCTATATCGCACAAACACCTGGATCAAAACGAGCTAGATGTACAGACTTGCTCAGTCCTTCCGAGTTAGCCTCCGAAACAATTGATGTTGCGCCCTCTACTGGTGACTGATACAAAAACAAGGTCGCCAATCAAATTAAAGGCAGTAGTTAGTAGATTCAATCAGAAGATTTGTTCTATTTGGAAACGCATGCGAATAATTTTGATTTAAGCACTAACTTTATTTTGTATTTGTGCTAACACGAAGAATCCCCTATACTTCATAGAAATGATATTGGGCTTGGAAGCGCAACACCATGTATATAAATAGGATTTGAGACTGCATGGTGGAGATACAATCTAGTAAGGTTTGTGGTAACACCATGTACATGAGTAAGATTTGAGACGTTGCATGGTGGAGATACAATCTAGTGAGGTTTGCGGTAACACCATGTACATGAGTAGGATTTGAGACTTTGCATGGTGGAGATACAATCTAGTAAGGTTTGCGGTAACACCATGTACATGAGTAAGATTTGAGACGTTGCATGGTGGAGATACAATCTAGTGAGGTTTGCGGTAACACCATGTACATGAGTAAGATTTGAGACGTTGCATGGTGGAGATACAATCTAGTGAGGTTTGCGGTAACACCATGTACATGAGTAAGATTTGAGACGTTGCATGGTGGAGATACAATCTAGTGAGGTTTGCGGTAACACCATGTACATGAGTAGGATTTGAGACTTTGCATGGTGGAGATACAATCTAGTGAGGTTTGCGGTAACACCATGTACATGAGTAAGATTTGAGACTGTGCATGGTGGAGATACAATCTAGTGAGGTTTGCGGTAACACCATGTTCATGAGTAAGATATGAGACTTTGCATGGTGAAGATACAATCTAGTGAGGTTTGCGGTAACACCATGTGCATGAGTAGGATTTGAGACTTTGCATGGTGAAGATACAATCTAGTGAAGTTTGCGGTAACACCATGTACATGAGTAGGATTTTAGACTTTGCATGGTGAAGATACAATCTAGTGAAGTTTGCGGTAACACCATGTACATAAGTAGGATTTGAGACTTTGCATGGTGAAGATACAATCTAGTGAGGTTTGCGGTAACACCATGTACATGAGTAGGATTTGAAACTTTGCATGGTGAAGATACAATCTAGTGAAGTTTGCGGTAACATCATGTACATGAGTAGGATTTGAGACTTTGCATGGTGAAGATACAATCTAGTGAGGTTTGCGGTAACACCATGTACATGAGTAGGATTTGAAACTTTGCATGGTGAAGATACAATCTAGTGAGGTTTGCGGTAACACCATGGCGACAATTCATGGCTGTTAACTTTCATTACACATTTTTGTCAATGTAACTGTGAAACTTTCAAATGTACAAATTTATGAACTGGTTAAAACTTTGGTGTCTATCTCTTTTTAGAGACATGGGTCGTTTTGTCCCCCACTAACAACTTCCTCAAAAACCACAATTTGCTCCCTAATGTTTCAAAGACACCTTCAAAAATTTCAATGACACTTTCAAAGTACTTTCGGGTACTACTATTAAATGTGTTTTGGCCCTAAAGTTTCCAACTGTTGAGTAAATGTGTGGGACGTGATGCCCAAGTGTTGGTGACATGCAATCAGATTTCCAACATTTGGTCAAAATGTTCTGTCCAATGTTTGGGTAAATTTTTTCGCCAACTATTGGTTATTTGTTATGATCCAGTAGATGGGCAATGTAAAGAACCCAACTGGTTTTTTATTTTATTTTTTTATGATCCAACTGTAAAATGTTTACTTAATAGGTGGGGATGGGGATTACCCAACGACCGTTGGGTAGAAACTGCCCAATAGATGTACATGTTGACTATCGTACCAACGTTGGGCAAAAAGTTTGGGAAATGTTTGCCCATTTTTTTTTACAGTATGACTGCTTGAAATTCTTTATTCTGATACAATTTATGCACTACTAAACTTCGTAGCCTAGACACTAGTGTGTACATTAATTAACCAGTAAAACAAATTGTACATTTGAAAGTTTCATAGATACAGTGACAAAATGTGTAATGAAAGTTAACAGCCATGAATTGTCGCATGACTGCTTGAAATTCGTTATTCTGATACAATTTATGCATTACATTACATTATGCATTACCAGTTCATAAATTTGTACATTTGGAAGTTTCACAGTTACATTGACCAAAATGTGTAATAAAAGTTAACAGCCATGAGTTGTCGCATGGCTGGTTGAAATTCTTTATTCTCATACAATTTATGCACTACTAAACTTCGTAGCCTAGACACTAGTGTGTACATTTAACCAGTAAAACAAATTGTACATTTGAAAGTTTCATAGATACATTGACAAAAGGTGTAATGAAAGTTAACAGCCATGAATTGTAGCATGACTGCTTGAAATTCTTTATTCTGATACAATTTATGCATTACATTAAACTTCGGAGCCTAGACACTAAAATAATCAACTGGTAAAGAAATAATCAGGCCAAGAGGAGGCAGGCAACTGGCCAACCGGAGCTACATTTTGCCTACCATGCGCAACACTACATTTACCCATGTAATTGAAGACATTTTCTCCATCAACCAACTTAAGGTTAAACAAAAACTTTACTCAACTATTTGAAGGCAACTTTTACCAACTTATGGAAAAAATACAAAATTTACACAACTATTTGAAGTAACTTTAGCCAACTTCTGAGAAAAACAAATAAAAGAAGTTAACCAAGTTTGAGGGAAACACTGTCTCACTTGTCTTTTTCTACAGACACAGATGAGTGTTACTATCCAACTTTTGTGATGACATTGAATGTGATTTTTAATTGCTTCTAAGGCACAATTAATGCTGTGTGTAAAAATAAAAGCTTTCTTAAAATAAGAAAAACAAACCCAGCTATGTTTAAATTCTACTTTTGCTGGCCCAATAAAATAAGGTAAATCCAGACAGGCCTTTGTGATACTGAATAGTGACTGATAGTGATAATATAGCTCCAAAGTCTCAAAATACTCAAGTTATTTAATATCTATTGAATCGTAAATAAAACCACCCATACAGTCTAACTTAGCTACACTAGTAAATTTCTAAAGGCAAGCATCTGTCTCATCTTGAAAATGGCTCAATCTAATGCTTGTTGACCAGTGAACAAACTGTTATTCATTAATAATAATACCACAGTAACGCCGCAGCTATACAACTCCTGTCTGTGATCGTCACCATGATTATTATACAATACACTGTACTAGAGTACTGCTGTTGTAACGTATGACTGTGTTTGAGCATAGCTAAGCAGAAATGTAACTACAAAACCGCTTTGACGCGTTTCCATAACAGACAGCTTTATGGTCCAATCTAGGCCTACAATCCCTACATAGGTCCTTATTTTATTAGTACAGGCAAAATTTCTTACCGATGAATGTGTCTTTAAGTTCCTCTAGACCCCAATATTGTCAAAAGTTCTACTAGGTCCGACATGATGACCCAGATAACAATTTAACGTTCTTACAACGTTGTAATGAAGTCAGACTTTGGTGTAAGTAACGTTGTTAATATAACGTTGTAACAACGAATCGTTGTTGACTCCCCTATAAGTCTTCTGAACGTACACTCTCAAAAAAAAGTGTAAAATGTTGCTGTGTAAAACTGCTGGCTAAAAATGTTGTGTAACTTTTGATCGATTTTGGGTAAAACGACAATTTTTGTTGTACACCTCACTTGTGTAAAATAAAATACAAAATAATAAAATTCCTCCAACCTATGGGGGATTGTCAAATTTTCTACTAAAAAAAGGGGAGTTGAAACAATACAACATTTGTGTGCATTTGTTGAGTATCGGTTGCCCAACGCCTATGACTACAAGTACACCCAATGCTGGGTATTTTTTTTTATTTACCAAACTGCAAAATGTGCAGTGTGCAGCCCACCGTGTGTCTTCATGGTGTGCTTGAAATCCCCGGAATTCTACGAGGATTTTTCGAGACTTTTGACACACTACTGTGTTTGCACGTGGGGCATTCAAGTGAGTGATGTATAGTGTGAACCGCGGCGACGAAAACGCGGAGGGGTGTAATTATAACAGTAAATTGGAAAGATATCTATGGAGTACATGTAGTTTTGTTCAACAACTTAGAAACAAAGAGGTCGAGTTTAAAAAATGAGCCCGTTGTCTAATCGGTACACTACAAAAACTGAGTGCTAAAATTGACACCAATATATACCTAAAAAGAATGCTCACAACATACTGTGGCTGTTTAGTGGACGAACTAGAAATTGTACAACTCAATTTCTTGTTTTTAGATGTTCGGCCTTCAGCCGAACAACTATTGTTATTGCTCTGGGTTTTTTTAGGTGTTCGGGCATTCCGCCCGAAACACCTCTTGTTTTTGTTCGGGTTTTTAAAAAATTTTATTAGGTGTGCGGACAAAAGTCCGAAGACCTCTTCTTATTGCTCTTCTTTTTTTTTTAGGTATTCGGACAAAAGTCCGAAGACCTCTTGTTATTGTTCGTTTGTCTTCTTTTTAGGTGTTCGGACAAAAGTCCGAAGACCTTGTTATTGTTCGGTTTTTTTTTTGTTTTGTTTTTTAAAGATGTTCGGGCAATCCGCCCGGAACACCTCTTATTTTTGTTCGTTTTTTTAGGTGTTCGGGCATTCAGCCCGGAACACCTCTTCTTATTGTTCGTTTATTCTATTTTTTTAGGTGTTCGGACAAAAATGCCGAAGACCTCTTCTTTTGTTTCGTTTTTTTTTTTTTTTTTTTTTTAACTTCTTCAGCTTCTTCTCGCCGTCGATTGTCCGCTAACAAAGACACACTTCTTAAGCTCACATAAACTTCTCTTGTTTTTGTTCGGGTTTTTAAAAAATTTTATTAGGTGTGCGGACAAAAGTCCGAAGACCTCTTCTTATTGCTCTTTTTTTTTTTTAGGTGTTCGGACAAAAGTCCGAAGACCTCTTGTTATTGTTCGTTTGTCTTCTTTTTAGGTGTTCGGACAAAAGTCCGAAGACCTTGTTATTGTTCGGTTTTTTTTTTTTTTTTTTTTTTTAAAGATGTTCGGGCAATCCGCCCGGAACACCTCTTATTTTTGTTCGGTTTTTTAGGTGTTCGGGCATTCAGCCCGGAACACCTCTTCTTATTGTTCGTTTATTCTATTTTTTTAGGTGTTCGGACAAAAAGTCCGAAGACCTCTTCTTTTTTTTCGTTTTTTTTTTTTTTTTTTTTTTTAACTTCTTCAGCTTCTTCTCGCCGTCGATTGTCCGCTAACAAAGACACACTTCTTAAGCTCACATAAACTTGAAACTTTACACATAGTTAGATATGTATTAGTAGATGAAACCATTTTTAGTTTTGTCATGATGACGTCATCAGGTGTCGAGTTGACTCTAAAAACGCTCCACACAATGTGACCTCATTTGACCCTGATTTCCGGTTCAAACCGGATGTTAAAAATTTCAAAAATTCATATCTCAAGAACTTCTTGTTATATCATCACAATTTTTATATCAGATTGTAGGTCTGTTAACCTGCTCAAACTTTTGCACACAAATAATACCAATATCATCTTAACTTCTGGTCCTTAACGGGCGTTACAGCCAACGCTAGTATTAACCGCAGTTAATTTGTGCATAGAGAAAAGCGCTGTAACTGACTGTCCGCTCCATTATTCATAAGGTTCAAAGTCCACGAAGCCTGCGCGTATAGTCCCACACAACGGAAATGTACCAATGCGTTGCTTATTCTTGTACGTTGTAACAACACGTGTCCCGCACATAAAAAACTCAAACTCATTCAAAGTTCAGTGTGAATTAAGTTCCGTTGCAACGTTGCCACTGCTTGGGACCTTTCCAAAGATCTTGGGAATTTCATACCCAGCTTGGGATCTTGGGAAAAAAACGAAAAAGAGGCCAAATCTTGGGAATTTTTGTTTAAGTGCCACAATAAATTATTTAAGCATATTGTTTAATAATGTTTTATTGAATTATTAATTAAATACTAAACAATTCTTTTCAAATGGGGCGCTCCATCCATACCCCAAAGTAGCCGGGTCACTGGTGGTGGTGCGGGTAGTCGGCATCCTCGTTCCCAGGGGTGATCGATCTCGCCACGCCATTTTTCCCCAGCATGCTTTGCTCGATCATAACCCCTGGAATTGGTTCATTCAAATGTGCTAGAATCTAGCGCATTTTAATTAGGCCTGGGCCGATCCGTTCTACGCGCGCGCTCAAGTAACCCGTAAAAGAGGCATCAAGTCATCCTCGTTCCCAGGGGTGATCGATCTCGCCGCGCCATTTTTTCCCAGCATGCCTTGCTCGATCATAACCCCTGGAATTGGTTCATTAAAATGTGCTAGAATCTAGCACATTTTAATTAGGCATGGGCTGATCCGTTCTACGCGCGCGCTCAAGTACGGTAACCCATAAAAGAGGCATCGAGTCAAAAAGCAACTGGTCCTCTGTCATTCTTTTTTGATTTTGTGATAGTCTAACTGTATGCAGTTAAGGGTGGGGCCAAGGGTGACCGTATAAAAACATGTTTCATTTGAAATGGAATCGCGTCAAAATACTTGCATTTTCACACGCGCGTACTAAGCGTCCTACAAGCGCCGTACAATGCGCTCGAAAGTTTTTACCGAGCGTGCACGCAAAGTACTCACCATTGGAGCCAATCAGCGTTGTTTCTCAGTACATCCCTACCAGGGGTTAGTGACGAGAGGTATCGATACGGCGCACTGCCCATGGTAGCGAGGCTGGGTAGTCGGTGATTGGTGTATGCCTGCTTATACAGTGCATTGTACACACGCATGGGAGCTAGACAATGTGTCTAGTTTCCCTTCCCTTTTAGCGTTGTAGCATACTCTTGAATTGACCGGCATCTGTCTATTCATCTTCGATGAATATATGCAAATGACTCAGATCAGAAGGGTTTTGTATTGATTTGTGCATAGCTTGGGAAATCTTGGGAATTTTTTTTTTCAGAGTGGCAACACTGTTCCGTTGTGCTCGTCTGTTGGCTTAATGGAAAACAAGGAATAAAAGAGGAGGTTTTACTGAGATGTCCACCTGCTTTAGGGATTTGTATGACGTTGACTAAATGACAAAAACTTCAACTGAAAAAGAACGACATTGGTTTGTTTCTCATCAAACCCTTCAGACACGGTGATTAAAATGGTAAGCTTTATTTCAAAATCACCGTTAAAAAGAGGGGCATTCCTTTTTTGTTCTACAATCATTTTGATATGCTTATTCCATACTTAAAAACCTCATAATCCATTAACCAAAGAAGGGTTGAGACCTAAAATCTTACATACTTAGACCTGAGTGTGTAGATGAAACCGCAGTTATTTTCGGGATGATGACGTCTCGATGGCGTCCTTAGATTAAATTAACCTTTAATATGTAAACAATTTATATCCGGAGAACCAAAATTGTTATATACATAACTTGCACCATCCCCAATGATTACACAAACTGTGTCTCCCTGTGAGCTTCAATTCTGGTCAAAACTGAGAGCTTAAATGAAAATAATCACTCCCAGTTCTCGTTTTGAGGCCTGCAAGCATTATGATCTTGAATTTAGATGGTTTCTCTATGGAATAAAGTTTTACCCTTGGCCTTGCAGATTGCTTTATTATCAATAAGTGGTCGAAATTTTTAAAAATTGTAAAAAATATTGTGTTACATTATATGCATTCAAGTTGCAAAGTGTTACATCTAACATTTAAACGTCATGCTGAACACCTTGTTTTTGTTGTGTAACAAAAATTATGTCTAGTTGTTTTTTTCTGATTATTTTCCCTGAACCTTGTCCGTCAATTTTCTAAAAAAGTAAAGCTTGTAAGAACTTGAAACTTACCACGTACAAAGATCTTAGTGAGTAGATGAAACAGCAACTTTTTTGGAATGATGACGTCATTGATGACGTCATTACGTTAAATAAACCTTAAATAATTTGAAAAATTCATATCTTGAGAACCATAGATGCTAGATCTTTAATGCATATGAATGGTCTTGTAACGTTGTACAAATTGTGTGCACATTGTGACCTCATTCGACCTTTACTTCCGGTCGAAACCGGAGGTGAAAGGTACAAATTATGTTATTTGGGGCTCTGGAGCCTAAGTGAATAAAAATATGAAACTTCAACTTCCGGTTTTGACAGGAACTAAAGGTCAAATAGGGTCACACTTTGTACAAGATATCTAGAATTGCCCAACAGCTTTATATTGATGTAATGATTATTAATGTACTACGTTTCATTAATAAGATACACATTTTTGTATGTGCAAACTTATACTTCCGGTTTGGACCGGAAGTGAAGGTCAAATGGGGTCACACAATGTAACAATTTGTAAAATCGATTAAGGGTTTTAAAATCACGTAATTATATTAATATACAAATTTAAGTAAATGAGATATGAATTGTTATTTACAAAATTGTAAAAATCATGTTGATAGGCTTATTCCATACTTAAAAACCTCATATCCCATTAACCAAAAAAGGGTTGAGACGTAAAACTTTACATACTTAGACCTGAGTGTGTAGATGAAACCGCAGTTATTTTCGGGATGATGACGACTCGATGGCATCCTTACAATAAATTAACCTTTAATATGTAAACATTTTATATCCGGAGAACCAAATTTGTTACACAAATTGTGTCTCCCTGTGAGCTTCTATTCTGGTCCTCGTTTTGAGGCCTGCAAACAATATGATCTTGAAATCAGATGGTCCCTCTAGATCGAATACAGTTTTACCCATAGGACTTTGAATTCCAGCAAAACAATAACTAAAAGCCTGTAACAATTTCAAAAACTTTGCAGATACTTATGAATCTCAATGTCTTGATAATAAAATGAGCTATGAAAACGGAATGGTTTCATCAGTTTTTTTTATTTATCAAGGCTTTTTATTTCAAATTCAAAATCTTCAACCAATCACTTTACGTATCAATTTGTCGTACTAAGTTATGTTTATTCGGCTTTCTCTTTGAAAACACTACCTCTGCTAACTCGAAAATGTCTACACCGAACACATTGTTTTTGTTATGCAACAAAAACTTATGTCTAGTTTATTTTTTAATTTGTTTTATACTGTATAGGCCTTTAGGTATAATAATATAAACTTATGTGTTGTTCTTAAATTCATTGATCTTCATTTAAGCAATTCTATTGTGTAATTTTGTGTCTACCCCAGAGGCTTAAAAGCTGGGAGCAGCAAAAAATGTGCGAAAAACACATCGTACCTGAAAAGATTATATGACGCATACAAGAGAGGGTAAGTGCGCATCCCCCCCCCCCCCATCCACCTCCTCATCCCCACTCTCCACTCTCCAGGCATGGTAATTGGTCCTTGTCCTGTTCTGAGTCTTAACCGAAAAATTGTTCAGCAAAGTCATGCCATCTGAAATTCATGTCAAGGTCGAGAAATATATTCTTCTATCGCTTATTTCGATTGTTGCAATCTTAATAAGCCTGTATGTTGGGTATATGTGCACAAAATATACGGGAACAAAACACAAGTGTTGCACTAAACGAAACGTGAAGCTTGACGAATTACCCACAGGGTTGTATGACGTTGCGTTTTTTGAAACGGGAAAAATCACATTACCGTAAAAAGGGTATGTATTTATATGCCTTGCCCGATATGGGGCAGAGGACCCCCCCCCCCCCAATGTTCACATACTTTAACACACTATTTTTCTCTTGTACAAAAGTACCCCCCCCTAAAATCCTCTGAAGAATTCCTGAGATTCCAAGTACACAATGAAGACACAATGGGGGTGCCACCATGCCCCATATCGAGCACCAAATGTTTCTTGATATGTTGTCTCAATTCAAACGCAACGTCAATAGTAAATGTCCGTCCCCATAACCCTCAAGATCCTCTCCCTGTATCGCCTTTCAATACCCGGTTTAACAAAATTGGTGCTCGATATGATCAGAGCCACGGTGCTACCACGATGTCTTTATTGTGAGCTTGGAATCTCAGGAATTCTTTGAGGATCTGTATAAGTGGACAATTATGTGGGAACATTTCGTTGACACCATCTGCCCCCATATCGGGCATGGTATTTAAGCTGCACCTTTGAGTGATCTGTTGAAGGGCATTGTGAGCAATATATGCATCGTTCACAGATACAAATAATATTAATTCTACAACAAATGCTTACTTTTAAAAGGGGGGAAATAAAAACGAAGAAAAAAACACGACCATCAAAAAAAATTAAAATAAAATAAATTGTAAGTGATGATCACCCAGCTCTTTATACTAAACAAGTTTCTATTAATTACATTTACAGGCAGGTTGAAGATGCCGACACACCTGCCAGACGGGAATGGGAGCTAGAAGTTGCAGAGCCCAACTACCAGAAGAAAAGCAACGGTTTCTACAACGAAGAAGGGACGTTAAGGGTCCTAACAGAGATCTTTGAAGAGCTAGCACGTGTGGATCGTCTGGAATAGACAACGCCTTGTTTTTTTACTTGATTACGTTACTTGTTTTATGTTACTTTACTGCCATGTCCATATGCATCCTATAGGGGTTACACCGCTAACAACATGTTTAAAGTTAATATATTTTACATCAAAAGCACGGCAGAGGCATAATATGGCCAAAAAGTAAACCTTGCGGAACATCATAGAACATTAATGAAAAAGACTTAGTGAGTTTCAACCAATGCTAACATCTGTCATTAAACCACTTTTTGTTAATTATCAAACCACTGTTAACCCTACGAAAAATTCTGAAACTAATGTGGCCCCCAAATATCAAAATATCATTTCAAAATACAAACCAGTGCTATAAACATTTATGTCATCATTTTAATATTAAAAACATCATCACCGTTTTCACGAAGAGACAATTTGTAAAAAATCGATAAAAAACTCATTTTGATTTTTTTGGTGGTTTCCATTTAGTTTAACGGTATCTAACAATTCACTAATTTATAGACCTAAAAGTCGTCTAGTTTCTTAATTATGCTAAGATGGTGAAAGACAAAAACCTCAAGAACCTGGAATTGCGTTTTCACGAAGAACCAAAAATCCTTTTTGTGCGTTGAAGACACGGCTGGCACAGCGCCAAATACGATTGCTCCGGCTTTTTGCGGTTTCACGAAGTGCCAAAACCATTGACCTACAAAGTTTTACGCGCGCGCCCCAAACGGCCAAAACTTGTTTTCTGCGGTTTCACGAAGAGCCAATTGTGCATTGCTCTAACGCGTGACTTTTTCCCCTGGCACAGCGTAAAAAGTAAGTGCTCCGGCTTTTGCGTTTTCACGAACAGCCAATTCGTTTAAACACGACGCGCTGCACACAGACCACGTTTTGCACAGTTTTCACGAAGAGAACATTTTGTTAATTGAATAATTACTCGTTAATTAAACCGTTATGGACAAAATTGGAAACAGATTTGTATGATTTAGGATCTCTAATTTCCTGATATGTAAAAATTTCAAATATTAAATAGCGAAAAGTCTACCAACCAATGATTTCAAAATCAGCATAACTTCAAACGCGGTTTTCTCCAAACATACATGTTTGGCTGCAGGGGACAATCCCTTCGTGAAAACGGTGACGACATGTTGTAGCTGCTGACTTTTAAATCCCACAAGACGCTGTAATGAAAATCGTTAATTAGCTTTCCCAAGAAAATTGCATTCAACCTGGCACAAAAAATTTACGAAATCATTACGAGCCATCTGTTTTTCGTTTTTATTGACTGATGAGAGGTCGCACGTGAAATAATGATAAGTAATTGCGTCTGCGATTGAGATCAGTAAACTATGACATATGACGACCCTTGACCTCCGTTATCGCTTATCACTACAAGTATAATATGCTAAACGTTGAAAATGTCCAGAAAAACCTGAAAGTGCCCCCCAGGACCTCAGAAACACTTGAATAACAAACCTAATAATCACATATTATTTCCTGCTTATCCGAAATTCATTACCAGCAAATGTCATGCGATTTACATTACCAGTAACATAAGTTTCCTGATTAGTTCTGCTGAGCACTGTTTTTCACTAAGCAGAATTAAACAAATTCCGCTATGAAAAAAAAAACTACTTTACGACCATCATTCTAACAGAAAATGGGATAATCAGTTTGGCCTAAATAACAATATCAATGACTTTATGATAGTGTGTGCCAACAGGGCGTTTCTGGATGCAATAGTGATCTGAAGTACATGAAGTGGGCTAGCATGGCGTCTGACATTGCACTGATAAGCTTCCTCCCCCCCCCCCTCCCGGGGGAAAGAAAAGGGGGGGAAAGTGATTCTAAAAACATGCTGTCCGACATTCCAAAGTATCCACCCGATCTCTGTAAAAAAAAGTCTGCATAACCTTGGGGCACTCTGTGGCAATGTTAGACAAGTTATTGTTCTTTGAGCCCATGTCAGCCCACGCATCTGAGGTTACTTTATGCTTTAATGGGAGTTCCCTACCCGATGGATGCTAAAAGAAAATACAAGAAAAAGAAATACCCGACATCATGCACCTGTTCAGATTTTCAACCACACATTTTTCGTTTTCTAACAATACTTTCTGTTGAAAAATAGCGTGGTCGACCTTGATTTGGGGTTGAGGTTGAGCTTAATTGTATTTGATGGCGTTTGAAGGTCGAGTGATATACATGAATGTACAAGTATAGAAAGAAAGTAACTAAATCTAGATCATACACGAATAGATGGTTCAATATGTGAAATAGTCAATCAATTATGACTTTGCCCAGCTTGCTCCCCCCCCCCTCCCCCACCCAACATGATAATGTGAGAAGACGCCACCGATCCAAGTAATACCAAAAGATCGGTTTGTGTACAGATGCAAATAGGCTTATAGACAGCTAATTAAGCGTGTGGGGATTGTGAGTACTAGCACTAAATTACACCCCCTGGGTACGACTTCAAAAAACAGATGTGAGGGCAAAGGGACGAGTACAAAATACATTGTTTGGGAGAACACAAGGTTGACAGCAGACATACATTACTTGAATACGATTGCAAGCAAGGTGTGATGTGACTGTTAGTGTCGGCCCAATTTCACAAAATGCCAAGATTTGTTTTAAAATGGGTTTAAAGCCGAAAAAATGTGTCATGGTTTTTAAGCAAAATAAGATGTCCAGCAAGGACCACTCTTGTAAAAGTACAAACCCACATCGAGATTAATGTAATCGGTGCCTTGTGAAATTTGATCCCCCGGTAACTACGTTGTGTATACAATCTAGAAACTCCCTGGGCCCAATTTCATAGAGCTGCTTAAGCATAAACAGTTGCTAAGCACAACAAAGTTATGATTACCAAAATAAGGTTACCAGCTAAATTATAATTTATCATGTACAAAATGTAACTGGTATCCTGCTTAGTTTTGCTTAGCAAAAATATAGTAAGCAATATTTTCTGCTTCGGCAGCTTTATGAAATTGGGCCCTGGTCAGAATCGATCACCCTCGTTCCCACACGGCCTGACCCATTTCTTTGACAGGTTGACCCGGATTCTGTTTCGACGTGATCCGAAACGCAAAATCCGAGTCCAAGTTTGAGTGCACTTACAGTGAGTGAAGAACGTGAATCATTCGAATGCGAGTATCGATCAGGATGAGCATTTGCATGGTATGAGAACGAGCATGCGCTAACGAGTGATTTACATAAACTCATACACTCAATTCAAAAGCTTACGAAGGCCTACAGACCTTATGCATTAACGTCATCACGCCACCATCTTAGAGGTAAACTGATGACGGAAAACAATGAAAACCCACATATGTGTACGCGCAGCGCACAGGATTGACCAATGAACAACCTCCTTTTGACCATTCAATATTATGTTAGATTAAGTGGTTGTAAAAAAAAAAGTATGACCGAAGTTAAAAAGTGCTTACCTGCCGAAAGCGCCACCACTAATTAATTCTGGCTAGAGATGTATATTTATTTGCTTTCGATTTTGCTGCTTTATTGTTTTATTTATTTTTAATTTATTCAATTATGGTAAAACATTCACTAGGCTAGCTGAGGCAATTTGGGGGCAAATTAAAGCATTTTGATTTATTGGTTATGGGTTTATTGGTTATGGGTTTATGATTTATTGTTTTACAGAACTATGAGTTGCAAATAAAAAATTAAAAAACACTTACTCTAAATAACTATTACTTAGTTGTTATTTATTTTGGTGGTTTAAATTATACGTTTTGGCCCACATCCAAGAGATATTGTCCGATTGTTATGGTATGGTAATTTGGTAATTGAGTGCCATGTAATTGGTGGCTTCAAAATGACATCATCATGAGCAAAGCTCTTACTACTGGACTGTGCAAACTTTGCTGGTTCATTTACAACCCCTCTATTTCAAACCCTAGCCAATTATACTTTGCAGATCACAGCTGGGTTATTTCAATTGCCACAACCGCAATCACAACGCCCCGGACGAAGCATATACCTGTACATTTTGGTTGCAGACTAGTTAAATTCATTTCGCGGACGACATGACGTCAGATTGCTATTTGTCATGCGCACTGGACCATTCCACCATCAATAAAAACAAAACTAGGATATGTAAATCCATGGTAAATATTTAGTGTCAATATTTGCCTTGTAGTAAAAAAAAGGGGGGTCTCGATCTCAACATTCTTCTTAATATTTGGTTTACAAAAATCGTTTACATTAATCCATGTAGTGTCATGCTTTACCGTGTGTTTATGCGATTGTGCGCATTGCGTTCCCACCATGCACTCTACATCCTGTGATTTAGCGGACTTGCCTAGCCTTAGGCCGTGTCCGAAACGGCGACTTCGGCTACAGCTACGGCTAGATCGCGCTCGTCTGCCTATTCTTCAACACTGGCAGACGCGCTGATCTAGCCGTAGCTGTAGCCGAAGTCGCCGTTTCCGTTTCGGACACGGCCCTAGCATCCGACGTCACGCTACGAGGATCCTTACGGATAAAGTTCGGGAACCAGTTTAGGTGAGGCCAAGCGGTAGGAATACCAAATGCGCCCTCTCAGTGATTCAGGGTCCGATATGCAATTTTCTACGGACTCGTTTTGGAATCTGAGAATATCAAAAGAAACTTATTTGTGACTAGTTGTATTCCATAATTATTGACTAATTAGCACAGGTCATAATTATGGCATACGTCTAACAAGTATTAGTTAGCATATGCAATAACTATAATCTACTATCTAATCAGATGCAAGTCATAAAAATGATTTGTTTTCTTTGTCTTTTAATTCCCGCACTTGTTTGCATATATCTACCGTACAAACTTAGAGTGTGCGTGTGTGCGTGACCTTTGGACTTGTCTTTTCTTCGTGTGGCTCCAGCAGAGGGAGAGAGCGCCTTCTTGTTTCTGCAGGTAATTTTATCTTTTCTTTAAGAAGCATGACTCTCTCTGTACTCTTTACGTTTGTTATCTTGGAGGGATGGTTTTAGAGAAGCCCTATGGAGTATCATTTGTAATTCTGCCTTCAGTTAAATAATGTATTTTAAAGTGATAGATAATAAGATAGTTCGGTTTTTTGAAACAAACATGGCTGCGTGACAGCAGCGTACGATAGTAAGACATGACTTGACCTGTGACCCTTATGTTGCAGTTCTAAATTGTGTCTCTAGAGTCTATGCGGAAATTTTGCCAATTATACTTCCAAGACACTTTAAAATAACTCACATGGCTAAATAATAGTGCGATATTAATTTTCAAGTATTCTAGTTTCAAATAAGTAGTATATCCCAATCTAGTGACAGAATAATTGTGAAGGGGTGTTCTGTATTGGGGAGTGCATCCCAGTACTCGTACTCAGTACTGTTGTAGAGTTCTTGGGAAAAAAACTTGATTTGAAGCTGTAAGATTAAATATATTTCTGGTAATGAAACCAAGGATGCCTCATAACTTAACTTAATCACTGAAGCTGACACAAGCATGAGGAAACCTGTAAAAAAGAATGTTTGCTATGTTAACATGAAACACTGGGGGGTTAACCTCTACTCCTTCATGATAAGCATTGTGTAGCATTTTTCTAAGCTGTACAATACAAGGGAAACCAACCTCTGGTGCTATTGATGGATTATCAGATTATTTTGTCATTCATATCATTTCATTTATTAATTAAGGATGTGAAGACAAGGACTCTCAGAAAAGCGAACTTAATCACATGAACCAACAGCCCCATGGAGAGAAGACAAGAAGGAAGTTTCAATTTTAGATGTGGGGGAAAAATGCGAGCGATTCCAGGGAAAAACCAAACAATGAGGTAAGGTCTGAAACTTAACCAACATATAGAGCCCCCCCCCCCCCCCCCCCCGGTGGGATTCAAACCGAGGTCCCAGAGTCGGAAGGTGAGGAAAGATACAAATACGCCAGAACCCGAAAATTATAGGACACTGGAAGTGGAACACAAAACTGTACCCATCAGGTTTGTGAGTTGACCCATGAAGCTCAACTGTGCAGCCATGCACCCATTCAGTTCAAGTTGAGTAAAGAAACAGCTTGACTTGGGTGTGGCTTGTGTGGTAAAATCAATTTTTCTTTCTTAACAAAGTGTAGAAAGTGTTTGTTTTAGGTTGGTGTGAGGTGGTTGAATCTAAGCTGAATTGAGACTGCAGGAAATGTTGCAATTGTGTCTACTGGACACATTTGAGTCACAATCAGGTAAGAAAACAAGGTTTTGTTGTCTTTAATCTGAGATCTGATGACAATGTTTACTTTGTACAACTTAATTTGCATTTTGTGTTGTGATACTAATTTGTAGTGTTCTTTATTAGAGTGTGTCATACTATGTCTTAATTTGAAACAATCTCTAAATTGATATTTTAATGTGCTTTTCATGTCTGTGGTATATTATAATAATGCCTTGATTTTGAAGTCCTGGATATTCATTTTGTAAATTTTCAACTTGTATTTGTTTTGTCTATAATGTGTGAATTGACCATTTGCTTATTGATTGACAACTACAGTTATTGCTGTGTCTATCCCATTTGCTGACTTAAGTTAAGCTTGTCTAACTTTGCATTATTTTGTGTCATTAAATATTGATTTCAAACAATCTCATAAAATGATTTTATAATTTGCATTTTCATATGTGTGGTATTTCAATATGTCTGTATTTTTCAGTGTCAATTTACAGGTCTTGTTTTGTCTTGTCACTGGGTTGACTATTTGCTTATCGATTTGCAACTGTAAATGTGTGTAAACTGTTTTTAGACCACTTCCTCTACTATTTATTTTGTGCTGACATGAATTGTATTCTGAATTGCAAACTTGTACAAATGATTAAAATGTACATTGTTTCAATCAACAATTTGAACCTATTCATAGGTGAACTGTTTGTATCAAGATGTTGTCCTTTTACCGTTATTGTTTCCCTGATTTCTTCATCCATCGTCATTTCTGAAGTCATACACTGCAGTCCACAGCAGTTTTAGATCAGTGCTGTTGGTGTTACTGCTGTCAGATTTGTCCACGCCCACTCTCACTGGACAGTTGGGGAGCTCTCGTGTGGGTATGTTATTTTCACTTTTGTTTGGCTTCACCTCAGATTGCTGTGTTTTCATAAACTTTGTGATTATGTGCTGGTTTAGTAGTTCCCTTTCACTTTTTTATGTTTTTCATTTATTTTAATTGTTTTCAACTTTGGTTGATAATTTCATTGAAATGCTCCTTACACATGCAGATTATTTACCCAATGTAAAAGCCCCTCTGCCATCACGCTTTATTCGACAGTAGGTTTGAGAGTATGTTTTGGTAAAAAAAAAATTCAGAAACCACAAGTGCCCTAATGACACATGGCCAAACAGCCTGGTAAAAGCCTAGTTTTGTTGGTTCATTGACCCATACATGTGCACCCAAACAACAAACCCTGTATAAATCCTTAGCTCGCGATTGTAGACTGAGCCCTGCTGCTAAGGTCAATGCAATGTAAAGTATTACAGTAAGGTGGTGTAACGGTGTTTGTAGATTCTCATGCCACACCGCACGCATACATTACCAGCGGCGGCACCAGACCTGTTAATCTGGGGGGGGGGGCAAACAAAAATTGATAATGTAATTTTGTACTGTAAAAAAGCATTGACTTGCCACTTTGACGGACTTAACCAGCGTTATTCTTGAGTGAGGGTATTTCCTGGAAAATCTATCGACGACATCGTCGAGGGATGGAGGTTGTTTGGATTTCTTGCAAAACTTTCTAATATCCATTTTAGCTAACTGTTTTACCAACTTGTTTAAGCGCAACAACTAGCAGTAGGCATATTACAGCACTCCTCAATCCACGTGAACATCAAGTTTATGTCGAGTGTACTGTACAAGCCTACAATTCACTCCAGAAATATTAAAGATTTTGCACTGTGTGAATTTGACGTGTTGTGCGAACTGCGTGTACAATGGCTGCTTGCGGTTTTGGGCAGACAGTGCGTTTCTATTTATAGCAAGTTTCCAAGCTTGTACAGATAAATAAATCCACATTTTATTAACATTGCCAGAGATGGAAGGTGTATTGGGCTTTTTTGATGGTGCCAGCTAATTATGATGGATGAAATTGAGTTTATTATTTACAGCGCAAACAGCATTGTAGCAAATTGGGTGCAATGGTTTGGGATTAAACTCAATTTCCTCCATCGGGGAAAAAACTGGGGGGGGGGGCAACAAAAATAACTGGGGGGGGCATTTAAGAAGGGATTGCGTTCACCAAAACAAACAATGCAACCTTACTGAAACCTACTGCCCATTAACTACGATTGTATAACATTGGTCATAGCTTCTCATGCTGCACTGCAGAATGTGACACTACTAACCAAACCATGACTGCCAACCCAAACGGCTGAATATAAGTTAGGGATTGGTTTGGCAGCTTGCTTGTTGCTGGCTCTGTATGATCATCACTATTGCCAAGCCCTTGCTGCTACTCGCAAAAAAAAAAGGGATCACTGGATTTATTTTGTCTGGACATCAAAACAATCTCAGGTTGGATGGTTTATAAGACGAAAAAGGGACACAAAACTTTACCCATCAGCTTAGTGAGTTGACCCTCTGCACGCAACACGCAGCCATACACAAATTGTGTCGAGTTGACTAAGGATGGAGAACTTGACATGGGTGTGGCTTGTGTGAACGCGGGCCTTAAAAAGTCTCAAAAGTGTTTGCTTTAGGTTGGTGTGAGATGGTTTAATCAAAGCTGAATGGAGATAGACGGATTTGGTCTTGTTTCTGCTGGTGGACACACTTTGAATAATAATTATAAGGTAAGAAAACCAGGTGGTGTTTTTTTTAATCAACTGTTAAAACTGGTTTAACAATTGACACCTGTTGACTTTGTGTACTTTGTACATCTTTTAATTTGCTTTTTTTTCTAATTTGTATCGTTCCTTATTGCAGTGTGTCAGATTAATTCTCGATTTCAAAGAATGGCACAACTTGATATTTTAATATGCATTTTCATGTTTGTGGTATAGTATATGTAATAATGTCTGGATTTTAAAGTTCAATTCTTTCAATTTGCCAATTAAAGATTGCTTTGTCTATACTGTGTTGATCATTTACTTATCGATTTACAACAGTAGTTAATGATGTGTCTATACCACCCTTACCATTTGCTGACTTAAATGTAAACTTGTCTATCTTGGCATCATTTTTGTCATATTGAATATTGCTTTCAAATAATCTAATAGAGTGATATTCGAATGTGCTTATTTGTATTTGTGGTATGTTATTTCTGGATTTTACAGTGTCATTTTAGTAACAATAATACGGACATTTATATTGCGCAATACCAAAATGTATATGAATATACTCTACTGTGCATTCTAACATTATTACCCCTGGTCACTGGGCCGTATATTTCATTCCTTAAACCATCTCAGCTCCCTGGGGAGTATACAGCTGGTGCTGCGAGTTACCGCGCTCCAATCTAATCATTCACATAAACCATCTCTGCCCTCACAGGTACCCATTTTACCCCTGGGTGGAGAGAAGCAATTATGGTTAAGTGTCTTGCTCAAGGACACAAGTGTCACGACCGGGATTCGAACCCACATCCCAATGACTTAACCACCAGAACTTGAGTCCGATGCTCTTATCCGCTCGACCGACACACCACTATTAGTGTTTTTGTCTTATCTCTGGATTGACCATGTCGATTTACAACTGTAGCATTTGTTTTGTTTTATATCACTGCCTTATACCATATAGTTCGCGTTGACATGAACTGTACTGTTAAAATTGACTCTGAATTCCAGTCGTGTACAAATGATTGTTCAATCATTGTTTTAATCAACAAATGACCCTAAGAATAGGGACAATTGATTTTTTGTATCACGATGTCCTCCATTGACTTTTTGTGTTTATTTCCCCCCCCCCATATTTCTGAATACATGTACCTCACCGTTTGAAGTCGTCCTAGAAAGAAGTCTACAGCAGCATATATGCCCACTCTTGCTCAACGATGGGGGCGCTCCTGTGGGTAAATTATTTTAGTTGCATCTCAGACTGCTCTTTTGTTTTAGATACTTTGTGATTATGCGTCGTTTTCTTTCACTTTGTTTTAGATTGGTTTGTTTTTGTCAATTATGGTTAATGTTTTTGTTGAAATGTTCCTTACACGTAAGTTATTTAGGGCATGCAAATCTAAAACTGAAACTTCCTTCCTTGTCTTCTATCCATTGGATTCTTGGCTAGTACAGTGATTAAGTTCACTTTTCTGAGAGTCCTTGGCTTCACAACCAGAATAAATGACATCAATGTTACAATGGCTTACTGCAATTCACATTGGATTGGGTAACAGTGTGAATAGATTATCATGCCAAACTACACGCATAGTGTCCCTTTGGGAATGAAAGTGTTTTCTGGGGTCTAGAGGGCCTCTATCCTTCTGTCTGACCATCTGAGAAGGGGATTGTGCTCGCCAAAACAATCATAATGCCTACTTGTCTGAACCTACTCTAACAATGATGAGTGACTCTCAAGCTGTACCACAGGGTGTGACTCTACCAACCAAACCATGACTGCCAAATCAAACTGCTGACAGAAGTCAAACTAATTTTGTTTACTGTTCTTATGTTGATTCATTTGTTTTTTTGGTTTTTCAGTGATGTAACTGGCACAGCAACAACCATGAAGACAGGGGGACAGAGAGTTGAGGAAGATGCTCTTTGTGTTTTCTCAGAGATGTACTCTTGGAACTTCAACTGGAGTAATTTGGAAGGCAGAGGCTTCCCAAAGGTAAGAATTTAATACTGATTTCAATCTTGCTCAAAAGACGATACAAAGAAAACTGGTAATTTTGGGCAACAAAAGTGGCACCCCCTGCATAAAGAATAGGGACTTCTTGTAGTCAGTGAAATTGGCCTTACAGAGGATCTCCAAGGTCAAAGTCAGTTTTGAGTTGCATTCATTTTGCAATTGAGTCCTCATTAAAATGGGGGGGGGGGGTGTTACAAGTCTCTAGCCTCAAAGGAAAAATTATGTTAAATGCCATTTCATTTTATACTCTTTCAGAGCGAAATTGGAAATACTACATTATAGGATTTAACAACAAATGGGTCTATTTTTTCCAATGAGGAATTTTTGGCACCAGTCAGAAGGTTAAATACCATGTGGTTTTCATTAGATATAAAAATTCAGGAACTAAACATTTATCTGTATAAAAAAGTACAGACTTTTTTTTCTTTTCTTTTTTACGCGATTTCATCAAACCTTTTGGGGAAATTCACAAACAAAGTTGCACTTAAAGGGTATCAAACACAGTGGCATAGAGACTTTGAAAATAGAGACTTTCCATTATTTTCCTTTAAGGGCCCTATCTATTGGAGAACTTACTCTTAAGGCTTAAATTGGTTGGTTTTTTTTTTGGTAGGGTGTTATAGTTCAATAACTTTTGCAACAGTTATCATCAGTAACTTTGATACAAAAATGGGTGTCATTAAAAGAGCAGATCTTGTTCCTATCTATGTGATGAGCAAAAGGAAAGAGAAAAAAACGATTTTTGACAGGAAGTGATGGGTGGGCATGAAGTGTCACAATTAGAGTCGTTTCATTTTACTAGTCATGTTGTTCAGTCAAGTCAATCGGGCAAGTTTGTGAGTCAGTCAGATCGGTTGGTTAGGTCAGTCAAGTCAGTCATTTCAGTTGGTCAGGTCAGTCAGTCATTCAGTCTTGACAAGCAGATAAGGTCAGTTGGTCACATCAGTTGATCAGTCAGGTCAGTCAGTCCTCAGGTTATAGTCAGGTCATTCGGTCAATTCTGTTGGTCATTCAAGTTGGTCAGGTCAGTCGGTCACCTCAGTTTGTCAGGTCAAGGTTCAGTCAGTCAGGTCAGTCGGTAAGGTCAGTTGGTCTGTTAAGTTGGTCTAGTCTAACTGTCAGGTCAGTCTGTCGGGACAGTGCAGTCAGTCAGTCAGTCACATCGGTCGGTCAGTCAGGTCAGGTCAGGTCAGGTCAGGTGGTCAAGTCGGTCAAGTCATTTGGTCCTTTCAGTCGGTCAGTCAGGTCAGGTCAGTCGGTCACGTCATATTTTGGTCCTTTCGGTCGGTCAGGTCAGTTGATCAGGTTATTTGATCAGGTCAGTTGATCAGTAAGTCAAGTCAGTCAGTCAGTCAGTCAGTCAGTCACATCAGTCGGTCAGGTCAGTCAGTCAGGTCAGGTCAGTCGGTCAAGTCATTTGGTCCTTTCAGTCGGTCGGTCGGTCAGGTCAGGTCAGGTCAGTCGGTTGAGTCATATTTTGGTCCTGTCGGTCGGTCAGGTCAGTCGATCAGGTTATTTGATCAGGTCAGTTGATCAGTTAGTCAAGTCAGTCAGTCAGGTCAGGTTAGTTGTTTAAAGTCATTTGGTCCTGTCAGTCGATCAGGTCGCTTGGTCAGTCTGTTGGTCCGTAGTCAGGTTGGTCAGACAAGTCAGTCAGTCATGTCGATCAGTCAGTAAGCAGGTCAGGTCAGTCAGGTCAGTCAGTCCGGTTCAGGGGCTGTATCCTTCTGTTTGACCATGGATTTTGTTCAACGAAACAAACATATTGCACGCTTATTTTGCCCAACTGCCCAACAAAGTACGATTGGTCATAGATTTTCATGGAGCACTGCAGTGTTTGACTCTACCAAACAAACCATGACTGCCAAACCAAATGGCAGACTGAAGTTCAAACTGATCCGGGCGAGGCTTGACATTGGGCAGATTTACTTCATAAAGAACTTACACTCTGGTCAATAACATGTTATAGTTTTTAGAGTTCTGAATGTCATTGGTTGTAGCACGACTGTAAGACGCTGCATGATGGTCCATTTAGTCCAGTTGCATGTTATTTATATAAAAAATTCTTATTCTGCTATCCAATGTCTTTTTGTCAACAGAATCTGGTAAAGGTACAAGAAGCAACAGCATTGTGGCACTCAATGAGGATTCTTTGGACTACAGAAATGAGTAAGTGATCTCAAATTACTTGGGAAGGGGATTTGGCTCTAGGTGTCACATTATAGTGATATTGTTAATTCATGTATCAAATGGTAGTTGTCTTGCCAGACAGTGTACCAACAAACTATTTTTGTTTCTTTTCTAGTGTAAAAGGAACATTTATATTGTTACGACAGAGTTTGTTGTCTTGAGGCATACACTGTTAAAAGTACTGGGTAATTGTTTACTAGGTAGATTCCTTTTTGCATTTGTTGGTCCCTTTTTACCCAGTTATTGGGCACATTTTGCAGTTTGGTAAGTAACAAAATGTACCCAGCATTGGATGTACTTGTGGTCATAGGCGTTGGGCAACCGATACCCAACAAATGCGCACAATGTTTCAACTACCCTTTCTTTGGGTAGAAAATTTGACAATCCCCCATAAGTTGGAGGAATTTTATTATTTTGTATTTTATTTTACACAAGTGAGGTGTACAACAAAAATTGTCCATATTTTTGACCGCATGAGGGTGCTGTCATCAGGGAATGTCTAGCATCACAACAGCAGTTTTAGCTTATTATAATTGCCTGTTTGTAGTTTTCTTGCACCAATGAAGAAATACATAAACAAAATAGCGAGAAAACAGTGAAAAAACCTTGTTTGTTTACTTGTTTTTCATCATGTGAAATTTATCCACATACGCCCTCACGTGGTCAAAAATACGGCGAATTGTCGTTTTACCCAAAATCGATAAAAAGTTACACAATATTTTTAGCCAGCAGTTTTACCTAGCAACATTTTACTTCTTTTTTTTTAGTGTACGTTCAGAAGACGTATAGGGGAGTCGACAACGATTCGTTGTTACAACGTTATATCAATAACGTTACTTACACCAAAGTCTGACTTCATTACAACGTTGTAAGAACGTTAAATTGTTATCTGGGTCATCATGTCGGACCTAGTAGAACTTCTTGACAATATTGGGGTCTAGAGGAACTTAAAGACACATTCATCGGTAAGAAATTGTGCCTGTACTAATAAAATAAGAACCTATGTAGGGATTGTAGGCCTAGATGTAGACCATAAAGCTGTCTATTATGGAAACCCGTCAAAGCGGTTTTGTAGTTACATTTCTACTTAGCTATGCTCAAACAATGCTCAAACACAGTCATACGTTACAACAGTAGTACTCTAGTACAGTGTATTGTATAATATATCCAGGTGACGATCACAGACAGGAGTTGTATAGCTGCGGCGTTACTGTGGTATTATTATTAATGAATAACAGTTTGTTCACTGGTCAACTAGCATTATTGAGCCATTTTCAAGATGAGACAGACGCTTGCCTTTAGAAATTTACTAGTGTAGCTAAGTTAGACTGTGGGTGGTTTTATTTAGGATGCAATAGATATTAAATAACTTGAGTATTGACAGGCACTGCCTGTCCACTTTGACTTTGGAGCTATGTTATCACTATCAGTCACTATTTAGTATCACAAAAAGGCCTGTCTGGATTGACTTTATTTTATTGGGCCAGCAAAAGTAGAACTTAAACATAGCTGGGTTTGTTTTTCTTATTTTAAGAATTTAAAGCTTTTATTTTTACACACAGCATTAATTGTGCATTAGAAGCAATTAAAATTCACATTTAATGTCATCATTAAAGTTGGATAGTAACACTCATCTGTGTCTCTAAAAAAAAAGATAATTAAGAGAGTGTTTCACTCAAACTTGGTTAACTTCTTTTATCACTTTTTCTCAGAAGTTGGCTAAAGTTACTTCAAATAGTTGTGTAAATTTTGTATTTTTTCCATAAGTTGGTAAAAGTTGCCTTCAAATAGTTGAATAAAGTTTTTTTTTAACCATAAGTTGGTTGATGGAGAAAATGTCTTCAATTACATGGGTAAATGTAGTGTGGCGCATGGTAGGCAAAATACAGCTCCGGTTGGCCATAGTTGCATGCCTCCTCTTGGCCTGATTATTTCTTTACCAGTTGATTATTTTAGTGTCTAGGCTCCGAAGTTTAATGTAATGCATAAATTGTATCAGAATAAAGAATTTCAAGCAGCCATGCGACAATTCATGGCTGTTAACATTCATGACACATTTTGTCAATGTATCTGTGAAACATTGAAATGTACCTTCTTTTTTTTACTGGTTAAATGTACACAATAGTGTCTATAGACTACGAAGTTTAGTAGTGCATAAATTGTACCAGAATAAACCATTTCAAGCAGTCATGCGACAATTCATGGCTGTTAACTTCCATGACACATTTTGTCAATGTATCTGTGAAACATTGAAATGTACCATTTTTTTACTGGTTAAATGTACACAATAGTGTCTAGGCTACGAAGTTTAGTAGTGCATAAATTGTATCAGAATAAAGAATTTCAAGCAGTCATGCGACAATTCATGGCTGTTAACTTTCATTACACATTTTGTCAATGTATCTATGAAACTTTCAAATGTACAATTTTTTTTACTGGTTAAATGTACACACTAGTGTCTAGGCTACGAAGTTTAGTAGTGCATAAATTGTATGAGAATAAAGAATTTCAACCAGCCATGCGACAACTCATGGCTGTTAACTTTTATTACACATTTTGGTCAATGTAACTGTGAAACTTCCAAATGTACAAATTTATGAACTGGTTAAAACTTTTGTGTCTATCACTTTTTAGAGACATGGGTCGTTTTGTCCCCCACTAACAACTTGCTCAAAAACCACAATTTGCTCCCTAATGTTTCAAAGACACCTTCAAAAATTTCAATGACACTTTCAAAGTACTTTCGGGTACTACTTTAAATGTGTTTTGGCCCTAAAGTTTCCAACTGTTGAGTAAATGTATGGGTCGTGCCCAAGTGACATGAAATCAGATTTCCAACATTTGGTCAAAATGTTCTGTCCAATGTTTGGGTAAATTTTTTCGCCAACTGTTGGTTATTTGTTATGATCCAGTAGATGGGCAATGTAAAGAACTCAACTGTTTGTTTTTGTGTGTGTTTTTTTATGGTCCAACTGTTGTGTAAAATGTTTACTTAATAGTTGGGGATGTGGATTACCCAACGACCGTTGGGTAGAAATTGCCCAATAGATGTACATGTTGACTATCGTACCAACGTTGGGCAAAAAATTTGGAAATTTTTGCCCATTTTTTGTTACAGTGTAATGTCAAAGTTTAAGAGTAAAAAAGAGCAACTTACGTAAGTAAATAATTAACAAAACAATATAGAAAACCTGTTGCTTAAAACAAGATATGTTGGCTAAAATAGTAAATAATTATGAAAATATTTACGCTCAGAGCAAGACAAGTCAGTTGAGTTGGACAGAATTGACAGGTATTGCGCTGTGTTTTCGCGTGGCACGCGCTCTATAAACAGTCACGTGGCAGTCACCTGACAATGAATAAACAACCAATCCCATTCACAGCGCATGCGCGCGCTCGACCGTGCGCCCATTGTCCAAGCGTTGCACTACACTGTATACACGTGACCGAAAAGATCCACACTCCTAGTAACAAGCGCCCTTTGTATACGTGTCAGAAATTAACCTGCCTTGCTTTTGCATTTGACCTTTAACCTTTTCTATGTCTACATACAGAAAGGCAACGTCCTCAGCTTTCAGATGATACCAAATTTATAATAGGGGGTTCCAAATAATGTGCTGCCAGATGTGTAAAATGACGCAACGTTCCACTGAATCCGCGGACACCGATCGCGCAAACCACCAACAAAACGTACACAAAACACGGTTTTTTCCATCTTTATGAAAGTGTGGATATCAACGATGTCAAAAATGGGATAATAAAAAAATCACACCAACGAAATTTTTTTCACCCTTTCAACATTGACGAGCCCATTACTTGAAAAGGCATAGCGCGACTTACTGGCCTCATTTGCAGAGCGGGTCACAGTTAAGCTATGATTTAAAACAAAATCCTGACTGGCATTTGTGGTTTGCGTCAACTTAGTCCTTAACAACAAAAAAGGAGTGGAAAGTGTTCGTTTTAGGTTTGTGTGAGGAGGTTCAATCCAAGCTGAATCGCGACATCAGGATTTTGATTTGTTTCGGCTAGACACACCTTGATAAGGTAAGAAAGCCTGGATTTGTTGTCTTTATAATAAATTGTGGTTTAACAGTTGAAACCATTGACTATGTGTACTTAGTGCAACTCAAATTGCATCAATTGTGCTATGATACAAATATTGTCTCGGGTTTTTTTTCTTGCTCTGTGTCAATTATTTCTTGATTTCAAACAATCTCATAAATTGATATTTGAATGTGCTTTTTCATATCTGTGGTAAATTATAATATTTTCCGGATAACTACAGCTATTGTGTCCAACAGCTTTTTCCAAATGCTAATTTGAACCCGGGCTTGTTAGCGTGGTGTGATTTGTGTCATATTATTTATTCCTTTTTAATATGCTTGTTTATGTCTAAGGTGTTACTATGTCTGAATTGTATGAGCTGAATGTTCATTTTGTCAACGTACAACTATTCATTGTATAACAGGCGTTTTTAATGAGCAAAACCAAACAATTCTAAACTGACATTGAGTCTTTGCAAGTCATTGCGTGAAAGGCAAGTAGATAGATAGATAGATATATACGTTTATTCAGTGTTGCAAATAGTGTATAATACATAGTAAAATGGTCAAAATAACTGCAAATATAAAAGAGATTAAAAGGTGAGACTTAAAACAAAATGCAACATCTAGGTCCGAGGAGAAGCATAGCTTTTGTTCCCCAGCCTATGAACGGAAAGACAAAAAAAAAAAAAACAAACAAACAAACAGACAGACAGACCTAAAAATACAGGACAAAACTAACTGGTGTAAGACAGAAATTAAAGCCGTTACTATTTCCACATACAAAAATTATATCAGTGACTTAGTATTCATTTAGAAAACGAGTCTTAAGTTTTTTGGTAAAAGTTGAGAGAGTACGCAATAATTTAAAAGAGTTATCCAGACTATTCCAAAATAAAGTGCCACGCTGGACAACACCATTTTTAGACAATGTGGTTCTACGAAAGTTAACATAAAGATTTTTCCTAGCAGTACTGCGGGTATAAAAGGAATGGATGTTTGAGGTTAGTGTAAAACTGGAGTTGAAACAAGCAGGTAAAAGATTATTCATATATTTAAACATAAATTTTCCTAAGTTAAGATAATAAAGGTCAACGAATTTTAACAGTTTTAAATTATCAAAGAGAGGCCCAGAGTGCCCACAATAGTCAGCTTTGGAAATGACCCGAACTGCACGTTTCTGGAGAGTGAGCAGTTTGTTACATTTAGGAGTTGGACTACCCCATGTCAAAATTGCGTAATTAAGATAAGGTAAAATAAAAGAGTTGTACAAGGTCAGTAATATGCTACAGGGAAGGACATTTTTTAGCCGATTCATTATACCTATATTTCTCGATATTTTAGCTGTTATAGTGTCAATATGTTTCTTCCAAGTCAAATTTTCATCAATATGAATTCCCAGAAATTTAGTACCCTTAACCTGCTCAAGATTGGTATTATTTAAAATTAAAGGAACAGACTGAGTGTACTTGAACTGGCTGGCACAAAATATAATATAATTTGATTTGAGAACGTTTATACATAATTTATTTGCTAAAAGCCAAGAAGTGATTTCCCTTAGTTCAATATTAAGGTTCTGCACAGCTAAGTCTACATTTGTATCTGCATACAACAAACTTGTGTCATCAGCAAACAAACAAAATGTAATTTTTTCTGATGTATTGCAGATGTCATTAATGTACAAGATAAATAATAAAGGACCCAGAACAGAGCCTTGAGGTACACCGCAAGTAATAGGCCGATCTGTAGATTTTGCAGAATTATACAAAACGTATTGGGATCTATCACATAAGTAACTTTTAAACAGGGCGAGGGCTATTCCTCGGACACCATAATGTTCTAATTTACGCATCAAGATATCATGGTTAACTGTATCAAATGCTTTAGATAAATCCAGAAAAATGCCAACTGAAAAGTGATTTACATCTAAATCATTATACAATTTATTAACAACAAAAGATGTAGCTAAATCAGTCGAGCGGTTACGTCTAAAGCCAAACTGTGATTCTGTCAAAAGGTCATTTTTGTAAATAAACAAAATCAATCTGGTATAAATTAACTTTTCAAATAATTTCGAAAATGTTGATAAAACAGAGATGGGTCTATAATTTCCAACATCATGCTTGCAGCCTTTTTTATATATTGGTATAACCTGAGCCTTTTTTAACCCATCTGGAAAAACTCCAGCTGTTATAGATTTATTAAAGATGTCAGTCAGCGGCTTAGCCAGGGAGTACTTAGCCTGTTTAATAACACAGGAGTTCAATTCATCAAATCCAGATGCCTTTCCAGACGGAAACTTGTTTAGAGTGTCAACAATTTCTTCTTGTGTAATGGGTGTCAAGAAGAGTGAATTCGAACATCTTGTACCAAGGAATGTTTCAACAGGAGTGTTACATAATGGTAGCTTGCTGGCAAGGTTACTCCCTATGTCAACAAAGTACTTGTTTAAGGCATCAGCAATGTCTTTGCTAGCAGTAATTTTGTTTTTGTCATCAGTACAAAAATAAGTGGGGTTCAAACTTTGTTTATGCTTATTGAGTAATGAATTTATAAGTTTACATGTACCTTTGATGTTATTTTTTTCTTGATTAAATTTTCTGCACAAGTAGTTCTTCTTAGATAATTTTATAATAGAGTTCAGTCTATTTTTATACAAAGTATAATTAGATTTATTTTGTAAAGTACGGGTTTTAAGAAACTTGTTGTACAAGTGATTTTTCCTCCTAATAGAATTGTAGATACCCTCAGACATCCAAGGAGACTTAGCTTTATCATAACGGTATTTAACATCAATCACAGGAAAATGTCTGTCATGGAGTTGTCTAACATGAGCCAAGAAATTGTTGTACATACAGTTGATATCATACACTGACAGTATAAAATCCCAATCAGTCGCATTCAAATCACGAATAAATTTGTCAATATTATCGTTATCATAAACCCGCCTTTTACATTTCACATTAGTCCGTGAACTCTCTCTAAGATTATCAATAATTAAAAATACAGGTAGGTGGTCACTGATGTCAGTTATCAGAACCCCTGCAGTGTGGTTTAAATAATCATTTGTCAAGATATTATCAATTAAAGTTGCACTATCAGTAGTAATCCTAGTAGGTTTGTTTATGGTGGGATAAAATGACTGAGAATCAAGAATTGTCATGAAATGTTGCACAGCATTATCGGTATCAGATTGCAGCAAATTTACGTTGTAATCACCCATAATATAACATTTTTTGTTCTCGGCATTTAGCCGACCTAACATTACATCCATGTCATCTGTAAACACGTTACAGGAAACACTCGGGGGTTTATACACTATTCCAATTATAACATTAGATTTATTGGAGTGAACAAGCTCAATAAAAAATGATTCCGTTTCAGAGTTGCTAATACACAAATCATTACGTATTTTATACACAAGATCCTGTTTTATATAAAGTACAACCCCACCACCTCTTTTGTTTAGCCTGCATGAACCTTCTACTTTGTAATTTGGAATCTGAATCAACGGATCACAGACGTCCTCTAACCATGACTCCGAGACCCCTATGATAGAAAAGCTTGTTTGCAACAACTTCAGATAATGAACAATACTTGTTATATTTTTTGGCAAACTGCGTGCATTGATATGCAGCAGTTTGGTATTAGTGTTGGAATTAAAAGTATTCATAAACTCATCTTGGTCATAATATTGACATTGAATATCCGTCTCTAAAAAATTTAAATCTGGATCTATATTATAATCCATAAAAGAACCGGGAGTTGTATCACTCATTCAAACATTTTTAGAAAACTGAAATCCAAGAAGGCAGAATTTGTTTAGCACTGAAAATAACAAACAAATAAACATTGTGATACGCTGTCTTACACCAGGACATTAAACAACACAGAAACAACATAACATCAAAAACAAAAGTGAAAAGGTAAATAAGATCACGAAATTTGTGAAGGAATGACAAGAATGGCTGAGTTCTGATATACAGGGGCTTGGTGCACTTAGCTGGTGGCTTGGTACTTCTTCCCCTGTATAAAGAGCTCGCCGTTGCGGAATACAGGATGGTGGCCAGCGTCGTATGCCCGCTTCATGACGTCTCGCAGTGCCCGCTTTTTCGAAACATCGGCTGCTGGAAGATCGGGTAGGACAAAAACATCAGAGTTAGTGAGGGCTGTCTTGGCGTTCACCAGAATTGAGTGGCGCTCATGGCGGAAAATGAACCTGGCAATGATGTGGCGGGGTTTGTCGGTAGATGACTTGGGGGCTCTACCAGTTCTGTGAGCGGCCTCAACCTCTGCTCCTGGCATTTGGAATTTTTCTGCCAGGATCCGCTTGACAGCTTCGTAAGGCAGGGTGGAGGGGTCCGACGATGTTTCTGGAACACCCCCAAACCGCAGGTTGAAACTTCTTGAGTGCCGCTCAATTTGAAGAGTAGCCTCCTCCAGTTGTTTAATCTTTGACTCTGATGTTGTAATTTGTGTCGTCAACCCAGAAAACTCATCCGACAAGATCTTACTATCGGACTGGATTTCTTCGATGGAAGTTGCCGAAACTATTATTGTTTTGTTTTCTATATCACTGCATATTTTGTTCTTATCAATTTACAACTACCGTTACTGCTATGATTATGTGCTGCATTTACCATTTGCTAACTTGAACATGAGCTTGTCTAGTGTGGTGTGATTTGTGTCCTATTCATTATTGCTTTCACACAATCTCATATAATGACATTTTAATGTGCTTTTTCATACATGTGGTGTTTTATGATAATGCCTGGATTTTAGGTAATGAATATTAATATAAATTTACAACTGTTACAACTGCTTTTTGTCTAGCAATGCATATTTCTGCTTATCAATTTACAACTACAATCACTACTGTGCCTATACCGCTTTCACTTTTTCTAAACTTAAACATGTCTAGCTTATGATTTGTGCCATTGCTTTCGAACAATCCTTTTTATGTGCTTTTTCATGTGTTGTGTTATAACAATATCTGGATTTGAGGTGTTGAATACTCAATTGTCGTTTCACAACTATTATTGTTTTGTAGATATCACCGCATTAACCATGATTTTGATTGTCGGTTTACAACTACAGTTACTGTTGTGTCTGTACAGTCTTTACCATTTGCTAACTTGAACGAAACCATGTCAATATTGACATCATTTATATCGTGTCTGCACAATTCTCAGAATTTGTCCTGACTTCTGAAAATCTCCTTGAGCCGAATTTTCTGAAAAGAAAGTAACGCAGTCGCCAGCGGGAGAAAGAAATAGTCCACAGTGTGTCCAAACCTGTAGTTTTTTTTTTAATTGTATTGTGATGCAAAGAGTCTGTAAACTGGTCCTGGGTCTATAATAGGGGGGGGGGTACCCAAGGCCACAAACTTTTTTCCTGTCATTTTCACATTCTTCAAATCGCATTCCTTAATCTCATCAAACTATATTTTAATGCGCTTTTTCACAAATGTGTCATATTATAATATATTTTCTGTACTTTGAAGTGTAAATATATTTTTTTGTTACTTTTTATGTATCACTTTTGATCATTTGCTGATCTATTTACAACTGCATACAAATATATTTGTAACTGTATTATTTATTGTATTGTTTACACCACTGCCTTAAATATTGTTCTAACTTATTATGTTTAGTCTGTGTTGAACTGAAGCTTACCTGTCTGTCTTTGCGTGATGTTTACTTAAATTCATTTAGATTGATAAACTTGTACAAACTATTACTTCAATGTTATTGTTGCGATCAACAAATGACCCTAATTGTGTCCACCTGTTGTAAACATTTACCCCCCCCCCCCAGATTCCTATATTCATCGTCAGTTCTAAAGTCGTCACGTCATGAGGTTCACAGCACTATTGACATCAGTGCTGCTAGTGCTGGTGCTGTCAGACTTGCCCAGGCACTCTCTTGCTCGACGTTCGGGAAAATACTGTGGGTAAGTTATTTCCATTGTGTTTGTCCGTATACCTCATATTTCTGTGTTTCATTTCAGACATTGTGATTACATGTATAAGTTCTGTTGGTATTTGCTATTAACTTGATATTGTTTTTCTCTTTCCTTTATTTATTTTTTTTTTTCCATGGGGAATAGTTTCGTTAAAATGTTCCTTGGATTTTTTACCGCATGATTAAAACTGCAGCGAGTTTTTACGACTTTAGTGAAAACTTTGTGGTTTATACTTATTACCCTATTTTTAATAACTTCTTGTCGCTTCCTTCCCCCTTATAATATTCCCCGTTTAAGTCTCATACTTCCTCATTTGCTCTTCCCACATTTGACTGTTCTTTACGTTTCCAACATCTTGTGGTCAAACCAACCCCTCCACTCCCCCTTTTTCACCCACTTCATTGTTTATCACTTGCTCTTTCTGTAAACTGTGTGCCTCTATTCTTTTTTTCTTTTCTTTGCATTTGACTGATTCTGTTACAATGTGTGTTTGTGTGTGTTCATGTGTGTTGGGAATTGCCATTTCGCTTTCGAGAAAGACTCTGCTACGGTCGAAACGTCAGGCCACTTGCTATGTATTTGTATTTTGATTATGTCAGACCAAGTTGAAGCTTATTTCATAATGTTGATTTTATTTCAACATTTACAATCACTGGGAAAAAAATTATCCCAGAGCACAACTCTCTTGCGTTTGCCAACCATTTTTGGCGCAAGCGTTAATGTCATTAGCAAGGAAATTCGACCACGTAACACGGGTCCTTATAGGACTTGCACTGGCTGGCGACTAGCGGCACGAGTTCAATACCAAGATCATGCTGCTCTGGTACGGATGTCGGATTCTTGAGGTCCAACAAACCTAACCAACCTACTGGCCAGTCGTAAAACAACTAGTAACCCGCCCTCAAGTTTTGACAGACCTGCATTATTCATTTCTATAATAAAAAGCAAGCACAGCTGTGATGATGACCATGCCTTTTTTTTTCTTTTTCTTTTTTCCCCTTCTTTCGTGGTCCCGATCTGGAACAGTCTTCCTTACACCATGAGGCAATCACATACAATACCGAATTGCAAGACGTCACTCAAATCTCACCAGGGCCTAATTTCATAGAGCTGCTTAAGCAGACAATATACATTTTGAGCACGGTACCAGTGACAAATTGTACATGTTACATGTTAGTTTGGCTGATAAGCTTATTCTGGTAAGCATTCTTTTGCTGTGCTTAACTGGTTTTTGTGCTTAAGCAGCTCTATGAAATTGGGCCCTGTTCACAAAAGCAATAACCAGCGAATGTTACGATTGATTTATTGATCGATTCGTTTATTCATTCGAAAGGTTAAATATTTTAATTTTGATATACATTTCGTGTAGTACGATGTTCTTTAATCGAAATAGTGATATTCATATTTATTTATATGTGTTTTTACTTTTGTCAGCCCAAACGGTTCACTTTGCAACAGCGATACAGGTGTGTTAAAGAGGCTCCTTTGGGATGACAAACAGCGGTAAGTGATCTTAAAGTGTTTGGGATCGGGAAGTTGGCTTCTTGATGTAATAATGAAGCCATCATTTTTGCAATGAAAGCTGAGTGCCAATAAGTTATCAACCCTATCAAATGGCTGCCCCCATCAAGGTCTGGCTTTTGGGAACCTTACGGGGTGAGGGGGGATAAATTCGTCACACCCTTTGTATTTTCCAAAGTGCTCGATTGATTTTTATTAAACCTTTAACAAATCTTCAGATCACCAAGCTCTTCAAGTTCTACACAATTCAAACATTTTACTTTGGAGGATGTTTTAATGTTGCCTATAGTTTTAGTGATTATTCGTATTTTATTCTTGAAATTCACGTACTCGATTTGTTTTTTTGTTTTGTTTTTCTCCAAAATGCTGTAACATTTTGCAACTTGTTGATTTTGATTGTTGTTTTATTGGTCCCCGTTAGGAAGAAGACGGGCACATATATCGCTGTCACTTCGATTTCCTACATTTACATGTAACAGTATCAAATAACTCGCCCCTACCACTCATTTGTTTTCAGTGACGTAACTGACACAAGAGCAACCCTGGAGACGGAAGGAGATAGAGAGATCAAGGACGAGGAACTCTTTGAAAAACTGCGTCTTACAGATTTACTCCAGGAACTTCAACTGGAGGAAGACAAAAGACTGGTGGAAGTTGATCGAAAGAAGGGTTGATTTCAACGTCGCAATCGCTCAAAAAATGTTTGCTCACTTGCTCGAACAAAAGTTTCACCTTATGCAAAAAACAAAGACTTCTGGAACTATTGAAATGAACACATTGCCTTCGGATTTGGCGCTTTGGTCTATAAAAAGCGTTTGTCATGAAATGGATAAGGTTGGAGAGCTGTTTTGAAAATAGAATGTAATGATTCACACAATGTCCCTCGAAATTGTGTGGTTTTACTTTTACATTGCGAACTAACATGGTACGTGATTTGTGTGGAGTAAAAACTCTGGTTGTACAAAATGGCGGACTGTTCACGAAGTAATTAGGAAAACCACACAATATCGAGGATATTTTGTGTGAAACATCGGCCATTTTGTTTTATTATAATATATATTTCTTTTTTCTTAACAAACGCTTGCATAGACCAAAGCGTCCAATCCGAGGGCAATGTTGATAAACAAAATTATGGTGTCATGTTTTCACACCCATTTCGATGAACAAAATACGCACACAAAAGTTTTGAATTTTGGTGGCGGCTGGGTTTGGCACAGAATCACGATATCAACGTTTTCCTTCAGACAACCAAATACGAAATGCTTATTACTCTAGTTGCAATTGTACGTATTAATTTTTGGGAGCGGTTTTATGAAATAAAATCATGCATTTTTTCTAAGGTATCTTCATTATGATGGTGTAGATTTAATGTTATGTTTCTATTTTTTATATAGCCCGATAGATTTAGTCGAACTTTTTTGAAAAGTAATTAAAGTTAAAGATTCCAGCCCACACCTTTGGTGAAGCAAATACAATACATGTTAATGGGAAGAGAACAATCCGCTAACAGCGCCCTCTACTTGTTTTAATTTGAGAGTTTTCCTGCGAACGCTTATACATCTTCTTTTTTTCTGAAATAAAAATGCTAGATTAAATGCAGATTTATTTATTTATTCAATTGTTGTATTTTGTTTCATGTTTCTTCTTTTTTTTTTCTTTTTTTGGCCGTTGGCTACTTTTTGTTCGAAGCAGTTATTATCAGACATAAAACTAATGATAAACAAATCATAGTCAATAAACAAACAATGACAAATAAAATTTAGAAAACACGGAAAGTTTCAAATTTACAGGAGTTTATTTGTTATTGCTACAATCCATTTGCAAGAAACTTTTTAATTATTAAGATTTTTCCTTTAGCGGAAAATGTGTCACATTGCCAATACGTCTGTGCTGATGTACATCGACCTGTAGTGATCCGTTGAACGTATTAAAGGTGTACTCTAGCGTCGTTTTTGCCAGCTTCATTTGTTATGTATTTCTTTCCGTGCACTCGTTTTATTGCTAGCCACAAGATGAAAACGAAACCAATCAACCATTTCGTGCTCGGCAATCGATTTATTCGACCCCAGCTCAAATTCGCCACCACTTGGGCAAAAGGATGCATATGATTGGACGATAGCTGTTCTTGGTAGGGAAAATAACGTGCGCGTGACATCGTCGTCCCAGCAGCATTGCGTACTATGCAAGGGGTATGTAGACTGCAATTTTCGTGCGTGTATTCGAACTTTGGAACCCGATAAAGTGCGCAAGTGTGTTTCCTTCACCCGTTAAAGCAATGTAGGCCTACGTGGGACAGAAGCGGTCCTAAAATGCTCCAATGCAAGTCTAGCACGTATTCGAACATGTACTGGCTTGTGATGTGACGTCATATTTTAGCAAAATGCTCCAACGCAAGTTTTGCACGTATTCGAACATGTACTGGCTTGTGATGTGACGTCATATTTTAGCAAGCTTGATCATTGGATGTCTAAAAATGCTACGAAATTGATCCCCTGTTTTATTGAAGGGCTTCGAGAACGATCTGCAGATACAAGGTGGACAACAAATTGGCATAATTGTAACTATTCTAATCCATTTTCCCCCATAAAATCAAAGAGCCGTCGGTTAATCAAATGCGATCACGGTTTAATTTTCTGAAATCGTAAGTGAAATCGCTAGATACAGAAATAAGTACATGTATACCCTATATTTAAACAAATAAAATAAAATGTGTACGTTAGTAGAACATAATCATAATTACAGCCCTCTGCTTATCTCAATAATTTAGTCGGACAGTAGCCAGGTGCAAGTTGCAAATCTACTATCTGCGTTAGTGAAGAAACCACAATTTGCCCCCTACTTAACCCCAGTGTTTAGTCCAACAATTTCGCTCTAAAAAAAACTTCCGGGGGTAAAAATTGACTAGGATCTGGGTTCATAGGGGCCTAGCCCATCTCTAGGTCAGCATGACCCACCGGAATCTTCCTGGCATTCATTATTATTGTGGCTTATTAACTAAAAAATACTAATTAATTTAATATTACAATGAAAAACATGCAATGAAAGAAACATTATACAAAGTAATGGAATACAAACGAGTACAAAATTGATTATGAACAGTTTTTGAGGGTCTAGTCATGTATATGGAGTTCGACTCGACGCTTTACACTAAATAATCCCGAATCCAAGTTGGACTCTTCCATAATGTTCGAGAGCGTAAGTCCTACACAGCAAACCTTGCAAACAGGCAACTATTTTGCGCGGAATGAAAACAAACAAAAATAGAGAACAATAATCTCTGAAAATTGGTATTGTAGCAACAGAAATATACGCTGGCAATAGTACAGATAAAACTAGTAATAGTGTTATTGTTGCTTTTTATTGGGCTCTTTCGAAACCACCAACAAAGCGTGCAGCTTTGTCTTCATGCACCTAAAGTCCGTAAAAAAGCACACGTTTTTAACAGTGACGCAAGCGAAGCCGAAAGCAAAGGCGCGGTTTCGAAAATGGCGTGTGAAAACAACGTAAGATTGATTATTATCATACCATTGATTGGGAACCAAAAATTACAAAAGTTAATTGATAAATCAGTTTGTGTATTTATGTGTAGGCCTAATGGGATTTGTTTATTTTGTTTTGTTCAGCGAGGGGGGGGGCGGCGCTTGGGTGGCTGAGGCTATTCTTGAAGAAGTTTGTCAAGAAGTTCCCGGATTCGTTCGTACTGGGATCTTCGCTGTTCTTCCTCTTCCATACGTTTCTTGATCTCCGTGTTTTCCGTCTCCTCAACTTCAAAATCCTTCATCGCTTTCTCCTCAAGCATCATGTCTAGCGCCCTCTTTAGAGTATCATCATCCAGTTCATTCATATCGAGATTTCGACTGTAAAGACGAAACAAGAATTCGAAAACAACAAAGTGATTTTTTTTTTTTTGTGAGTTTGAGGAGCCATTCAAAGTTTATGCCAGGTTTGCACTGTATGGACGTATGTGTGGTCAAGATAACAGACGTCGGGGGTGAGGGGGGGGCGGCGTCATTAGTATATGAATATAGGACAAACACAGAAATCAGTATTGCTTATTTCGATTGCTTTGATTAAAATAAGCACTACTGTGAACGAGCACTTTATTTGATGACGAAAGTTCGAAAGGACCAACAAAATGTATGTAATTTTGACGGGTTGGAATAATGGTGCATGTTCTGAAGCCAAAAGGGTGAAGCAATAAGCAAACAAAAAGAAAACAATAACTAATTGTTATTTGTGACTGCCACACCCAGTACATTAGTTTATTGTAGATCTACCGAATTTTCACAATTAACCATTGTTTTTGAAAACATCCATAGAGAATAACCCTTTTTTTCAAGTCATATTATACTATAATTGTCTTTGTTCAACCAAAAACTGTATCCTGTGTGTTATATAGGATAATGGGAATAACAAAAAAACTTGAAACTTTGCATGGTGGAGATACAATCTAAGTGAGGTTTGTGGTAACACCATGTACATGAGTAGGACTTGAAACTTTATGGTGAAAATACATTCTATAGTGAGGTTTGCGGTAATACCTTGTACAAGTAGGCCTAAATTAATGGGGGGGGGTAACTTACAGTTGCTCGGAGGGATCGAGAGATCTGCTAAGTGAACTCCCACCGTGAGTTAGCCTTCTGCATTGCGCTGGTGTCAAGCTACAGGGAACAAACAAACAATAGGTGATAATTACAACAACAAAACTGCCAACAAGTTTGTACAGACTGAACAAAAAAATCGAATTAGAAGATCAACACGATATTAAAAATCGAGCTTGTTAATGTTGATTTTAGTCGGGGTTTTGTGTGTGGGTTTTTTTTCATGAGCGTCGTTTACTTGAAATAAAAAAGACAAACAAAACGACACAAACCAAGTAATCCATGTAAATGAAACGCACATAACTAAATACAACAGTCAATTATAGGCCTGATGACAAACACAGCAACACAAAACAAAAATTGTGTGACAAAACAAAAAAATTACACTTGCAAAAGCTTAGTCTTGAATGGCGACGTTCTTGTTGTTAACTTTTTTGTTAATCTATATCGCACAAACACCTGGATCAAAACGAGCCAGATGTACAGACTTGCTCAGTCCTTCCGAGTTAGCCTCCGAAACAATTGATGTTGCGCCCTCTACTGGTGACTGATACAAAAACAAAGTCGCCAATCAATACTAGCAAAAATTAAAGGCAGTAGTTAGTAGATTCAATCAGAAGATTTGTTCTATTTGGAAACGCATGCGGATATTTTTGATTTAAAAGCACTAACTTTATTTTGTATTCGTGCTAACACGAAGAATCCCCTATACTTCATAGAAATGATATTGGGCTTGGAAGCGCAACACCATGTACATAAGTAGGATTTGAGACTTTGCATGGTGGAGATACAATCTAGTGAGGTTTGCGGTAACACCACGTACATGAGTAAGATTTGAGACTGCATGGTGGAGATACAATCTAGTGAGGTTTGCGGTAACACCATGTACATGAGTATAGGATTTGAAACTGCATGGTGGAGATACAATCTAGTGAGGTTTGTGGTAACACCATGTACATGAGTAGGATTTGAAACTTTGCATGGTGGAGATACAATCTAGTAAGGTTTGCGGTAACACCATGTACATGAGTAGGATTTGAAACTCTGCATGGTGAAGATACAATCTAGTGAGGTTTGCGGTAACACCATGTACATTGCTTTGCATGGTGGGGAAACAATCTATAGGTTTGCGGCTTGAGTAGGATTTGAACCTTTGCATGGGGGAGATACAATTTTAGCTCGGTCTGCAGTAACTCCATAAAATCTTTTTAATTTGTGTTTGATGCGCCTAGAAATAACCGCTGGTGTGACAAATCTTCGTTTCAATGAGTTTGCTCTGATCGTCTTTTAAAAAAAGCTGGTGCTGAATTCTGTATAACTTCTGAAGAATGATATTGCAGCATAAAGGTGGGATTGTAGCAACCAAATTCTATGGTGATGTTTTACCACAAATTTAAAAAAGCATCGGCATTTAAAACTGATTTACTCCCTAAAGATTCGAGCGAAATGTACTCAAAGTATATAGAGCAACGTCTTACCCTTCACATCCTGCTTCTGATTTGGGGACGAGGCTGATTAAGCCGATCAGTACGGCGATTCCGAGGATGAGGCGAGACATCTTTGGAAGGGTCTTGATGTACCTAGGAATAATGGGAAAGAATCAATCAATCAATCAATCAATCAATCCGATCAGCCCGATCAATCTCACTTAATACAGTCAACCCATGCAATCATCCCAATCAACCGATCAACCAAATCATCCCAATCAATCAGATCAATTGAATCAATTAAACCAATTAATCAATCAATCAATCAATTAAAACATTTTGTACTGAGAGATAGGAGTTTATATAGAGTTTGTGTACTGTATTTGGTGTGTAATTTGTCTCTTTATTTGGGTCGTAAAAAAAGGTGGAGGCCGATAAATCTAGAAATGATTATTTTATCTTTTTAGCCTTAGGGATGTTTCGCTTATATAATTTGTTGTCATTTATATCGGTAACATGATGCGACCTATGGATGGACCTAAAAGCGTGTCATATTAGAACAGTCGAGGGCGCCTGGGTCAAGTTCTGGTGACTAAAGTAATCAGGATGTGGTTCAAGCTCCAGTCGTGGCACGTGTGTTCTTGAGCAAGGTGCTTAGAAAGAATGTTCGACCATTACACACTAAAGCCGATCAAGAAATTTTTAAATAAATCCCCCACCCCCCCCCCCCAAGAAAAACTGTAAAACTCGTTATTATTCATTTTCTAATATTTAGACATTTAATTGACTTCAATTTGTGTATGAACCACTAAAAAAGATAACGGTTAATATTAATAATGCTAATAATGATACAAGCATTTAATGCGTCTTGCAAAGATGTTTACATCTACACCCCGTTCACAAAATAATTAGTCATGAATAAATAATTGTAAACACGTATTGTTAATTGTATAGGTCATAGTTTGGTTTTTTGTCAAAGTGATGCTGATTTATTGACAGAAATGTCAAGAAAGATGTATTTAAAATCACATAAGAAAACTCCAGCTGAGTACGATGGATAAACAGCAAAACACTATCACGGCATTTTTACAAGAACTTCGACTCCATCCACGTTTTATAGCAAGGTGCACGACAGCGGGCACCAACCGCATCTCTGGCCGCAGCATTTGCGAACGGGCACCAGCCCTCAAAAAACGGAGAAACGATTCACGAATGAATCGTTTCTCGGATGAAAAATGTGGGTGTTTTTTTTTTTTTTTTTTTTAATATTTCTAATCAATTTCAGATGAAATCATTTCGAAGGGTGCTTACAAGCATTACCATAAAGTTTACAACAAGTACGTTTTTTGATAGAAATAACCAAAGTGTGACCCCCACCTAACAAATGAGCTCAAAATCCAAACCCAGGTTGAGCATAAGGCCGACGTCATACAACTTCTAACATTGTTTGCATATATCTATTGTGAACGACAACAGTCCTTGACGATTTCGTCGGTCGTTAAGAAAACATTTTGGCAGGGCGTGTTTTGTTGACGCTTGGCTGAGGTTTTTAGTTTGGGAATCGCAATGTGGCTATAACTGATTGGATAGGAATCAAATACTCACGTTAAATTAGAATATACTTAGTTCAAATTCACATGATTTTTTGTGGGGGTTTTTAGAACGTGGGGCGCAAAATGGACAACAAAATTATTTTACAGGGTTAGTGAGGATGAAAGACTTTGTTTAATTTGAGTCTGAAAGCCTACTGATTATATGAGGCTTATACTAGGCCCAATCCTGTGAAATATTTCCCTCTGAAATAAAGTCATATTCAAGAAAACTGTACCTGAAACCTAAACAAACAAAAACGTGCCACCTGATTTCGGTTGCTAAATTAAGGACACTGTTTTTACACACTAAAATGCATGTATGGTGCGTCACACATTGCTCCTGACTCACTATAAAAGGGTAAAGCCCAAATTTTCACAGATTTGTTCGTTCATGTGATCACACAAAACACGAACACTGCGACTATTTTGTCATCTTTACCAATCATGTAGAATACCTTTAAATAACGTGAACCAGAGTCAGATTTTCTCCACTTTTCAAAGAGTTTAAACACGGGTCATTGTGTTGTAATTTGTTTTTACTTAGATTGATGATGAAATCCATTTATTATTTTGAGCTACTTTTTGAATTGATTCCTTTGACATTCCATAGTCCATAGTCCAGTTGTGACGTTGTATAGTTATGACTTGAAAATGCCAACTGTCACATATCATCTCCCTTTCGTGAAGTTAACAACAACAATCTTTGAAAAAAAATCAATATATTGTCCATTGCCCACAAACATTTAGACAAAACACGTGTATCCTGTCACTGCAATGATCAACTCAGTGATTGATTAGCTGGGCTCGTTTTTAGGGAATATTATAATGAATTTTCCTAACAGAATCGGCGGACTGGTTTTCTTTTGTGGCTGCTTTGTGACCGTGGATAATCAATGGATAATAGAAGTTGTCATTGCGTAGGATGTCTAGCTCATACACAGTCCCCCTTTGTAGGGAATTCCTTTGGCTGCTTGAATAATTACGGGGTCGTAGGACGCTGGGGTTTTGATTCTTAATTACGCCACAACCTGGTTTGCAAAGCGATAAGATTTCGTTTTACAAGTCGTTGAAAAAGCACCCCTCTCCGCCCAACCCAAGCGTACCTTTACAAATTATTACCACAATGTTGAAATGTGTCCCCACATTACATGATATGATGACATTCCAAGCCTCACATTTCATACAAAGGTGTTATCAAATGATATGCCCGGGTTTTAATAAGTTCTGCGAAACTTCACAAAGGGTTTGTATATAGGGTCGTCCGAAGTGTTGCACAATGGAAAGCAAAAATACATTTTGGTGGCCAAATTCCAGTCCCCCCTGCACTTTTTTTAAGGGGTCGTTTGTTCTGTATCTCCATAACGAACAGTCCATGGAAATTTTGAAAGGCATTAAAGATGGGTTTCTTAGGGTCAGGTTCGGGGGGGGGGGGTATGCTTCTTTTTCAATAGATATTGTCCTTTTTGTTAGTGGGGAAAAAATACAAGTTTCTACCTAAAGTATTATCATACAGGATTGGTGGAGCTGACAAAACAATCGCAGAAAGTGTTCATGTTTTTGTTTGATAACCGTTACATGAAATAACAAACCTGTGGAAAATGTGGTTTTATTGATCTGTGTGAAATAGTGAGAAGAAGAACATTGTCAGCGTGTAAACACATTGTCCTTAATTTTGGTTGTAACAACCCAAATCAGCTGCTGCTTTTTTCACTTTTTTATAGGTTTTTAGGTACATTTTCTCGAATATGACTTCTTTTCAGAGGGAAATGTTTCACAGAAAAATATGTTACCAGTACAAATGTCATAATCAGTAAGACTTTTTTTTTTTTTTTTTTTTTTTTTTTACAATATTGTGTTTTTGTTATCCTTACCAATCTGTTATAATACACCTAAGTTAACATTAGGATTTTATATGATACTCTTTCAGAGCCAGGTTCGAAACATGACGTCATTGGTATCCACGTACAAACGAGCCTTAAATACCAAAGTGGATTTTTTTTTTTTTTTTTTTTTTTTTTTTTTTTTTTTTTGCAATGGTCAAAATGTCAAATTCAATGCCGTTTTGAAATGCCATGTTTTGAACAGGGCGTGTCTGGTATCTTGACTGAATTCCACCTAGTCATTGCCTGTTGATAAACCCCCGCCATTTTATTTTTTTTTTCAGATTCAGACAGCAAGAACAACCTTTTGCCTTGCCATAATTGAAAAACTATTCAAGTACAAAGAACAACAACAAGCATTCGAGATGAATTTTTCAACGGCAAAACTGTTGCAGGATACAAATAAATAAATGAAACTGCAAATATTTTGGATGAACAGAACTGTTGACTGATAAGATCAAAGCGTATACCATAAACACAAAGAACAACACATTGTTGTGCTATAATTTTAAGCAACACAAACCATACAAGAAATTCCGGAAATCTCAATTTGTTCGGTTTCCGATCGATTTAACACTATTGACACAAACCCAAAATGTAATTCTCGTGGCTTGTCCTTCCTTGAACTTTTATTTGGGTCAGTTTAGGACCTTCGCAGAAGTCGCGAAAAGGCCATCGAGGTGTTTTACGTCATCAAAGGGTGCACTAATCCAAGCTCAAAGAAAACACTTTTGTTGTTTGAGGAAGGACGATAAAGGGGGGCACGTTCGTGGCAACGCCGGTATAAGGTGTCCCCAGAGGTCCAACCAAGGCAAACAAAGACCAATTGTGTGGAATTCTAAACCTGGAGACCTTAGCATTTGAAAAGCGATGATAATAAGTTTAAGTGGGAATGCTCTCAGGTATCGTGGCGAGTAAAATGCAGAGGGGCCGGGTACCAAAAGCGGTTGTCATTCTTATTCGATGCTCTTTTTTCTTGCTTTTTTACCTGAAATTTGAGTCACCTTTTTTGTAAAAACCAACATGATGTTTAAACACAAATTAGAAATTGTCTTTAACAGCTTTCTCGTTTGAAAAAAAATGTAAACGAAAATCAGCGAAAACATATATTTCATAAAAGTTACATCATGCCAAACGTCCACAGGTCATCTGTCTAAATGTCCATAGGTAAGCTGCGTGTAGAAAGCCTAATTGAAAGCATAATTAAAAGTCATACCTAATTCAAAATGTCCGTGGAATTTTCTCAAATCAAGTGTTTTTATTGTTTTTTCTTTGCTTCTTATCATGCCGCATAAAGTACATTTTAAAGTAAATGTGTAGATTGAAAATGTTGAAGTTATAAAAGGACTTGTAAATGTTAAGTTAGGATAGCTCCCAAAATAAACATTACAATTTAAAAGATGTAAGGGAAAAACCAAGAATTTAAAACATAACAATGTTTAACATTGTAATTGTGGACAAATGTGTGTTCTTGGGTGAACGTGTAGCCAGATCACGGTGTCTCCTTCTTCACAGTGTGTCTTTCCACAGTGGGTGACGTCACAGTGTCAAAATTGACCCGGATCGATACCCTCATGGGGCTGACCAAAATCCGGGTCAGAATTTGTTTCAAAAATGACAAAGAAAAGGGTCAAACTAACGCCGACTCCGACATTAAAACCCCATGTTTTATAACACTTTCCAGGCCAGCCTGACCCAAGAAAGGTCAACTGTGACCCGGAATCAAAGGCAATCCTGACCCGGGAGATTTTAGAGTGTATTAGTAAACGGTGTTATGTATGGTGAAAGAGTACGGAGCTCTGGAGGTGCCATTTGACATGTTGAAATCCTGAGATAATTTACCGCACGATGGGGACATCCCGAAATAGTTTACCTTGGGATGACGATATCCTTTATTAAGATTTCGTCTTTCGAAATGTTGTTTGTTGGGGTGTTGGGGTGTTTGTTTGTTTGTTTGTTTGTTTGTTTTGTTTTGGGGTGTTTTTTTTGTCGACACTGTGAACATAAAATGTGGACGTCCCGAGATAAATTATCTTGAGATGTTGACATCACGGGATGATAACATCCAGAAATTGTATCATGGGGAAGACAACATCCTACTTTCAGGATGTCATCACCCCGAGATAAATTACGTCTTGAATACGACATTGTACTTTTATCCCCAGATAAATCACCGCAAGATGTCGTCATCGTACGTTTAGGATCCTCCTCCTGCATATGTAAAACTATCTCAAAATGTCAACAAGCTCGATAGCATTTCCAGGTCTCTGTAAAGAAGCTCAAAGTATGATTCCAAATATGTGACATTTTTCCAATGGGGAAAACAAGTGTTATGTTTGCAAAGCCTGGCGTTGTTGTGTAGTCAAAAAGATATTTAAATAATCTTGCAGATTTTCATATGTTAGAATAAAAGAATTTCCTAGCTATAGTTAGTGAACACTTCGGTTAAAAATACAGCGACAGATACAATGAGGTGGCAAACATTATATTACACTTCTGATTTAAACGTTAGACTGATCGAAATGAGAGAGTAATACGTTTTGCCAATGGCAAAGTTGGGTTATTATTAAAAGAAACTTGATGAACTATTGGCTTGCTCGGTTGGTTTTTTCCCCTGCCTTTCACCTCAGTCTGTGGAGCCCGGGGTTTAATCCCACCTCGGGCTGGTGCCTTGCACGTGGATTGGGTTTTCACGCCCTACTGAATGCATGGGTTATCTCCCCACATCTAAAACTGAACATTGTTCCCTAAACCACCTTCTTGTTATTGGCAGGCTGTTGGGTGAGCAATGAAATTAATATATAAAAGAAATAGATAGCTGAATCAAGTTACCCTTTATCCATAAAACTGAGTTTCAGCATAGGTGTGGGTGCTGGAGAAGGGGGTGCAGGCCGGGGGGAGGAGAAAAGGGAACATGAGGGACACTGTATACGCCCCCGCCCCCCTAAAACGCCAACACTAAAATCTGAATTGTGTTCAACTGTTAAACAACCATTCTGACATAACCTTTATCGCATTTTTACCAAGTCAAGATCCCTTTGCCCTTTAGCAAAACTGTACACTGGTTCTTCTTCGCCAAAAAGGGAACCATACTAATTTTCCCTGCCAGCCTCGACTTGGTTATATAGATTTCAATGGGAGAAGGGGGTGGATCGCGTGAACATGAAACATCAAAACTCAATAATTCAAGAATTTGGGACAGACTTTTCCCCAGTACAAAGTTATTTTAAAAATCACTAACATCTTACCTATAATCTTACGTTATCTTACCTGGTAAAGACTTCCGGATCTTCCTCAACAAAATTGCAATGTTTGTAGTTAAGTGCCTAGAAGGAGCTGCTGAAGAAGTAGTGAAACGAACCGGTCCAAACCCACTATGCACCCAAGTTCAAGTGTCTGTTGAAGGTATGCCTAGTCCAGGTAACACCTAGTTCACCCAACCGATTGATTGTCCTCGAGTACAAAGGTTGATTTGGTCGCCATCCCCCGAATATTTTTCAATTCATTGAACCTTGTTGCTCGAGTGTTTTGATAGCAGTTCAGTTTTGGCAAACGGGATTTGCTAAGGGTTGACGGTTTAATTATTTCGTTTCTTTTCTTTTGCGAGAACGTGTGAGTTATATGGCGCTGTAAATGCCCTCGGGGCGTAAACTGCGGGTTTTTAACTGCTCTGGGCTCGTTGTATTTCTTCGTTATTCTTATTTAAATTTAGGAAATGTTATTCAGACTGGAGAATGAATGTAGAAGATTAGTGTTAATGTGTTAGGCTAGACATACAGGAGTTTGAGCTATATGTGAGAGTTGAAACTATAATGCGTGAAGCTATTTATTTCATTCGGGTTTTTTTTTTTATTGCTGAAAATGTTTTTGTAAGAAAGCGTATGAAGGGGACAATGATATAGAAAGAAAATTTAAAACTGAAATCAGGACACATAGCTCATAATTATGACATAGTACAAGTCATAAATATGATTCAGAATTATTTATAATTATAACCTAAATGGCACAAGTCGTAATTTTGACTTCTGCTAAATCGTAAACATGAGATTATAAGTCATATAATAATGACTTTTGCCGATTCATAATTTTGATACAAGACATCAATTGTGATTTGTAATGAGTCACAATTATGACTTTATATATTTTTCTCATTTTCCCGTTCCCTCGATTGTCCCCTAAATGCTGCCGTTGTTTTTTTATAGCACTGTTACGTCTACAGAAAACAAGTCCCAATTATCACTTATGCTAATTCATAATTATGTGTAAGACATAATTACAACTTTCCAAATTTCATAAGGATGAGATATAAGTCATAGTTATGACTTTTACCTTCTCATAACTATGAGATTTAAGTCATAAATGTTACTTTACTTTGTTTGTTCTCTCTATATGTCCCTACTTTTGTGTATGTCCGCACAAACAACATACCTCATTATTTTACAAAGGCCTGACGGACAGACTCTGAGGTACTGCATGCTCGGGTTGGACATTGCAGTGGAGGAGGATCCATTCCTTCTAAATCCGCTCATGGCAGAAACCCACTGCCATAGTGGGTTTCTGCCATGAGCGGATTTAGAAGGAATGGGGGTCATCAGGCTGTATTTGACATGAGAGAACAGAGAAGGGTTGAGTTCCTATGCAACTGGACAAAAAATGGGATTCGGAAGGATGTGGGTTTTATGGGAGGTAATTGCTGATAGAGTCCCTGTCTGTCATAAAGGGATATAGAAGGAGACCAAGTAACTTACCAACATGCAACATGACCACCCCGACCCCCAAGAAAGCCAACAGGTTCTTCTCATTTATTGTCAAAAGATAGATCATTATGTTCAGTTCAACTAGTATCTAAAAGCTCTGGTTTGATAGACAAATAACTGTAGCCTCTTCACGTGCTGTAGAAATGACACACAGGACGCAAGCAGCGCCCTCGCTCGGTGGGTAGTCATTTTCCGGCAATGGCTTTCAAGGGAAAAGTGGCCACTATTTTTTATGTTAAACAATTTCAACGTGAACTTATCGTAAGCTAGACTCAATTTGGGGGTAATACAAGAACACACTTACGTAAACGGAGCTGCATAATCCTAAGGAATTGAAATGGATTGCTAAGCAATTCATGTAATAGTGTAAGATATCCACGTACACAATTATAGAAGTTTCAAATAAAGTTATTATATAAGTTATTTACCATTAAAATATTCCAGTTAAATGTATTTAACAGGATTGGTAGTGCTGACAAAGTAGTCGCGGACAGTGTTCATGTTTTGTTTATAACCAGAAATAATATACTCTCATTTTGTTAGGTGATTTTTGTTGCTTAATCCGTTATGTGATTCGGGAGAGACCAGTGATAAACCATGCACAATTTTCAGCGTGTATTCCACCGTGTACATACAAAATAAAATAAAACTGTGAAATGTTGGGCCTAATCCGTTATGTGAGTAGCAAGAGAACAGTGAAAAACCGTGCACAATTTTCAGCGTGTTAAAACCATTGTCCTTTATTGGTTGTAACAACCGAAATCAGATGTTGCGTAATTTTATTTATTTATTCATTTATTTATTTAATGTTTATTTATTTGTTTATGGTTTTTTTTTTTTTTTTTTTTTTTTCAGATAGCTTATTTTTTCTAATGACTTCATTTTAGAGGGAAATGATTTACTGGAAAAAGGGGTTCTAGTATGATTTTCATAATCTGTAAAAGCTTTAAGGCTAAAACTAAACAAGTGTGTTTTTAACACTTACCAATCCCGTACAATACCTTTAAAAGAAAGAAATAACATTAGGAGTAAGACAGTCTTTCACCCCGAACAAACCTTATATGGATTCTCTAGACAACATGGATGTAAATCTTTATTTATACACCACAAGATTCCCAGGTAATTGTACTGTACTGAATCGTAATCTAATTCAAACCGGACAAAACCTTGCTCTGTTATCTCAAGTTACGGAATCTAGTTCTATTCGGGAGCAGGAGGACCACGAGCTAGAATAGCCTTAAATCAACTCTTTTCCTTTCGAAAGGTTACCCTGGAGGCCTGTAAAAGGTACCGCGCGCTTCGTACTTTCACCGACCTTGCGCTTCTCAATTTAGTTGCTGACCCCAAACTTAATTTAGAAATGGGTAATAGTGACTGACAAACGAGAAAATTAAGGAAGAACAAGTGATTTGTTCAAGGCAAACACATAAACCAACACCCCGATAAAGCAAACAAAAACAAAAAACTAAAAAGCTCCTACAACAACAACAACAACAACAACAGCAGCAGCAGCAGCTGCAGCATTTCCCCCAACAATCCAGCAAACAAACAGAAGTCTGTAAACAGTTGCTTATGTTGTTTGTGGGTTTGCGTGTGTGTGTGTTTAATTATTTTATTTTGTTATATTTTTAAGCAAGGTAGTCCAACATTTAGCGTGATTAATTATTTACAAGTAACTACGATTATTACACTCTAGCTCACTTCAGAATTAAAAGTCGCCGGACAAAAAATACACGGCTAACGAATTATTTAACAGAAGCATTACAAAATTATAAAGTCTTTTATTCATACAGATGAAACTCCCACGAGAAAAAGTCAGCGTATGTTTCAAAAAGTGATATCTTTGACAATTTAATTCACAAATTAAAATATTGCAGAGGTGCCTGACAATCCTTTGGGGATTTGGGTTCTTCGAACAGAAAGAGGCTTTACTTTACGGCGTTGAATTCCCCTCCAAGGTAGCTAAGTGTGCTCCATGGTCTCGACGTGTGATTTTTCACTATTATAAGAAAAACTGTTTTAGCCTTCGCGAAAGACTCTGCTAAAGTGTCAAAAAGTCGGGCCATTAACCTTTTTTCTTTTTTTTCTTTTTTTCTCTCTTTGTGTGTGAGTGAGTTTGTTTTCACATTCAAACCGGGGACCTATAACAAAAGAGGACAATAGGGTCCCCGGTAGGGTAAAGGTCCCCAGTTAGAAATTGTGTACAAAACCAATGGGAGCTGTTGCCAAAAAGTTAGAGTCCAAACAAAAGAGGGACAATAGGAGGTCCCCGATTGGAGGTGTTTACATTTGTGTGTGTGTGCCCTTACACATGCCAACTTATGGGGTACTTTTAACAATGGAACAATGGACCCCACAAGGCAATTTCAATAGGAACAATAGGGCCCCACAAGGGAATTCTTTAGAAAAGGGAACAATAGAACAACAATAGCAGTACCCCACAAACCGGATCCGTAAGGTTGTGTGTGTGTGTGTGTGTGTGTAATCGTTGGTTAATACCAAGTAATAAACCACAAGGGAAACTGACTGGGTAAATTTTTAATTAGTTTGGGTTTGAACAAAGAAAAAATTGACTGGAGCGGGACTTGAACCAACGACCTCCGGAATACCAACTGAGCTATCCAGCCCTATGTTGGCGGTCTCCCTATTAGTCAATACCTTTGTTCGGGGGTGCCAGTCAGAAGTCATTCAACCGTTAGCTGCCGTGTAGCCAGGGGTCACATCCAAGTTTACCATACAACCTAGGAAGCGGCAGCTAAGGGATCACCTTAAGGGGATGCGACTGTTTTTAATCATAAATATCAAGTAATAAATCACAAGGGAAACTGACTGGGTAACTTTTTTAATAATTTGGGTTTGAACAAAGACAAATTGACTGGAGAGGGACTTGAACCAACGACCTCCGGACTAACGTACCGGCGCTCTACCAACTGAGCTATCCAGCCTTATGTTGGCGGTCTCCCTATATTAGTCAATATCTTTGTTCGGTGATCATTTTGGTTTGTAAGCAGTTTGCGAAAGCAAATTCAATTTTTTCTCATAATTTTTCTGACAGAACCCTTTTTCCATAATTGCTCAATCATTTTTGATGCTACTAATGAAATCATCGAAAATAAAATGACAATTTTAGATATTGTACCTGCGCGCCATTTACTACGATTTACGACATTGTGACGTCATTTACATCAGGATATAGCAATTACAAATATCTTGTGTGTTCCTTTCTGCTACGCTTTAATTTATTTTGGTAGGATGCAAATCTGATATTATATGAATGATCCAAACTTAAGTTTCAATTTCTTTACATTGTAAGACAGCTCACTGCGGTCACACCATTCGGATAGTCCCTCTGTACCTCATACATATGTATTACCTACAAACTGTCTCTGATTGGTCTAGTAGTAATGACGCAAACAAATGCTACTTTACCGTACAAGTGTGCACAGTACTGTTGTTGAAGTGGGCATCCATAATAAAAGCCGTTCGTACCGTGTGATGTTTTAATGTGCACAAACAAAATTAAACTGGCTGAAAGCAAAAACAGGTTCTAGTAATGATTTTTTTTAAACGTAGCCAGATTGACATTCAATGGAAAATAGTTTTAACGCCCGACCCGTGCCCCTTGTCTGCTCCGACTTATTTTTAATCAACAATTCTCTGCGTCATCAAGAATGTAAATAATTAAAGTAAGCCAAATACAATAAGAAACAAGCCCCGGCTTGTAGCCCGGGGGAACAAAACTCTTGGCCTTGTGCAAATACGCTCTGCTTGAGAGTTTGTTAGGCTACTTCGGCCCGTCCCGGTTCTGCTTGTGTTACATGTAAATGGTGAGTCGATTGCCAATTTCGACGCGCTCATTTTGTAATGGCAACTGTCGAAATGATAATTTAGGATTAAAGAAATGGTATGCTGGAAAAACCCAATTAGTCACCTCGGGAAGAAAAATACAATTTTGCCAACATAATTTAGGGTTTACTTGATTTTCTTGATACTATACTATCATCTTTCGTCTTTCGTCTTTCGTCCGTCTCAGAAAGACCACTGTGTGCAGCCTGTTTTCGTTGTTTTTGTTTTTCTTCTCAGATTTAAATCGATGTAGACCAGAACGAGGCTGTATGGAAATAGTATGGTTTCTATTTTTATATAAGAAGTGTCACTGTCACCACATTGCGTGATAACGATCTGTGTACACGGGGAACACGACAGGGTGCTCCCGATGTCCCTTCCCGATGCCCCCCCCCAATGTTCCCATACTTTAGCACGTTGATTTGTTTTTGTACAGAAGTCCGCCCTAAAATCCTTTAAAGACTGCTTGAGATTCCAAGCACACAATGACGACACAATAGACACAATAATGTGTGTGTGTCGGGGGGGGGGGGGGTACCACCATGCCCCATATCGAGCACCACATATCGTTCCGCAACGTCAGGGTCCTTTGGTGGTATTTTTGTTACCGGGCAAAAATAATATACCATGCCTGCCCCCAATGTTCCCATACTTTAACACACCATTTTCCTCTTGTACAAAAGTAACCCCCCCCCCTAAAATCCTCTGAAGAAGTCCTGAGATTCCAAGCACACAATGAAGACACAATGGGGGGGGGGGGTGTGCCACCATGCCCCATATCGAGCACCAAAATGAAAAATAAGCCACAAACTAAACTCAGACCCGTCACATTCTGACCCCCTGGAAAAGGGTTGGCTAATTAAGAGGTTTAACCCTCTATTTAACCCATACATGTGGACTCCGGCTCGAATCCTGCCACGAAAACGCAGCCTCTAGTTTGTTTAGCAAGCTTTCCTGAAAACATGGGTTTTCCCCCATGTGCGGTTTTTGTCCTCGTCTAGTACATCAAAATTTGATTTTGTTTTTCCCCCTTCATTTTCCCTACACCCGTATCTTCAAGCCTAGTCATACGTGAACGATTCCAATATTATACAAAACATTCATCAAAACAAATGAAAACCAAAGATAAATATTGTAATGAAATATTTTAGTCACATTTGTGTTAACTGTTCTTGTATTAAAGGTAGAGTCATAGATGTGTACATACTCAACAAATTTAAAGTCATAATAGCTTACTTGGTGAGAAGCACTGCAGCTTTTGTTGTATAAAACATTTAGACAAAAGGGTTCTCTTTGCAGTAGTATGGTTTGGTTACTTTTCCCACTTCAACCATTTGAATCTGAGAAACGATTTAGGCATGAATTGTTTCTGAGGGTAGGTGTCTGGTCGTGAATGCTGCGGTCAGAGATGCGGTTGGTACCCGCTGTCACCTGGCTAAAGACGGGAATGGATTCGACGTTGTTTATGAAAATACTGTGACGGTTTTTGTTATGTTTTCTTTATAAGTAGACACTGTATTCATCTGAAATTGTCACAAGTGACTTTTATTGCATCTTTCTTTGAAATCATGCATATTATGTCAACATAACCTTGGCACAGACCAATTTATGACCCAAGTTTTAAAAGGATATTTATAAGTTAGTTAGTTACAAAAAAACTGGCAAGCTTTTTTAAGATTAAATCAACTAGTAAATCAAAGTATAAGAAAGTAGAAAACCCAAATTGTATATCAACTTAATAGTAATGTTTAGTAATCTTAAATGTTTATCTTTATACTCACTGACGGATCTAGGGAAAACTAAACAATTAAACATTTTGAAACACACAACAAGTAGCGAATTAAAACTAAAAATCCTAAACTAAAAACAGTCCTCAAAACAGTACACCAAGCTGTTCTTCTGAAAAAGAAAAGGGTGTTAAAAATTAGAGTCTCGTTAATTTTGACCCGAAATAAATGAAAATTTTTTGGGGGGCAGGCATTTATTAAGAACTTCGTAAAATGATACTTCTGATCGTTGCAGACCTCGAGGCGCTCAGGCGGTAAGCTGAGCTCTGATATTATTGTCAATCAACGCAATTTATGTATAAAGTGTTACAAAATAAAGTAGGTCAATTTCAAAGATGAAAAAGCAGTTTTGTGGATGTGATGTAATAACATGTTTGAATCCAGTTAATTGGCTACACTTCTAGTTTCAGTGGGAGATCAGCTGCCAAACGGTCTCCAACACTTTGATGTGGAAAATAATAAACAACTCCCCAATTTATTTTCTTCATCTTTTCTCTTTGAATTTCTTAATCTTCATCAAAATGAATATGTCTGGATTCAGTAGTTAAAAAAAAAAAGAGTTTTCTAACGTATGGGACAGTTGGGGATGTAATTGATTATACATAATAATAATAAAAAAACGTATGGTAAAACTTTATAGTAAATGAATTCATTTTACAATTGCCTACAATATGTTAACACTTTTTAGTAAATACATTTATAAATACAGTTGGCTACGGAACTATGATAAAGATACAGACATGTAACAATACAATACACTAATAAAATACGGGATAAATGTAAACCGTAGCGCCCTCTCGGTTGATCGAAAACAACTTCACGTACATTTTCTTTTATTTGTTTATTTTATTATTATTTTTTTTTTTTTTTTTTTTTTTTTACACACGTATGAATGTCAAACTCAACTCAAATGGTGTATTTTCTGTTTGATTTTGTTAAGTCTTTTATTTATTTGTTTATTTTTTTACGAGAATTTTCCGGAAATTTACGGCCTGTTGGGACGAACTATTCACAACTGTTCACATAATACCTTCAATGTATGGCAAACGAATGCATTTTTGTTTTCGCCCATAGCGCTAACCTACATTTCACTTTGAAAACCATAAATTGACATTGTCAAGTTTAACGTGCGTTCATGACATTTAGCTTGGTGGCTGACAATTCCCATACTCTTTCGTCTTCTATTTAACCTGAAATGTTTTGTAATTAACTCTGTTTAATTTAAAAGCTGTGTAATTGTGGGGGGGAGGGGGGTTGAAGATTGCCTGAGGGGGGTTTTCTGATAAACCGGCCCCTAAATGACGCCTGTGATGGTTGGGATGGGGGGATCAAATTGCGCACTTCACGCCACGAATCGCCCCAAGCTAGACCCTTCGAGACCTACAGATCAGCCAGGGTTTACCCCGGCGTTGAAGAAACCACTCTCCGCGCACGGGGCACATTTTTTCTTAGCACGAGTTGACTACTCGAGAGCTCCACATCAACGGGAGACACACAAACGGTCTCCTGGCCGAGACTTAAGTGTGTTAGTCGTATAGGGGCTGGGAGGGGGGGGGGGGGTAAACAAGACTCGAGTTTAATTCAACAAAAGCGAGATCCAAATCCCAGTCACTGGTTAGATCCCAATCCATTGATAGTTGATCCAGTAAAGTCCGAAATAACATCTTGTCGCTAGTGTGAATAAAGCACGGTGAATCTCTGAACAGGGTTGTTTGATAGTTAACGTTTTGCAATGACTCCCCCTTTCACTTGTTGGATGGTTAGTGACGACCAATTGGTACCGTCGTGTGGCCGAGCGGTCAAGTTCACCGGGTTCAAGCTCTGGTTTTTTTTTTTTATCAGTAGAGTGCGGGTTCGAGTCCCGCCTCGACACGGCGTGTGGGGTAGACAGGCCTAGCGTGCTGTTGTTTCTGCTGATCAGCAGAGTGTGAGCTCAAATTCCGGTCGTGACACTTGTGTCCTTAAGCAAGATACTTATTATTGCTTCGTCCTTCGAACGGGACGTAAAGCCGTTGGTCCCATGTACTGTGCCAGTTATACATGTACACTCATTATGAGAGAAAGGTTTGCCCCGACTGGCGTATGTATTTCTACCTCCATGGACACATGCTCAAGCGCCGTCTTCAAAATACCGCAATGCATCTTGGGAAACCGAGTGCAATTAAAACATAAACCAATCTGCCAAGATGAACGCCATGATTTAGTTTACATGTAACTATGCTCAGGTTGTATAGTTGTGTACCGCATTGCTTCAAAAACAGCATGCCATGATGGTTGCCGGTGACGTAATTGTGTTGCCCAAGACAGATGAGGCCACTTTGCAAAAATTACCGTTTTTTGGCAATGTTGCTTGGACTCGTATTTCACCCAGAATCCTTTGCTCGCCGGTCATGCGCAACATGGCGACTGGCTGCAGATTGTACCGCATCACCTTGTAAATCCTCAGAATGTGATATGGGTCACATAATGCAAACACTTTAGCAACCTTTCATACCTGTCATCGCAGCGCTTTGAACCCTGTGGCAAAGGCATTTTGTGACACTCATATATCGGATCGGGACGCTATTCTGAGGTGCAGTAAATCTATTTAATCCTTACTCCCAAAATGTGAAGACAGTGATGAGGTGCATGCTAGAGCTGTCTTTACGGGATGGATTCATAGGAGCGCCCGAAAACCTGACGTGGAGGGCGCTCGACTTAATTTGAATATCAAAATAGTTAGTTATAAAATGAACTGCCTGAGAAGGTAATAAAACCGAAAATTAACATACAAATTGACAGATATTGTTAGGTTTGTTTTTATTATTATTTTCACAAACAAGAATTCCCATGACAGTGTTATCGATAAGCGAACACGTTTCTCCGAGAGACCTGTTTTGTTGCAACGCCCCTGAGGATCATTTTTATCACATGCTGACAAGTGTTTTCAGAAATAATGTTAAAAGGGTTTGTTTGTTTGTTTTTTCCCAACGATTTTTTCTTCTAAGAGTGTTGTTTACATGTCCATGTATTGCCTGAGTTAATGATAAGCTTGTTTGTTTGCTTAACTAATTAGGTTTTATAATTAGGTTGTTTTTTTCTACCTTTGACATACCTATTTTGTACACAAAGGATTCTGGCAGAGTTTTGTCCTGCCCCCTCCTAACCAAATCACTGACCCTAATGATTGACACCCCCTCTAGGACGTGTGGTATGGTCCAGCTTAGGATATCATGGCATATGAGCTGACCAGCGTGTACGATGTGGTTGGGGCAACGGAATTATTAAACTATCCCACCATGTGTTGACAGCGGCACTTACTGCATGAGGTTAAACAAAAGAAGCTTATTTAAACCAGTCTTCCATCCTCGCATCAATGGTTAATGCCACCATGTCACTCTGTGAACAGAACTGACTTGGGTTTCGCATTCACACCCCCCCCCTCCCAGATCGAAACCCCTATTTGCCTCAGGTATCCAATTTCAAAAGCCCCCTCGCCCAGTCCCATTCCAATTTCCAGCACAGATTTACTCAACTGCGCCAGCAACTGTCCCATTTGCTACCAGCTTCGAATCAAAGCCGATTTAAACATTGGTCCAGGTAGTACACGTTTATTTCAACTTGGTACATCCCCGGATATCCATTCAATCAAACAAAGCGTGACAACTAAAGAGGTTCATTGCGACAAGCAGTTCGTGTATACTGATTTGCATACGTTTTGAAGCACGAACTACGAGTTAAGAATGGTATGACTGTCGTCGGTTTTTTCAAAAGGTCAACTTAAAAATGTGCAATTACCTATCATTTTGGTGTAAAAGAAATTCTTATGAGAGGCCAGACTAATTTCCTGTCAATCTCCATTTTGTTGAATTTGCGGATTTGAATAGTATGCCACTCTTTGTATGATTTGTTTTAACACTGTAGGAAGTAGGTCACAGGGTTACTTTGTAATGTGATGACCATATGGATCTTGTTTCATTGATTTTCACAGTCAAGCTGCAATTGATTTGTTTGTCTCAACTTTTGAATTGTAACATTTGACGCCTCTCTGACGGACCAAGTTTTCATAGGTAATTTGTTACGTTGCTTGAAAACCAGAGGAAGGGAATGAATGTGTTCTTCCGTAAACCAAGTTAGAAAAAAATAAGCAATTTCTCTAAGTAAATTGGTATCTCTCTTATTCATACGAAGTGTGGACCTGAGAATAAGAGAGGTCCACATAATGTAAGTACTTGAAACACTGTGTGGACTTACACACATCCACACAGTGTACAGACCAAATGATGTATGGACAATATTTTTTACGATTATTGTCAAAGCTTGGCAAATTTCGAAGGTCATTACATTTCCGTCGTGGCCCGGCGATCTGTTTACAACAATTGACACCTTAAAACCATACATAATTAATATCAACCTTACATTCGATTACCAAGTACGTGTAATCAAACCCCAGACCGACTGATTACTTCTGTCCCACTCAGTCAAGATAAAAAAAAAGAAGAAACAAAAAAATCTGAGCTCAATATCAAAGTCAACATAACAACCCACACGGGATGTGAGGATGATTCACCACTTTTTTGTATATCCATAATTTCTTTCTTTAAACAGTGCGGAAATTACTGCGTTTCTCAAGGTGTATTGGTCACCTCAAAGTGGGGGGTTTTATCCCCAAGAATCCCCTCTACGCAAGGCAGTATAATTGGTGTTTAAGAAGGCAATACACACCTCATAATGGGAAACTTGAAGCCTACGGACTCCGTGGAATTTATGCCGTGTCAAACTCTCGGTCTACCGTGGGAGTCAACTCCGCCGAGAGTTGACTGCTGACGCGGTGATTTATAAGCCGGGGTGCTGAAGTCGGCGTTTCACAGAAGAACCCGGTCAATAGAACCGAGGGTGCACTTTTCAGCTCCCTCTTTTAGCAACAATTATACAGACGTTAGCAAAGGCAGAATTTTAATCGCTTAGTTAACACCAAATTCTTCCCATTTCATATTCGGGGGGAAAAAGTTGTGTAAATAAGGTATTTCTGACATTTTCATTAAAAAAACATGGCCGTGATCTGAAAGTCATTTGTTAAATAAGTAAGAGAGATATAAAGGGACCTTTCGAAAATGGAATTAGTTAACCCATGATCGTTTTGGGTTTTTTTTTTGTTTTTTTCTTTCTTTTTTCTAAAACTGAAAGTTTAACATGGTATCCTAATTTGAAATGTTGGTCGACACTTTTGGAAGATTGGACGAGTATCAGTCACGTTCATTCTTTGTTAAATGTTCGTGTTTTTTTTAGAGGACCTTGTCACACTGGGCAATTGTTACTTACAACTATAAAGAGGCAACTAAGTGCACTGCGTGAGAAAGAAACACTTTGGCAGAAGGAGTTTTTTTCTATTGATGTATTGCAACCCCCAAGAAGTTATGTGAACATTGATTTGAAAAAGCCTGTTTTTGTTTTTGTTTTTGTTTTTGTTGGTTTTTTGGTTTGGTTTTTTTTTTGGTTTTGTTTGTTTGTTTGGTTTTTTTTGGGGGGGTGGTTTGTTTTATTTTCGAGACTGCTTGCAACTGGTTTCCTGGTATGACATAGCCCTCAGTTAGAAAATGTAAGGGCGATTGTATTTCTGTTTTGTGGGTGTGAGGTTACGCAATTCACAACCTCCACACCACATCTCTGCTCACGTTATTTCGTGCAATACGTTTGGGGTCATATACAACGTGCGGATACTGGTTTATTGACAGTTGCCAAAAGCTGGCTTCAAAGATTGACTCCGGGTCCAAATCAGTCGGATGTGATCCACCCATTTGCCAATAGTTAGAGTCCTTATCAAAATGGCAAAGTACAAGTCAAACTTCCCATTAAAATGGTGCAAAATGTCGCGTGTTTGATACCCTGCAAGTTTTTTTGTTGGTTCTTTTTTTCCAAATCCAAAGAGTGTTGACTATTGGCATTTCGACGTGAGGTTTAAGACTTGTAATTTCATGAGGACTCTATCTATTGGCAAATGAGTGCATTACAGAATTGAATTTGACCTTAGGGCCCCATCTTGAATGCTATTTATCTCAACCTTCATACTGCTTCAGCCGGAAACGGTTTTAGATTGAGGACTGAACAATTTAAACCGTGTAGAATCAAAGTGTTCCAGTACGAGCCCCCCAAAAAAATATATGGGATAAAATTACAAGACATGTACTGATTAAAAAAACGTGTGTATCATTGTGTGGTCTGGGAGCTGTTTTCTGTTCAGGTGATCCCCTTTAATTCAGACAGTCAACTATTAACGAATAATTTTTTATTTTTTTTTAACTTTCTAATTTGTAAATAAATACGCGTGTTCGTTCACACAATGTCTCGAGATGCTTCATTGTATATGCACATCCTAAAAGGCCACATGACCGCAGCATGTAAACAGGTTCCTCACTCTTTTTAAGGGTGCATAATTACTGACATCTTTTTACCCCCCCCCCCCCATTTTAACTGTCTAATGGTGATCAATGTCAAGGCTTAACTAAACTCATCACCAGTCGGGCGCGTTACCCCGTGACCTCCTCCCATCCACGGTCCATAAACGGTTGATGTCATTTCCCCCCAGCGTTAACAATTATGCTAAACATGTACACGTATATAGGCAAGGATGTATTTGAATTTTGTATAATTACACCCAAGACTGTAAATGTAAACGGACATTTTATTATAGCCCTGTCCCATGTGACATTGCCCCCCCCCCCCCCACCACACATTTAGCCCCATACAGTACCTTAAAAGAGCCCCAATAGTTTACAAATTTATCACCCGGGCCAAAACAACAATAAAAAATATAAAAACTCCATAATTAGGAATACATTTTTTTTTCACTTATATTTTCATGTGTATTAGTTAAGATTTGTTTAAATTGGAAAAAGTGGATCTTTATGATTTTATCCAGATACGACCTCTTGTCACAGGATTTGGAAGACTAAAGTAGGAGAAGGGAGGGAACGATCTACTTTCCTCTTAACCGCATAATGTTTTTATATGAGTGATGGACTTGTCGTTTAACTTGGGCTTCGGGGGGTCGTCTGATTAGATATAGGGTGATGGTAAACAATCCATTTAACGAATGCAATTAGCTGTTAGTTTTCCAGGGGTGTGAAAACCCCATGTGTGTATCATTACATCTGCGAACGCTTCGGTTGATGTGACGTCATCGGTGGGGCTTTAGGTGGTCACATCGGCACCGAACCCACCAGCGCGTGATATGTACATGAGCTAACTTCAAACACACACAAGATCATACACAACCTCAACCATAAAATTGCTTTTAGGCTGACGCCATCTTTGCAGTAATCCACGGGGAAATACTCCATTCAAATAGGCTCAGTCGTTTCTGCCCTGGTTGATACCTCCGTGACCCCGGTTCGAACCCCACCGAACCCAAGACTGCAACATTCCTTGTGGATAAGATTTGTAGTCTCACACTTGGGCCCAACTTCATAGAGCTGCTTAACAGCTGATTTTGTGCTTACTGCGCGATTTCCATTCATAGCGCTGCTAACCGTAAGCACACGAAAATGCATGCTAACCTTCCGGTGCTTACTGTATGAAAATGAATGACGTAACAATGCAAATCCATGGTGAACGTGCAAGATGGCTGCCCAATGTTCTTCCTTACCCGTAAATACGCTTATGCTTAAGCAAATTTGTCTGCTATAGTTAGCACGAAAATTTGCTTACCGTTAAGCAGCGCTATGAAATTGGGCCCTGATTTCATGGGTCGCTCTATTTGGGGGTTTCCTCACCCATCTAAAACTGAGATGTCTTCAACACCTTCCCTAATCAGGTATCTTCAGGCCTACGGGTCACAGTGCTGGAAAGATACCTGAAAGATACTGTAAGAAGAAGAACACTCTTAATGCGTCGTTGATTGAAAGGTCAAACAATCAAACATCAGGCATTTGTAGAGCGCCATCATTCTACTTGCCTATTCCGAGGCGATGAGCAAAGTGAAGAAACATTTTAAAACAAAATGATTCACAGAATTTCAAAAACAGTCTGCCTTCCAAAATTCAACTCAGTTGCTGGTAAATGTTTGTTACTAAAAGTTTGATTGCTTATAAATCGGCTCCTTAATAAATAATGCATAACGATTTTGTTTACACCAAAAGACTGTCGATCTATTTTGCGCCCCAGCCTCATTTTCGTTACATTGATTTGATCAACAGCCATCAAGATCTGGTTTAGAAATTGTTATCGTTCGTTAGGGTTAGAGTTAGGGTTAGGGTTAGGTTAAGGGTTAGGTTTAGGGCTAGGGTTAGGGTTAGAGTTAGGGTTAGGGTTAGGTTAAGGGTTAGGGTTAGGGTTAGGGTTAGGGTTTGGGTTTGGGTTAGGGTTAAGGCTAGGGTTAGGGTTAGAGTTAGGGTTAGGGTTAGGGTTAGGGTTAGGGTTAGGGTTAGGATTAGGGTTAGAGTTAGGATTATGGTTAGGGTAAGGGTTAGGGTTAGGGTTAGGGTTAGGGTTAGGGTTAGGGTTAGGGTTAGGGTTAGGATTTTGGTTAGGGTTAGGGCTTATAGCCACAGATATTGGAAGTAGTATTTTCTAAATTGATTCTGCAAAATGCAAGAGACTTTTTAAACAGCGCTGTCGTTTTGTCTAGCTCCCTATGTTCACTAGCAAACAAGACTGTCCGTTAACCACAAGCTTCAGACTATGTGTATGATGACCTTCACCAAAAACGTGTTTACCTTTATTTGAAGTTTTTTGTTTATTTATGCAGTCTTCATTGAAAACTATAAAGGTGTGAAACCAAAGAATGATAGTTGTTTTTCTCTCTTACAAACCAATAAGGTACTTTCCCTTGATTTGATCTATGGCCAAACAAAAATAATTCTGCAGCTAATTATCAAAAGGTGGTGGGATAACTTTAAACGTGATCGGGAAGACTCTACTGGCCTGATAGCCTCCCTGCTCGTGAAGCTTGGGTGTGATATTTGCTTTGGATGAGAAATTGATGTCCCCCAGCGGACCAAACAGTTATTTGCTCAAGTGATAATCCACCCGAGGGAAGGGAAAGATGCTGATCGCGTATCCGTGTCTTGTAGTGTTTTAGGTAATAATTTAGAGTCGTTTAATGTTGCGATCGATCAAATAGAAAATAGTTGGTATGGTTTATTTTTTAACTAAAGATGCAGTGGTTTTTTAAATATTTATTATTGTATTTTTTTTAGTGCGTAATTTTCAAAAAATGAGTAGTATAACTTGTTGAATTTGTTGATCCTGTTTTTCTTGTTCCTGTGCTTTTTTATTGTTGTTGGTCTTGTTGTTGTTTGTGTGTTTCTTTTTTGTTCAGAAGCTGCGCATGCTGTCTTTTTCTGTTTTACGTCTAATAGTTTATTGTTTTTGTTGTTTCATTTTTATTGATTTGTTTTTGTTTCTTTATTTACGTTGTTTCTCTGAATTCCCCATGTAGTTGTTTACATTATTATCACATCATTAAGTTTAGCTTGGGGCCCGAGGCGTAAGCTGAGAATCCTTGCATCACTTTCCTCCACTGCCCTAAACCCCTTGAAGTCCGCTTTGTTTCCGAGTAGCAAGCATTCTCACTGGAAAGCAATTTGAGATTGCTTTGCGTTGGCTTTTGAGATAGGTCTAGACATGTTGAAAAAGATGACTTTACTCTAAGACGCAGTTTCAGCTCGTTGATAGAACGCCTTGGGGAGAAAAGAATGAATTTCTCCAGAAACAAAAAGTATAACTTACAGATCCAAAGAATTGTTTTCTTTAAATTGACGGGTGATACGATAACATTTGGTTCTCATATGAAATGGATTAATATTTTCACCAAACTTATAATTTTATTGTCGTTTGCATTCTGATGTTGCCTCGATTTGTTGCAGTTTTTATCTTTATCAGTGTTAATGTTATGCTATTGTTAATTCTGCTTGTGTGGCTGTTGCTGTTGCTTTTGTTGCTGTTGTTGTTGTTGTTGTTGTTGTTGTTGTTGTTGTTGTTGTTGTTGTTGTTGTTGTTGTTGTTGTTGTTGTTGTTGTTGTTGTTGTTGTTGCTGCTGCTGCTGCTGCTGCTGCTGCTGCTGCTGCTGCTGCTGCTGCTGCTGCTGCTGTTGTTGTTAATGTTGTTGTTGTTGTTGTTGTTGTTGTTGTTGTTGTTGTTTTGTTTTGTTGCTGTTGCTGCTGCTGCTGCTGCTGATGTTGCTGTTGCTGTTGCTGCTGCTGCTGCTGCTGCTGCTGCTGCTGTCGTCGTCGTTGTTGTTGTTGATTTTGTTGTTGTCGTCATCGTCGTCACCGTCGCCGTCGTTGTCGCCGCATTCGCCGTCGCCGTCGTCGTTATACATTATCTTTACGAAATATGTATGACTTGTAATGTCATCTGTTATCGAGTTGGAAATCGAGTTTGATACAGACGGAATGTTTTGTTCAGTCTTCTTAGGATTTCATAAATGATCTTCAAAGCAAGATTTTTTTTATTATTATTCTACTGTTAGATGCGTCTAATTGTTCCTAACTACACAGCAAGAAATTATTGGTAACCACTTTGTTTTTTGTTTGTTTTTTGTTTTTTGTTTTTGATTTTTCATCTTCTTCTTCTTTTTGTTTACTATTTAAAATACTCTAAGTCAGTTAGCATGCCATATTTCTGCAATGTACAGTGAAAACTTCAATTGAAGTATATCCCTTCTATAAGGTATCGTAAGTCTACTTGATTTACCATGAGTTTTAAAAAACCTCAATCTATACAGAGTAATCATTTCTAGATAATAGAGTCAATTATATAACGTTATCCAAAGAAATTGGAAAGATAACAAAATACAGGTGATATATATCTGCAAAATTATTCCAGGATATACACCGATCCCGCCATTTCATAACATCAGAATATCCATATTTTAATATCAATTTATTGCAAAACATGTCCATCAAATTGACATCAAAAGGAAATATTTTGAAAATTTAAAGGAAATCTGCCGTCTTCCATAATCACAATCCGGGAGATATTGTTAGATACCGCATTAGATACAACAGTCAATGTAATGAATGCAGGTGGCGTTCTCACATTTTATTGCAGAAGCGAAACGTGCACTTTTAAAGGATTTGTGGATTTATTGTATCATTGTGAAAACATACTGTGACTAATTTGAGAGCTTTTCAAGGAAGCTGTCGCGATTGTAGGAGCTTCAATTCAAAAATCAAATAATTTCAATTGTTATTTTACACTTCTCTCTTCAAATAAGACATACTTCGTTGTACGAAAAGGTTACATGCTCTATGCTGGGGTGACAGCACGAGTCAGTAAAGAAACGGGGATTGTTGAAAGTTATCAAAAAGAGGTAAAATAAGTGGATAGGACGTATCGTGCGAGGCGAGAGTTTACTGAAGTCTCGTTATTGAATGAAGATTAACGGGAAGAGAGCTGGAGGCAGAATGAGGAAACGGTCACAATGGACTTGAGAGAGGGGGTTATGTCAAGATTAAGTTGCCAAAGGACTGTGTGGCACGGAGACGTCTGTAAAATTCTTCTTAAACCAATGCGTAGGACCTGCCTGTAAAAAATAAAACCAGAATACTACTGATGAGATCCATGTGGGAGCTCTTTTATGAGAAGTGGCTCTGAGAATCCGTTTCGTAACTCGAAGTTTCGATCAGCGTGCCCTGGTTGTCTTCAGGTCTTCAGGTTTAAATAATGTACCATTTTTGCCTTACTATACATTTCGAAATGTAGGTCGCAGTGCATGTACCCCACAGTGTTAATCTTACACGTGGAAACCTTCTCATTCGTTGATTTATAATACAGTAGTAACAAATGAACCAGGACGAACAGTCAAAGAAAGGAGATGGGTTGCATTTCCGATGCAATTGGTCTGCGCGCATTTAATTCCATGTATCCGGAGAAAGTTGTCGCTTCCCATGCACGTGGTAATTTTAAACCATCTGCTATCGTGTTTGTTGTTTCCACACGACCACAATTGGCTAACAATTCACCCTCAACGGGCATTGGTCAGGCGCAGTCTATTACCGTACAGCTCATGTTTTATTCATGAACTGACGCACTTTGCAATTGGTCGAGTACAAGCCATTACCGTCCGCCTCATGTTTTATTGATGAATTGACGCACTTCACAATTTGGACGTATGAAATTACGAGAGATTGTCGACGGCCTCGGCGGTATAAAAGTTGTTACCCTCTGACAAATTTTCTCAGAGTGTGATAATTTAGAGACGACGGAAACGGGTTTTTTTACGAGAAGAGAAGAAAGTTGCAACGAAACTTGAATCCATCTCGAGAGAAGAAAACGTCTTAGGCTCGTCTCGTTGCGTTCTCACGTGTAAGGAGGTCCTACGTCAAAGGTAATATGTTTATATTTGTACTTATTTGTATTTTATTTGTGTGTGTTCTAGCTAAAAACGATTAAATGTTTTGTAATACCCGTGAGAAGTTTTTGCCCATTTTTTGAACCAACTTTGAGGTCAGAAATTGCAGTTTCATATCCGTAATAATCCAGAGAGCGTAACGTGAAGAAGGAAAAAACAACATATGCATTTAAGAAAATATATCCAAATCCAAAAATGAATTATTTCTTTTTGATAAAAAAAAAAAATTAAAAAAAACGTTGAAGACTACTCTGGATCCATAAACCCGGGAGCTCAAAAATAAGCAAAGGCAGTTTCAGGAAATGTATACAAACTGCTTTAACGACTTTATTAGAAGTCCCGAGCCGACAATTTATCTTGTTGTGATGTACAGTGTTCGCAGACTGCCATAAATACCTGCTATGTATTTGTTGTTACACTAAGGTAAAAAAAAAAAAACACTCCCTCGATAAGTTGGACATTAGGGATGAATGAAATAAGATGTAGCTCCAATTAACCACAAGATGAGAAGATTGTTTCAGTTCACGTTTAGTTATAGCGTTCCTTATTATTTCGTTCTCTCTAATATTCATATTTTATTGTATTTGTTTTATTATAGATGTGGTTTTTTTTAAGCATATCTTGTTTCTACGTTCCTAAAATAAAAAACGTGGCGTTGATATTTTGTTCAACAGAGTTTTTTTTTAAGTAATACGAACCATTGTGTGAAATCTAGGTTTGCCTCACGGCCAACCTAATTTGTCAACAAGCCAGTCGTGTTGAGTTTAGAATTTGATTGACGATTGAAAAGCTAATTTGTTTTTCAGATCGACATTTTTCGACTTCCAATTTAATTATCCCTCAAAACAAATTTCCTTTCTTGTATGTTCGTTCCAAGTTAATTCACCCCCCCCCCCAAAAAAAAAATAATAATAATAATAATAATCCTTTCTTGTATGTTCGAGTAACGTAAAATAGAAAACCATTTATTATTATTTATTAAATTTTTCTTTGAAAGCAAAATCCTTTATAGTCTATTTAAGGAAACGAAAAACACGTGGATAATTTGTTTTGTCACTGCCGTACCACAGTTATGTCGAGAGCATGTAAATTGGAAAATTGCTCACTTGGATTATTTTTTTCAATACTTTTTTCGACTGAATGTGTTAAAGCTGAGATTTAACATGACAGTGTGCCGCATTCGCTGTATAATGTTTACTCATTAATAGAGAAAACGAGTTGATAATTGATTTTTTTTTTTTTTAAATTATGCTAAAGTTTAAATCGAAACCATCCGGACAGAAAAAGAAAAACAAATTGAGTATTAATTTGTTAGTAACTTTGTCTAAATTATCGCAACTCTCTTGTAAGTGGTCAATTTTTAATTTAAAGATTTTCGCATGAGCTTAATTGTTATTATTATTTTTGTTTAAATTGACAATTAATTGTCTCCCTTTTTCAATCGGTTTAAAGTTCAAAGCGAAATCTCCCATATAATATATTTTCAGCAATTTTTGATCACATAAGGTTTACTTGTAGAAAAAGGAAAGAAATTGCAGCTCTGTAGAAAGTACCCTTTCTTTTGTAAACTTTCCCTTAAATGTTTATTCAAGCTTGTATAACCATTTCCGCTTACAGTTGAAAGAGTTGGCATCCGTCTCGGAGTACGAATTACAATTAATTAATTAATCAGTCACACTTTGGCGTTTGCTCGGCCGGAAAAGTGCGACCCCCAATCTTTATTACCAAAAATGAACAGATGTGGTTATGCGCTGGAACCATTATTGTAAGAAGCGTGTCAGACTTCTCCAAAAAGGGAACAGCATATTTAAATATGCCAAAATGTCAAGGTTAGGTAGAGGTTTAAAACGGCGGCAGGTGCAGCTTTGTTATGGAGATTTGGTGCGGATCGTTTGAAGTCAAATTTAATTAACCGTGGTTTAATTCTTTAAAATAATGTTTTTATATGAGCGGAGCTTCTATGAAATAAACGACATCCTTGATAGTGAAACAATATGAACAAAGATGTTACTGAGAAGTTATTTAAAGACAATAATAAAACACATGGTATGCAAATATCTCCCTCAGATTCGAGTTAAACAATTTCCAAAACGTGTAGAAAAATAGCTTTCCAAAAGTATGCAATATTTAGTGTGTAGATTTTGATAAGACATGGCTCCCAAAAATTATGGTCATTATTTTAATTATTATAGTATTTTATGTAGTTGTTTTCGCAGAAATAGACGTTATTTTGACCAACCATGGTGTAAATTTTAACACCCCGGTGTTTTGCAGTGTATACTCTGTCGAAAAACTGAGTTTTCCAGCGGCTTCAAACTCAGAATAGAATAAATATTTATTAAGAAAATCACAAACTTAGGAAAGTTGCGTCATAAAATGTTCGGCCCTGGGTAGAATTTTCAAGCTTAGTGTTAATATTTGGATCATTTTTGAAAGAGTAAGAGATTTTAATGTATATCTAGGGTAATTGAATCTTGCGGTAAAAAAAAATACCAGCTCATATAAGCGTCATCTTCGCGAACAGTGAGACCGTGTTTGGATCAAGTGGTCGGGGAAAATTGATTGTACAAACAGTGATCCGACAAAACATGTAATTGTTAGACGTTGTTATCTTTGAGAACGTGCGCTCCAATTGTAATGGATTTGCCAAACAGGTTTGTTCTATGCGGTTATATTTCTCGACAGATAAAATGTTTTGTCCATTTGCAGGACAACACACCCCTCCCCCTCCTCCCCCTCCTCACGTGTACATTCCATTACCAACTCCATCGCCTTGTCCACATTATCTAAGAGTGTTTTGTCTGTTTTGCACCCTCCCCGCTGGCGGTTCTGCGTATTTAGAGCGCCCGAAGTACAGGCTCACATTTCGGCTCTTAATATTTTGTTACTGTCCCCATCAAACATAAATTCACGCAAATATGGAGTGAAAAGACGAACTAGGCACGGAAGAGTGTAGCGTAAAGTGGTCCACCCAACGGCATCGGAAGGGAAGAGCTGGGACTCGCTTCGTATGCCCTGGGCGTCCACTCGTTGTTGCTCCTACCACAAACAAAAACTACAAACTGGCAAAATCAATACAGCACTCGTTTCTGGTTTAAAAAGGGACTCACATTTTTGGAAATTGTGGGTAGTAATGGACCGTATTCTTAGTGTTTAAGTACATTACAATCTCAAGTGTTAGGTGGGTTTTCCGGTGATCAAAATGATATTCAGTAAAAAGTGTTCTTTAACACTTGTATCATGTCTTATCAAGTGAAGCATTCACGATGGAAACTTGACCATGTTTGTAAAAACAGAAATCTCAAAATTTGATATCACAAGCACTCCTAACTGTGACATATGATATAATGACGCTTCAAAATACACGATTCTTGGGACAAAATTGAGTTCTATAAATTACGTTTTGTTTTATTTAAGAAAAGGGGGCGGTAAAAAAGCTTAGGCCAAAGTAATGGGGGTTTTTTTCAATTGTTATGTATTTTGTTTTATTAAATAAATTAGTAAATTATTTTTGTTTTGAAAAATAGTATTAGCTGTTGCAAACTGCTTACCAACCAAAAGGACCTATGGTATAAATGCAACAACAAAAAAGACCCTAGCAGAGTCTTTCTCGAAGGCTAAATGACAAGACTACAAACATAAACAGGTACATGTATACATTACTGATGTAACAAAAGCAGTCAAGTGGAAATAGATGATGGAGAGGAAAATACACAGAGAAAGCAGGAGGCTGAACAGAAAGGAGGGTAACAAAAGGGGAGGGGATTGGGGGAAGGGGCTGGTTGACCACAAGAGGTGGGGAACACAAAGGACAAAGTCAATGATGGGGAGAGAGAGAGAGAAGTAGTTTATTGGTGAATGAGGCAGACTGGGGGAGGCTTATCTGTGGTGGAAAGGAGAAGGCAAAGACACAAAGTTATTAGTCATTTCCTTCTTGGATGTTCAGACCATGGGGTTGAATGGTCTGGAGACGTCTTATCCATAATTTCTCTCTACTCATTTTATTTTTGAATACGTTGAATTTTTACAGCTTTTTTTATTCAAGATAATGGGCACAGTAATGATTTATTTATTTATCTAGGGTTTTTTTTACTTTGAATTTTTTTATATTTTTTTTAATTATATTTTAGGTTTGGATAAAGTGTTTCTCATTCAATAGTTCTAAGACAAAAGCTACAGCAATATTTCCATCAGTCGTCATAATTAAGTGAAAACAACTAAGAAAGTTTTGGGCGGGAAGTCATGCGTAGTGCGCAATGCGTCAAGCGTAGTGCGCAATGCATAGTGCGCATTCCTTTAAAATGAAAACACACGCCAAGAGATGCTCATAATTTTTACGGATGACTCAGTGCGCATTACGGTACAATGACTTAAGCGCGTTGCTTGACGTGACTTTTATTTGTACGCGTTGTGTACTACGCATTATTACACACAACGCCAGACAAACACAGGGACTTCCGGCGTAAACAGATTACGCAATACGCATTGCGCAATACTCAATACGCAATACGGAGAATGAGGATGTGTGAGTTGTGCTTGGTGTGTGTTTCCATTTATACGCAATGCACTATACGCTTTGCGTAATGCGCAATACGCAATATGGAAACATGGATTTTAGACATAAATGCTACTTCCGGAGTAAGTGAAATGTATCGGAGGGTTTCAACTGCTATGCAAATTATTTCATAGGCCTATACGGCAAACATATCTTGAGAAAAGACCTCTTGCACTGGCCGCCATGTTTGATATAAAACAATGAAAACTTGCACGCGTGTAAACGCGCTGCGCACGAGTCTTAGCCAATGATAGATCTTTAATGACCTCAGTAAGGGGACTGTCTTCCCGTTTTTTGATCTTGTGACGTCATATGCAAGGGGTCTATTGGTAGCGGTGTAAATGTTACCAATTAACTGTTGGCAATGATTCCCCTTGATTCCTTTTTTGGAAGATAAAACTCATACAGAACTTTGACTTCATATCACACCTGCAAGAAACTTTTTTTTCTCTGCAGAGAATGCAAAGGTGGATGCAAACGACTCTTTCAATTGCTGCTTTTTGACAGGTTTTACTTTTGTCTTAATAAATGAAGAACCTTTTAATAACAAAAAGTCCTTTCTATGATTGACGTTTTTTTAATAACTCCTGGATTTGAAATATTCAGCCTTCACCTTTTCAAACGAGCTGCTTGCTACGTTTTATGCTTTGTGTTTTTCTCTTGAAATCGAATCACCGATAACCTTTATTTTGAAACTTAAATAAACTACATCAAAGTGTGTGGGAAGTTTAATCAACTTAGGATGAAATAAAACAGACTTTTGATGTAAGTTTTGCGGGTCCCAATTTTATACAAATCGTTTAGCACAAGTAGTTGTAGCCTGAGCAATTGACGTCACACTTCGAGGCTCGTGAACAGTGCCAGATACCGGACTTTAGAATACGGCAGTTTCTTGCCAGATGTACCGTTTGGCCTTGCATGCCAATACTGTGTGTGTATATCGTTCACACAATACACTTTATAGTTTCTGTACTTAATGTTTAGCCAATGAAACCATTAGGTTTGTAAGACCAATGCATATCGTTATCCTTAAAGAAACGTATAAAGACAGGGGACCAGTCTTAAATAAAATATTGCCTAGCAGAAACGAGTTACCAGGGATCCATACTACTTTCCATCGTACATTTTCTCAGAGCAGGTACAATTTCTACCAAATTATTATTGCCAAGGCAGTATCCGAACTGGCGGCTAAAGCTATGGCTACGACTGTTGCTAAGGTTGCTGCGAATACTTCAACGAATGACGTGAAAATCTAGCCGTTTGTCGTAGCCGTAGCCGTCAATTCGAATATGGCCTATGCAGTATGTGTTTTTGTGGGGGTTTTTTTTTGCGTGCATGCAATAGTTTTGCGAAAGCGGACACTGGCGTTATGCCAAGACATTACGATAGGCACAATTTGATGTATTCGTGATTGTATATTGTCATCAAGTGACCATTACAATGTTGCATCTTACTTTTTAATGATATCATATCGTGCAATCCGTGGGGGTTCGGGAGGATTTAGGTAGGGTAAGCTATGTTTATCACCAGACTTTATACAAATTCATATTTTTATTTCAGTCATTATGCTAAAAGTAATTTTACAATTCTGTGGGGAAACAAACTAATTTCCCCCCCGACTGGCTCCAGTCCCGAAGTCTATTGTTATTTACGAGATATCTTATAAATCAAACATCAACCACGGAATTTGCATTCTCTCGATGCTTCCTCGTCATCAACCAGACTGAATAAAAAACAAGGTTAATAATTTACCTTGACTTTCAGATCAGGCATTATCATTCCAAAACCTTTTCAAATGCAGTTGTAGCCCCGGTAGAGGAGGGGTGAATGGAGGGGGGGTGTCTTCGAGTACTAAGCTTTCTCCTTCGGGGGTAACCCAAGACGTTTGGACTTTGATTGATAATATATTTGATTTTTTTTTACTGAGATGTTAATTTGGCAATTGCATACAATTATCTTTAACTGACATTTGAAATCAGGGGTTGTGGCGTTGGTGGTCCTTTTGTTTTAGTTTTGTCAGGTTTTTTGTGTTGTTGTTTGTTTGTTTGTTTTGAGCCGACACAAAGCGATGTAAAAAAAATAATAATGAAAACAAAGTTTCATCATATGACTTTCGATAAATTAAGTGATAAATAACCGTCACACATTTCGTATTCTTCCTCTAAGCGATCCCCGACAATCCAATCAAAACCCTTTACTATCCATAATATTTCAACCCTAAAACTAACCTTTAATTTAAACCTTAATTAAACTATTCCCTTGTCGTTAACTTAATTCCAACTTTACACAACCATCAAACTGCATCTAACTAAAACCCCACTCATCGCCCTACACTCTACTCTAACCCTAGATCCCAAGCCCTTACTAACCAAATTCCAACTCCTTAACCCTATACAAACCTTACCCAACATATAACATCAACCAATGCCCAAACCCAAACCCTAACGAACCCCCAATCTCAACATAGCCGCTGAATCAAAGATTAAAGCAAAAATGTGAAATTAATATTTTATGCCCCATAACGGACTGACCTTGTGTTCCCCCCCCCCTCCAGCGCACAGAGAGCCGATGGTCCGAGTACAAAATTAACAGCATATTGATTTTTCATTTTTCACTTGGCTGTGTCGATGAAAAAAAATAATAAAGACTAATGATTTTATAAACTGACTGAGCCGTGAAGCCTTCGTACCCGGTATAACCTCAATCCACGGTCAGAAAACGCTGCAAAATTTTTCAGAATCATTAATATTTTACCACGTTGATGCGATATAATAGCTGGTGCAAAATTGGTTTGAGGAACGAATACTTAATTTATTTATTTTTTGTTTCTCTCTTTTTTTCCCCGATGGTCAACAAGGGCGTATCCTTCTTCTTCAAATAATGGATTAAACATGCTACTCCTTTTTTTGGCAGTTAAGGATGTTCTGTTTTAGCTTATTCTAGGTAGAGTTGGCGTTGTCCGGTAGCAGTAGTTTTTCTAACATCACCAAAACTGTACCTTATCTTGATTCAAGTGAAAAAGCATACCTCATTTTTCAGTGACTCAGCTTGAAGGGTCGTTAATTTCTTAGTAAACGAAACAAGCCAAAGATATTGACAAAATCATACAGTGTTATGTGCGGTCAGAGTCGATCGCACATAACGAACCTTAGATTGATTCATATACAGAAAGGTTTCTCGAATTTACATTTTTGGGGAAAACTTAACTTTAACTGCGTTTAATGAAATAATTCAAATCGAAGAAAGAACTTTTGCCAAACGATTCGTAAGTTGTATACATTATTTTGATTCAAAGGGAGTAACCATCCCAGCAGCAGCAACTTTGCTAACATTACCAATCATGTACCTTATATTGATTCAAAGACAGTAAGCATACCAGTGGCAGCAGTTTTGCTATCGTTAGCAATGCTGTACCTTATCTTTATTCAAAGAGGTAAGCACATTTGCTTTACCTATATTGATTCATAGACAGTATGCGTACCAGTAGCAGCAGTTTTGCTATCGTTAGCAATGTTGTACCTTATCTTTATTCAAAGAGGGTAAACTAGAGGTTTTACAAACGTTGTATTCTATCTGTTAAGCTCGTCTAAGGAGCGTAACTTATTCACCACCGTAAATCAAGAGGGTAATGGACAACGCCCTAACTGCCGAAAAGACAATCAGCGCATAACGGCGCCAATATGTCGACAACTTAATCCCGTATCCAATATCAGTCCGACTTGCTCAATAGTGCAACTATTACAATAATTACCACCCGATTTCATAGATATACATGCCCTACCTGTTTTTCCTCGAATGCCTATTGAGTTTTTCTGGTTCGCCACTTGTGCCGTAGAATATTTTACAAGTTTCAGATTTGTAATCAAAGAAATGAAAATCTTGTTTCTTATTCCTCTCGCTTCCTTTTTTTTTTTTTTTTTTTTTTTTTTTCATCGGCCTGTAATTAGATCAAACTTTCAATGCATTTGTAAAGAAGGTCTAGTTACAATTGTAAGGATTTGAGATTGTAATTTCGAAACATTTGTGACAAACTTGATGCCTGAATTATTCAAATGAAGCTTATTAATGGAACTCACTTTCTGGAAACGGGGTTGGGGTGGAAGAGTGAGACTTCATCTGTTTTTACAAAGTGACAGCTTAACAAGTGGGTTTGATTCATGTCTTACCGTTTTTCGTTCTCATCTTCTTTGCCTTTCTATTTATTTAGCACAATAAGTCACTGACTGTTGCATCCCTGTGTGTTTGAGGTTTTCGTGTAAAAACAAAATTTTTACAACAAATTCAGAAAGGTTTTTTATAACACCAGTTTCGAAATTTTGTAGAAATACATCAACATACATTTAACATTTAACATATGACACATGTTGATTATTTTTAAGTAACTTTTTTTGAGTTTATCAATATTGCAGTTGAAATGATAATATGATTAAGTTATCAATTTGTAAGTGGTATTTTCTTTCGGAATCACGAATCGCAAAGATACTAGCGTGAACATTGGCTCAGTCGTCCAAGCACCTTTTCCTCATTTTGAGAAGATTCATTGGCTAGTTAAAACTGTACTTTTAACTATCACTAACTTATCACTTATTGAATTTGAATTCTCTTTATGAATTATTGGTCTCCAACCAACAAATGACCAGCAAAAAGAAACAATGACAACAACAAATGGTCTTAACTGTTAATCAATTAGCAAATGTGTTATCAATCCAGTTTTAAACTCTGTATTAACAAAACAAAAGACAAAGAGAAAAAAACCTTATCAATTATTGAATTTAAATGCTCTTTATGAATAACTGGTCTCAAGAAGACGAGACAAAATTAAATTTAAAAACAAATTAATAAATAAACAATGACCTTCGCTGTATAAATCAAATAGCTAATGTGTAATCAATACAGTTTAAAAATCAATATAAAAAAGAGAACAAAGTTGTAAATAACTTTCTCATTCGCTTGCAGTATGGTTGACGAAATACTCAAGCTGCAATCAGTCATGTGACGTCATTTTGGGGCGAGGAGAGGGAGGGGACCCTTTTTGTATTAGTTGCTAAACAAGCATCATCCAACATGACGTCACAATAGTGTCACTTTGACGCGTGCCGTCAACAACAGACGCGTATAGCTGGATTTTCCAAACTGTGAAATTCGAGTCTAATCTAAACAGAAGTGTTAAAGTATGTGAATAAAAAAAAGAGACAGAAGAACACGTTCAAAAGGTTATGTTTGTCAATTTTGTTGACAACTTCAATCACACTTCTCGGTCAAACACGTCTTTAAAAGTTGGGTTTTTTTTCTCCTTTTTATTAATGTTTTTAAATTTATTTTTGTTTTAAAATAGATTCGCAAGATTACTTGTTCCCAAGTGAAACGTTTCAGGCTGACATTTACCGAACCGATTTATAATCTTGTTAATTGATATTCTCCTCTCTTTTTTCCCTTTTTTTCCCCTTTCTTCTTTTTCAATAAAAGAGCATACTGGGATTTAAATTCCTCTGAGTTTAAACTATCAGATTGAAGTTAATATTGCACTAATATGTTATGAAGTTGATCAAATCTCCACTATTCCTGAATAATTACTGTCACACCTTTGGGGGGTATCGCTTCTTGTATCAAATTTCGCAAATGTCAGCCGAGCACGCTTGAGACTTAGTACTTTCGGTCTTTCGTGAATAAGCCCTCGAACTTTAGCATTGTTAAACATAGTAATTGCGCTTTTCGGTAATTCGATCAACTAGGGTTTGCGAGAACACTATGGAAACAAACATCTCTGGGATGCGTTGGTGGTTGAGAAATTAACCGGTGGTGTACTTTTCTCAGAAGTATTTTGAGTGGTTAGTAGTTGTGGTTCTGGGCGGGGGGAGAAGTTTTCATCTCATATTAGTAAACCAAAAAACAAAATTGTTTTAGGAGACACAGGTTCATAATTATTGATACCATTGGTGTTCTTACTAGATACAATAAAGCATGAACAATTTCAACGTATGGTGTTAAAACAACACTCATTTCTACCAACACAATTACACTGGTGTTATTTTAACACCCAAGGATGTTAACTTTGATTCTCTCGTGGGTATCTATATGTGACAACACCCATGGTGTCAAGTTTAACACCCCACTTTATGCAGTGTGTGTACACTCTCTTAAGTTTAAGCTTGAGTGGCTCTGGTATGAACTGGAAGTTAACTCCGTCTGAAATCAGTAACACAAACAAAACCAAGACTGTTTCAAAAGACACAGATTTGCGAAGTATTTTTTATTTATTTAATATTTTTTTTAACATAAGAACCGTTCGGTCAAATCCGGTCATACTACATGTAATCCTCTACTAGAACCCCTCCTTTGAAATAGCGTAGTCATTCATGGGGTCGAGTTCCCTAAAAGGTCACCGTGACCCTTTGAAGTTTGCCGACGGCACTCCCCGTTGACATGTATACACCCGAAACCCCATGCGTTTGTACACACCCATTGAAACACTACAGATTGCCTTTGCTCTTGAAAACCCACTCAACCTGCCCACCATCGACTCCCCCGCCCACTTCAACAACCATCCCTCACCCCCATCCAACCCCCATCCAACCACCCCAAGGGCTGGAGATGTCCTCCGTCTCCAATCAGTAAGGTTTGAAATGACACCAAGGGTTACACTCTCTAAAGAGGGCATGTGTTGTTCCTGCAAGAAGTGGAAGTTTCCAACCCAAATCAGAAAAACACAATCAATAAGACTTCCTCATGGTACGTAGTTTTGCAATGACCCCCACGTGTACACTCCCCTGGGTGAGTCTGTGGGCCTCTGGGAAAAACTGGAAATTTGCTCGACTTTTCGAGTACTGTTTTCTTGTTCTTCATCTTTCTCTTGATGATGTTAAAAACGTCAGGTAAACCTCTTGTTTGTTTTAGGGGTGTTTTGGGTGGGTTTTTTTTTTTTTTTTTCTTCTTCCTCTTCTACCAGCTAAAATGCCACGTCAATGACTGGTGTCCTGCCGATGTTTTGCTTAGCAAATATTTCTTGTTAAACACTATTTTCTCCAAGCATCTGTATGAAATTGGACCCCCCCCCCCTTGGGTCATGTTAGACATGCTAGCACAGTGGCCATGACCTTTATTTAAAAGCTACGAAAAGAAAGATACAATTCAGGTTTCTTCACGCGGGAGGAAAACCCCAGTTGATGTGCATCGTGTCTTTTAGATAGGAACAAAAAAATCCACTCCATACTCCAGATTTCGGTGAAGAGAGATTCGAACCGGCTTTCCCCATATAAAAACATTCACAGACTGCCTTAACAAGACAACTTCTCAAAATACAAATAAACACAGCAACGTATATATTATACGAATGATGTTACCACAAACCGAATATACATTATACCTCACCATGCAATGCGTCAAGACGGCATTTAAACTGCCTTACAGCACAAACCTGCCTAACACTGTACAGCAAACCATTTGGTTTCATATAATTATTGCTACAATCTGCACTTACCACACTTAATAATTAAAACGGAAACTTTGTTTAGATTTCATCTCTGACATTTTGTAGAAGAAATTACTTTAAGAAAGTAGCCGCTGTCTTGTCAGCTTGCAATTGCGAAATGAATTGCAGCACACGTTACTGCGTCGAGACAGTGTTTGTGATAAACCATCATAAAGGTGTCTTAACTTAATTTGGACACCTTTTAACTCGTTGGAGAAAAAAAAAATTGCGACAATCGCTTGCGAACGACCATTAACAAAATTCCTCTCTGTTTGTATTCTCTCTTGAAATACACGTTGATTCAAACAATATTCTATTGAATTTGTTGACCAATTCCTTTGCTCTTTCAATGGGTTATATTTGTGTCCAAATCCCATCATTGAAGAAAGGGTTTGTGCTTTTAACGCAGACAATACTGTCTCCAATTTATCGAAGATTCAAGCGATAATTTTCCTCATTTTTGTTATTTATCATCATTATCAGATTTGGAAATAAAAAGGAAAAGTGCAACATTTCTCGACGTTAGAGAAAGAGCAACCCACTCCGTTTGTTTTCAAGATAAAATTGGATTACTCTGGGTCTCGTTTGAACGTGGAGAAGTGGGCGTCCTTAGTGGCGAATGTTTAAAATAAAAAATCTTAATTGATGAAACATTTGACCGCAGACCTTCGCATTACTAAACAGTGTAAAAACCCTGTTTTGTGTGTTACTTCTGAATAAAAACTATCAATCGTTGGTGTGGGGTTCTGATAGTAATAACTTGTGATTCTAATCAGGTAAGAAGTGCGGTGTCAGCCCGCTGCCCCTCTCTATTTGTAAACCGGACCTTTGGGGATTAGAAGAAAACATCAGAAGAAAAAGTTACATTTTATGAGCTTGTATGTAGTATTTTTCAGTGTTTTAAAACTAGTTTTCTGTGTTACATGCTGACAATGTATTTGTGTTTACATCCACGGCAGATTATCTTTGAAAAAAATGTTTTTAGAAAGAGAGAAAGAGAGCCCTTCAAGGGAGCTTGTTTGGGGAAAAAAATACAAACGAAAATTACAGAATTAATTGGCCAGAGGTGTCCCATGTAGACAAAAAAAAGCACCTCCATGTGTCTCCTCTCCTTAAAATATTACCCCATATTCCGGCGCTGCCTTACATGCTTACTGGGACTCTTTCTAAAAGCTTCTGAGGTTGTTTTTTTTAAGTTTCATTCATACTGAAATAATCAGTTGAGTCATGCGTCTGTATGCATTTTTAATACAAAACACACATTTCGCAGTGCGTTATCAAGCGGTAATATCTAGAATTTCAGCCAGATACACCAAGCTCGAAAAATGTTCACACGCGTTACGTTTCGCCATATAGACGCGCGCAGACGCCAAAACCGAATTAACTGATCGCATTTTGTTGTGAGATGTGATTCTTGCGTCCAAAAGAAGTAAGTCATCATTTCTATGAAGAAATGCGTCTTGAATCGAGAGACTAGTTGAGAGTGATTTTGGGGAACTGTCAGGCTAGTACGCTTTATGGCTGTTTTCGTCCCTGTGGTTATCAAAATCTTTAACTAATACAGATTTCTAAGCTGCGCGTATACTGCATTTTCTCTTCCTTCTTCTTTTTTTTCAGGTGTAACAAAACCCACAGCAAATCTTAATTTGTAATTGAGCAGACACCAGGGTGATGTGGTTCGTGAATTAGTTATGAGGTTCTTTCCTAATCTCATTTTCTAATTCTGCTTGCATCGCAGTGAATGGTGATTAGGATTTAAAATCCGACATTCAAACAGAAACCTCGCGTCTCTTGGGTCCAATGAATGAGATTTGGGAATTGTCAAAACCTCACAAAGATTTCCATTTCTTCACCGGCAGGTATTTTTGTACTAAACCGTCAAAGGTATTTCTTGGATTTTTACTGGAAGTGCTTTGAATGTTTCTGTGACACGTAAAAACACATTGGTTGTTTGGCTGCCCTTAGGTAGGCCCTGTGTTCGTAATTTCTCAAGGGGAAACGACGGCTTGTTAAGGGTGACGCTTAATTCGGAATCTACTCCAAGTCGTCCTCAATTAGCAAGATGGTCTCCTTCAGCAGTTTGAATTCTTGATGTGTCTACAAAACACGGTCTTGTCAGGGAACCGATTGGGATCAGTTGAAGACCTCAAATCGCCTGATTTATTCAGAAATCTAATAAACGAATCTTTCAGAGCAAATGTCGTGCCCCAGTTTATCCATTACGGTGATTTTTCGACTTACAATCAATCGTCAGAGTAAGGTTGATTTGTGATTTACTCGTTTGTTATTGGGACAAAAGGAGTTTCATGTGCGGCACGTCAGTTGCACCCCCCCCCCCATTCAACTTCTTGTTCCTTTTCTGATTCTTCTCGTTGTGGTTTTTCGTCCCTTCTTTTTCTTCTTCTTCGTCATGTTCTTTTCTTTCTTTTTTCCATTTTTAAATGCTCCGTTCACATTCCTGTTTCTATTTTTATTATTTTTATATGCAATCAATTATTCAAACTTCTCTGTTGTCTGTTTATTTGTCTCTCGTTTCGTTCACCTCAATATTTTCTTTGTGTTGACCTTTTGGGGGATTGCTATTTAAATGCAATCAATTTTTGAAACTTATCCATGATTCTACAGAGAATTGTCCGAAAACGGCTCAAAAAATGTTGTTGTTTTTTTCAGATTCGAGGTTTTGGAACAAACATTCGTATGTGAGACAAAATTAGACACAAGTTTACATAAGGTTATTTCCATCACTGATGTTGTTTAGGGGTATTTTTAACAAGATAATCTTGTTTGGGAATAGAGAGTGGGTGGTCCACGGGGGAATTAAAAACACTTTTAATATTGAATATTGAGTATTTCGCATTGAGTATTAGCTTAATCTAGGCTAACTATATTGGGTAACTGCATGCAGCGGGTTAATTTCAGTGTTGACACACACCTCCACCGTCTTGCTGCTGAAAGGTTGAAAAATTGGAGAAAAATCCGTTCCAATGGATTCAACTTTGAATCTCAGGGGAGACCTAATATCGAGATGTCACAACGCGGGGAAGTGCGATCCAAGTTGCCCCCACGGGAGCGAGAAAAACCACGGTGCGTAGTCCAAGCACGTTCGCCCGAACGCCAAGCAATCCCCCGGGGTCGAGTTCCCTTGTAAGCCAGCGGGCAGACCGACGCGGTGTTAGAATTCTTCATTACGTGTGGTGGAGAGTCAGCTCGTTGGTTATTAACACAGTATCGCCTTGCACTGAGGGGACAACGAACGGCTTATTGTTTTTAGCACATCATCCTCCCAGCCGTTGGGATTTCAAGAAATTATCCCTGTCACTAGACACCATCGGACAAAAGATTTGCATTGCATGAAGTCACCAATTGACATCGGAAGACAAGTGAAGATATATCCTATTATACTTAAGCTCCACTTAAAAAGGGCATTTTTGGCCAACAGTTGGTGATCGCCTGATTTCCCCCCCCCAAAAAAAAAAAATAAAATAATAATAATAAATAAATAAAAATAAAATAATAAAATAAAATAAAATAAAATAAAATATCTAGTTTATAAAAAAATATATTCCAAACATTATGAATTGAAAACGGTAAGTTGACCTGCGGGCCAGTTTCACAGTGAAGTTGCCTACCGCGCTCGAAACGTCGAATCTTGTGTATCAAATGTTTTAAAGCTGCGAAGTCTTTCAATAGCAGGCATCGGGTAACCCTTCCCTACACATTCTACTCTTGATTGGCTTGCTGCTAAGTTTTTAACAAAATACAATTACAGGCTTGACAGCTCAGTTAGTAGAGTTAAACGCGCAACGTAAATCTAGAGGTCATCGGTTCAGTTCCCGTTCTTCACACTTGTTTTGCTGCTCAAATTGAAATTCAAAAAGATGAGTTTACAAGACTTTTTGCTGATCAGATTGATTTATTTAGACCCAACTTCAAAGATGCAAATCTTAGAGTAAACAAAACAATACATATTATGGGACACGTATCATTATTTTCATTAATTATATGCCAAATTGTTTACAAAATATTACCCAGCCAGTTTTACCTTGGGGTTTATAACATGATAATTACATGCCGAGTTAAACAAAATGAGTCCTGAGCAAATGTTTGAATAGGTTGAAAGAACTGGCAGAAGCTGTTGAGTGACGCAAGACAGCAAATTTAAAGTGAACGCACAGGCATCGTTCAAATCTTCTTTATAAACTTTTTTGTGGTGTGTTTGTTTTGTTGTTTTTGGTTTTGTTAGTTTGTTTTTGTTTTTTTGGTTTTGTTGTTTTGGGTGGTTTTTTTGTTTTGTTTTTGTTTTTTTTGTTTTTTTTTGGGGGGGTAGTTTGTTTGTTGTTGTTTGGGTGGGTGGGGTGGGGTTGCGGGGTTGCACTTTTCAAACCAAATGCCGTTCATATCATGCAGGTGTTCGTTAATGCTACGGCAAATGTTTGGAAACACATTCTGCCAGGTGAATAACTGAAAATTTTATTGAGTTGTGTTTCAGTGAAGACATTTTCATTACATGAGTTAAAAGATCAGTGCAGATTTGTCAATCGATACACTTGATGGGTCAACACTTTAGACTAACATTGTCTACAGCATCATTTCGATGGGTTGATGAAGCTCATTCTGGAACCATACACCCCCGCTCGAAGATCACGATACACCGTGTGGGGGATCGAGCAAATCCAAGTCATTTCAATCTCATTAGTGGGTACGGTTTATATTTCAGGTGTCCTTCCTACATTATTTAAAAAGCACACAAGTCGAACCACATGGCATTTGAGCCGTAGATACATCAATGGTTGCCTTCACTTCAAGATTAAAGGCCAAATCAAATTACATACAATAAAACAGAAATGCAAAATACAGAATCTGTTTAAACTGCTCATAGACACTGCAACCCATGACCTCGTTCATTGGCCAATGTGACCTCCACTTCCCAGTTCAAAAATGCATCTGAAAACTCACTTATTGGTTTGAATAATGTCTCCTTATCCTTCTTTAATTGATTTTGTTTTCAGAGCTTTGTAACCACAAGAAAGTGCGTCATACTAAATGCTGTGAACAAAACACTCTGACAAAACTGAAATATTGTTTTCGCTGTCTCTGTAACTTTACCACCATTATTGTAGTGATCTTTTTATAGGTTGTAATATTTGTTGAAATCTGGAGAATCGTTACATGACTTTAGTCTTCCTAAAAGAGTGATTTATGATCCCTATGAACAACATTTTTATTTTTACAAAATAAGTGGAGACAATATTTATTTCGAAGTTTATATAATTTAGTTACAATGAAATATTTATGTGTAAAGTTGCAGTTTTTAAGTTGTATCTGTCATTTTCGGCTAAAAGTTGCCTATTCCACTTCCATGCATCCGTGAGAAAGCGATTCTGCCTTTTCAGTTGAAACCGTTGTTTAATATTAGTTTGAGGCATGTGAACTTGTATTGCACTTTATTTAAGTGAAAAACTTGTGAGGCATTCTTTTCAGCTAAGTGAAATCTGCATTCACTTTGGCAAAGTGGGCGCAGCTAAAATCTTCAGCGAAAAGATGCTGCGAATTCGAATGATGTTCGAGTGGATTGTTAAATAGATAGTTATCTTCTTCTTTTTTGTTCCTTTCCCTTTTTTTTTTTTTTTTCTTTTTTTCCAATCGCATGTTACAAAGCACATTTGCTGACTCATTAAGTGAAATTGAAATACTGTTTTTAAGAGCTTTCAATTTTGCAAGAATTAAAATAATGCAATGTTTAAAATGGTCACTTTTTTGACGAAAAATGACCGGAAAACCTACGCAAAAAGTGAGCATCAATGGTAAATGATTTAAAAGTAAGCTGAAAGTTTGACACCGTGAGGGGTCGGTGGTCGTTTAAGCTGCTTTATTCTGCTCTATACTGCGATGATCATGGGTTCGAATCCCGCTAGAGTACAGTGTTCGGCTGCACTGCCAAAAAATGGGTTAAAATTGACATCATAGGTATTGTCACATAGGTACCGAAAAAAAGAATCAAAATTTACACCGTAGAGTAAAAATCATAAAATCTAATTTCTACAACACAATTGTATTGTGATATTTTAACACCACATGATGTTGGAGTATGATTGACACGAATTTATCTATAATTTTAAATCGAAGGTACTGATTAAGTGTTTGATTTGTAGTGTTTCGTTTTGTTTCAAGAGTCATCAATTCAGAATTTACTTTTTAAACTTGGCAGTGTTTGGAAGTAACCCAGTTTCGAAATTATCTCTGGTTTTTAATCGAAGGTACTGATTTTTCGTGTTGGTTGCTTTGTTTTGTTTTGTTTTGTTTTGTTTCAACAGTCATCAATTCAGAATTTGCATTGTTTGGACGTAACCCGGTTGGATTTCAACAGTACGAAGACGGGGAGTCACGCACGTTGGTCCGTCTATTGAATTAAACCCGCGGTTTCTGTTACGCTTAAGTCAACAAATCCTTTTGCGTAGTTTCAACGCGAGCAAGTTTCTCTCACAAGACGAAAAGGTTACTGTGCGGCAGTCACATCAAAATATCACCCCCACTCTCTCGATACAGCTTCGACTCTTGCAGGGAGATTTTTAATTTATGTAATTTGGTTTCTATTTATTTACAAAGGGTGACGATGTTGCGACATGAATCTCTCTGGGGAAATTATCGTGCCCCATCAGTTCGGTTTTAGCTCCGCCCCAAAAAAAATGTTTGAAGAATGAATCGAAACACATGACATTTAAATGGAGCTTTTCCTGAAGATTTTGTGGGTCACGGCTTGATTTTACGGCATTGCAAATCCGAATTTGTCTCCGTTATTAATATTATTGTATACTTCTGGTAGTGAAACCAAGGATGCCTCATAAGTGAACCTACTCACTGTAGCTCGCAAGCCTAGGGAGGGTGCTGGCTAATGTGAACCAGAAACACGGGGGTGAACCCTTACTCTAGTACGATAAGTGTTCTGGGTTCTTCGTGTACTACCAGTTTCTAGTACATGGGACCTTACGGCTTAATGTCGCATCCGAAGGGGAAATGGCAATAATATCTTGCCCAAGGACACGAGTGTCCCGACCGGGACTCGAACCCACACTGTGTTGGTCATAAACACCAAAGCTTGAGTCCAATGCTCTTAACCGTTCGAACACGACACGTTGTTTTTCGAGATATTGCATATCCTTTTTTTTCTTGTCCCCTCAGCTTAAGTTTTAACATTGGCGTTAAATTACTTTTTTTACAGATAACATTAAGTCACCTTGTCTAGTTAACTTAAAAGAAACGGATAAATGAATGTTTACTTTTGAGAATTATACTTAAAATGTTGGTTTCCATTCATTTCGATTGATCGTGGTGCAGTTCCTGCCTAGAATACAGGATCAGTTTTAGTCACCGCTTAATAATTTGGGTTTGAACACAATCATCCAGAGTTTTTCATTTAGCTAAACATAGCTTCTGTAAAACGAGTTTACTTTTCACGACTAAAACGGTAAGCCAGAAAAAAATCAATTGTTTACGTCGCTCAAATTTCCAACGCTTCAAGAAAGAACATTTTATTCTTCTTTATAGCAGAAGACATTTGCAATCTCCAACGAAGGATTTCAAAATTAAACCCTCCACATATCAAGGAAATTAGTTTCTTAATGTGTTCACTACTTTGCTCAACTTCCGTTAAATCCTCAACAAACACATTTTTTGAGCGATTCAACATTATCTTACACCGAAGAATGTTAGTTCTTAAAACCGGTCACTTACTAACAACAAAATATCGCACAAAAATATTATCTGCATTCGGATTGATAACAAACCACCTTGAACCAAAGAGTGACCAACAAATATGTCTTCCATGGGACATGGCACCAGGAATTATTTTATAATCACCCACACGCAACTGACGATCGCCAATAAGGCATAAAAACATCGTATTGCTATACAGAGAGGATCAGATAACAAAAAAATCCTCACGGTCTCCCCTTAAACAAAACAAAAAATCCACTTTTTGCCGCATTTGTCAACCGGTTCTTCCGGTCCTCTTTTATGTTCATCAACTACCCCTGTCAATCTGACCCCCCCCCCCCCCCCAAAAAAAAAAAAAAAAAAAAAACAAAAAAACATGTATAAAAAAACGACTTTACATTTTTATGTAATTCAAGCCATCAGTTTTGGAGTGTCACATGAATTGGACAGCGTCATCATTTGAGCTACTCCCAGGTTAGAATCGGCACAGATTCCGGGTCCCGTGTGGCCTGCCTCATTTCTAAGTCAGTATTTACAGGGAACTGCTTCATTCCGACCCGAGGTTCAAGCCTCATGGGACCCGGAGTTAAAGTCAACTCTTTCCCGGGATGTGTGTGGTTTTTTTTTTTTTGTTTTTTTAGTTTATGGGACTCAGTTCCAGTCTTGTCTGAAGTATGGGCCTGTATAAAAAGTGGATTGCCAGTCACTACCTGATTGCTTTAACTTCTCCAACGTCGTGGTTTTGTCTAACACTGGTGAATTGTAAATAATGGTTCTCTTTACGTCAATGGACCATGGTTCGAATCCCACTTTAGATTGAGTCACCCGTCAGGTTTTCATTCTCGATTACCTTTGCCTCCACTAGTGAATTCTGAATCGCGTTCCCTGTATCTTTATGGACAACGGTTCGAATCCCACCTAAGACCGGGTCACCTCTGTGGGTCGGCACGATTACTTTTCTCTCTCTCTCTCTCTCTCTCTCTCTCTCTCTCTCTCTCTCTCTCTCTCTCTCTCTCTCTCTCTCTCTCTCTCTCTCTCTCTCTCTCTCTCTCTCTCTCTCTCTCTCTCTCTCTCTCTCTCTCTCTCTCTCTCTCTCTCTTAGCTCCTAACATTTTCAAAAGCATGCGTAAAATTGTGTTCAGCGTTGCTTATGACTGGCTCTATAGTTACATTGTGTTTATCCACTTGTCTTTGTGCAAACTTCTTTTGCTCTGTATTACATCTCCTGATTACTTTGGTAATCTAAGTCTCTTGTAATTTATGCTTTTCTTAAATTATTTTGGGGTGGCTTTTTCGGGGCCTCGGAATATCATTGGTCATATATAGATTGTACTTAAGTTTTGTATTATTAGTCTCGACACGATTGCACTTACTTCCTGGTATTGGGGATTTCTTCCAACATCTAACAGTTGTACTATCTGAAGCGTGTTCCCCGTATCTCTACAGGCATTGGTTCGAATCCCACCTGAGCTTGTGTCTTCAGTGTTGAATATGTTTCGGTCCCAACTACGTGTGTTTTCCTCTCACATCTACAACCGGCTAAATCTTTATCATCTTTCCCTTTACATCTGTTGGATCCGATTCTAATCCCACCTTTAAGCCGGAACCTTGCACGGGGGTAATCGGTAAGTGTTGTTGACTGGAGTCGCTGACTTGGGCTCGAGTCAGACTCGAGTTGCCAATTTCATTGATTTGAGACTTGACTTGACTTGCGCAAAAATGACTTGAGAGTTGAAATTTGACTTGAATACATTTGTTTTTACTGCGATGCAATTATTGTTAAAAAATAAATGGGGCAGAATCGAGTCTTCGGCGACGATGCCGCTGCCGACATCCAAATGTTTTTGAGTGCTTTTGTCATAAGGCCGAACATTAAATCTGCACAGATATGCAGACACGTGGGTGCATTATTCATTGATTGAATATACTATTATTAACTGATCTTCAGGTTTTTGATTGTATAAGTCCGTCACAACATCATGGGAGTGGGTTTATTTCGGAACATTATAATATGACTTGTGAGTTGACTTGAGCAAAAATGACTTTGTTACAATACTGGTATTGGTACCGCACCGTTATATTTAAATTTATCTCATGCATGCAGGCCTCATAACACCGGTCGAGTTGGTTGTTGTTCAGCAAGTCAACATCTTCTGACCAAACCGAGAGCGTATCTCTCCTGGGGAGAAAAAATCTTTCCGTGTTGCTGCCCTCGTCTTTGGAACAGCCTTCCTCCCAACATTCCCTCTATTTCATCCCTGAACTCTTTCAAAACTTCCCTCATAACCACCAGTTTAAATTGAACACGTTGAGCGCCTACAAGTTCAGCGGATATGTTGCGCTTTAACACGCGTTATATCAATAGTATTATTGATAATAAAAATAATATAGTATTTATTACATACTTCTTTTCTTTTTTTATTCCTTCTAGATTAAAAATGTTTCCCTCGATGTTTTCATTCTTGACTTATATATTTTTGTCCCCTTTCTTCTTGTCACAGATTAGTGGTTTTATAACTTTCGATTCTAGTAGAACTTTTGACTATTCAATGACGTTGTGGTCTTGCAGCCACACCATTCTGGTTCTATAAACACTTCCCCTAACAAGCTGTTTTCAGAATCATTCTAGTCCCAGTCAAAACAGGACAAACTTATTTAATTCAAGAACTTACTTTCCGCGAAAGCACCAAGACGTAAGCCCCGTCTGATCTACAGAAACCACACCACGAAATCCAAAAACAAATACCTCAGTATAGTTCAATCGTTTACTCTATCGACGGGGAAAGATCTCGTGGAAACAAAGGTGTTGAAACGTCGATGGGAATGTTACATAGTGACGACGCCTTTGTGTGCGAATGAAAATTGAAAGAGCTGACACTGCCGCGCAAGACACCGCGGTTGAGTCCACTGACCTAATTAAATGAGAACATTGCAGATGGAAAAGCGTTAATGCAATTCACTTAAATAAACCTTGGGAGATAGACTCGTGTAAACTTCAAGTGACGGCCAAGATTTCTAATTTAAAAAAAGACAGAAGCTTTTTGTAACTTTAGATTGGATTGTGGAATCCACGTTTGATGCGATCTGAATCTTGTCGGTCTTTGGCTGTGTCCGGATGAGCGGTTGTGGATACGGTTATGACTGTTGCTAAGGACGCCCTATACTTCAACGCATGATCACGCGGCGATCAAGCCGTAGCCGTAGCCGTAGCCGTAGCTGCCGATTCGGAGACTTTCTTGTTGATTATTATTTTAAAAAAACAAATTAAAAAAAAACGTTGAAGTTTAAGATTCGTTTGTAGATATGTTAGGTCAAAGTTGGCCCGATACCAGTTTTTAGGAATCAGACAACCAGTTTCATTTGAGACGGAATCCAGACTTACTGCTTGAATGAGTCTTCTTAAATTTGTGTTTCTTTTCAATTAAATTTTTTTTCTTTCTTTTTTCTTTTTTATTCTTCATACTTTGGTTTTTTTTTCTTCTTCTTCTTTTTTTTGTCCTCCAGTTTTTGTCTTTTTCAAATTTAACATTAACGTTAAACTCCGTTATAATTTCAAATAGCAGTAATTGCTTTTTATGTGTTGCCCTTTTTATTATATTCTTTTATTTGTATGTTATTTGTTCAATAGGCCAGGCCTATATAGTGTTCGAATGCTTTGTTTGTTTATGCAAGTTAACACAGTTCATTAGAGAGTAACTTTCGAGTATTTTCAGATTTGTTTTCTGTCATTATAGGTTTTGTACTCTACCGTTTCTATTAGAATTGCTAATGAAATAGGCCTATATAATTAACTTATTGAATACCTGTCAATGCATACCGTACTCGATATGTGGCAGAGAGTGTCCCAACAGAAAATAAATAAATAAATACTTGAACGCACTATTTTTCCTCGTGTACACAAGTATCCCCCTGCCCTAAATCCTCTAAAGAATTCATGAGATTCCCAGAACACAGTGAAGACACAATAGAGGGCGGTACACCATGCCGCATCGGTCACCAAATGTGTCACTGAGCATCATAAGTGATCACCATAATTATTGATGTCCAATTATTATTTCAGTGCATTCTAAGTAGTTTAGTTTTTGTTGTACACTGTAAAGATGATATAACCATCGTGTTTGTTTTTTTTAATAACAATAAATTACTTAGTTTACCTCGTAAGAAGCCGTACAGGAAATAAGATTCATTAAAATTGTCGCTTCGTCCTGGGTGCTTTTTATACTTACAAATGAAGAAATGAATGGCTAAAACGGAAACAACTAATGCAAGACTATTTTTCTGAAATAAATCCTGCAAAATCTAACGTAACAAACAATCATTCGTGTGGAGTTTTAATGGTTTTTTTATGATAGAATACTCTGCCGATTGACTTAAGTATAAGTGTTTTTAACCAATGTTTGTCTTGTATGTTATCTTGCAGATCATGAAAGCGACGTGTGTTCTATGTGCGCTAGCATTTGTCCTCGTATTAGATATATTTTCACAGACATGCGCAGATGAGGCCGTTGAGGTAAGTGACGTCACACACAAACTGCTTTTTGAAGTATTACAGTTACTAAAACAGAGACCGGCGTTTCCACCACCACTATGGGTGGTGCATCCTCAGAAGAAAAGTGCAAAAAAATGACTTTTTGTGAAAAGCCCAAAACAAAATTGGTTTAACTTTCAACTTGGTCTCTTTAAACTTTTGACCTCATTTGAAAATAACTCGTGACCTCTGCTCAAAAGTAGCTTTTAAGAAAGGTTTGCGCTACCAACTACCAAATATTAATAAAGTACGTAATCAATGTTATGCCTTTTTTTTCAAAAAAATCATCAAATAATTGTTTTTATTTTACTACTTTTATTCCAGGAACCATCCAGATCATCAAACTCAGCATGGTTACCTGGCAACAGAATATTCCGTAAGTTCTTTTGACTAATAGTTGAGCAGATATGGGATTGGGGTAAAGGAGGCGTGCCTTTCAATGCCTTGAATTTGGCACATAGTCAGACTATGGCAAATATATTTATGCGTTCTCCCGTAATATGTCTGTAGCCCAGCCTCTGTCTTTTCTACAGATTCTTCCATGGTTAATGCGACACCGGTGTGTCCGACCTGGTTCCTCTTATCGGGGTGTTTGGGCGTGGAACCAGGCTATCTGCTTCTTCTCACTCACAAACTCTCGGATCCAAGTCGAGTTCTGACCCGGACATTTTTTAGACTTTACAGCCAAATATCTTTCTCGAGGCATACTCTCTGACTGTGTCAAAATCCAATGCTTGTATCATCATACGGGCGCAATGCCATCAACTCCCTGCAACACCACACCGTAATGTTAACCATAAAACAACATCAATATCTAAAACTGAACTTGGAATAGTAGCAAACAAATCAAACGACTGAATTCCTATAATAATGAGATTGTGCTAAAGAAGCAAAAAGAGTTGAAATATATATCATTCATTTGAGGGTAAAGTGTTGTCGGTGGGTCGTTAAAAAAAAGGTGGTCATCTTTGTTTTTATCAAAATCAAATCATTGTCACCAAACTGAAATTCGATCGCAGAAAATAGTCAGGCTCCTTTGTAATGATGAGAACCAGTGCCAATGTTGCTATGGTATATACAAGGGCAACACGACAACAAGGGGTGCCCGGCGAACGCACTGGGTCCAATTTCAAAGAGTTGCTTAAGCAACAAATTGTAGCTAAGCACAATTATATGATTACGCTTTCCAGAATATGGTTACCGGCCAAAATACAACCTTACATGTACCATTCGTGACTGGTATTCTGCAAGTTATTGCCTAGCAGAAAGTTGTTTTAAGCAATAATAATGTTCTGCTTAGGCAACTCTTTGAAATTTGGCCCGAACTTAACGAGCTCTTGCTCGACACGCAAAGTTTAGCATTAATCCCAAACAGTGCTTTAACTTTCATTTTGTATTTATTATAATTATTATTGTTATATATTTTTTCTTTCTTTTTTCTTTTCTTTTTTGGTTAATGGTACTGTTGCTTGAGTAGCTCTCAAGTCATGTATTCAGTTTTTACATTCCACTGCGGAGTTTAACTTTCGTGCAACGTATCATGAATGACGGAAGAAAAACAAACTTTCAAACTCAATTTTCTTCAGACACAAATTTCCACAAAAATAATTTGTTGAAGACCTTTTGCCAAGCCCACCTTTCCTCCAGTCCCTCTCTCCAGAACACACAGCGCGGTATCAGCGTCATAGAGGTCGCATCTACCGTCAAGACGCTATAATAGCCCAATGTTTTACGTCCATTCTTGATGTCGACACCTTCGAGTAGATGAGTGGTCGGTCGAAGCGGGCGATATCTCAAGTACCATAAAACTCATTATCACAGCTAAATTTTAAGCGTCACTCCTGACAGCTCCACAATTACGTATTTTAACACTGTTTAATTCGTTGTTTACATTTAATCAACCGTAACATTTCCTAGGCTTTGTATTTGTATGTGTTCACTTTTTTCCCTTGTACCCTGCGGGACCTGAGTAAGGTAAGCAAAAGAGAAACCATAAACACTCTTGCGAGTCGGGAGTTGTAACGATAAGGTGAGAATTTTGACGAGTGTTTGTCCCTCTCTCGAATTGCAGATGACTTGGGCCATTTCCAAAGACCATCCCGGTGGGGCGGACGGCTTCGCACGGCGAGCAGACCCCACGGACGTGCACCACGTGCTTACGGTGAGGACCCACGCTTTCATATTTGCGTTTTCTGCTTTCTCATAGGTTACACTGTACTATTTTCACGCCATTTTGTATTGAAGTGTGACAATGTTGTACAGGCAGACGGCCTGTCGCGGATTGGCACATTGCACACTGTCTACTATAATGTTGCCGTCAAATCTGAGTGTACAAAAACAAGAGGGGATCTTTAGGAAGTTTCCAACGGCTTGTGGAAAACTCCAATATTTACTTGAATTAAAATGGCAACTACTTGATATGCAATTAATATTTAATACCTGTTTGGAAATACTTTGACGCACAATCACGGAGCTTTAGCATGCCGTGCCACTTTATTCATATAAACGCTAAGTCGACTAACGTAAACAAGATTGGGTTGCCGTGATGGTATCTCACCGAGTCGACTTATCCTAGAGCGAACATTGTGATTCAGTCGGATTTTTAGGTTCAGAAAGCCAACTTTGTGAGACAACTTCCTTTGGGGCTCCTTTAGGCTCCAACTTTCTTAGGTTCTGACTTCCTTGGGTCCAAGAACTGCTTTTGGCGAGATAAGTTATCTCGTTATCTGGATAAGAGGTTGGCACTTTGGGGACTCCGTACATGTTCGGTACGTGTTGTTGCCGAGCGGTTAAGAGCATCGTACTCAAGCTTTGGTGTTTCTGATCAGCCGAGTGTGGGTTTGACTCCTGGTCGTGGAATTTTTGTGTCCTTGAGCAAGATACTTAACAATAATTTGATCTGTGCTTGGATGGGATATTCAGCCGCGGGTCCCGTGTACTAGGATTGGTAGTGTACGTAAAAGATCACAGAGGACACATTGGCAGAGCAAGTGTTAACCCTAGTGTTTCTGGTTGATGTACCGAGCAAATTTTTGTTTACAGGTTTCCTCCGGCTTGCGAGTTACATTGATTAAGTTCACTTATGAAGCATCCTTGGTTTCATTACCAGAAATGTGTATAATAGCAACGGTAGTTCACGAGAGAGGTTTATAATGCTCACACCAAATATTATTGTAACGGATGAACTATTGTTTCTACATTTTGAATTAATCCCGAAACTTAGATGCAATTTTCTGATGAATTTGAAGCATTAAATGTTTGACTAATGTTGTGCTGCTTAAAAAATAAGCACCACAAACAAGCTGTCGTCGAAAGCGAGGGGAAATGGTAGACATTGCTCCATCCAAGTGATGATGAGTATTTCAAAGACAAACCATCTTTGAGAATGGACCAAACTTTGAATTTTTCTTGGATTTTGAATTCCGTTTCTTTAAATGTATTTATTTGTTGTTAACTCGAAAATCGTTTGTTGTTTATCTGGTATAAGATTATCAAAGACAAAAATCAATATTTTAAGACGTGTTTTGACAATTAGGATTTGCCGCCCTCTAATAACCTTAACTCCTCCATTGGGAGCAAGTTCGGGTGGGCGACTAGAGTGACTAGACTTACCAGAAACCATAGAGCTCAGGGAGATTAATTAGATCGACCATTCACTGAAGCATGGTCGATCTAGTCAATTCGAGAGCTACGTCACACAGTCTAGTCACTCTAGTCGCCCACCCGAACTTGCTCTATGATAAAAACCTTTTCAAGTGAACAGTTTCAAACGCTAGGTGGCAGCCTTCACAATTGTCTGTTTGGGGCCAGGGGCCGTTGATGCGCTTTCTTTGCCATCGGCTTTGGAGTGGCTATGAATCAACCTTTAGAACAATGTTTCCCTGCAGCGATAGGGAAAATCCACAGCCAGTTACTTAACTCAGCCCAGACGGTCTCATTCAAGACCGCTGGGTTGGGCTGGTGAGCTTGTACAAACTCTTTTTTAGGTTGTAGTGATTCATTTACGTCAGACCATGCGAGTGCCTTTGGACGAGGCGCTGGGAATAGGCAAAGCCAGTTACAGGCTATGTACATGTATATGGCGCCACCTCGCGTCTGGAACTGCCCATTCTATACTCTAATGGTTCACAATGTGTCGCCAAATGTATGGCTGGCCTGTTTTGACTGATTTTTTTTACCCCGCTCCAACTCCACCCCTAAAATATTCAATATGTAAAAAGAGCCAGATGAGCTAACGGAAGCAGGGCAGGTTTTCCGCAGATGGGGCAGTAGACGAATGCCCTTCAAAGGTGGTAAGTGTGGGTGGTAAAACTGTGTACATTTTCTCTGATCAGCACTGTAAAGGCACAGTGTACAGTCGCTCAATTTGAATCCATGGATAAGAGAGCGCCACCTCGAGTTTGTCTGAGGGGGCTAATTTTTTAAAAGAAGCTCGATTTACATCACGACTGCTGCGTACCGTGTATTAAATTAAACACGCCAAAAATATTTTGCGATATTGACTTCAATGTGAGATTTTTGGGAACAGCAGAATTACCAGATAAATCCATCTTTCACAGACATGTTCAGAACTACACTACACTCCAGGTCAGGATTGACCCGGATCACAGTCCCGTGGGGCCTGACCCATTTTGGGTCAGTATGACCCGGACTCTGTGTCAAACTTACGCAGAAATGGGTCAAACTGACGCAGAATCTAAATTGAATCCCATTTTTAAGCCACTTTCAAGGAATCCATGAATAAGAAATGGGTCAAACTGACGCAGAATCTAAATTGAATCCCATTTTTAAGCCACTTTCAAGGAATCCATGAATAAGAAATGGGTCAAACTGACGCAGAATCTAAATTGAATCCCATTTTTCAGCCACTTTCAAGGAATCCATGAATAAGAAATGGGTCAAACTGACGCAGAATCTAAATTGAATCCCATTTTTCAAGCCACTTTCAAGGAATCCATGAATAAGAAATGGGTCAAACTGACGCAGAATCTAAATTAAATCCCATTTTTAAGCCACTTTCAAGGAATCCATGAATAAGAAATGGGTCAAACTGACGCAGAATCTAAATTGAATCCCATTTTTCAAGCCACTTTCAAGGAATCCATGAATAAGAAATGGGTCAAACTGACGCAGAATCTAAATTGAATCCCATTTTTTAAGCCACTTTCCAGGTTCAGCCTGACCCAGAATTTGGTGAGTTCCCCTAGAACTCGGAATCTCGGTCAATTCTGACCCAGGAGTCTTTAGAGTGTACTTAAAATATCAACGGAAATGCCGGTACGTTTGTTGCCAGCTATTTTTTTCCATTTCAAGATGTATTCTCAAGATGGAGAAACTGTGCCTTAACTGTGTTGAATATGCAATTGAGAGCGCCACTAAGAGTCTGTCCAAGCGAGGCAGGTTTTTAAAGTGACCGTCGATTATACGGCAGTCTCTTTTCCTGAAAAATCTTGGCTTTAAATATAACGCTTAAAAGGGCTTGTGATGTTTTGCGGGTAATAAATTATCACTTTTCACAGAACACTAGTAAAACAATCTTTAAATAAAGCTGAGATATGTTTATTTATTTTCTTTTTCTGGACAAAAAACGTAAAACTTGATCTCTGTTTGGGGTGAAAACATCCCCGAAGTAAACAACGCTTGGTGGCGTGCTGTTTTGCAAATCACCCATATCAAACCACCATCGACCCCAACTTCTTATAAAGTAGTAAACCCATTTATTTTAACGAATGTCCAGATTTATTTATGATGATTTGTTTTTATGACTCATATGAGTTTAATCTTCCAGAAAGTCTAAGTTTATTTCAGTTTATACCTCCCCACTCATGACCTGTATCTCTCTTGTTTGACATTTTGACCCAATCCACCATACGTCATCATCACATGATTCTTGCAGCGCCATTTTGGGAGTCAAGGGGCCTTTCCAAACTTCTGATTGGTCTCTGGCGCCGGTTCGAGCTCCGTCATCAATTTTGGAGCAGTGCATTGATGAGCAGGGTGTCTCCAACATCAAACGGAGCCCGGAACCGGTGTGGCAGGAAATTCTGGTTCCCCGGAGATTCTGTCTCCCCGTCAGAAGAATTTGTGTACAACATTATTTTGTTAACGCCCTCTTCTGAATCATCCTCCTTCAGCCCATTAAGTTTCCCATAATAGGGGGCCAAATCTCTGGGGAACAGATTTTTCTTAGGACACCAGAGCCGAAGGCTAATCCGAGGTTTGGGAAAAGCCAAACATGTCTGTGTCTATTACAGTGTGGTGGTGTTCGCAATACCTCATAATGCACAAACGCCACCTCTAAAAAGATCGACTGCATTGCATCTTGGGAAAACGAGTACAGTTTTTAAATAATAAATCAAGCTGCCAAGATGGACTTCATCATGCTGTAGTTTGATGTGGTTTATAAATATATGCCAGGTTTTATTGTGTACCGCAATGCTTCAAAATCAGCGCGCCGTGATGGTTACCAGTGTTGCTGGGACTCGGAATTCACCCATAATCCTCTGCGCATCGATTATGCGCATTGGGACATGCATAGTGGGCTATTTAAGCCATACGGCATGTATAATATACACGCTAACCATAATTTGGTACGTGGAATTTGACTCCCAAAAAGTTAAGCGAGGCAGAGAAAAACCGTGTGTGACGTTGGTGCAAGGGGCCAATGCTATTCTCTTATATTTGATTTCTTTTTTACTTAAGACTGTGTTTTGTAAACTATTCTCTTCTGACGATTTATTCTCTGTACCTATCTAACTTTCTCTCCTCTTGATTCTTAGTGTTCTATATTCAATTTCTGCTACCAGTGCTGTGATTGTTTCTTTCAATTTAACACATTTCTAAGGAAATTGTGTACAAACTTTCATGAAATTGAGTTTATGGTCGTCACGAAGGGGATCCAATTAATGTCTCTTTTATTTTCATTCTGATCAGTATACAAACATTTATAAAAGATGATCTTCACGGCCCTTTTTAGGCCAACAATTAAAGGTTGGGTCATCGTTTGGCAAGGACTCCAAACAAAAATTTTGTAATTTTTATCCAAAATTCTACTTGTTATAAAGATGGTAATAATAAAACATCTAGTAAAAGTTATTTCCGTCTGAATTCCCCCCGATTGATTTGAAATCAGTAAAAGTATGTCCAAAAAACTTTAAATCTCCAAAGATCACCTGCAGACAACTTTCGGAACATTTTGTGGTGTCTGTTTGAATGCTGCCCTCAATACAACCAGAGATGAGGTTAGTACCCGCTGCCACGTCGCGACACATTGATGGATTCGACGTTTTTTGTGTTTCTTTTTTGCTTTGTTTTTCAGCAATTAGACACTTTATTCAACCGAATCTTTCATGGGTGACTTTTATTTTATCTTTGTTGGTATTTTGGCCTAAAAATAGGCATTACCTTCTCAAAAACCAAACGATGACCCCACCTTGACATCAAATTGTCACTTACATCAAACATTTTTTCAGAACCGGACTCTGGGAAAAACTTAATCTGTTATGGTATTTGTCTGTTATGTAGGTTTATCTTGTCATTTCTTGTGTAACTAACTCTCTGATCTCTTTGTTTTACCTTGACCTTCTCTCTCTATTCTTGGGAAAGATTCTGACAATAGTATGTAACATTAACAAGTAATAAGTAATCATTATTGTGATATTTTCACCGTGTGTATCATAAATACAATGTATTATACATTTTACTTTCGTATTTCAGAGATTGGTGTAGATATAGTTTGAATATATCATTTTATATCATTTTTATAGACTGTAAGAAGTTGCTTTTATACTATTGATTATTTCAACGATTGTGTTTGAAATTAATTTTTTCATGACTTCCCTTCTCAGCAAACTTTACAGTGAGGTGCCTTTCAACTATTTATTTCCATACTTTGTCTTGTTCTGACGTCTTTTCTGTTGATGGATTTGGCTGAGGTCGAATCCAGGTCAACCGGCTTCGGCTACGGCTGTTGGCTTCAACGACAACCTTGAATATGACTTCTTTTGTTCTTGTTCCAACCACAGCCAATGCCGAAGCAACGATTTCGGACCCGACCTTAGTCGACTTCCAAACGTCTGATCTTGTTCAGTTCTTTCTTGTTTTGTGTCTTTCTTCTGGTCATTTAGTTTTTTCTTTGTACGTACATACAAACTGTTCTAAGCGACATTTTAGCGAGGCATGCGCAAATCATGACACGTTCCTTTGAGAAAAGTCGAATAAAGGCCATTGAAAACATTAAAACACTGTTGACCTTTATCAATGCGCAGCCATTTTGTTTTACTGCCAATCAGATCATTATGCCAAAACCGAGTGAAAAGGGGTTAAAATAAACTGGCCCCCTTTTAGGAAGAATGAGAAAATTTATCATTGGCACTAAACAGCACATGGGTTACAAGACTTTTATTTAGTGCTCTGGTGATCTTCATTTTGTGATTCAATGGCGCCGAGCTCTGGACAAATTCTTCTCGTTTGCAATTCGGGCACTTCTGGCAGAGACGCTTTTATCATGATCCTCAACGTTCAATTGCGCCACCTATCGGTGTATAGATTGGAGTCCGTAGTAAGAGTCTGTGCTCAGGCCCATCGGTTTCATCCAAGACCACTGGTCGGGCTGTTGAGCTTGTACTGATTCTTGTTCAGGTTGCAGTAGTGCATGACGGGAACTATTGTTCTTCTGATTGGCGGAAAATGCGCAAAACCAAAATGGTGTATACAGAATGACATGATATAATGCATGGAGGCTGCATGGATAACGTAAACGAACTTTTCAAACCAAAGTTGCAAGAAGATTGTTGCTTCAATCATGACAGACAGAGGAGTATGTTGTCCCGATGGACTAACTTCAAAATGCCCAATGAAAACTTGATGATGATAGACATGTTATCGCAATTTAACCATTCATAGAGGACAAAGATTCAAACATCTGGTTCAAGTATTGCTATAAACTATCCAAATGTGGACTCTTGAAAGCGTTTATCAGCTTGTTTGCATATATTATGTACACTCGTATTGTTATTGACAATTTGCCTGTTGATTTTATTTAGCTGGACATAAGAGAGATTGGGAGGATGTTCCCGACACGGGGATAGATGGAGAATTCAAGAGAGATGATGCTGCCGATGAAGAACAAGCAAGATTGGAAGACGTCATCCAATACCTTAGGTATGTATAATCATTTGAAAGAAAATTCAGAAATACTAGCATGTTCCTCTTTGTCCATTTTATTATTTGAAACCTACCTTAATATTCATGAGATGGTATTGATGTTAAATTTACATGACGCATATAATTATTTGCAATCATATGCAATGTATAAAATTGACTTTTTATGCATACTCATAAAAAAGCTGGAAAATTTGTGTATGAAGGATCATGTATATGCATATGAAATCTGCATATTCATGCCATGATCTGTGTCTGCTTTATTATGCGTACCATTTCACTCATTGTGTGATGCATATCCATGCTTGTTCTTGAATATTGCTATGAGGTTTGCATATTTATAATATGAATAGGTTCACTTGTAAGCATAGAGTAAACTTTTCAGTGGTAAAAAGTTATTTGCGATAAGCAAATTTTGAATTTTTTATGAGAATGCAGTGTATTAATTGCATTTGCTTATGACGTCACACCCTCAAAAAGCGCCCTCACTGAGGCTAAAGGAGGCATATCATTGGGTGAGAGTTGCTCTTGGTGCCTAAAAACTTCCGCGTAGTGACCTCAGAGAACCAGCGGCGTTGTGCGCCTATGCATGGTTTATGGACAATGTGTGCACTAATAGGTCATGGTGTTTACAGGAGACCTAACGTCATGTGCTAGAATTTGCATATTCATGAGAATGCAGTAGTTAATTCTTTTTAGGGTTTTATTGCGCTTTAAGGTTGAAATATTACATAATAATATAAGTATGCAAATTGCATACTGAATATTCATAACAATGACAAATATTTAATATTCAAAGCTACCCATAATATTAATTGTCCGAATGAATATTAATTAAGGATACATTTGTGTTTACACTTCATTGTGCATAATATTGTTTGTTTAAATTTTATTTCCGGCTTTGTTTTGTTTCAGAAACTAAAAAGGTTGAAGATGACCTTCGTTTGGTAGAATTTCTTTACAAAACACGCTGCCTGAACATACGCTTTAAGACTACATTAGCCAACAGTTCTACAAATCGGAGAGTATTGACGATCCACAACTAGCCAGACGAGATCTTAATATATTGTATATTTGCAAGGCAGTATTATAGTTAAGACCAAAAATTCGTTCACGTATATTTTTGAATGAGTAGTCGTTTGCGTTAATGTATTCATTTATTCATTTATTCATACCCAGTGACACATCTTGCTTTCAATTTAATTGAAAAAAAGAAGCATAGTCAACAAATCAACCCATTTTTGGTTGTTGTAGGTTACTGTTTTTGGCTTCGTAGTTGATTTTTGTAGATGATTTTAAGTCATTACACCATTAGTGCAATTCTCTACCTAAACTATTGTATATAAACTAATAATTATTCCTTTGTAATAATCTACACACAATAATAAGTCAGGATGGTTTCATGGGGCAAACCTGTGAGGGCGCTACACTCCCTCTCTGCAATCAGAGCTGCGTGTTGAGAGAGTTGCGATAACCTGCAATTAGGGAATGCATGTAAGCAAGGTGCCAGACTATAGACTGCATTTCGGTTGTCCAAAATTGTGGACAAAAATATGGCGTCCAGCAACCACGTGACCGAAGAAAACTGGCACCCTCCATGTCGTAAGTCTGTCTATACACAGCTTTGTCTGCGAGTTCTTTTTGTTTGTTTTTCTGTAATAAAACAACCAGTTGCACAAGAAATCGAGACCTGTAACCCGAAGCTTCGTTTATGTTTATCTCCATAAAAGAATGTTACTTGAATTTGAAAAGAAAATAGTGTTACTTGATTAACTTTATAGGGTTGATTAATAATTGGAGTTGTGAGGAGTTCATTAAAAAGGGATATCTTAGGGGTACTTTACCATAACGATTTTTCAAGTTTGCTTTCTGCTTTTGTGTAAAAAATAAGAACAAGCTAAACGTCCAAAAACGTTTGTCACTGTAATCAAAAACACGATCATTTGCTTAAGAATGATGATCAATACACGATCGGTTTCAATTGACAAAACCGTTTTAATCACTAATATTTCTTATCAAGGTGAACTAGTTTCAGATCTTTTCAAATTAGAAATCCGAATCTAGAAAGTTAGAACCCAGAATGAAATAATATTGATTAGAAACAATTACATATGTAATTGTTGTTACTATAAAGTGGAACATTTGATATAATTGTTGCAAGCAAATAACGATTCATTAATAAGGTACCTATTTCAATTGATGATCTCATATTTTGGGGTGTTTCTTTTTTTCATTTGGGAAGGATTTATAGGCAAAGTAATACGATTTCTAATAATAATAATAATATTCAATAGGCCACAATTATGTCAGTGTTTTATTATTTCAAGTGCACATTCACGTCCATGATGAGTTTGGGGAATTTTCTTCAACTAATAAATGGAACGAGTCAAAATTAAATGCAAACGATTCATTGTATCAGTATACAGTTGTTTGGTGTAAGCATTGTCTTTTTTTGCCGTAGTCCTCCAATTGACTATATTTTCATCAGTCACTCCTGAAGACTGCCAGGGCAAACTGGTTGAAACGTCGAGGTGTTTTGCAACCGTTGGTTTGCTGTTTTAATTATTAATTTATTGTTACTGTTATTTTTATTTATTTTATTTCTCTACTTTGGGTGGTCCTTCTTTCTTTATTCTTTTTCAGAACCACAACAACGTAAAGAGAGATTCGTTTGCCCTCATTTTCTCTTTTAACGCAAACAAAAATATAATAGGCCTCACGTCTGTTTTTGTTTGTTTGTGTGTTTGTGTGTGTTTGTATTGCCAACCCTCCGAGGACATTTTACAATAGGGACAATAGGTCCTCACTAGTCGGTTCTTTGTTTTCAGGTGTCCTCACTAGTCATTTGTGTACAAAATCAATGGGGATTGCTTCAATACAGGAACAACAGAAAGTACAATAGGTGTCCTCTAACGTATAGGAGTGCTGTACCTTTGTGTGTGTGTGTGTGTTTTGGGTTTTGTTTCTCTCTTTTTTTCTTCTTTTTTTTAACCTACGAGAAAAACTCTCCTAGAGTCCAAGCGTCAGGTCGTTAACTATATTTTGCATTTACACCGTAGGCCTTTTGATTGGTAAGCATCTCGCGACAGCTAATTCTGTTTGACGTCATTGTGAAGTTACATGATATTTTTCCCGACACTTTGAAAAGCTACGATTTGCTTATCTTGTCCGGAAACATCTTTTATTGAATTATCCCCAAAAAACAAATCTCGAAAAAGAAATTGAAAAACACCAAAAGCATCGTAGTATCACATTCTTTTGAGTTCCATAGTTAATAAAAAAAAATATATAAAATGTTTACCAGAGTGTTGCATTGCAGACTAGCCTCACGGTCTTTTCCGAAAAAAACGGTCGGTTTGGATTTCTTCTTTTTAAAATGTTTCGTTTATTAGTTTAGGTGGTGCCTGGAATTTGCCATACTGGGTGTAATCTTTAGGGGAGCAATATTCACGTCTAGTTTTGGGTATCGCTCTTTAAAAAGTTTCCTTCATCTATCTGATCAACTGTTCTTCTCTGGCCTCTTTATCTCTTATTTCATTACAGTGTGTTCTTTGACATATCTATATCAGCACCCGACGTGACTTGACATAAATTGCAACTCAATCCACAGACTTGAGTGACGTTAGATTTCCTCAGAAGGAATCCACTCATTCTGGTCGCGGAAGATTTTGGTTAGAGCGTGTGTCACATCCCTTCCTTTTTTTTTTAATGCATTGGTTCAGGATCTCTTAGGACCAAACCTTGGAAATAGCCTAAGAAATCTTATTTGGATTGATGAATACGTTTAAGATAAGGCGTCCGAAATGTTGTATTTGTTTATTTGTATTTGTATTTTTTTATTTAAAAAAAAAAAAAGTTGGCAAGTTTGCCTCAAACAAGGTGAAAAGCCACTCTTGGTAAGAGGCTAGAAGAAGACAACATTTAAGATGAAAATAACTCTTTAAAATATTCCACTTAAAACAGTCTAGACTATAAAATGGAGGGAAACGTGCACCAGGCATGTTCCAAAGAGATGCAGTGCGTGGAATAAAGCTGTTGGAATGGCTCTTTGTTCGACATCTCAGCAAAGCGAGAGTGTGTGGGTGAGAAAAAGCAGAAAAAAACTTGTTTTCATGCTTAAACACTCTGGTAGGAGGAACCAGGTCGGACACACTGGTGGCGCATTTATCATGAAAATAACTGCAGAAAACAAACAGAGGCTAGCTACAGACATACGGTGGGAAAGAGGTTGTAACGACGATCCCAACCCTTACTAACGGGATTAACAATACACTGTAAAAACTGGGGTGTTAAAATAGACCCCATGGGTGTTATCACATAAAGATACCTAAAACAGAATCAAAATTAATACCATGGGATGTTAAAATAACACAAGTGTAATTGTGTTGGCAGAAATGTGTGTTATTTTAACACCCTGTGTTGTAAATTAGATTTTAGATGTTTGGGGGTTTTTTTGTTTTTTTTGGGGGGGGGGTCTACATGTGACAACACCAATGGTGTCAGTTTTAACACCCCAATTTGTTGTAGTGTACGCTTGTGCACTCTATAAAATAAAGATGAAATCATGACAGGCATAAGCTCCTGCCCAATATTGATATCACAACGATATCTCACTTTGATGTGTGCTCCAACCATAACAGAATAGGGTGTACTTGAACGTAGAATCTACAACTTGGCAAAAAATGACTCGATAATAACGATTTCAAAAGTCACTTAAAACCAAAATGTATTTTTCTACCTGGCCGTGGATGAAATATGATGATCATAAGTGGGTTCATCTTTCGAGAAAATTGGTTTTAAATGGATCAATAGCTCGCAAAGCAAGAATTTTTCAAGTTTTGAAATAATATTATTTGGAGAAAATAGAATTAGCTGTTGCAAACTGCTTACCAACCAAAAAGGACATACGGACATAAATGCAAAAAAATAGCTGATGGCATAAACAGGTACGGGGAAACATAGTGCCGCAGGTCCTCAGGTGCAACCCTAGTGTAGAAAACTTGTTTGTATATTTTGATGGAAAACTGCTCAAAATCTTTTTTAGCTGTCCTCGTGTCGTCCCCCCCCCCCAAGAAAAAAAACCAGACCACAAAATGCTGATTTTGCGATACAGTGCACCGCCAAGAGGTCGACCCTCGGAGAGGTCAATTTCCAAATGGCGATCGAAATGTCAATCTGTATGAACGAAGCTTTGCATGAACATGTTTCTACTGTGTTTAAATAAAACATTCATAACACAAAAACAGAGTCGGCTTCGCCCGATTCGATTCGCCCAGAGTCGATTCCGTCTTCGATTCGCCCAGAGTCGATTTCGGAAAATATTTTGGTTTAGACTTTACCAAAAACATCAACTGAAATCATGTGTCATGAAGCATCATCGTTGTGTAAAATCTGCGGCTGCATAATTGAATGGCTGTTAAATTCAATAACTGAAAGCAAATAATAATTCGTGACTCACTTGAATGTTCTGACTCAAACCACCGCAGCACAACAAATTGGAATTATTTTCTTATACGTTTCGTGTCCATAAATTCTAAACAAATTGAGATAAAGCAAGCGTAGGACCTGCATCTCTTATCAGGACACGTTTATTGAAGTAGGCGCGTGTTTGTTTGAATCAGTTCGCTCGGGCTTCAATTTAGATTTGAAACTATGTACTTCTGTCTTTATATTAAAATAAGATTATTCCCAACTTAACGTACTCTGTACGGAGCTGTAGAAATTCCATCTGACTTATTAAGATCCTGAGATTACTGAAGGATGATGACGTCATAAACGTAAGTTGTTGGTATACTGAGATGATTTTTCTCGTGATGACGACATCCTTAGAGTAAGATGTCGTCTTCCTGGTATACGTTAAATTGGGATGTCGACATCTTTGAAGTCATATGTCGACATGCCGAGATAACTGATTTCGGGATGACGACATCCTGAAACGTAGGATGTCGACTTCCGGAGGTAGTTCATCACGTGATCATAACATCCTGACAACGTCAAAATTCAAAGATAAATTATCTTGGGTAGTCGCCATTTCTACATTCAAGATGTTGTCATCCTGAAATAAATCATCTCAGGATGTCGTCATCTTCCGTTTATGACTTCATTATCCTGCAGTAAATCTCAGAATCCCATCAAGTTGAATGGCACTTCCAGAGCTCCGTAACTTTGCGAAGACCATCACTTGCTTCATTATTGTGTGACTCCCCAAAGCATGGCGAAATAATTATTCAATAAACAAGCTCTTAACGATGTATGTTTCGAACTTGATTTTAATTGAAGCTTGAACATTAAGTTTCAGAATATCAAACTTCATTGGGATTTTTTAGATTTAAAAAAATCGTTCGTTATGTGCATTTGCATAAACATCTGTTAAAAGATTATTATAATAGACCTTATGCACATGACGTCACTTCAGTAGGGCGCCCTCCACTAGAGGTCAAAAGGAGGTTGTTCATTGGCCATTTCTGTGCGCCGTGCGTACAAATCTGTGCGTTTCGATTGTTTCGTCATCGGTTTACCTCTAAGATGGCGGCTGGATGACGTCAATGCATACGGTCTATAGGGTTGTCTTGTGCACGGTTTCAGGGCTGACGATTAGGCTATTGTAAAGCATCCAAATCATGTGCTTATATTTCAATCTGCCAAACAGATTTAACTTTTCTCGTACATTGTAGAATTTCAAACATTGTGACCAAAAAAAATTATAACGGGCATACACTCTAAAAAAAAAAAAAAAAAAAAAAACCTTTTGGGGAATCGACACGGACGGTAATTCTCTCTGGGGCTTGGCCCATTTCTGGGTCAATACAACCCGGAATCTGTGTGTAAAAAAACTACTCAGAATCCGTTTTTAAATCCCTGTTACTAATGACACCAAGAAATACCTTCAATGACAATGGATTGTTCGTTAAAGATGATTTATTTATTTTTATTCTCGTACTCAGCGGAAAAAGAACCAAAAACATTTTGTCCAACAATCATTAAAGGCAGCAATGTGAAAAAACAGAAAACGAAATGTCGTGATCATTATTATTTGTACGTATTCGATGTCATAAGTAGTTAATGATTTAAGCTCAAGATTTTTTAAGACCAGGTCATACGAGAAACAAGACTTAGTTTCAACGTGTTGAGATTTAACGAGTTTTGAATACCCAGTGTTAAAAGAAACACAATATTTATTTCGTACCCTTTCATGTGAAGCAAAAGATTGTTTCGTAATACTTAAAGGGTTTTTTTTCTTTGTCTTAAGATTCACGTCGCGTTGCATGCTAAACTAAAACAAGTCAAGTGACAACCCACTATTTAAACATAAATATGCTCTGGCGATTACTCATGGCTGACCTTTTGAAAATAATGATGTGCATATATTTAAAAACTGGACAATATCCTAATTAGCATACTATACCACGCAAACAGCTTTTGGGGGCGCCCTTCATTTGTAGTTGGTGCATTTTCGAAAGAACGGCTGAAACCTCGGGTCTGGTTGCAGTGTAGACTGAGGCCTAAGCCAGAAACCCCAAAGCCCAAACCGTTTCCATGATTCTTCAACAATGTTGTGGTAGCCAATCATAGCTGCAGCCAAAGTCACTTGGTTTTGTACACGGCCTTAACTATTGACTCACCCACAAACTGCAAAAAAGACGCGGTATAAAGCTCTACTCGGTCCAGGACTCCAAGAAGACTGAACTGGGTCTCAACTCTGATTTAGAAAATACCCCCGCACCTAGCATAAAATATAAATTCAACTTTTAAACGCTTTGGTTTTTTATACCGCCTGCTAATTTGCTATTCACATGCGTAAATCTCTACTGGCTTAAGAGAACGTCGGCATGGATTGGGTGGGGGCATTTGCTAATTAATTTATTAAAACAAACTTGCACGTCGAATATGGTTTCAAACCGAAAACATTTATTATTATTTTTTTTTTTTTAAGATGGGGCATCAATACTTATCTACATCCACTCATAATTTCAGGACTTTTGTTTTGGTAAAACAAATAATGATTCAAAACGACTTTTGCGGTAAGAGGGCCTGTTAGGCAAAGTATGTTGTTTACGTGTCCAGGTATCCCTGTTCAATTTAACCTTAAATATTTGCGTAATCATTGAATTTATATCATTTGGATTCATCTACCGTTGACATACCATTTGTGTAAGAGTTTTGTTCCGCCCCCCGCCCCGACTAAATCACTGACTCCTGTTGATTGACAACCCGTAGGACGTGTGGAATGGTCCAGCTTAGGATATCATGTTAAAATGATGAGCTGACTAGTGTGTAAGATGTGGTTAAAACAATGAGCGTCATTGTTAAAACATCAGCACCTGCTAACAGCGGCCCTCCTAACTGCAATGTTTTCAAATAATAATTACCAAAAGGTGGGTACCGAACATTTGTATTTAACTCGTCTATTGCTAGTGGCTGCAAACTACAAGTATTTAATTGTTTCTTGGGATAATTATCAGACGCAAATGTGCATTTTATGTTTAGATCAGTTGTTCACATTAACATTGGGTGTCATACTTGAACAATTGTTCTCGCAAAAATTGAAGGATACAATAATAATTTTCTAAAGTCTTGTACCGTTTTGAAGTCAGCTGTGAGATCTAAACTCGAAATATTTTGTAATATTTACATATTTCTCGGTTATTCGTAATAATTGTTTTTCTCTTCTTGCGTACATCGCGTAAGAAAATTTCACAATCCCAAGCATTATCGTAACGTCCGTTCATTATTTAATATTTCTATTCTCTACCTTTTAATTCTATACAACAGGCATTTATAAGTACACAGTGCGTCTTTGAAATAAATAAATTATTTTAATTTACACAAGATTTTCGGTGGCGTTTGATACAATCTCACTGTAATTATCCCCCCAAAAGTTACTCTGAATATTATTTTAATATGTATAGGCAATTTAAAGTCTACTGTTGGTTGCTAAACAAAGATAAGGCGAACCTATTATAAATATTCTTGTTTGCCTATACAGCCAATTCGTTTCCTCAAAAATTGTAATTTGCCGAACTGTTGCAGTTTTGGGGGGACTCAAATGCCTGATTAGCGAGTATGTTTTGTTGAATTTTTGGGTCATTTTCCTCGTTGTAAGAAAGGAATATCTATTGAGTATCTGGTTCTTTAAGCATGTTTGTTTGTTTGTTTGTTTGTTTGTTTGTTTGTTTTTGTTTGGTTTTGTTTGTTCGCACCAACAGCTTACAATCATCGAAGTATACTGACCAATTTGCTCGTTTTAGTCATGCGCAGTACGCACAATGTAAATAAACAAGAACGGAGTGCAAATCTTACACTTGAATGCGGTCTTACTAATCAAAATCATACCAACTATCTTACTCTTGCTTATTTAAAACTTATTTTGTGATCTTCGATCTTATAAAAACACAAAGTTTTAAGCTCGTTTGAGAAAATTTGTTTTTGACTGTTTCACCTACCGACAGCTTGAGTTATACTGCCTTCCCACTATGCAAAGCAGACAAAGGCCAAGGACCAATAAAAAGTTTTTTAATCGAGTTTTCAACCAATCAGATAACTGGAATGCCTGTAGAAGTTACATAAGATTAAACACGAGAGGGCGGTGTATTGCCTCAGATATCAAACACGCAATAAGGGTGTTTATTAAAATTATAAATACAGAATTGCTACGAGATACTAGTTTCAAAGCCTTGTCCGGTTTTAATGCTTAGTGCAAACAATGTTTGGTAAGCAGATGTGTTGTCATTGGTCAAAAAAATGTTTTACTGTTTTTGATTTGCTCCCTGATGTTAAGATTAGTTTCTGCTTACCAGTTTTTATGGATGTCCTGGTCAATATTTGCACACACAAAAAGGGACACGGCTTTTTGTAATGAAGGATAACAAAATGTCAAATTATTATGGGAAATAAATATGAAACATTTTATCGACTGAGTTAGCGTCTTTTCCCAAATGGCAGTAGAGTTCTGCCGCCCCGAGCTCTTGAGTTCTTTGGTGGTCCGCGTCCCCCCCGTGCCAGTTTGTTGGGCGAGTCGTCCTCCCTCTTCCCGAATGGTAGAACCCGGCTGGCTGTGTTTGGGTTGGGACCTCGCATGATACACTTGCCGGTACGGCACCGGCCGGATCTCTTATCTGGCTCGTACTGCGCATGGTCAAGGGTGTCCTCCAAGATGGCCGTCCTGATGGTGTTTTTGGCGTCTACGTCATCAATAATCTGACCAATGATATTCTGTAAAGCTTCCGCGCCTTCTTCGTTGTCGAATTCATCATTATAAAGATCGCCTGTAAAAGTGAGTTCAAAATATTAAACAAATTACTAACCATTTCGCATCAACAATTTTCGTGAAGACAAACAGAGCGATCCGACCGAAACGTCAAAACTATTTTCACCGCTGCGTCATCTCGGAAACACCACCTCGTCTCAGATTACATTGTCGTCGCTTGTCAACTAGTTTGCTATTGCCTTCTACAAAGCTTTGCGTCTTACGGAAATACTAAAAGACGATTGGCCGTTGATGGCAGCAGACTCCTGTTTCTCCATGGATTACGTCGCAAAATACAGTTTTTAAAGCCAACATTAGCTGTAAAATGAGGTACAAAATAAGGACAAACTCTTTCATTTTCTAGGCCAGCACGCATCTCATTGTACGGCAGACGAGCGCATTAATAAGTATTTGAGAAGTACACACTGCTACGGTTGTGGCTTAGGCTTCCATATGATCAGTCCGTTCATCAAGTCGTTTGTTTTGGGAATTTGTTCGTCTAAAATAACATTTGTTGCTGAGATTTTCAAATAGGTCTAATAAGGTGAAATTGTAAACACTTTTTTTTTCTTTCCTTTTTTGGGGGTGTTTTTTTTTTTCCTCCGGATGTTGCAGGTTCAAATCCAGCTCCACTTAAGTTGTCTTTATTCAACCAAAAAATATATAACATTTACCCAGTCGGTTTCCTTTGTGGTTTGATAGTACTTGATAAATAAAAAGTCATAATGTTTTGACTTTGCTTTCACGTAAAGTTTTGCAAATAACCATGATCACACTAGTTAAGAGGTCACATGAACTCTTCCAACTCGTTTCTTTGCAGGGGAACATTGCCCTTAAATCGCTACAAGTGCTGCTGTTTGTAATTGCTCCTTATCCCTTTTCAAGAGTCGTTAATGCTCTAAAACACCTGCAGTGTGTTGTAATTAGTGAGTATATTAGTAAAACATAAAAAACAAAGAACATAAATTTATCTCTAGAAATACAACCAGCGGAACAAACATCCGCCATTTTGAGGATTTAAAAAAAAAATCTGCAAAATAGCAGACCGTGTTTTGTCATGAAAAATTACACAAAAACCGCACTATTTTACGAGATGTTTATGTGAATCATTATATTTTACTTTTAGTGTATCTTTCCAACCATATTCATTTCATTAAAAACAACAGTCTTGTTATGGCCCCACCCCCCCCCCCCCACCCCCATTCGAAGGCAACGTGAACCCTTTAATTTTGGAGTCATGTTTCTGGTCGTGTTGTTTTGGGGGAGAGAAAAGAGGTTTGGTGTTACAACCCCCGACAATATCACCTACACCTCAGCTGTTATAATAACATTCTCGTGAACTATCGTGTATCGACTTTTGAAATTTGTATTTGTATTTCTTCTTCTTTTTCACCTTGGCTTGAAAAGGTTTGTGTACGCACAATCAATATACGCCGCGTATTGTGTTTGTAGTGTATTGTATTGCAATGTGCATCTGGTGTCTAAGGGGGCCGAAGGCATGGGACTCCAGAGGGCGCTCCTCAGCTAGACCTGGCTTTGTGAAGAATATGCAAATTAATTAGTGTAAAGCTTGACCTTACGGTAACCCTGGGAAGCAACTTTAACTAGAAAAACTTGCAGGTAAGACTATGTAAAAAAAATGTTTTTCAAGTATCTTGTGAGTAGATTTGGCTCAGAAAAAGACTTATGGTGTTGACGTTTCGAACAGTGTACTTTTCTCGTCTTCAGGAGAACGCTGGAATGCTGATGATGCTGAGGCTTAGGTAGGGCTGGAGAGATGCACATTTAGGCGGGAAGGATACAAGCTGTTCCTGATCGGTGATGCGCGGAAGACATTTTCCTTAACATCGAACAAGAATAGACCCTTGCATATGACCCCACACTCTCTAACAGCGCCCTCACTGAGGCAAAACGAGGCAGATCGTTTTCACAACAGGGCCCAAATTCATGGCTCTGCTAACCGTAAGCAAAGAATCGGCGCTTGTGGAAGCAGGGAAGGCTCTGCTTGCGTCAAGCGTATTTCACAGTTTAGCAAGCACTTTTTGCTTGCGGGCGTGCGTACTCCACGTTATTACTAGGCATTCTTCGCTTACAGAGCTAGCGCAGAAAATCGGCGCTTGCACAGCAAGCAAAGAATGGTAATCGTAAGCGCTCAATTTGGCGGCAAGCAGAACCATGAAATTGGGCCCTGCAGATCTTGGTGTGTGAATACGCGCGCGTGACCTCAGCGTAGCCTACTCAGCATCGTTGCGCGCTATTAACATATCAATGTTTTCATGCTTACGTGAACACTGGCAAATTACCCGGTATGTTTGCTGCCAACTAGTGTCCAGAAGTCTCTCGACTGATCAGTAATGGTTTAAGTCATAGTATAAACAAAAGTGTGTAACGACAAGTTTTTCTTCTTTGTTTTCTTCTTTTTTTTTCTAACAAATTCCTAAAGCAGTGCCGTAAAATTTGAGGTTTGTAATTAATTATCAAGAAGACGCTTTTCTTATCATATTTTGTTCATTTTATTGTTTTGTATTGATTATTCTTTTTATTTCGATTTTCTTTTCTGTTCTTTTACACTGGTGGGTTCCTCTTTAAAGGAGTGGAAACCACTGAGCCCATCATGTCTTGCTCGTTGTCGTGACGTAAGACGACTCTCCTCTCCTCATCAGCAAAATCCCCAAGTATCGAACTAAACGGAGCCTGACGCACTCAGGTCAAGCGGCAATCTGTCACAATCCCAGACAACTGCCGAGAGAGCTGAGGCTCCCACCCCGGAGAACAAGCCTTAACCTATACAACATTGACATTTTTGCCGTACCGTTAGATGTTGACTTTTCCCGGTAGCCCTACACGCGGGTTCGCCACGGTGGGGCGATGCAGAGTACAGTGTCGGGTATCCGGAACATTATCCTGCTATGGTTGGCGGGTTTTTTTTTTTCAAGCTTTGAGGCATCTCTTCACTTCAACGTGTTTCCCTTGATTGTTATGACTGTGCATGTTGCTTCCGTTGGATAATAGAAAAACCTAGAGATGGTCATGAAGGGAGAAAAACGCCATCCAAGCTCTAGGAGTGTTTTGAGAATGTGTTGGTACACTGAAATGGTTAGGTCAATTGGCATTCACCCTCGGGCAAAACGCAGCTAAAAAGCAAGGTTTGGTCTCGTCACGCGGGAACTTAGATCTTATCAAAACATTGAAGGTATATGCGTTAAATGTGACCAAAACTGTTACATCAATATACCGAAAGGGTGTTTTTGTTTCGAAGCATAATATTTTTGAAATCGGTGATATCAATTTCATTTTTTCAGGTTAAGAATTTTTTTTTTTTAAGAAGTATTGAAAGTAATTTACACCGCAATGACACTATAGGTACACCAGATCAACACTTTACTTCGGCTTTAAGTGCATAAGTGGTAGTAGTCCGATTTCATTAACTTTATAACATGATCTGTGCTTGTAAAAACAATACTTTCGCTAAATAGCTTATCCTTAAGTGCCGTTTACAATTAGAACACTCAGCATGAATAACACTCCATAATAAAATGAGTGCCGTTTAGAAAAAAATAAAAAATCGACGCGGGAAAAAATTTCCGAGAGCGGGTTTTGTTTCTTCACTCTGGTCGTCTTCTTCTTCAGTTTCACACTAGATGCATGCTCTTCTCTGCTTATGAATCTAACAAGATGAAGACCAGCAGAGTGCACTGTTCGAAACGTCAAGAACTATCAATATCTTAAAGTCGGTTCTTCTCAGAACCATATTCTAAAATCTTCCGGGTCAAAATTGATCCAGATCCCATTTCTGGGTCAGGCTGGCCATAAAACTGGTTAAAATGATATATATTTTTTAGCTCCGTTTCTGCGAATGCTTGACCCATTTATGGGTCATTGTGACACGGATTCCGGGTCAAAATGTCAAAGAAATGGCTGAAACTCAGACCCCGGTACCTCTGACCTAGACGTTTTGAAGTGCATCACTTCTTCTTGGAATGATTGAATTCACACGTTTGCAATCAAGAAACTACATACCACTTCCTAAATGAAGCTTACTAAGCTTCAAGTTTGTTTTAAAGATGAAGACCAGCAGAGTACACTGCTCGAAACGTCGCAAACTTATAGCCTAACCCAACTTCTTCATAACTCCACTACTTCGTCAGAGAAAGGATTAAGTTCATCGCTGATATCATTAAACAGGATACTTCTTCAAATCTAACATGCTTAGCTTCATTTTTTTTCTGAAGACCAGCAGATGAAGACAAGCAGAATAAAGTGCCCGAAACGTCAATAACAACAATAACTTATATCCTAACCCTGTTTCTTTTTATTAGATACGCCACTTCTTCAGGGAAAAGATTAAGTTCATTGTTGTGTGGGGAATTTTGACTATGTTTAGATGTTACGTAATAAAGCAGTCCGGCGTGATCGGTGGCTGGGCAGCACCCTGTGGTTCTGCCGTACGGCAGTCCGCTGGCCACCCTTTCCAAAGAAGCAGTCTATTTGTTAGCTCTCTACCGTCGTCTATGAGCACAACGGGACTCACACCCAGAACTTAACGGTGCTACTAATACTAATACGGTAAGATTGCAGCAGTTTCCATCCTCAAAATGAGTTGCTTCTTCCAATCTAAAATGCTAAGCTTCAATGTGTTTTTTTCTTTAGATATAGACAAGCAGAGTACACTGCTCGAAACGTCGATAACTAAACACCGAATCCCTACACAAACACTAGTTCTTCCTGGAAATAGATCTCGTTACCCGAAAACTAGTAATAACTCTTACTTCAAAAAACAGGCATCAAAAATGAACAAACCAATTTGTTGTTTGATATCCCATGACGTCACGTTCCAAATGTTGCTCTGATGAAAGACTATCAAATAAACTGACATTTTACACCATTTTAAAGTGAGGTTATAGAGACTTGTAACTGTTTCTCCCACCTTGAGCAGGACCCTATCTGTTAGAAAATGCGAGCATCAAAAAACTCAATTTGACCTTTGAGCTCCTCTTTAAATCTTGTTCGTGGTCTGATACATTATTGGTCTCTGGTAGACTGGGTAAACTCAGTCCCCCATACCCGTAGTAACACGAAACATGCTAAACTTGTGAGATTGCTATCGCATTAGGTCAAAACGAAGAAAAGCGACTAATGTTTCGCCAAAGAATTGCACGCGTTCGTGTGCAATCATTGATAAGCAATTGTGAACTTCTTCGATGGTAGTTACAAATTTCATTAACTTAAACGTGTGAGTTTTCGATAATTACAAGTCTGGGCTTTTGACGTCAAGATGACGTGAGTAATTTAAAGAGTACGAATTTTCAAAATCTGAAACCAATAATCCCGTTTGGGCTCGCTGTGCGGGATTGAACTTGTGCACTGTCCAATGGTGCAATCGTTAGTCTTCCGCAGCCGTCTTTAGAATACCAAACACCAGAAAAACATGCAAATCACAATAGGAACCCGTGTTGGTTTTGTTTGTCTATGGTCAAACACTGCGATCATTGCCCCGTCAATCGATGCGCTGAGCCCCGTGCAATGTGTGGACATAACACGGTAAAGTGCTCGCCGGAATGACTTGTTGACAAACCACAAGATGCGCCGGAAAAACTCTGGACATGCTAAGGCAAGATGAAAATTCATCCCAGTCAGGCACAGACTTCACCAACAAAAAAAAAGGAAAAAAGCATGGAGACTGTTGGTTGACATTCTAAGCTCACCAGACAAGGAAAGTGAAGAACTGCGGCACCAGTGTATACGCACATTTAATGTGTTTGTGTACAGAAAGATTGGTACAATTTCATCAGTAACAATCGCTGCATTATCGTCAAAGTACATAATTATTCGGGTGACAATAAAATCAACTTGTGGTTCCCAACTAAAAAGGCAAATAACAAAACCCTGATTCTATTCAGATCTGATTGGACGGCCTGCGATCACGTGGGGTTACTTCATAAGCAGCGCTGCCAGCTGTTGCGTTTAGCTTTCGAGTCACGTGTAGTTAATTTCACCAATCAGTGACGATTATTTATTGCAAAGTGGTAGCGTCCATGACTCATAGCTTTCAAAACGGTTTGTGTGACGCATGACTTTACGGAGAGAGTTTGTGTTTATTGGACCTAACCCAGATCGATTTTGTTTGTCATTAACAATGACATTGAGGACAATTCGAAGATTCGTTTGTCATTAACAATAATTAAGGAAAATTTTTAGGATTTCTTTGTCATTAACAATGACGTTAATGACAATTTGAGGGGGGAAATTGTCATTGTCACAAACATTAACATTTAGGACAATCTGTAGATTTGTTTTTCATGGACATTGACATTAAGAACAATTTGAAAATGTTGTTGGGTTTGACACTGACATAAAAGGCAATTTGAAGATTTGTCTGTGATCTGGATTTTCTGTCCACTAAGGAGTTCAAAAAAGTCACCTTTGCTACTTTTTATTTTATTTTATTTTAAAAAAAATTATAGACTTCTCGAAAATGTCATGAAACTAGATTAAACTGACAGCTTCACCAAAAGATGACGTATTTGAAATTGTCCACAAAAATAACAACGTGGGAGTTTAATGTTTAAAAAAAAATGAGAGTAAATAGAACTGGATGGAAAAAAATCAATACCAGAACGTGCCGGCTGGAAATGTTCATATTTTCGAAGCTTGGCGTCATTGAACAATGAGACTAGATCGGGCAAATGAAGTCTTGGGAACATTGTTCCGATTCGGAATTTCAAATCACTCTCAAGCTTTTCCAATCTCTCGGCAACACTGTCTCACCACCTGGGTAAAATTTTAGACAGCTGTTTTAGCAGAAAAATAATGCTTACAATTATTTTCTGGTAAGCAAAAATAAGCAGGACACCAGTCACAAATTGTACATATGGCATTGTATTTTGACTGGCAACCTTATTCTAATAAGTCTGGGCTATTCTGGTAATATTGGACCCAATAGCTCAAATTCACAAAGCATCACGACTCATCTGAAGATGAGTTGTCAGTATTACCATAGTGATTTGTATTGTGACATCACACTTTGCTTAGCAATTGAGGTTGATTTGCAGTTAATACCAATCTTGGCTCTTTGTGAAATCGGCTCGTGGATTTTTTTTTCACTGTGGCCTGATTTCACTCATTCAAAGAAGTTCGTTCTTTTGAGTGAAAACATTAAGGAGATAATATCGTTGAATGAGATGAAACGCCACCTTGATTTACGTGTATATGTAACTCTCTGAATCAAGATAAGGTACAACATTCTTAGCCAAACTGTAGCAAAAGGAATTTAAACATAGAAGATGCTCATTCAATGAATTGTCGAAGATATGTCTTTGGTATAAAGTTCATAATCAGTGCCAATCCTCCAGTAAAATATTTCCATTTTAAAGACAAGTGATCTTTGCTGAATTTCATTTAAATGTATTTCAATCAATAAGGAAATTGAGTTCATATGAGATTAAACAGATTTTAATTGTGTTAAAAAAAACATTATTATGAAATACCCTTCCCCTGGGGTTTTTCGGAAAGATTTGCGAAAAGCTCAGTTACGTCATCACTCATGTCACGTCAACTGTGGGAGCTCCATTTTGTAAAGCCGCTTTGTTGCAGCATGGCGGTAGTATAACAAAGCAACATCCCACACATGACGTCAACGTATTGTCATTTTGACGCACGCCGTCAACGGCAGAAGTGTTTCTAGTTTTTCAAAACCTTGAGGTTTGGGCCGAAATTTTCAGTCGATAATTACGAAAAATTCAGAAGTGCACAAATATGAAAATTTGTTTTAATAATAAACAAACACATTGTGAATAAGTTTAAATAGCATTCCCGTTAAAAAAAATAATCGCCCAATTAGCTGTTTTAGTAGACCCTACTGTCAAGGACGCGATAGCATTTGAATGACCCGCAATAGCCACTGCTTATATGGATTGCCGCAATCAAAATAAACTTTCTTCCAAGAAGAAAAAAGAAAATGTGATGAAATTACTTTCATACTAGATCTGAAAGGGTCAACATTTTTGTATTTGTAACTTGATTCATACAATATTAAGTTGTTACACTTGATACTGTGTCAGACTAATGAAAGTGGTGAAGTATCGATGTATAATATTATTTAGTTTGCAGTTTTTACAACACCATGTGTTTTATAATTTTGCTGTATTCTTCGGAACTTGTCTTGCTAGATGTTCTACTATTGCGGAGTAGATTTCGGAATTATAAACCTAGTTCTAAAAATAACTACCCTGCTTCTTAAGTACTACCTGGGGAGGTATGAAATCGGCCGGGACTACTTCTTGCGCTTAGTGGATCCAGGGGGACTTCTCGTCATTAACTTCACTGCCGCGGAGTGAGTTCTTATTTGGTCTCAACGTTTCGACTAGCCTGTTCTAGTCATCGTTAACAATAATGGTGTACCTTATATTAATTCATAGAGAGTGAAATCAGTAATACTTTATGTTTGAAAACGTGAATTATAAATGTAGGGACCCTTATTACAAAGTGTGCTACAAAGTGAGTACGAAACAGTACTTTAGTCTAAACGTGTGTCAAGTAATTATTGTTTAGAACTTTTGCCTCGCTGCAAAAGTCCTGACATCTTGTACATTATCTTGATGTATCATCTATTTGAAGTGTTTCAGTTTATTAGTAGTTTCACTTCGTTAAATTGCATTTACCTTACGCAACAGGTACGCCAGTGTTGCTCTACCTTATGTTGATTCAGATAGGGGTAAGAGTTTCACGCTCAAAGATCAGTTTCACGGAACTATTATTTCTTGAAAATCTCATGCGATCACGATCTTCAGACCGCAACGGTCAAAGTGCTTTCTTCTCCGTCGGTAAGTGCAAAGACCTGTTACTTTATCTCGACTATCAAAATCTGAAATTTAATAGCCCCCTAGTTGGACAGATTATAGTACTGTCGTGACATTTAAGTGAATAAACAGAGTTACGTCGAATAAATTTATTCATATTTTCTCCCCGCTCTCAATTGTCAGTTATTGCAAAAATCAATAATGATAATGAACATGTACAGTGCAGGGGATCAAGCGAGAGGGAAATGATTTGAAATAACAGCCCACCATTTGGATAATGCCATTTGATGTCTCGTCCCTAGGTGAATTAGTCCTAATTCGGTTGGGTTCTTTACAGACGGCTGGCACACGCAACGATTGGTTAACCACGTAATTGGATGGTCGCTGTCGGTTTGGTCCGTGGGGGGAGACAGCGTGCGCTGGCCCTGGCGAGTGAGTATCGCGTTAACTCGCTAATCTCTAAACGAATCGCGTGTCGGTCGTCACATCAGACCATAAGACTGGCAAAGCAGTTTAGTTTGATCGCCAACTATTGTATCAGAAATCGTCTCCCAGGGGGTATTTATCTTCCATTTTCAAAGATACCTAATACTTTAAATATGATATTACAATTCATTATTCATTGATCTATTCCATGTTCGTGTCTTTCTGCCTCCTCTTGAGACCACAATACCTTGCAAGAACATAGTACAATTTTAAGAAGTCCATGTTTATTTTTATTCAAAAATTGTGTATTTGTTTGGTCGTTGATGTAATAATTTATAGCCACTATGCTTGAATAATGTATAATTCCTCTCGGAGCTACTCCCAATGTCCCATATTTCAAATTTTGACTTTAGATGTCCTCGAGATGCCACCGTTCTTGCGTAGGTGATTTATTTTTCAGTGACTCGGCTCGGAAGGTCGCTGATTTTTTAGTAAACGAAACAACCGTAAGATATTTGAATTCCATACAGTGTTCGTACGATCAAAGTCTACCATCGATACCAACAACCAACCTTCTATTGATTCAGGTACAGCAAGGTTTCTCGAAATGACCTTTTGGGGAAACTTAACTTTATCTTAAAGAAACCGAACCAACGGAAGAACATTTTGCCAGCAAATCATGCGCCGTACCTTATCCTAATTCAAAGAGAGTTACGCATACCAGTGGCAGCAGTTTTGTCCGTACCGATGTTGTACCTTATCTTAACTCAACGAGAGTATAAGCGTACAGGCGGTAGCAGTTAGTCAACATTACCAAAGTTACACCTTATCTTTATTCAAAGAGAGTAAACATACCAGAAGAAGCAGTTTTGCCAAAACGATTCCAACGATGTACCTTTTATTGATTCAAAAAAGAGTAAGTTTACAGTCACAGCGCTTTTCCAATGCTGAATTTCATCTTCAAAGACAACATCATAAACAAGTCACCGCCGATATCAAAGGCATATTCCATCCTTAATCTTTGAATGAAGTGTCCGGTTTGGGTCAATGTAACGTAAAACCGTAAAACTGTAGTCTCTATTACAAGGCGCGTACGTAGGATCGGTCAAGCCGGCAGGGTATACGAGTTGACGTGGTCTCGGCGCCAAACGCAAAATCGATTCGAGAGTACCGATTTCCGGAAAGTATTTTCAAAAATGCAGTGTCTTGTTTTCTTTTTCCTTTCCCTTTCTTACAATAGGCCTACTTTTGTTTATTTATAAGCGAGGTAGAAAATATCGTTAATGTACCCAGAAAAGTGTCCATCCAGTTCATTTTTGGCAGAACTAGAAACATTTTTAATCAGCATGGTCTTACCATTTGCGAAGCAAATACGAAAGTAAGGCTTGTTCCGTGACATTATTATTCCAGCGTGAGTTCTTTTCAAGTAAGATATTCAAACGTTTCAGTCGTGTACGAGGTTGTGAGCTATGTACGAGGTTGATGTTTTCACATCACCGTAAGGTATTGTCTGCCGTTTGAATGAAAAAGCTGTTGCGACCGTTCGTTTAATACGAAGCAAAGACAAGAAAAAAACTGTTCCAAGTAAACAAAATAAAAAGAGTTATGTAAATGAAAATGTATTTCGATGCTGTCCTTTGTTTGGGTTTTTTTTTTTTCATTAGCAAGGGTTTAATCAAATTAAAAAGAGATCTAATATTAATCAATAGTCAAATGGTAATATTTTAGGCAAGTAAGACGAAATCATGTTTTTATACCCCAAACTCAGACTGACGACAGATAAGAAGGGGAAAACTGTAAAGTGAAAATACAACTTTATACGCATTTTCAGGGGATGTTTTTATTTATGTATGCATAATTTTTGGTTCAAAAATACATTGAGAGGTGTTGAGAATACAAGAGACATTTGGCCGGGTTAATTTCCTGCCAATCCGCGAAGTGAACGCTCGAATCAACTCGGCTCAAATAGTGACAACTCAAAAATCTTTAATCAACTTAAACGAACCGCAAAATTAACAGTTCAGTTCGTGAAATTTACCGTTGATAATTTTATTCGGAACTTTGATTTAATTAGATTTGTATGGCGGGTCCGCCATCAGGGGGAGACCGGAGACGTTACCGTAGGAGTAAATCATATGTTGGGGTTGATTCTGGGAGCAGACCTGTGAATAAAAAGCAGGTGGTTGTAAACTACTTGACGTTTCGATCAGAGGTATTAGTAATCTTCAGGAGAAAGCCGAATGCTCTTCTTTTTTCTTTTTTTTATTAACAATTCAAAGTTGCCGAGACCAAAAACAGTAATTGGGCCGAAACGTTACTATGGGTTTTAAATTATAAATGACGTTAAGCATGTTGTTTGAATTTTAATCAGGAAAGCAGGGAACCAGTGTACGATCAGTACGCGTCACATGACATTTTGCGTGGTAAACCGTTTTTTCCGACCAATTAAACGGTTAATTAAATCAAAATGTGCTGTGGTGTTTTTTATATATCCATTTTTTATAACTGTTCAAATTAATTAACTGATTTAAACAACTGTTCAAAATTTGTTTATTGGAAATGAATGATGAATTGAATTAAAAACAGCGAAAAACATGTGTTTCTTATCAGGGGTTTTTTATGCATGAACATTCTTGGCTTATTCCGATTGCTACAACCGAAATAAGCAACGTTTATAGAGTCTTTTAATGCTATCTTCTCGTCTCAGACAGTTTTTTTTTACCTTTAAAAACTTTATTCTTATTACATATTGCAGTTGCAATGCAAAAACAGTCGGATATGGATAATTGTGTTAAAGCTTTCATTGGAGCTCTTCCTTCACAGTTTTATTCCGTGGCTTGGGTCACGTCAAAATCAATCCGAATGTGCAACGCACATCTCGAGTCCAATTATATCTTCAATTTCAGAATTGTCATGGGTTAAAAACAAGTAGTGCCCGTGTGTAAATAGGTCGGAGCGCCCCCGGCACCACTATCTGCTAACACAGTCGTAGAACGAGAGTATTACATCAGTGGTTTAGTTTGCTGACCATTATTATTTAGGGGGAAAAACAATCTTCGATCCGGCCAGTTAACCTAAAAACCTAATCATTGAAATTGCCACTGCGATTCTATGTAACGTGTTTCTGGACAGGTTTTCAATTTTTTAATTTGATAATAGAGTTATAGTGAAATATTTTTTATTGCAATTTCTTAAAGGGCGGACAGTATCACGGTTGTGCTATTATATGAAACTTTAAACTGCCGCTGGATGAGTGCAGAATAGATAGAATTCAGGTTGTGACGTAAGCAGACTATTAGATGTTCCGTGTTTGAAGGAGTGAACATTAACTTGCTTGTTCTTGACGGAAGAGGGCGCTTTGGTGAGAAGTAAACATGACGTAAAGTTTTTTAAAAATTAATAAACAAACCTAAAAAAAAAAAAACATTTGCAAAAACAATTTGTCTCGTTCTCCGACAACATTTTAGCATAAACTATTCCGTAATTGTTTTTTAATTTTTTTTAGCTGTTTTAATTTTATTTGAGTAATTTATACACATATTGTAAACTATAATCTAATATTCTTGAAAAATGTTTAATTTCGACTATTTTGACATCTTGGTGAGCGGGAATTTTTATTGTTTTATTGGGGATTTTTTGTGGGGTTATTTACCGCCTCTCTTGAAGGAGCTGTGTCTCATTTACTGTTCATTCGTTACTTGTAATTGTCCAGCGAGAAGTAAATAAAAAGAGAGAACTTTGAACCGGCTTTAAAAAGTTCCCGGTTTCGGTTCGGTTCCAATCGAACGCGACGCTTCCAAAGCCCCGAGGGCTCACTTGACCACGTACCATCACCCACGAGTGGTTTCTGAACAATGAATGTTGTAAGGGTTAAGGTAAATCCCTTAGCAGTACACCCGATCTGAAATTCAAAGCCTTACCGTCTTGTTTAGAACTTCTTAATTAATAGTCTCCATTAAATAACAAGAGTATTGGGGCTGGATAGCTCAGTTGGTTGAGCGCCGGCACGTTATCCCGGAGGTTACAGGTTCAAGTCCCGCTCTTTTCAAATATTTTTTAATCAACCCCAAATCTCCATTAATATCAGAGACTTAAAATTTCAATGGGAGGTCAGAGACAATAAACTATTTTGAAGGAGACTAATTCATAGAGTAATTTTTTACTGGGATAAAAATAACAGAGAGAGAGGGAGAGACTGGAAGCAGCTGTAGGACAATAGTAACAAAACAATGGACGTGCCCAAATTGGTTGCATAGGGCTACGGCTACGGCTGGGTTGCTGCATCATCATGCATGAATTAGCAATAATACCCTAAGCGACAGTCGTAGCCGTAGCCATAAAACCGGCGTTCTATGGCTGGACCTCCACCGATGTTTTTTGTTTTGGGGTTTTTTTTTTCTCCAAGTAAACTATTTTCTTCACAATAATGACAAGTCTTTCAGATCATTATTATTACAGTAAAGTGCCCAAAACTCCTCTACGATTTCGAATAAACACAATCAAAAATGTACAAACTTGTAGACGTAAAACTGCAACTTGAGCTACGTAGTGCTGAAAATGACTGAGGAAGGGGTTGTTTGTTTGTTTTTGGAGCAGCAAATAATGTCAACGTTCAGGAATTGAAATGTTAAAACGAAATCATACAATTGCAAAAAAAAACTCGTTTTCAGTAGGTAGTTCTAAATGTTTACAAAGCAAGCCAGAGTGGTTTTACTCCATACGAAGCAATAACAAAAACAATTCCTCAACAAGATACACTTAATTGTCAACGAAACCTAATTTAAATTGCTTTAAATGTTTCGTACCTGGCTTTTTGTCAATCTTGAAATGATACGACCGTCTGAAGTTGAGTTTATCTTTATTTTCTTTTACAAACTACGTCAAGTGATATTTCCCATCCATCAACTTTAAACAAATTGGTGATATTTCCCATCTATCAACTTTAAACAAATTGGCCACCTGTATTTGGGTTTTTTATTGATTTTGCGATTTGCCGTTTTCATCTTTGGACACTGGTGTAGCTGAAGCTTTACACATTATGGACGTGTATAGGTAAAACTGTGGAACATTTTAATCGCGGAAATCTCAAATCCAGGAAATTTAAGAACTGTATCTTCCCATCCAGCTTTTCTGTACAATGTGAAAAATGAGCTATTTCTTCGTGGCCTTTTTGTTGAAGACAGTCAAAGCATACTCACCGAAACGTCGATTGTCCTAATCCACATAGTCTTTTTCCGAACAAGACTTGTAGGCGCCATAAAGAAAAAAATAGCGCCGACAATAAAACAGTGACTTACTGACAGAAGTTAAAAACGAACACCTAGACCATGTTATTATCAAACGACCAAATAATACTAAGTGATCATCACAAAATAACCGAAACAAAATAGACCGAGATTGATTTTTGTTCTTACCGTTGTACGCTTGTAAGTTCCTACCGTCACTAAGCACAAAAGTACTGCCGAAGCAAACGGCCAAGATTACCAGCAGACAGCACTTCGTAAACCACTCCATTCCGTCAACGATCGTATACAGGATTCTGCTTGAAAGGAATACAGACAACAGTAGGTGAGGGCTATATACAGGCATGCGCTGTGTGTGGGTGGGCGGTACTTAAAAATACACCTGCGCAGTGAGGCTGCGCGGTGGGATCAAGCCCACGCCCTCAACGATGGGATTGAGCAACCTGGGTGACTATTAGGTGGGCGATATGAACGTGTCCGGAAATTATAAGTTTATGTCACCTCGATTTGATATCGACATCATCCGTGACCGGGGGAATTTTTCTCGGGGAATATTCTGAGAAAATGTTGATCTTTTTTTTTTTAACGGCCGGATATGACAGGAGTGGACAGCATAATCGGTGCACTGTTAACATAATTATCTTGAAGTTAGACCTTCTTTGTTTGTTCTCTTTCCTTTTGGGTGGGGTGTTTTTTTGAATCAGCAGTGGTCTGCAGAAATAGACATTGAAGTTGCTGTCAATCAGATATCAGATTGTTGCTGTTGTCGTTGAAGTGGGTTGCTTAGGACTCCATCAAGTACTTCAACAAAAAGTTGACGTACTTTGGAGTATTTTGTACTTTTCCAACTCGACACAATCTGGTGACCTTTCTACCGTAAATAACAACCAAAGAAGAAGCAATCAGTAACAAATAATTAGCGTCTGCATTTCCCTACCTCTCTAGACGAGTATGTCTTCACGAGAATTACGAACACCTTCCTCTTTGATCAAATGTCTTAATTTTCTGCGTTCTAATTTTAGGTTACTGTTTCTTTTGGTGGTTAGGGTGGAGTATAGGTTAGTTTAGTGTCTGAGTGCGGGATGGTGTCCTGCGAGTTGATGGCCTACGGGGCCCAGGCCCATATAAAGTATGGGTGAACGGCACGCCTAGTCAGACAACAACGCACTCGTCCATTAGCGGTAGGAATCAAGACTCCATGACCACTAGTTTCACTTCCCTGGGGGGTTTTTGGGGGGTAGTTTTATTTGTGGGTTTTTTTCGCTGTTTTTATAGAATTATGCTATTGTAGAATTATACTTCTTGTTGAAGTACATTTATCCACCTTTATTCTGGCTTTTGCTTTGGGTCGCTTTTCATCTTGTTGATGTTTTCATCAGGTCCCTGAATCCAAGGATCGGAAATCCGAAGCAATTCTGACCCGGCAGTGTCTACAAACCTACAGCAGTGATATCTCCTTTACTTTGCACCATACTGGCAACCAGTTTGAATGTACCTGAGACAACAGCTTCCAATCAGATTTGACTTACACTCCATACGTGAATTCAAAGTAACCTTTTTCACCTCCCCTCCCCCCCCCCCCCTAAATAACATCCTAAATGTATGCATTGTTTTATTTGAATTCGATCCATCAACTATAGCCTGCAAAACAGAGTCTGTCTCCTACAGAGCACTCCAGCGTCATTAAACGGTTAAACTTGTTGCGGGGTATCTGCGTACGTCAGTCCAAAACGTCTTCTCAATTCATTCATAAGAAAGATAGTCAATGTCGGATTGGCGATCTCCTTACTCGTTCTTTTGACTGTCAGTTTGATTCTCCCCTTGATTCTCCCCTTGAAGAGGTGGGGGTGAATCAGTGAGTGATGACGGCATGCTTGCTCCGTTCTCGAAATTGAGTCGTCCCACATTGATCAATCAGAGGCAACATGCTGGCGCCGCTTTGCTAAGTTGGGTAATAAACGGAGTCGAGCTCCGGCAGATGACGGTACTCGTCTGTCTTATTCTAAGATTATTAAGTCCAAAAGAAAAATTTACATTAAGAGCCTTAGCAACTTTCAGCCGTCGATCCTAAACCCGAAATGATCTTAACATGTGGTTATGGTTTTAAAGAATTGACCTCCCAGACGTTTTAAAGTATCGGGTTTTTTTTTGTTTTTTTACAGATGTAAACACCTTAGATTCTGAGTGTTGAGGTGGGGGAGGGTTAAGACAAAGTCAAGATTTTAAAAATTATCAAAAACTGATTAGTGTCAATCCGAAAGCTCACTTATTATACCAGTGCCGATCCTCTGCAGAAATATGACTGTCTGGAAAAACTGTCAAAGTTGAGGAAATAGCATTTGGAGACGCTCAAATCACTGTCGTTGCTTATTTCGATTGCAGTCGAAGTAATTCGTGTGTGGTGCCGTGGTGTATAATGCAATGTGCCCATTATGTAGCCCCAACTATGTCCAAGGCAGGGTGTGCTTTTGGTAAATACTCCAGGAGTTAAATGATCATAAAAACGTACTTACTACAGAGCACTCGAGAGCTGTTGATGTTATAAAACATTGTTAGAAACGACCCCCTTTGAAGTAATGCAGTTTTGGAGGAAAGAGGTAATGTTTCAACAACACAAATTTGAATCTGAGAAACTGAGTGCACACAATTCTATGCAACAAGGGTGTTTTTTTCTTTCAATATTTTCCTGCAACTTCGATGACCAATTGAGCCCAAATTTTCACAGGTTTTTTTACTTAATGCATATGGGAATACACCAAGTGAGGTTACTGGTCTTTGATAATTAGCAAAAGTATACCGTGCCTGTATGTATTTATCCCCGTCATATTAACAAGTTGGTATACTTACCAAAGGTATTAATACAAAATTGTATTAATACAAAGGTATTAACACAAAAAATGGTATTAGGATTTTAAAAATGTATGTTAAATTTTAGTCTTAAAGTTTACTGATTATGAAGTTCATACTAGGACAACTTTGTCTATGAATTTATTCCCTCTGAAATGAAATCATATTCGTGAAAACTGTATCCGAAACCTCATTAAAAAAACGCAGCAGTTGATTTTGGTTGTTACAACCAAAATTTAGGACAGTGCAGTGTGTACATGCTGAAAGTTGGGCACGGTTTTTCACTATTTTCCCCTGACTCACACAACGGATTAAGCCCAACTTTTCACAGGTTTGTTATTTTGTGTATGATGGGTGATCACACAAAACAGGAACAATGTCTGTAGCATTTTGTTTGTCAGCTCTACCAAGACCAAGACCAATGCACAGGGCTCTTCTATGATACCAGTTCACCAATAACAAATTAATCCAACCATTTCGTTGGCCTTGCAGTGTTTATTTAAGCAATTTTAGACGACAAGAGTTAAATGGGGAGACATTGCAAAGCTACGTTAAGCCCCATGTCTTACACAGGCAACACGATGTCGCTTTTCAGAAGAATGTTTAGAAATTGGCTTCATGGTCAAATTTACCTTTGCGATCTTCTCAATTTCCAATTGATTAGAGTCCTTCTGAAGACTATTTCCGAATAGATATAGTCCTTATAAGTTATAGGAAACAATTTCTAACAAAATATTTAGTGGCCTGATGTTTCAACCCTACAGCAGAGTCTTTCTCGAAGGCTAAAATGACAACACACGACACAGGTACATTGGTGCAACAAAAGCAGTCAAGTGGAAATAGTAATAGAGATGAAAGCACAGAGAAAAAAATTAGGGTGGAAATTACAAGTCTCTAACCCCATTTGAACGGTGTAAAATGTCACTTTGTTCGATATTAACCTTTTTGTCAAAATTCAAAAACATCAAATGACGTCCCATTTCAAATGACGTTAGCTCATTTCTAAAGTGCGTTGGAAAGCTTTTTTCCTGCTCAGAAATAATGACATAGATCACAAAAAATGAAAAAGATTACTGTTGTTTTATTTTATTTTTTCCCCGATATACTTATTTGTTAGAAGTAGTGTCTGGATGATATTTGCAACCCCAAGTGTTGGATACCGTTGGAAAGCTCTTTTCATACTGATTCCAGACATGCTTATATTCAATTTGAAAGATACAACATTTACTCCTTCTAATCTTGGAAGTGTGTTTTTGGTGTATTTGTAACATCAAGTGTTGGATTTTTTGGGAGTTCTCCGACTAAAAGGAAAAACTAATTCCCTTAATGATGGAATTTTTTTTAATGTTTGTATTTCCATACGAGAGTACTTTTTATATTAAATTCACAATCGCCAAATCTATGCTCCAAAAAGTACTACCATTCGTCTGTAGCTATAGAAAACCAAAATGACGTTTTGACACGATTCATCATTTTTCCTTGAAAATCTGTACCCCCAGCGTGACTCATTAACTTGAGATCTGTTGACATTGCGATATGCCACATTTTTATACCCAAATACCATTTGTAAATGTCAGTTTATATCGAATCCACTCGGAATATTGTCCTTTTTTAAACATCTAGTCGTCGAAAAGGAATGCAGTTTGTATTAACTACCGGAACATGTGGGGGGAAAAATTAGCTTTTGCATTCGTGTTGCTGTAATATTTATTTTGTATGATAATTTTGTATTCATGTATTTGTTTATTTAGTAAATTTTCATCATTTTCCCACTTTTTGTATACTATTTTTCTAGGTCCTACTTATTTATTTGTTTTCTATTGTTTACATTTTGGTTTTGTTTGGATTACTTCTTTGTTCATCTTCTTGCACTTTTTATTTGTTTTTGTTTGCTTTGGTTAAATAAATATGTAATAATAATAATAACAAAAATACACATATTTTCAAGTGTTCCTTCATTTAAAATTGTATCGGGGATAAATAACTTCATCTCGTTTTACCCTTACACCGATGTGTGTAAAGCACTACTCTGTACTTTTCCGAGTCTTGCGGAACAAACAAAAAACTCACAAGCATATTACTTGGGTTCTTTTATTGTTTTAGAAATCTTGTGATAAACAAAGGAAGAGATCAAATCAAACAGAATCTAATCCACTCCCTCCCTCTGTCGATAGGAAACCACGCCCACATTCCTCGGTGGCTATAACACACTATGCCGGTACAACGACCAGTTATTATTAAAAGGCACTGTGAAGTATACGGCACTTGTAGTCTACAGTGCTAAGTCAATACCTGCAGTTTACATTTGAGCTTTTTTACATATTTGTTTCCCCTACTTTACGATGGGCAAGCATGGAGCACCATTGATGTTTTCATTTCATCTCAAAAAGCTCAACGCAATCGAGTGTTCGACAAGAGTGTGTAATAACACCTTGGACAGCTAGCTAGCCACTTAACATCGAGTGCGTTCTGAAATTGCTCATTTCCTACGATCTGTTCAGTTTTGTTGGCGATTGAAAAAAAAAAAGTATGAATGGTAAATGGAAAACAAAACGATTTTTAATGGGTATATCTTTGTAATTACGCCAAAAATTTATGAAAATAAAAAGTTACCTGGTAAAGAGAACTGGAGAGGTTTTGATAATATAAAACATTGTAAGAAACGAACCCCCTTAGAAGTAATGTAGTTTTCGAGAAAGAGGTATTTTTTCACCCGAAAATTTGAATCTGAGAAAGGCTTCAGGCATGAAGCCTTTCTCAGGCATCTGAAAGCACACAATTCTATGCAAAGACAAAAGACATTAGAACTGTACCACACGGTACATTTAACCGTATAAGAGCAAAATAACAATTGTACATCATCAAACAAGAATTTAATCATAAATGAACAAAATGGTAACTTATTTCTATTTTTATATTTTTAAAAGTTTGAATGAAGTCGTTGTTGACTTAAAATTTTGAACGCTAGTTAGTCTTTTTTACGGGCAAATAATAGACTGATAAAGTCACTTGAGTTCATTTTATAAACGCCCAGTTGTTAACATCGCCGTAAACAATGCCGTACCACTTGAGTGGGAGACTATAGCCAAGTGAGATTTTGTGTTGTCATTTCGCAATGTAAATATTTTTCAATGAAAATAGTGCAGATCGTTTTCAAATAATTGTCTCGTTTTTGGTCATGAAAATATTATTGGTTTTGTTGGCAACGGAACAATGTATATTTTACGCAACGCTGTGACGTTAAATCGCTTCAACCGTATGTAAGGCACGTTGGCGTATCGCAGCACGGCCAGTCGAGGGTGTTTTTTTTTTGTTTTTTACCAGGCTCGTATCTAAAAGTGACATCAGTGAAGGTCGAGGAAAGTACAAAATTGTCCTTAATCGGTGAAGCTCCTGAAGTAAGTATGGCTTTAAAAAATACCTAAAGAGCTTTTGCAAAGAATGTTGTTTTCTCTGCCAGTGTGTCTGGAAACAAAAACAGTCTAAGAGGAATCCAATCTGCAGTCTATGCTCATAGATTTTACTTTACTGTTCTGGGCATGCGTTATTCTAAACAAAACAAAAGACTGCGGGTAAATTACTAGTGGCATTATTTTTAGTCGTGAAAATATTTAGCCCCCCCCCCCCCCCCTTAAAAAACTATTTATATTCCCTTTTGTTATTTTTGTTTGTTATTTTTTATTAGAATCGTTCATTAGTTTTCAGGAAACAGATCGTGCGACAAACATGTTTAAATACTCTACATTCCAGTTTTGTGCGTGTTTCACTTATTTGTATTATTGTCATAACCCTAATTGATTTATTATTTTTGCAGTGAAGGGTTTATATTTGAAAACAAGTCAACAAATATATAATTGTATTCTAGTTTGACCAATTTGTGGCCCTTCTCCTCGTACAAAAATTATTAGACAGGCATTATTCTGTCTTAAGTCGGTAAATATATACACTCACACTGACTTTATTGTCACGGGTTCATACAGAGAAAGGGGTTGGTTTGTTTACCGGAATAGCCTTTACCTCTTTACAGGTACTATACAGAATTGGTAGAGATGACAGAATTGTCCTATAAAGAGTTCATGTTTTGTGGGATCAACCATATACTGGAAATAACAAACCTGTGTGTGACAATGTGGGCTTATAACTCCGTTGTGTGAGTCAGGAGAAAATCAGTGAAAGATCATGTACAATTTGTCAGCGCGTAAACACATTGTCCTTTAATGTTGGTTGTAACCACCCAAAATCAGGTGTTCTTTTAAGGCCGGTTTATAGTCGGTCGCGCGATTGTCGTGCGATGGAAATCTTGCGCGCGATCCTAAGACTGAGGCCTAAAAACTGGGTTTTTTTTATGACTGCGCGTCAAGATTTCCATCGCGCGACCATCGCGCGACCGAGTATAAACCGGCCTTAAGGCGTTCAAATGTGTAGTTTTCTCGAATTTCAGAGGAAAATAGTTCACAGAAAAATGGTTGCAGTATGAACTTCATAATTGGTAGGCTTTCAGACCGAAATTAAACAATTACATTTGGGTTTTTATCTTTACTAACCCTGTAGAATACCTTTAAATGTTATCTATTTATCAAAATATGTCACCAGAGGAAGAACCTAAATGAGCAGCTTCATTGGGTTTAGATTTCTTTCTTTTATATATCAAAAGATAGATGTCCATTTTGTATTTCCATTATTTAATCAATTTTCACAGAGTGCACAGAGCAACAAGTGTATAACTCAAGTTTATCATCGCCACGGTATGTCAGTCACAAGAGCTATTCGCCTCAAGAAATATAAACAAAATAGTCCAGGTATTCATTTTTTATGAAATAAAATAAAAAAAGATAGAAGAATAAAAAAGCACGATGTGCAAATCCTTTCGAAGTGGAAATAATGAATCGCGCCTGCGGTTTACATCCATTAACCCAATCACCCTCCGTGGATTCATGCTTTAAGGATAAACCATTTATTACTTTATTCAAGCTCTTCCCTCTCGTCTGCCGGAGGTGGTAGTCTAAATTGAAGGTGGCATGGCTGAGGACAGAAGAAGAAGGGAAAAAACACTATTGCTCTTGCACAATTCTTGCCTCGAAATCGTTCTTATCTCTTTTTTCCGATTGCTGATGTGACAGTGAAGAAAAGCCAATCCGGATATCTATCTTCAGTGTAGATAAAATATCAAGTAGTAATAGCAAAAAATATATTAACTGCAAACAGGATATCTCTCTTTCTACGATCAATAACAGCGATATTTTGATTTCCAAAGGAGATATCTTTATTTGAATGTATAGGTTTTCTGTCCTTTTAGGATTAGAATTAATTTAGTCTTTAAAAAAAAGTGTTTTAATTATGTTTCCTTTAAATATAAACAAGGGTTTTTTATGAACAAAAAAAGTAGCAACATATTTATGTAGCGTTTATATTTAACTACAATGAAATATTTATTTATAAATTGCATAAATAGGTTTTTTTCGGTTGTTTGCAGCAAAAAAGGAGCCCGTTTTACTTTCAGGCGATAGTATCAAAGCTATTTTGTCTTTTCAGTTAAACTGTTAATCAATGTTTACTTTGATGCATGCGAATTTATTTATCACTTATTCATTTAAACATATCACGGCCAAGCGAAACCGGCATTTGGGCGCAACTCCAGATTTCTGTCGACAAGCTGCTTCGAAGCTGAATGCTGTTCGGATGGATTGTTTGAATTGAAGGGTTATCTTTTTCGATCACATGACGCTGAAGAATATTTGCTCACTTATTAAGCGAAATTGGGTGTCTTTTTTTCTACTTTCAATTTTTGGCGAAATAGAATATCTTGACGTTTAAATTGTCCGCTTAATTGCAATAAAGGACAGGGAATATCTACAACAAACATACACCCACTTGCACTAAAATGATAACAACAAAAAAACAATATTATTGCATGCAAAATAGCTATATTGTCACGTGCCCAAAAGGGGGCGTAAGGCTGTATGCTCCTTCAAGACACACTCGTTTCTCCCAATAACAGAATGATCAAATAAATGGCACAACTGTTAAATTTTGTTGATGGACTTACGGACACACGAACAACGATAGCAAAGTATCAATTAATAAAGGATATTTTCGTTTCTAAGAATACATCTTTATCAGAAAGAAATGAGTTTAGATTTTTGAAAGGGATATTTGAAGCTGCATTTATAGATCAATAATTTGCACTAAAATATTTTCACTTTGCGTATTTTACACGAACACTGTACAATACTGGCTAACTGATTATGCAATAAAGATATAAAAAGGACTGCAATATATCTACTTCTAAAAAGGTATGTCTGTGTGTATCTCTATCAGTAAGAGATATATCTTGAATTGTATAGACGATATCTCAGTTAAAGATTTTGATAAAAAAATGTTTTCTTTATAATGAAATAAATGGTCTTGGTAAAATGTTTATTTTTTCTAAGAGAGATGCTTCAGTTGTTTGTAAAAGATATAGCTGGTTGTTAATGACATTTATTTGTTTCATATAGGGCTATGCTGATGTACAATCTGATATAAAGTTTGCGTGTATTTCTGCAGATGCTATTATTTGACTTAACGGCGCCACGTAAAAGCATCATTCAATCCTAACTACGGGTTACTTATTCACTGTTCATTCATCTACACGGAAACTTAAAGCATACTTTGTGAAACAGCTTTGTCAAAGATGACAACGCTGTACCCCGCCTTTAAGACCAATCAAACGTATAAGTTTCTAATCGTAATGCTCTCGAGTCAGCCGTCTTATTCCCTGACTATAAAAGGTTTTATAAGCGTACAATGCTCAGCAGGATAACCAGACTCAATTGCTCCGTTTAAAGGGGGTAACCTAACTATCAAATTGTCATGAATTTGTGTTGAGTTAAAGGAAGGGGCCGCACTCCGTTCCGTGTTTTATTTTATTTATTTATTTATTTTTTTTTTTTTTTTTGGTATGCCATGAATGAATGTATGATGATTTTTATATCATTGCATTGGTAACCTTCACTGATCCACTGAGCAAGTATAAGCATACAAAGGGTGTAACAAAATGATAGTCGTGAAAAGGGGAAAAGAAGAGGCTGCCTCAAAGATGTCTGACCGGTTGTGAACAATCTTCCAGCCGGTGGCAGTTAGAATTAAACGGGGGGGGGGGGGAGACTACACGGCTTTTGACGCAGGTGTTTTTAAACCATTTTTTCTAACGAGCATCTTGGGTATTTTACGTAAGACCTAACCATCTGTTTCGACCTTACGACTGCGTAATACAATTTCTTTGCTGCTTTTTTCTTATTTAAGAATGCTTTTTTTTCTTCTTCTTCTTCTTCTTTTTTGCATAATTTAAGGCACTGCATAATCACGAACGAGCGTGATCAGGTAACACGTCTTTTGGGTTTTGAATTGTAAAACAAGGTTTGTAATAAAACATGTCAAACAAGAAATGGTCGCCAACAATAGAAAGACGCAAGACAAGATGTTTATCCTTACAAGGTTTTTTTTTCCCGTCTGCCTTCCAAATGTTTTTCTTTTTCGGTTCCTTTCTTCACGCAGATACCATTTTGTCTAATAATAGTGGGTCTTTTCTCCTGAAGACAAGAAGATACTGATCGAAACGTCGAGTTCTTTTTGGATTTGAATGGTTTCCTCGACTGCCAATTTGAAAGTATAACCCAATGAACGGTCTCCAACAAACGAAAGGCACCAGAAGAAAAGTTAATACTTGCAAGTTCATGAAAGGTGTTACTTTTTATTCATTTTGTTTATATTAGTACTTTTTTTACACGGAAATAAACTCGTCCGAATTGCGGTTGTACTCCTAATCCGTCGTGTAAGTCAGGAGAAAATGTTGAAAAAACCATGCACAATTTTCATCATGTAAACACTTTCTCCTTAATTTTGGTTGTAACAACCGAAATCAGCTGTTGTTATTTTTCTTCGTTTTTCAGGTACAGTGTTCTCGAATATGACTTCATTTCGGAGGGTAATATTTCACAACAAGATTGGTTCTAATAATATAAACTCATACTAAGTAAGCCTTTCAGATTAGAATTAAACAACGATGTTGTGTATCCTTAACTAATCCTGTACAATAACTTTAGTATCTACGTTGCGTGGGAAAATGTTAACATTGTTTTTCTTCTTTTGTTAATGAATCAAGGCCTTTAAAAGGTGTAAGACCCATTAGTTTCTGCATCACACTTTGCCAAACTTAAACAGGTATTAACATTTCTACCTTTTACTGACAGAAGACGATCTGGAATTTCGGCTGAGAGAATAAGGTGCGTATAGATTTTCTCTCCTTTTGGAAAAGATGGTGTGAGATTGGATCTTTTTAAGATGCACGCCCCCTCAATATCTCACTTAGGATAAAAAGGGGTGAATCGAAAGCTTCAAAAAGGCCAAACCATTCGTCAAATCTTATTTTTAAATCTAGTAAGTGGTCCGCCTTGATAATACACAAAACTTATGATAATTTACTGGTGAGAGGGGGAACAAAATAATGACAAACTTGGTCGGTAATTCGTAAGATCGTGTTTTATTCGAGTATGATAATTTGTTGGTTCGTTTCATCTTGAAGGTTATACAGGATTGGTTTACGGTTTAAAAAAAAAACATAAGTATTGAATTTTAGTCGGGAAGCTTACTGACTATGAGATTCATGCTAAAACATTTTTTTTTCTGTGAAATATTTCCGTCTGAAATGAAGTTATAATTCCAGAAAGCTGTATCTGAAAACCCTTTTTTTTTAAATGCAACAGCTGATTTGGGTTGTTACATTGTCTGCGACTATTTCGTCAGCTCTACCAATCCTGTGTAATTACTTTAATTCTCCCCTTTTTGTTTAGGAGGATTAAAATCAGGTTTGTTTTTTTCGGTCACCGGGCGGCCTGGGAGGGTGAATATTCCTTAGTTTACTTACTTTTCGTCTTGAGTTTTTGAGACGTGGAAAAAATACTTTTAAACAACAACTTCTGACGGTTTACCTAAGTACACGGCACGAACTACGGGATACTGTTTATGATAATAACTGTCTTAAACAAATCGTTTTAAATTTAAAAAATATAAAAAATAAGCAGCACCTGCCATTGTACTCTTGTAATGTCTTTAGCCCTTAGTAAAGGATGATAGAGCTGATCGTTTTGTATGCATCCTCGACTCAACCGAACCAAATACGATTACTGGCAAATTCTTCTCGCAAAGGGACAAGTTAAATGTCTTTCATTTTTCCTGAAGACGTATAAATGCAGTGTTTTTTATTGGTAGCGCACGGAGGCAACCATCTTGGAGGTTTCAACCCCCGGGCCTACGGTCGGGTGACGAGGCGTTAGGGGAAAGTAGCTTGGATGTCTATTGATCTACAAAAGCGGAACCGTGTGGAGAGGTCGCAAAATAAACACTGTCGTGTTGGCTTTTTTTTATTCGGAATAACATGAGCTTAGGTTTGGAGTGAGGGGTCGGGTGAATTTCACACGGCGGGTGCTGACGGGTTTTTAAGTCAATTATTCTAATTCTAAACCCGCCTATTTTGTACGAAATGCGCTCGGAACATTTGTGTTACCATTTTATCTAAGGATTGTTAGTTCGTTAGAAATTGTTAAGGGGCTCAATTTTTCCGGTAATTTTCGACAAAATATTCTTTTGAACAACTGCAATAATTTATTAGTTTTTTATTTATTTATCTATTTATTTGTTTTTCATGTATTAGGCTATGTTTATTAATTCACTTAAATGCTTTGTTTTGAATGTATACTTTCATCTGCAGGGATTTTGTTATGTGGTCGCTTTTTGTTCTATGCAATATTGTCCTTTTTGTATCACTACCAACTTTGTTAAAATTTCCCAGGCTTTTTGTTTGTGGTTATTTCATTTCGTTTTCCCCTTTAGTTTTTATTCCGTTCTTTTTTCTCAATTTCGACGATATGGCTCAAATGCCATCTTTTACTCGTTGTTCTCACCGACTATGACCCACCCACCGATGACGACCCTACCCCCGTTTAGTGGGTCAATCGCTGGTATCGACCGGTCAAGAGTGGCCACGATAATCGCTTGGTTGGTTACGGGAGTCGCCGTCCCATGTGCCCGCATACCGATCGGGGGACCGAATCCCCTCGACCCGGGCGAACCACGCTGCCGGCCTGTCTGACTTACAATTCACCGTGGTAGCATTAAAAGTCAGTTGTTTTTTTGAATGAATTTCTTGAGAAACTTAAGAAAGAGTGGTCGAGAAATTATCCAAGACTGAGGTCCAACCATCGCAGACGTTTGAGATCAAGAGCTGAAGGGTTGTTTTTCTAGAGAAAAGGCCGCTTCTGTAACAACCGGCGTTTCGATCACTGCGCTAATGGTCTTCATGGACAAGACAAAAAACTGATCAATGCACTAATGAAACCGTCGATTCAAACAAAGACGTGCTTTTCTCATATATTACCCGCGTAATTTTGCCTCATCACTTTTATAATTTACCCTTTTCTGTAGCCTTTGCAAATCCCAACTGAATGATTCTACCATTAACGTTGAAGGGGAACAAACTCTGGTAAAGAGCTAGAAAATACAATTGCAGAGCTTGGTTCAGGTAAAGTCTAAAGTTGGGGACGGGTTTGGAACTACATTCAAGTCACATGGTATATTTATACATGTGGCGATTTGGCCATACCATTATTTTTGGGCTACATTTAGGGTGTGGGCTACATTTAGATTTAGGCTGCATTTAGGGACAGGTTCTGGGCTATATTTAGATTTAGGCTGCATTTAGGGACAGGTTCTGGGCTATATTTAGATTTAGGCTGCATTTAGGGACAGGTTCTGGGCTATATTTAGATTTAGGCTGCGTTTATGGACAGGTTATGTGCTTTATTTAGATTTAGGCTGCGTTTAGGGATAGGTTCTGGGCTATATTTAGATTTAGGCTGCATTATAGGTACCGGGTCTGGGCTAAGGTTGGGGATACATTTACGTTAGGTCTACATTCAGTTAAATTAATGTTAGGACTACATTTACACCCGGTATTTCAGGTCTCGTGCTAATTAGTGCCACACATACGCTACTACTCTCGACAAACCCAAAACAACAAAAGGACAAGTTTATACACATCAACTGGTCTATTGCACCAATAAGTAACCAAACAGACACAATGTAATGTTTCAATCAATTAGATTACTGCGACATCCGTTCACCACCTGATACGTGTTCATTCGAAGGCCAGCCGATGGTTCATTTTATAAAAGGAGAAGAATATACGCGTAAGTTCCCGTTACTAGATTTGGTCATGGAGATGCTACTTTCAGTAAACAATTCCACGAATTAAAAGAGTTAGCTTTGTTTGTTCTGCAGTTATTCCCTCTTTAACCGTGAAGAAATTACCCGAATCAACCATTTTATGTATTGTTACCGCGAATACAAATGCTTATAAGCATGCAGTAGTGCATTAGGGTTACCAGACAGGTTTTGTCTATATGCGTTATTGTCTCTATGCGTTATAGGTAACCTAGCTTTCAAGTACTAATGATTTTTAATGAGTTAAAGTTACTAAACGGAATTCTTAAGGATAAAAACATCATTAATAATTTTAGTCTGAAAGCTTACTGTTTTCTAAAGTACATACTATATAAACATGCTTTTCTGTAAAATATTTTCTTCTGAAATAAAGTCATAATTGTTCTCGAAAACTGTATTTGAACGGCCCCCCCCCTCCCTTAATAAAATAAAAGATTCTGCTGATTTCGGTTGTTACAACAAAAATTAAGAACAATGTGTTTTCAAGCTGAAACTTGTGCCTGGTTTTTCACTATTTTCTCCTGACTCATACAACGGATTATGCTCAAACTGTCCACAGGTTTGTTGCTTCATGTAAATGGTTGATCACACAAAACATGAACACTGTCTGGGACTATTTTGTCAGCTCCACCAGTCCTGTATAAATCCTTTAAATAAACAAACATTATTTTATCCAGTTATACAACACGGAACCAATCAATACTTTCACTGCCTGTACTGGTCATTTTCATTAGAGCATTCATCAGTGAATAAGGAACTATAGCTATAAGGTTCATATTGAAACGCCCACTCCGAACTGATTTTGTTTTTCTTAGTTTAATCCCTGATTTTAATAACTTAAATATACCATAATTAAATCAACTCCAAATGGATTACGTATTTACCGGGATGGTGGTATACCAATGGTTTGGCAAAGAATTAAGGACTGTGGTCATTTTGACTCAACCATGGCCGTAGACGTCTTAAAGGAAATAACATGGAGTTGTATTTATTTTAAAAAGTAGGCCTTAAACTAGTTAGTTTCAATCTGAACGCCCACTGTTGACGAAGACAACCCCCCCTCCAAAAAAAAAAAAATAAAAAATAAAAATCCTCCGAACTACTGCAAGTATGAGCGAAACAATACACATTTACTTGGCGTTTTCTCGATGACGTGGCCATTTTACTTAATTATATTTCCACATATTGTTGTAAGGTGTGTTCAGTGAGCATTCGAAGATCAAAGGTCTGCCAGAAAAACAAATAATTTATTTTAAAAAAACAGTCTGTTCACCACCTCTTCTGTTATTTTCCACATTTTAAACAGATCTCCACATCGCAGCAGTGGCAATAGACTGTGCAAGTCTCGCGCGTATTCGAACATTGGGATCCGTTAAAGCGCGTGAGTTTGTTTCTTTAACGCGTTAAAGCAATGTACGTGGGACCACAGTGGTCCCAAAAATGTTCGAATACGCGCGAGACTTGCACGGTCTATACGTGGATTTTAATTCACCACTCCAGCTCTGTCATTACTCCACGATCGACTACGTGCCAGTCTAACCCCGTCCTCGCTGTCGATACAAGTGACGTTTCATCAATGAACGTCCTTGTGTAGTTTAGTCTGGCGCCGAAAATCAGCTCCGTAATATCAAGTAATTAACCCTCCGTAATGCCCTCTAATTGCTGACTGGTGAGTCCGATTACTTGTCTTTTCCTTGCACAACAATCCTCATGATCGTCGTCCAATGCAACAAGAATCGATACTACTTTTGTACACATTGGAAACCAATATTGTCAATATTTTAGATTTTTTCCCAGCGCAATTATGAAGAAAAAAATCGATCCTGCTAGCTAATAGTAAGACGGTAAAGAACTGGTTTTATTGTTGGGGAAGTTGTAAAGTGATGTGCAGTAAATATAGCTGTTTAGTTAACTTAGAAAAGCCATTCATTACAACCAAGTAATTGGAAGCCACCGGAATTCGTGTTATACAGCGTTGATTCGTTTTAATAAAAATGCTCTTGAGATTTTTGATGTTTTTTTTCTGACGTCATTGATAGAGATTGACAGCCAAAAGCTTGAGTTATATTGAAATAAAGAACAAACGAGGGACAGTAAGTCGTGAAATGTGAAATGTTTAACTATATTTTTATTTATTTGTCCGTCTTCTTGTTTTGTTTTCTCTTTCTTTTCCAAATATTTCCTCACTACTTTGCCAATATTTGTTGTTGTTTTCCTTTTTTCTTCTTATTCTTCTTCTAATGAAGTCGTCATTTTATTTTATTTTTTTATTCTCCCAATATTATTAATTTTTTCCCGTTTTGTTTAATATCTAGTTTTATCCTCTTTCTTTTCTCTTTTATTTTCTAATGTGTTACTGCTGTTATTCTTCTAAGCTTCCCGTTAATGCAAACTATACGCCCGTTAAAACTGAGGCTTGAATCCAACAAAATCGCCAGGCTCCTAATCCCAATTGAGGTTGCAAAACACTGACTGTCGCATGGGGGCACGATGATGATGGTGGCAGCACCCCCGAGCAAAAAGCAAAGGATGACTTCAGCATTAATTGTCAAAGTCAATATTTGCATGTGGCGATCTTTTAAAGAAGCGATTGGCCAGAGCCGTGGTTTGTTAGCGGAACTGTCAGCGGGACCCAAAGATCTATTTAACGGCGGAGCATCTTGGATGAAAGATATGATGAAGTTTAAAAAAAAAAAAAAAAAAAAAAAGGAAGGGAAAACGACGAGGAGTTAAGTCAACAGAGACACTGCAATCGTGGTAAGTGCTGACGGAATGATGCATTAGCCAGCACACGTGGTGTGGATGACAAACCGACTCTTCCCAAGCCTTCCTTCGAATTGAAAACGGGAGGATGGTCCTAGTTAAACTCCACAATCAATGCGCGCAGGAAAACGCTGCGTGTGCACGCATTGTGTCTGCCCACAATCCCGTCCAACTGACAGAGATTAACGTCGAACGTTTTGGCACCGTTTAAGAAAAAAAACCGGCAGGAATACTTAACTAGATCGGCGTTAAGTGGAAAGCATAGCGTATGACATGGTTTTGTAATCAGTTAGTTGGACTGACAGAGTACAGTCAAAGAGACTGAAACCGTTCGTGTTTGTGGACTGGAAAAAAAGGGAAAGAAACAACAACACTGCAAACCGCTCGTTGAACAGCCTTACTTTCTTAGAACGACCTCAATTTATTTTTGGCAACCATGCGTTATAATTACTTCCAAGCCTCTAGAATGTGGAAACGAGGCCTAGCAAAATGTTTGGGGGTTTTTATACTTTTTTTTCGGCTGTGAGTTTGAATCTTACAACACGTCATGTAAACATAGTTCATCACTAGGGCGTGTCAATCAGAAACTTGAAGAAGAAAAAATTGTACAATTGCCTTTAAAAACAAGGATGCATTAATGGCTTCACTCCGCCTCGGAATAATCTATTGTATCCGTTGGCCAAAACCATGAGTTACACTTCCGTGATTAACGGTATCAACCACAAAATGCGTCACTACGGTCTCATAATGTTTGTTAGTCAAACAAAATATATAAAACTAAAACTAAAACTAAAACTAAAACTATAAAACTAAAAACATACTTCAAAATCCTTCTTATAAGTTTCAATTGAAAAAAACAAATTGCCAAATATTAGAATAAACTTGTTTTGTTATTAAAAATGCTAATGTACTATTTGTTTTATTTCTTTATTTGAACTTCGCTCAAGTCTCTACTCGTCAACGTATAACTCAACAGGCGTCGGTAAAAGAAAAGAAAACACAAAAACAGTAGGTAAAATTATTTAATTACGACCATTTGAAGAAATTGTATACAGTTTCAAATTTCCACTATAATGGTAGGCCCAACGACCCATTTACGATCAACCTGTTCCCCACACACTGGCATCTAAACAGACATAGGAAAGCGGTTGTTCCAGTCTTACCCTGCAAATTATTCGGCTCTTGAATACTCTTGTAACGCAAACAAAGGAGCTGAGTTTATTTTGGGGCTACGTTATATTGAATACTTCAATATGCAACCCTGGTTGTTTGCTGTTCGGTTGATAGACGAGCAGTGGTCTTAATTCAAGGCGTAGGTAACACAGTCACGCGCTGGAACGTCTAATAAAAACCACGTTGGTTATACTGCAGAAGAAGAACAAAATTTAGCTTACAGAACTTGTTTAGAATATTGTTTAAATTGCGTGTTAACCACACATGGCTTTGCGTTGACAACACCAATTGTGTAAAACTTCATCTGAAATTTTCTGTTTGACAAAGGCGATTCTTAAAGCTCACTCGTCTCGCAGAATGCGGCGAACCACGCAGGCGGACATGAAGAATCGATACCGACAACCGCTCAAGGTTACTAAATATCCGGTTACAGTTCCGAAACATAATCCGACAATAAATACAAAATCAGTATCGATTAGGGTGATGCTAAAACGATGTGACAGCTTCTACGTCTGCAATGGTCAACACGAAATTACTTTTTGGGGCGTAGAGCATGAAGGGTTTTTTTTTTTGTTTTTTTTTGTCATTAGAACAACACGATTCCATAACAATTTTATTCATTTCCTCTAGGTGTGCGTGAAACAGTTGTAGGGCGACAGTCTTAGACTTTTAGTAATTTATATGCAAATATATATTGGGTAGTGTATGCAAAGAAACGTATATGTGAATGGTGTGACGTAGTTGGTACGCCATTTTGGATCTGGACTTTTGCGTGTGGTTTGTATCTGCAACAGGATGCATAGGCCCTTTTCGAAAACACGGCTTTGAGCTCAGGCTCCGTCCGCCTGATTGAAGACCCATAAGGAAACCGCACGTTTTCTAAATGACGAAGCCTACGCCTAAGCCAAAGCCCAAGCCGTGATTTCGAAAGGACCATAACTTTTTAGCAAATTGAACCTAAAATGGCGGACGTGGTTCTAAGCTCCCTGCTGTTTTCAAGAGAATGTTGGTTCGGGTTGAGATTGTTTGGGGTGTTTGTTTGGTTGTTTTTGTGGGTTTTTGGTGTGGGGTTTTTGTGTGTGTGTTTTTTTTGGGGGGGGTTGCAAGTTCGCCCCAAATGAGGCTCAATCCCACTCTTTGTAAGGGGCTCAATGAAGAAAACATTCAAGGTAAAAGTAGCTGGGGAAGCTGAAGATAGGAATTGATATTCTTCTTTCAAAAAACAGTCTTGTAGGGAAACATGCAACAAGCAAGGGTTTTCAAAGAGATGCAGTACGTGGAATAAAGCTGTTGGAATGGCAATATTGTTCTACATCTCAGCAAAGCAAGAGCGTATGGGTGAGAAGAAGCAGACATGGCATGAACCTTGATTTGAGTTGCAATGGTGTTAGTAAATATATTACTTATGAAAATGTTTCCAATGAATCCAGGATGTATAGGTTCGTAACATCGAGAAGGAAGGAAAGTATAGGCATAGAAAGATAAATTATCATAAAATGAAAAGAGAAAAAAAAACGAAAAGGTCAGAAGCCAGACATTCTTGTGGGTAATTTGGCCTTACCTTCCAGGTGGCTTGAAGTGTATTTACAAAAGTGACATCACACACAAAAAATAGATTTTACCTGCTATTGGCACAAAACCAACAATTTATTATTTTTTTTCCTCAACCTAAAATCAAACTGTCTGACAGTATAAGAATCAGTCAGCCACCTCCCAATGACGTGCACCCTCCTCTCTCCACACCGTAATAAAGGTAAAAAAAAAACGCTCTGCAAAATTGCAGAAAGCAGAAATCGATCCAATCTCACACGCAAGGGGGAAAACCCTATCCGGTTTTGCCAGCCAGCTTCACAGCAGCTGAAAAAATCCAGCCTGAGATTTTCCACGGCGCTGTATATTGAGATGATTTTTTTTGATTTATTTTTTTTTTTTTTATCTTGCAGCACGTTAACAGTCCGCAATGTGGACGTCGTGAGACATCATCTGACATTTAAGATGCTTTAAGAATCCCGGGAAAATCAAACCAAATTACAGTGTTCCCGTTTACCCTTGGGCTTAGCAGAGACAAAGAAATGAAAAGTGGTTGTGTGGATGCCACCCCCTTAGTTTTTATTTGTTTTATTATTATTTTTATTTTATTTTTCAAAACAACGTTTTCCTAGAAATGTGTTTTGTATTTTAAGAATTAGGAAATGAAAAATGCTTTCAAATTGCGGTTTCCTTTGATAATGCTTTATACAAAATGTGTGTGAAAGATGGGTGGGCTCCTACTGTTTGAGACAATATTGTGCCTAATTTCATAAAGGCTGTCAGCAGACGGTTTCAGCTCACGGAATTTACTAAGCAGAATGTCTAATTCATAAACACTGCTAACCGTAAGCAAGGCCAAAAAGCACACAGTGGCGCAACAATGCATATCCTGTCAAATCTTCCCCATCGTTTATGTTTGCCTAATAACAGACCTTATGCATATGACGTCATTATAGTAGGGCGCCTTCGTCTAGCGGTCAAGAGGACGTCGTTCATTGGCCAGTCATGTGCGCCGTGCGTATACAAATCTGTGCGTTTTCCATTGTTTCATCATCGTTTACCTCTAAGATGGCGGCTGTATGACGTCAATGCACAATGTCCATTGACCCCTTGCGTATGACGTGACAAGCCCAAGACAGTCCCCTCACTTAGGTCAATAAAGAGCTATCGTTGGGTGAGAGTCTTGCGCAGCGCGTACACGCGTTTTCGTTGTTTGACATCAAAGATGGTGGCCAATGCAATTTCTTGTTCTGGCACAGCTTTTTTTCCAGGCAGTGTACGACTTTACGTAAAGTCGTGTTTATAATGATGAACAGTGCAACATATCAAAATGTCTAGAATTTGTTCTCGTTTTTTACTTTTATTATGGCGATAATGTTTTGGTTTTTAGTGTTAGTGTTGTGCCTTTCTGTTTTGTGTTAGTGGACGTCCACGGGTCGATATTCTGTGCAAAACCAAAAGGGCGCTCACCACAAAACCCATGGGCGAACATAATCCCGGGTCGACTAAGATGGTCGTTTTTTTATTTTAAATTTTGTTGTTGGATGTGGTTATTTATTTATTTATTTTTTTTACGAACAAAATCTCATTTCTTGTTAGCATAAACAATCCATTTGCAAAACAGCGTTTCTGGTTTGCAAGTTTCTTAAGGCGTCCATTTTTCCCGGGAGTTTTGTTTCATAAAATAACAGACCTGAACAATATCAAAAGGCCGGCGCCCCGACCGACCAGAATTTTTTAACACTGCACAGCTTAAAAACACACAGTTGTTGTCTCAAAAAACGGGTAATGAAATTTGTCCAAACACAACCGCTTTTACAAGATTTTCCCACCGGTGGCTTGGGCATGGCATCAGCGAGTTTTTAAAAAAAATGTCTGCGCAAGGGTTCCTCTCTAAGTTGAAACCTGCTCGCTTCACCTGTGGACGTTTTCACACTTGCACGTGTCAAAAGCAGCGTTCAAACATCTGCCCGTGGTGCCATAACCAAGGCCAGGCACTTTGTCCCCTCTGTAGTTTTTGTATCTTCTCTGTATGTGCATCAAGTCCCCTGCCTCTTTTTGTTGCATTATAGGTACACTGTACGTGGATTAAGTTACGCCCAGTAGCGTTGTGTAAGCAATGTTACGTCGTTGATTGGAGGTGTTACCTTCCCATTGATGCGGACACGTCGTTGTTCATACATCGAATTTGCTTTTCCGGAGGCGCGAATATAAACCTTCCAGCTCTTTCACGCAATTCTTTCCACGTTCGTCCCCCGACTTGGAGCTTGCTGTAAAGCTAGAGGTTACAACCGTAACTGAATACGGTTAATTTACTTCCTCGGAATCTCGGATTTGTTTTCTTTTGACTCTGTTCTCGCTTCATTTTTCTTCAGTTTCCCAAAGGGTTCTTGGGTGTTGCGATATAGAGAGTAGAGATCGGCTTTGTACGGATTTCCAGTGTATCTGACATCGTCTGCAAAGTCCATGGGAGAGGTTCTGCACCTTTCTTATTTCAGATTTTCTTTCGCCGTCTCTTTGCAAAAGGCAAAACCCTGAAAATTAACGTCTTTCAAAACTATACGCTTCCTTTTTTTAATGATTCTTACACGGTGTTTAGGAGATAGTTACACGGTGCTACCACAAACATTCTCTCTGTTATACTGTTGTCCCATTAATAAAAGTTTTAAACTGCTACTTTAGCAAAACAAACTTGATGGGTATACTTTAGTTTATAATGCGTTTCTTTATCATGTTATTGTAGTTTTGATATTTTTCTTAATTATCGATCTGGCCTTATAGGCCCTAGACTGGTCCCCTGTATTTATCCGCAAGGATAAAGACAGGTACTGGTCTTAAGGCCCAATGATTTCATTGGATACATCACGTAGCGTTGTTTTGTTCTGCGAGTGTCCGTGTGAAATGAATGCTAGGTCAAAGGTATACGTTTGCCAACATCCGGTCTGGCTGGTATCTGGCGTTATTCACGAGCCTCGAAGTGTGACGTCAGATGTTCAGGCTATTATGGGCCCTATAACCTCACGGTTTTGAAAAACTAGCCACACATCTGCCGTTGACGGTGTGTGTCAAAATGATTTGTAATGCACGATGCACTTTACACGAAATAATTTCACAGGATGATCACTATACAATAATACTATCTTTATAACAGGCTTTCTGGTAAAAAAATATTTTTTTTGGTGTCATTTAATACCAAAGTATGACCCTACCAGTCGGTTTTCCATGGCAAAACAGCCCAATTCGAACATTTTGGGTTTTCATATAAAATCATTTCTGGGTAAATTGAGGGCGCTCTTTCCATTTCAAAGTTTTAAAGGCATACTATAAATGTTTTTGAATCTCAGCCACTTTTGACACTTTCGTCCCTGCCCATTTTTATGGCAAAACAGCTTATCTCTGTACTTGCTTTTCTCAAAATTTCCTTTTTTGAGTTGCCAGGGTGTTTTGCCGTGGAAGGGCCGAACTTTTATGTCCCACATACCCGCCTGTCCGGTCACAGTGCATAGACACTGTTCCTGCCTGAACCCATGTACGGCTAATAGGTGCATTGCGATCAACATTCGTTATTTACTGCCTAACAAAGGAATCAACATAAGGAAGCCTACCCCCAACCAACTGTTTACGTTAGGAAAGAGCTGCACAACATTCTCTTTAATTTGAGACATAATTTTGCCATGTTTTCCATCTTAAAGCACTTGAAGAGAGAGTGTATCCTAAAAGAAAGACAACAAGTTCTGGTCAATCTAACGGTTTTTCCCGTTGCCATGATAGGCACTCAGCATGTGTGGGTTCTTCGGGAAATCCCGTAGTGAGGCAGAGAGATATGCTGATGTATAGAGGATAATTTGCAGTCCCTACAACGTAGTTTATTTATTTATTTATTTATTATCATACATAAGTTCCTGACACTGTTCCTCGTGAACGGTACTAGGAAGGGGAAAATCAGAGAGTTGATAATAGCTTTACGAACTCCCAGATAAATGTGTTTGGTTAAATGAATTGTCGTCTTGCTCGTTTGTACACGCAGTGCTTCTTTGTGCACCTGGTACCCCATGTCTCATCCGCGAAATTACATTACGCCCTATTTACTCCCTGGTCACGGCGTCCGAATTAAACGACTTTGGGCTATGACTATACTGCCGTTGGCTACAGAGACAATGCTGACGAATGGGGAATTGCCGTAGCCACTGCCGGTTACCGTTCGTTCGGCCTTGCTGTGTTTATTTCGTTACATAAGATGCGCACGTGGTAATTTTCTAATTGATAACACGTTGATGCGCGTGAGTGCCATCCACAAACTTTGTTCTGGAAGTGAATACATGGGGTGGGCATTCGGTAAAGTAAACGTTGATTAAAGTTGACGACAATTAGTGGGATCAGAATGTACTTCACATTTTTACCGAACCTCTGCAAGTTTTAACTGAAAAAACATCAGCGCAAAACAAGCTTATTGGTTTCGTTATTGTTTTTGTTGTTGACATTTATTGATTTATTTATTCTTAGTTTGCTTGATTTTTTGACGTGATATTTGAAATAATTTAATTTAAATAAGCCCTACATGCTTATGCTTTGAATTCAAGTTAGTCCTTGTGGTTTATTAGTAATTGATAAAAAGCTGCATCCCATATGATCCCTCTGCTGCCACTTCCCAGGTTGTATTTTTAGGTTGTAGATTTAACCTGTTTATTGTTAATTCCATTTTTTCTTAACTCTGTACAAACTTTGTAAATTTGAATGTTGTCAACCTTTTGGTTGTTTTTATTCAGATTAAATAAACCATTAATAATAGTATCTTACACTTGGGCTTGATCTCTAGCTCGGCCCTTCCATGGCAAAACAGCCCAACTCGAAAATTTTTGGTTTTGACATCAGATCATTTCTGGGTAAATTGAGGGTGCTTTTCCCATTTCAAACGTTTAAAAGGCATACTCTGTATGGTTTCTGAATACAACATGTCCTATCTCAGCCTCCTTTTACACTTCCGTCCCATTTTTATTGCAAAACAGCTTATCTCTGTACTTGCTTTTCTCAAAATGTCATTTTTTAGTTAGGCTGTTTTGCCATGGAAGGGCCGAGCTATACTGCAGTTATAGGTTGAATGGCTTCTGACTTGCACCCCGACCCCCCCCCCCCACCCAAAAAAAAACAAATAAATAAATTGACTTCATATAGGAAGACCGACATCATCATGGCTAAAGACAGCTCAGTCGGTAGATCGCTGGCATGTTAATCGCAAGGTTCAGTCCCGCTCTATAGTCAGTTTTTTCTTTGTTCAACCCGAAATTAAAATTTATGGAGTCAGTTCCCCTTGTGGATTGTTACTTACGTTAGTGTTATTTTTAGTTGTAGTTGAAGAAGTAGGCCTAGTATTGATCTAAGAATAACACTCAAGTCGTAATCTAAGAAAGAAAAAAAAAAACTGAATATGCTAAGATTCTTCACAAGTTCAAAACTTACACAGATCCGAGTTCGAGAAAACCGGAAGTCAATTCAAATGTACCGGAAGGTAAAGACAAACTTTGACCAAAGATGTTATAATTAATAATCAATTCAATTGAAAAAGTGAAATTTGTATTCCCAGTGTGCATTAAAAAAATATCCAAATTCAATACTGACAGCAAATTAAAGACAAGTTTTATATTACTAAGCACATATACACAATACGATACCGACACTTCTAACATGAGTTTGGCGTCAATTCTAGTTCAAGTTGACACTGGTGGGGTGCGGTCTGATTTTTCGCAAAGAAGTTTTAACTATAGCATATTGCCAATCAAGTATTAAAGTTGTTTTCAAACTTAAGGCGCGACTGCAGAAAAAAAATCTGCCAACTGATAATAATAAAATAAAAAAAACTTAAGAGAAGACTAGACCCAGAAGCATATACGTGACATTTTGATAATGTAATAAAACAGCTTTGATTTTTAGACAAATTGTGTGCAAAAAAAGTGATATTATTCAATTAATACCGAAGATAGAGTGTTGATTAAATTGAAAAGCTTCGTCCGACCCAGATTTACTTCAGCTTCTTAACAAAGGATCTGTTATAATCTTAGAAGAATAACAAACCAGTAAAATAGTTAATATAATATTGAGTGCAGGGAAATAATCCGTCTAGACAATTATTGTTCATGTTGACTTTGTTGTTTTCAAAGATTTGTGTCAAAAACAAATTATCAAGATTAATTTTGCCGTAGAATCGTAAACAAAACACTTAAAAGGAGTGATTGGCTTCTGGAAGAATCAATTATTTCCCATCCTATAGTTCTTGGTAAACACACCATGCAACTATACATTTTGAAAATGGCATCAAATTATAATATTCGCCTAAAAGACGGGCCACAAGGTTAACTCCAGTTCTGTAAATGCTTTCATTTGTCAATAGATAGAGTCCTTTTGAAAGTGTGGGGGGACAATGCGAGACTCTAACCTCACGGTTAAAATGGTGTCAAATGATGATTTGATTTGATTTGATAACTCTTTCAGAGCGACATTTGAAACATGACGCAACAAACGGTCTGTACATTCCAAAGAATGATTTTTGTCTCAGTCAAAAAGGTTCAAATTCAATGCCGTTGTCGATTGAATATCATCAAAAATCAGGAATGAAGTCTAACATTTTCTGTGCAGAAACAAAATATTTTTTTATGCAGACAGATAATGTTTGGAAAGTGACGTTATTTGACGTTTTGGGATGTTGACAAAATTCGTACTGAAGGGGTATCGAACATAATGGCATTTGACACCGTTTCGAGACTATTTTTTTTTCCATACAGCCTCGGTTTGGTGATACTGATTTGAATAGATGCTAATCTAAAATGGCTGATGGGTGACATTTGTTTGTAGCGAATAGAGCAAACTGTGAAGAATTTATCGCATGTTTGCGTTGCTATGCCTTCTTTGGGTTGACATAATTGTTTAGGTGCAGGGGGGGTTTCTCTCTCTCTCTCCCCCCCCCCCCTCTCTCTCTTTCTCTCTCTCTCCCTACTCTCTTCAGCATGACGGTGTTCATTCCAGTCTATAAATTATCTCCCACACCCGACTCTTAATCGGGTTATCGTAGCAAAGATGTACAACCTGAAATGTGATTTAGGCAGCCGATTCGGGTGAAATTCCGTTGCCATGGAAACTTTGGGGGAAGTGTTGAAACACAAGGAGCCTGTGTGTTTCGCACTTACCACCGGGAATTGACAAAAGAAAATGAATTTAAAAACAAAAACGGAGAAACTTGTTTGATGGAGAAGTCAAACGAAGGATCTCTCCTTATAATGGCTTCTGGAAGTCGGGTTGAATTTTTAACCAAATTATCACAAAGGCATGAAAGGTAGAAATATGAACTTGCATTCAGAACAACAAAAGATTTTACCAAATCTGTTATGGTTTTACATGGAGTTGTTGATGTAATTGTTAACATTGCTTTTAGCGCGTATAGAGGGATCACTCACCTTTCTAGGGACTTCAACTGCAAATGCAAAATGCCCGCCACCCTTCCACCTTGCATAGCTTAAACGTTAATCAAACGCTTGCTTATCCTTAATGTACTTTGTTAGATCTTTCAAAGGAAGTGCTTCTATTCTTTCTTTTTTTTAGTGACCGTCACTGACCTAAAGAAATTATTTTTTATTTTTTTAATCGTATCAATCTCCATTCACAACAATTAATGGAACAAAACCAGTGAAAATTGGTCGTGTGAATTGACCGATTTCATAAGACAACGGTATAGCATTTTGTACCTTGCACTTTAAACAACGCCCGGATCTAAAAAAAAAAAATAATAAATAAAAAATCGACCCGCAATCCGGGTCCCGTGGGACAAGACCAATTTCCGGGTGAGGCTGAACCAGACAAGTGGTAAAAATGGGATTTTAACACGAATTCTGCGTCATTTTGATCAATTTCTGGGTCATTTCTGACACGGATTCCGGTTCATACGGATCCGGAACCGGGTCAGGCCCCACGGGACCCCGCAATCCGAGTCAATTCTGTCCCGGACAATTTGTTAAAGTGAGGTTTCGTACCCTGACGCAAAACAGCAAGCTTGGTCTATAGCAAACAACAATGTGACAGTGAATAACAGTTATGCAAATACTTGATCATGTTTCAATTCAAACTCTGTAATATCGTTATGGCATTACTTGTTCATACCGTACAGGCCTACAACGAAGTAGAAAGACACACTGTCACTGTTTCAATGTTTCATTTAGTTGAATCAGTCGCTAAAAAAATTCTCCGGGTTTTTTTTTTCTGAAACACTAAAGGTAGGGTGATCGAATGGTTTTTGTCAGCGTAGTGCTGATTTATAGGCAGATTATAGAGAAAAAGATATAAGAAAAGTCACATGTCACAAAGTACAAGAAAAGTCACAAGTTTCAGCTGAATACAGTGTGTACTTGGCTAAAAAACAAAACAAAGAAGCAAAACTGTCACGGTCTTTTCTCAGGAACGTCGATTCCGTCCCCGTTTAGCGAGGTGACAGCGGGCACCAACTATACATCTCCGGCAGCAGTTTTCGCAAATTGGCACCAACCCTCAGAAATATGCTATTTGTGCTTGAATCGTTTCTCAGATTCAAATAGTTTTGGGTGAAAACCATCCAAACCATATAACTTCAAAGGGAACTCTTTCTCTAAAATAGTTTATACAATCAACAACTGCATTGTTTCTCAACGAGTAAGTTTTTATGGCCATACATTTTTGGAGTATTTACTAATCTATTAATTTACCCTTTTTTTTTCTTTTTCTTTTCTTTTTTTTCTCCTTTTTTTACCAATCTATGACCGCTACCTTTAAATGCACATCCATCAGCCCAAAAATGGCTTTATCAAAAAGGGGAAAATGTTCAACCTAGTGCAAAAGCAATCAGCCCATTTTTCCGTTTGCCAAAGGCGTTTTGTTTTTCGTTTTTTTTCAGCTCAGTCTTCAGGGACGAGTTTTTCCCTGGGGAAAAGTTCCATATTTTTCTTTCTAAATTAAGAGCGAGATTGGTTGGGTAGAAACATGATGGGAAGGTTTCGGCCACAATTGATGCAATTTTCAGGGTTTGAGGATGTTTTTATTTTACTCCATTTTGTCTTTTTTTCCAGTGAAGACATCCTAAGGTCACGTGGTGGTTAAATACAGCCTTCAACAGAGGTAACCTATTCTTGTAAAAATTTAGTACAAACTTACAAGAATGAAATAACATTAGTTACGCTGACATATTCAAGTCTTTAGAACTATTTGTCGAAAAAAGTAACTAGAAAATATAGTATGTATAAATCAAAAATAAATGACCCACTGAAAATCGCTTAAAACAAAAAATTACTGGACATTTTAAAAGGTTACGACAAATTAACCGATATACGCCACTTTCTGTTAAGTCTTGGAAACCTATTTCTTTGAGGATTGTGTAAATTAATTATTTGTATGCTTTTAAACTTCATGGCTTATTTGTAAAATAAAGTACCTTTATTTCCGTAAAAAACTTTGCACCAAAAAGCTTACGTCTGAACAGAAATAATACATTTTGATGGAAAGAAAATAACGTTTAAGCGATAGAACTAATAATGAAAACTCCTTTACGAAGTTTTCGAGATACAAACTCGCTCTTAATCATTAATTTACTTTAAAACTCAGCTTTTCACGACATGGCCGAATTTTCTCATATCTTGACAAATCGTGGAAATCGAAAAGTGTAGTCGCTAAGTAGCTGCTAGATCTGCTTTTTCCCCAATCCGGGGAATCCAACCTCTTGATCGTCTTATCTGGGATTAGGATTACTCCAAAAAAGTGCCCGAGTTCAGGTCAACGGTCTAAGATAACGAAAAACAAGTTTGGATGAGGGTTTGCTATAGGGGACTGTTTTGCCAGAGGCTCATAAGGAAGGTGCATACCATGTAGCGATCGTCAAGGAGAACTTATTCATGCAAAGGTCTGTCACTGACTGAGTCACGAAGAAGGAATTAAGGTTTCTTGTCCTAAAGGGGGTGCGATGAAAAAACAAAGAGGGATGTATTGTCATTGTTGTTGTCGTTGTCGTTGTCGTTGTCGTTGTCGTTGTCGTTGCCGTTGTCGCTGTCATTGTCATTGTCATTGTCATCGTGGTTGTGGTTGTGGTTGTGGTTGTGGTTGTGGTTGTGGTTGTGGTTGTCGCTGTCACTGTCGTTGTCGTTGTCGTTGTCGTTGTCATTGTCGCTGTCACTGTCATTGTCAATGTCATTGTCAGTGTTGCTGTCACTGTCGCTGTCATTGTCATTGTCGTCGTTGTCGTTGTGGTTGTGGTTGTGGTTGTGGTTGTGGCTGTGGTTGTGGTTGTGGTTGTCGCTGTCATTGTCATTGTCGTAGTTGTTGTCGTTGTCATCGTTGTCGTTGTCATAGTCGTTGTGGTTGTCATAGTCGTTGTCGTTGTCATTGTCATTGTCGTTGTCGTTGTCGTTGTTGTTGTCATTGTCGTTGTCGTTGTCGTTGTTGTTGTCATTGTCATTGTCGTTGCTGTTGTTGCTGGGTTTTTTTGTGTTTTTTGGGGGGGGTTTTTATTGATGATGTTGTTGTTTTCGCTGTTGCTGTTGCTGCTGATGCTCCTTCTTTTTCTGCTGCTGCTGCTGCTGTTGTTTTTGTTGTTCTTCTTGTTCCTGTTGTCTTCATTGTTGCCTGTGTTTTTGTTGAGGTATGTTGCTGCAGTTTGGATCGCGTTTTAACAGATTATTTTTCCTTTTATTGGTGTGGGTCTACTTAGTTCGGGTGCTCGTTGATGTACTTGTTTCTAATGCATTTATTTGTTTATTTTACTTATAACTCGGCGTTTGTTATTTCTTTTTAATTGTACCAGCTGTTTGCATTTTGAGTGACAATCGTTTCCACGTCATGCACATCATTCTAGCAACTTTGAGAAGTAGGCTACTGACTTTTACAATCTTGTGCATCACGTACAATGTTATTTAAATACAGAGGTACTCGATAGAAGCTAGCCATACCGTACACACAGTGTTACTACAAGCTTTGCAAGATGCCAACATTCTGAACGGCAGCGAGCTATAAATAAACGCGGGTGGGAGATTGGCTTAGATAGGCCACCACGGACCATTTACTGTTCTAGTTCTACAAGCTGATTCACAAAATCTTGAGGAGGGTGGAGGAGAGGAATGCGTAGTAGGGATCTTAGAACAACGATGAATAACATCTTAATTTGAAAGCAAAAACATTTAAGTAAAGGTTTGATTCAATCACTGTTTTTATTTGGGGTATTCTTAGAAGTGGGAGACCGAAAGTTAAAGGGGAATGGCGTCAGTTACCGTTACCAAAGCACCAAAATGTCAACAAAATCATAACTACACACACACACGCGCTGTCTGGCCAATCTGTTTTTCTGGGTTTTTTTAGCGACGTCCCAATTGGTTTTGTACACAAAAGCGAAGCGAGGACGCCCTCGCTCTGTCAAACACCCGGATCCCTCTTTTGTTAAAGTCCTCGGTCTCAACTGGTATGGACACGCTCACACACAAAAGCGTAAACACACAATGGGGGACCTCCTAATGTTCCTCTTTTGTTTGGACTTCAACTTTTTACCCACAGCTCCCAACGGTTTTGTACACACTCTCAATCTGGGGACCTTCACCCAACCGAGGACCCGAAAATTTTCCCTAACTTTTGTTGCAGGTCCTCGGTTTAAATGTATATGTCCTCATTGTACCCACACACCCAAGTGTGTGAACACCTGCCTTTTGTTTGTATTCTAAGTTTTGGGCAGAAGCTCCCGTTGGTTTTGTACACTCTCAAATTTGGGACCTTGCACCCAACAGATGACCATATAATTGCCTCTCACTTTTGTTATAGGTTCTCGGTTTGAATGTGTATACCTTGTACCCACACACCCAAGTGTGTAACTACAATCAGGGTCATATATATATACCCTCTTCTTTTCGACAAGAGCTTCCATTGCTTTTGTACACACTCTTAAATGGAGGACCTTCATCCAACCTAGGACACCCTATAATGTCCCTCACTTTTGTTATAGGTCCTCGGTTTGAATGTGTATACCTATAATACCTTGCAACCACTCACACCCTTGTCACAAGTGGATTCTTTCCTTAGATATCATGTTTGCATGACAGATGTAACATTTACCAAGAGACAACACTGCGTTCCTGTTCTATAACCTATAATACACACGATCTCGATCAATAAAGTCGTTTCCGCAAATATCGGAATAAATGTTGGTGTCTTGATCGGACATTGGATATTTTTGAACCTGCGGACAGTTCCAAGGGACTTCTTATTAAGGGCAAGTGACATGTCGTGGCCGAGCGGTTAAGAACTCTGGTGTTACTGATTAGCGGAAGATGACGAGTTTGGGTCCCGGGCTGCACGCTGGTGTCCTTGAGCAATACACTTTACCGTAATCGTTTTGTCCTTCGGATGGGACTTTATGCCGTATCCGCCTTTAGGCGCCCGTAGTGCACGTAAAAGAACCCAGAACACTTATCGTGGAAGAGTATAAAGGTAATCCCGGTGTTAATGGTTCACGTATAGAAGGCACCCGTGTTTTCAGGTTTCACCAGGCTTGAGAGCTACAGTGATTACCCCGGTGTTTCTCGTTCTTATGGAAAGCAACGTTACAGGTTTCCTCAGGTTTGCGAGCTTCAGTGATTAAGTTCACTTATGAGACATCCTTAGTTTCATTACCAGTTTGTTTGTTTGTTTGTTTGTTTGTTTTTGTTTTTATTTTGGGGGTTCTGGGGTTGTTGTTTTTTGGGCGGGGGTTCTCCCCCTTGTTCTTCTTTCTTTCTTTCTTTCTTTCTGCATAATTCTAGGTTTACCTGGTTTGTTTACTTGTTGCTTTTCCTAATTTCTTATCAACTAACTAACTAATTATTGTTTTGTATTTCCGTCTCTATTTATTTTTGATTTGATATCTTGTATTCAATTGGCACTGTCTTTTTAATTTGTAATATGAATTTATTTTGTTGAGACAATAAAGTACAATTTGAAATGTCGAAAGTCTTTCTTTCCTTCTTTCTTCATCTTCTTCTTCTTCTTCTTTTGGAAAAATTTTTTTGATTCCCATCCTATGTAGCTCATTCAATAAAAGCCATTCAACTGCAGTTTAAATAATTTCACAATTTGTTTGAGGTACTCACTGGTAGGATTACAGAATTCAAACTGGCCTAATCGTCACCAGGCTTGCTCGGTGGTCTGAGGTTCAGACATCGGCTCTGGAATGCGAGGTTGTAATGGGTTCGAATCCCACCCTAGAAGTATTGCCTGCTGATTGTTATTCTCGCATTGGACTCAGGGAAGCATAAAGTGCTTACCACACACCAATGTATAGTAATTATAATAATAATCATAATGGTCATAAAAGACAATAATTAAAATAAAGACAATAAATCTAATTTTCTGTATAGAAGTTGTCACACTACTGGAGCTCCGTAGAAGAAGAACGTATACTAACAATTACGAATAAAACACATTTCTAAATATCTCTAAAAGCTTTCTAAGTATGTTTTTCATTCCGTTGTTAAAATTTCATTTATTGACTATTGAATGCCTGAGAACCAATTGCCCTATCCATACATTTTTCTCCAAGGCACATTTGATGGGAGAGGAAGAAAAGAAAAATTACACCAACCTGATAGAATCGAAAGCCCTCTTGTGTTGATTCTTCCTGCCACCTCGGGCAAAACGTAGAAAAGGTACTCAAGACTAACGAAGATAAGATGCGATGACTGCGAGAAGATGCTTCTTTTGTTTTCTTCTAAGATGATGTAAATCGAGGTAGGCTCGACTGCTCGTGCCCAAACATTTGTTCCGACTATTAGGCTCGCAGGTAGCCCGCCTTTTTATAAGTGCATTTACGGCGCGTGGCCCTGGGTAAAATCCCGCAAAGTCACACCCAAAAAACCTTGGGGAGGGGTTAATATTATTATCGTTCCCTCTAATCTATTCAAACCATAAGTGTTGATTTCCCGGGGGGAGGAGGTTGTTTCGCACATGCGCGTGGTGGGAAATGTTGTCAATCGGCGTGGACTTGTTGGCCAGTATCATCCGTCTGTGATGTCATCGGTGACCTGATACGTCATTCGTGGATTTGATAAAGACATCGCGGATGACGTATTAGTGAACAAAAAATAGTAAGTAGAAACACATTTACCGAAACATAGAAACTTTTCTTAGTGATGCTGAAATTGGGAATTGCATTTTTAGCCTGATATCAGATAAAGCATGCAGTGACAATAGACCCCCTTGCAAACCGCGAAACGCCACAGGTACGCTGAGGTCATGCGCACGTTTTTACGCACGAAAGAACAGCTATCGTCCAATGATCTGCCTCCGTTTGGCCTCAGTGAGGGCGCTTTTTGAAAGTGTGACGTCATATGCAAGGGGTCTATGTGAAAAGGAGGAGGATCACTCACCTTAAGTCAAGCGAAGGTAATTTTTTAGACGGTTTCCAGCGTGTGGCAACATGATGGTATTTCTTCGGATTTGATAACTTTGATGAGAAGTTGTATGTGTAATAATCGTATGATTTTTTTTTTTTATTTATTTGATTTTTTTAAGTAAAATACGTGAGATTTCGAAATTTATATTCAATGACTTTCCATCCACAACGATGAGGGAATAATTACGACGACCTTTAAAAAACGTGAGATTTCGAAATTTATAACAAAATTATTCGATTACTTTCTTACCCACAACGATGAGGGAATAATTACGAAGACCTTGTAAACACTGGAGACTCTATCCAAAGGATAGGTCAAATTGTGAATGTTTTGTACAAATATGATGTGAATCTACCTGCACAATCCATTGCTGAGCCTTTTCAAAATACAGCGGCTATGCGGGGGCTGTTTTCAAAAAAAAGAGAGTGAGAGAAAGACGTGTAACAGACTAATGCAGCTTCGAAGAGCTCTACGACGACTAAACCTTACTCTAAACACGGTCGGTCTCTCTTGACCTTGGCTTCTCCAAGCAAACAAAACCACAACAAAAACTTGAGATGACGTGGGTGGTTGATTCTTTCGAACAGCCAGAAAAATGTTATACGGAGTCAATGGAAATGGTGTCCATTGTGTTTTCGCCTTGACAAAGAGTTACTTTTGAACCGAGATGTCGCGGATGTTACACTAAATCGTCTTATTGATTTAGATTGCTTTTTAAAATGGAGCTCTATCTTGCATAAATTACGAGCGTTTTGTGGGGGGGAGGGGTTCGGGAGGGGAGGTTGTTTTTACAAATAAACCTCTTGACCAAACTCATCTTGGGGAGAATTTACAAGACAAATCTAAATGACCAAACTTTGGTGGGTTTTTTTTTCAGACATCATTAATAAATGTTTGAATTATGATTGTTTTTCTATAGTTTTTTTATTTAATATTTATTCTTCGTTTATACGATTCAACACCGCGTCATTGTTTGTATTTTTTTCCCCATTCTAATTGAACTGCTTTTCCTAACTGCTACGGCACGTATTTCTACCGCCCTCAATCGTGTGACAAAGAAAATAATACAGGAAATTGTTTTGTCTCTCCACAAACAGTACCTCATACCCTCAGATCCCCTATAACTCAGCCGCACGGCACGTATGCCCCTGCAGCCCCGCATGCCCCTGCAGCCCCGCAGTTACTCGGCCCCTTAGCCCCCCTCAACCCCCGGCTCAGCCCCTCAGCCCCTCAGCCCCTCAGCCCCTCAGCCCTGGCTCAGCCCAACAGCTCATCAGCCCTTATTAGTCCGTCGGCCCCTCATCAGCCCCTCAGCACATTATAAAATAGACTGCCCTTCATATTTTGTGCATTATTCTCAATCATATTCCTGGTTTAATATTATAGAGGAAGAAGGAAGTATAATAAAGTTCAGCACGGGTCAAGGCTGCCCTCTACCGCATGCTAAATCTTGACAAGGTACCCAGACTCGTGAAAACCAATCTATGTGCAATGTTGTGGATGGAAACCAATCTAAAGAAAGTCTCAACAAAAACATAGTGTGGTACCCGTGCACAGCAGACGCAACTACCGCCATAACTCACGCGCTAATCATCACCCATTGGTAATGGAGACCAGACCAGTGGACGACATGTCAGAAAATCCTGTAGAAATTACCGAGACAAGTGCAACTGATTTTGGGACCAAAAGCCGACCTCATAAACTGTCCAAAATGACGTCGTTGGCTCAAAATCTTGTCAATCATGTGACAACTCCTGATCTGCTCTCACAGAGTCAGTTAAAACGGCTAAAGGAACACAAATATAGCGCGGAAGGGGTTTCATTTTTCGACGCCCCTATGCAAGTTTTCTGGCGGTGGCTGATCGAACAAGTGCCAAAGACCATAGCGCCAAATACAATCACGAGCGTTGGGTTGGTGTGTAATATCATCGGAGCTGTGATTTTGATGTTGTTTTGTCCAACAGGGAAGGAACAGGTGAGTAGCTTTAGATATGAAAACAAAGGTGTTGTCACTGTCACTGTCAGACTCTTTTTAGTCTTTGTTGTGTGTAACAAATGCAATGACTTGAAAAGTTGAAGTTTGTTTAACAAAAAGAGTGACCCAATGAATGATTTGAAATAGCTTGAAAACTGGCTTATCGCTATAGTCATGTATAGTAAACTAGATGCAACATTGGGCATGAAATTGTACTCACGATCATTTTTTGTGCTCCAAATTTATGATTTTTTAAGTCACGACACAGCCATCTCAGCTGGCTAGTCTGTGATTTGGACGAGTGCCCTGCCTAGCGCGTTGTTGCGGTGCAAGCAGTAGATCAATTCAAATGTACCGTGGATTAAATCAACGGCTGTTTATAAAAGCCTGATTACCGGCGTTGCAGCGAATGTGCACGTGCGTGGTGGGCCGGGGGGGGGGGGGGCCATCATTGTGCAAACGACACGCAGTAGACACTCTCTAATCCTCTATTATACGGTATGATAACAGATTTGAATACATGGTTGCTACTGGGGTACTGTACTGGCTACACGCTGGCAGCCATTGACACAACACAATGATACTGATACTCAGTATTTCCGCAAAGACCTTCCGCTAGATTGTGTCTCCACCATGCAAAGTTACTAATCCTACTCATGTATATGGTGCTACTACTGGTACTGCAAGTGCAAACCTTACTAGATTGTATAACCACCATCTAGGCCTAAAGTTTTAAATCCTACTCATGTACATGTTGTTACTGCAGAACTTGGCATACTGTATCTTCCCCATGCAAAGTTTCAAGTCCTAGGTTTCTAATGTTCACCCTCCCTCCAATATTTCCAGGCACCAGGCTGGGCGTACATCGTTGCTGCTATCACCCTTTTTATCTATCAATCACTTGATGCTATCGATGGAAAACAAGCTCGACGAACCCAGACCAGCACTCCGATGGGGGAGCTGTTCGACCACGGATGTGACTCTGTCTCCATTGGTAAAACTCCTCACCCCCTGCCCCCTCCAACCTTATCACCCACTCCACCCGACAACAACACACTCCACCCGACAACAACACTTGCCACCCAGGGTGCAAATTTTAGAAGTTTTGCTTGTTGCCCCAGGGCAACCGACAACTGAAAATCAGGTTGCCCGCAAGTGAGTTTGGTTGCCCAAATATAATAATGCTTTGCGCAATGTTCTTTATAGGGTTGAGACTTGGTCTTTGAAGCTTTCTGAAGCAATTTGCCCACCACCACCTTAAAAAAAAAGCTTGTCTTACCTGTATTCTTGTGATGCTACACTAAGACGAATAGCATGTTTGCTAGCTGTCTCCATGCTTGTTAGCCTATATGGGCAGCATTATGACTGCAGGGCACCAATAATTCCAGTAAAGCGCAATTCCTGGAAAGTAGTTGTGTGCGCAGCATCCATTCATCGTGCTTACATCATTTGCAAGCTGGTCCCGTGCTCGTAACACTGTGCAGCATAACGACTGCGCGGCACCAGCGGTTGCTGGGAAGCCTGTGTGCCCGCAGTTGTCATGCACGTGGAGGACTATATGCCTGCTTATCAGTGGTGTGAACCTTCCATCCCAACTAAAGCTCTTTGTGGAAAAATCAAACGATCTTGGAGCTGGCACAATACTAACCGGGAAAGGCTTTAATTCTTCTTCTTTTTTTAAGGTTGCCCGATGGGCAACGACAGTTTGATCACAATGGGACCTTGAAGCCCCTCTTTGAAGTTTATACTTCGGTATGTAAACTTTGTCTGTTCTTCCTTGTTCTGTTGCAGTGTTTGTCTCCATTGAATTCAGCATTGCAATGCAGTTAGGTGAATGGCCGGAGCTCCTCTTCGTTACATCAGTGCTATCTATGTTTATGTTTTATGCGGCCCACTGGCAAACTTACGTATCGGGAACACTTCAGTTTGGAAAGTAAGTGAAAACCATCTAGACATGTCACAGGCCTTGAATTTCATCTTTGAGAGGGCTAGGCCATTCTCCTCTTGCCAAGGGCCATTTTTTCTCTTGCAAGGAGCACTTCCATTGAAAAATCTTTAAGTCTATGGGAAACTTTTGAAACTGGGCACCAAGGCCAAGACCAGGGGCAGCAGAAGCCAACGTGTAATTCGTGGCCTGATGTCAGACCTCAACAGTTTGTGGAAGTCAGTTATTTTGAATACTTGCTTACTTAACATTGTATTTTATCAAAAAATAGACTGCAAGTTTCTTTTAACCCCTCAAATTGTCCATAACATTTGCCGGCGGGTTGATTGTCCATTTAAACCACTCAACTGCTTGGATTGTGTATTGTGGAACAACCTGTTGCAGGCTGGCATATCATTTATCATTCAACATGTTCAAAACTAAAATGGATGATATTGAATGGTCAGACAGTAGGAGGGTTGACTGTGTACTGAGTTGATACATACACTACAGGATAACACAATGCAGGCTGGGATCCATCTATTATTCAAAACCACAGTGGATGATATTAAATGGTCAGACAGTAGGAGGGTTGACTCACTGTGTACCGAGTCGATACATATTTTACATGATAACACAATGTAGGCTGAAACAGTTCATCTATTATTCAAAACCACTGTGAAAGAAATTCAATGGTCAGGCCGTAAGAGGGTTGACTAATGTATGCATTCAAAAAATGATATGATAAATTGCAGGTGGCATAGTTTACCTATCAGTCTGAAAAAGTTGTCTACATCTGTCATTTAAAACCATGTGAAAAGATATTGAATGGTCAAACAGTAGGAGGGTTAAAAGTGTTTTCTTAATTGTAATTTTGTTTTGTTCTCTCTTAGATTTGACGTGACAGAATCACAGCTAGTGATTTGCTCCATCTTCTTTGTTTCAGCATTCTTCGGGCCACAGACTTGGGCTTTGAAGGTAAAAAAAAAACGATCCCAATTGTTTACAAAATGCACGAGATCTATTTCTGTCCAGCATGATACATCGTTTGTTGGTTTTGTTCTCTTTTAGAAACCTTAATCAAGCCTTAAACCACAATTTTTTTCAATTACATGTGTATGTAGTTTTAATTGAAATATGTCATTTAAGTGTCCTATAACAAATTTATCCAAAAGGTACATGTAGTAAGGTTTTTTAGAAAACACTGAATAACTGTTTGTAAAATGCCGCACCCACAGATTGTTGTCATTTGATTGGTTGAACCTGCAACACGTGTCGACTTTATTTTGCCATGTACACTGCCATAATGCTCCTAAAGGAGTCCTATATTAATAATTATAGGACGCTTTGAAAGCTTCACAGTTTTGTTTCCAAAATAATCGTTCCCCACCTGTTTGTCCAAGCGAGGTGGCAAGGTGGTGTCATGGTGTGCTCCACCAGAATGTTAGTGTACAAAGTCTATCGGAAGATGTCGAGTACAGGGACAGACTGACAAAGGAAAGAACAAAGGATGTCTTTCTCCGTTTTTTCCAGAAATCCGTTGGTTTTTTTTTACCACCCCCCCCCCCAATTTTTTTTATTTTTATAATTTAGACCATAAAAAACATGAAGATAAAACCAAATAGAATGCCCCAGAGTGCAGATTAGGGCTTTTAAAACAAACGATAATGCATGTAAGTAGGCTTCGAGCTCACAAGTTTTCGTCCTCGCAAGCTTTCGCGCTTTGCGCTCACAGTTCAGGGGTTTTTTTTCAACAGCCTATCACATCCCTGATATTTGAGAATGCAGGTTCAGAAGGTTTTTTTTTTTTTTTTTTTCCAGGGTGTGAGGTGGCAAGTTTCTGTGTATGTTTTGTGCTGATTTCCCTAGTCACAACATGTTGGTATAATTTGTTTTTACCCTTACACCATACACCGTTGCGTATCTAAGCACCATACACTCAGTACTTTTTCCAAGAGTATTGTGAAAAAAAATCTACCGGCAAACCCCTGCGGTGGGATTCAAATCCACGACCTTTACATTGCGAGAGCAGATGTCTTACCACTAGACCACCGAGCTAGCCCGGCAGCTAGAGGCGGTTAAAAAAAACAAAACAATTATGGTAATCCCATTATATCTAGTTTGTTTTTTATTATTCTCACTGTTTAGGTCTTCGGTGTGGAACTAAAGGTTCTTGTGTTCCTAGGTGGAGTGATTATGGCACTAATTTCATTCTTCAACCACACCCTAGTCATCTTTGGCGGTGGTGGCAAAGGGAAGGATGGATCTACCGTTGCAGTAAGTTACAGTGTGTAATGAGAAGAAGAAGAATAATAACTAGTTCTTTTATAGCGCATTTTACAATAACGTCTCAATGCGCTTTACATTAATGCCCTGGTCATTGGGCCAATAGCATTCCTTTTTAATGTTTCTCAGCTCCCTGGGGAGTATACAGCCTCGGGCTTCCGTGGCTTTCCGAAGGCTTTTTCAAACACAATATCGACCTCTACCCTCGCAGGTACCCATTTATACCCCTGGGTGAAGAGAAGCAATTATAGTATAGCATCTTGCTCAAGGACACAAGTGTCATGACCGGGATTCAAACCCACACCCCCATGAATTAACCACCAGAACTTAAATTCGAAGCTCTAAACCGCTCAGCCATGACAACAGGCAAGAGTGCGGTTAGCGCACTCTATGCTGGCACATAATCAACTGTTTACCAGGGATGCGCTGGTTGTCCTGTCAAAAAAAAAGTTACAGTTTATTCGTTTACCGACTACTTCAAAGGGAGGGGCAATTCAAATGCTGTATTGTAACATTAATTGAGACTACAAATTGTTTCATCCCAGATGAAAGAAAATTAGAAACCCGGTGGGTTTCGACACATGTAAAACAAAGAAAAATTTCCCAAATAAACTTTATACAATGCAACTATAACAGAATGAATGGACTAAAATGAATGGGGACGGTAACAGTAGAAAAGGGGACCATTTCAGAAAGTTTTCATGGTTTTGGAATATCAACACTGGATATAGTACACAATTATTATTTTCTCATGGAATCTTTTTGTAACTGATGCATTAATTTAGGGGTTTTACCAATTTTGTTTCAAGGATTACAGGTTACGCTTGAGATTTAGGACTCATTTCAACCTAAATTTACCATTCCCAATTCTCCAGGATACCAGCGTGATTGCCCCAGCTCTCCACATCGCCTTTGTCATCCTTCTGGAAGTAATCATCAAGGAGAAGTCTCACACCGGTCTGTACGAGAACCAGCCGTGTGTCTACCTAATGACGTTCGGCCTCGTCGGCGCTAAGATCATCAACAAGCTTGTGGTAAAGTAGCATAGTCCACTTTCAAAGGTCATTATATCGTGACCAATGATGTACCATGCAGTGCTCTAGTCGAGTCCCAGCCGTCTGTGTTTGAGTCCAAGTTGAGTCCGAGTTCTCCCCCATCAAACCATTTTTCCAAGTCTGAGTCCCTTATGTCCTTTTAACCCTAACCCCCATTAGGGTCTCTCTACAAAGCCTGCCAAATACAACAGAATGCAACACAGTTGAAATGAGAACCATGCCAAATGCAACAAAATGCAACAGGGGATATTGTTGCAATGTGCAGGCATGTTGTTTGTGTTAGGACTGAGCAATGGTGGTTGCCCTGCTAAATGCAACAGTATGCACATAAGTGTAATGTTAAACTGTTATTATACAGTCTTTTGAATATGATTTGAATTATGATTCTTACCTAATATTACATCATACTTCTCAATACTTTTCCCATAAAAAATATTTTGAAATACCCATTATAAGTTGTTCAGATACAATAGAAGCACCCAAACCTATATGAAGTCACTTCACTGCTGAATGCAACAAATTCAGTCAAAAAATGACATCTGAGTTGACTGCCAAATGCAACAGATCACAACAAATATTACCATTTGGTGCATATTGTTGCATTTAGCATGGTTAGGGTTAAAGTGAGTTGTTATAATCCTAACTGTCAATTTTGGTGCAATTTCGGTCATTTCCGGCCATTTCTGTCAAACTAATGACCAAATTTGTCAAATTTGTTTCGCTTTTCAAAACACATTTTAAGGAGGATAAGAATGAATGTATTCTGCAACATACCAATCATGTTTCTTGAAAAATAGAGGATTGGAATAAATGTACTCTTCCAACAGCCAATGATGTACCATCCCTTTATGATGTGTTTCTTGAAAACTAGAGGATTGGAATGAATGCACTCTTCTAAAAACAAATGATGTACCATCCCTTTATGATGATTTTTTTGAAAACTAGAAGATTAGAATAAATGTACTCTTCATAAAACCAACAATGTAATGTCCCAGTATATGGATTTACATTTTCCCAGTTTTGATTGCAATGTTTTTGTTCTCATCCCAGGTTGCCCATATGACCAAAAGTCCAATGGACCTCTTAGACACAGTCTTCATTGGACCGGGTCTTCTCTTTCTCAATCAGTATTTTGACACACCTCTACCTGAGAGCCTCCTTCTTTGGATTGCTATGGTGAGTGAAGTTATACATCAGATGACTGGTAGCCTGGGCCCAATTTCATAGAGCTGCTTAACCGGCTGATTTTGTGCTTACTGCAGGAGTTTCCATTTCATAGTGCTGCTAACAATAAGCACACGTAATGGCATGCTAGTGTTCCGGTGCTTACTGTATGAAAATGAATGACCTAACAATGCAAAGCTATGGCGAACGCGAAAGCTGACCGCCTAATTTCCTTGCTAACCTTGCTAACCTGTGAAATACGCTTGCGCTTAAGCAAACTTTTCTGCTGTAGTTAGCACGAAAATTTGCTTACTGTTAAGCAGCGCTATGAAATTGGCCCCTGCAGGGGCCTGGTTGTAAGTCATGTGTTTGAATCCTACCTGAGTAGTGTATGGCTTTGTAACTAGAGGACTCCGGAAATGTTCATGAAGTATACAGTGCTTAATGGATGATAATAATCGCATCAAGGATAACAAATGATTTCAGGAATTAAGAATCCATATCATTGGCTGCCACCGCAGAGTCAACCAATGGAATCGCGCACGCTTGTGTGCACAGCGGACAAGGTTCAGCCAATCGCTGGTCTTCATTGACTTCAGTGAGGGCGCTGTTTGGGCTTGTGATGTCATATTATGCAGATTCCACTCGAACTTGTGTGATTACGAGCATTATCTTCAAACTTCATACTGATGCAGGACAATCTCCTCTTTGGTTTTTATTTTTTCGTTCAATAAAAAGAGGAGGGTAGTGCTACTACTATCTTCTCTGCGGGTAAAACAGGAATATATTTTTGGCCGGGATGAGTTCAGACTTGAGTCAGGTGCAGCGCTCTTATCTATCGGTACACTTACATTAAGATTACGTGTCAGGATACCATACCTAATCGTCAATAACTTATTCTTGATCACCTTAATGATTTCAGGTGTACTGTCTGGCGGATCTAGTGCGCTATGCTGCCCTCGTGTGTCAGCAGATATCAGTCTATCTGGGGATCTACATCTTCGACATCACCCAAAGGAGACCCATCCAGGTCACATCACGCCCCTCCCTCAAGTAACTTAACACAAGTAACAGGCATCTATTTTTAAAAAAGTGAAAGTCCTTGTTCAGTATTTGTTTAAAAGTAGGGTCATAGATTGGTAAATACTACAGGTTGGCGTAGTGGTATCTTTCCTCGCCTTCCACCTCTGGGACCCCGGTTCAAATCCCACTGGAGGCACTATGTGGGTTGGGTTTTCAGTCCCTGCCTGATTGCGTGGGTTTTCCCTGGAATATTTCTCTGGGGTTTTCCTCCCACGTCTAAAACTGAAACTTCCTTCCTTGTCTTCTCTCCATTGGGTTCTTGGCTAGTACAGTGATTAAGTTCGCTTTTCTGAGAGTCCTTGGCTTCACAACTATAATTATTAAATGAAATGAAAATGAAAGTACTGCAGCTGTTGATAGTATTAACTACTTTGAGAAGGGATTCCCTTCGAAGTAATATGGGGTTTTTTTTCACCAAAAAACATTTAAATCTGGGAAATAATTGGTTTCTCAGATTTCTGAGGGTTAGTGTAGATTTGTGAATGCTGCGGCCAGAAATGCTGTTGGTACCTGCTGTCACCTCGCTAAGACGTGGATTGACTCGACGTTCTTGTGAAAATACTGTGACAGTTTTTTGCTGTTTTCTCAGCAAGTAGACATGATATTCAGGCGAAACTTTCACATGTGACTTTTATTGTGTTTTTCTTTTGCCTATACATAAGCATTATGTTGACAAAAACCAATCTACGACCCTACGTTTAATGAAAGTTTTTGGTGACTTGGTTTTTTGGGGTTCACTCATACATGGTAGTACTTCATCATGGAATATTAACATGAGTTAATTTGTTGGTTGTATCCATCGCTACTGAAGGGGTTGGAACTGGCATCTCGGCTCACCGGGTGAACTTGATAGTTAAGTGGTTAAAGATGTCTTCTTTAGATTGGCTAGGGGGGTTGTGGGTTCGATTCCCACCTGAGTAGCATGTGGATTTGTCCATGTAGGACATGGAAAGCATGGAACTTACAGTGCTCGTCACACATCCGTGTATGATTGCCTTATAGTTTTGGTAGTCACTGGTAGGCAATCAAATGTAGAGCTTTTTAACTGCTCCCGCTTCTGTTCGGTGATATTTGGCCATGTAATTGTCACGGCAAGTTTCAACTTGCCAATTATTGTTTTTACATGCAGTTCGTGATGACTGTAGGTGCAGCCTTGTTACTGTGGGCAGTGCGCCGTATCATCACTAACCCCCCCCCCCCCCCCCCCCCCCCCTGGAAGGGAAGGAATAGAAAACATTGCTGATTGGCTACCCAAAAATGACTGCTCTCGGCGCACGCTTGTTAAAAACTTTTTAGGGCTCGTGTAGCACTTATTACGCGCGTGTCAAAAAACAGAACTATGTTTTTACACAGGCACCCTAAACCACATACAGTTAGACTTGTCACAAGATCAGAGAAGAATGAGAGGGGACCAGTTGCTCTATGACTTGATGCCTCTTTTGAGGGGTACCATACCTGAGCGTGCACGTAGAGTGGATCGGCCACAGGCCTTATTAAACTGTGCCAGTAAATGGCACAAATTAATTAGGCCTATGGTCGATCCACTTAATGACTCTATGATGCCTAACAGCAACCTTGTTCCCAGGGGTGATCGACCTTGCCATTTTCTTGTTCTCAGCACGCACTGCTTGCTCATTAAACAGTCATTCAGTTCATCAACTGATTGTTACATACTTGTATTGCGTAAAAGTTTGAGTCGTCTTTGGTAGCTAATCGAATCCTGACCTTCCATGGCAAATCTCAACATACTATAAAGTCTCCTAAATGATTGCTAAAAACCAGATTTCCAATTCTTAGGGTCAGTGTAACGCGAGTCACTACAGAACTACCCCAAAAATATTGTTGCGGTGTATACAACGCTTGTGTCATGTACGTGTACTGTAATTGTGGTATGTTTAATGTGTGATGAAAGGGATATTGCTACACTCGTACTAGATAAATAAGTACACTGTAGAGACTTGAATTAAGGTTTTGGAACCAAAAACTAATTTAAACGCAAGAAACTGAGCACATAAAATAAAGTCTTCACAAATATTTCAAGTAGAAGTCAGATATTCAAAAGTTGGGATCACTTTTTTTGGGGGTGGGAAATCTTAATGGTACAATTTATTTGCTGATGGGTCTGCATAGATCCCCGGAAGCCAAAGGACTATTAAACAATGTGTGTGCTATGTTTCTATCTTAGCACTCGGCTCAATCAGCCAGAAGTGGGCGGAAAAAAATGGACAGATGTTTTTATTTGAAAGCTTCCTTTTGATGTCTTACTACTAAAGCAAAATTTTCAGGGAAATGTGTCCATCTGAAATACTGCAATTTTATTTTAATTTAGCTTTTAATAATAATAGACCCCTTGCATACATGTATGACGTCACACTCTCAAACAGCGCCCTCACTGAGGCAAACGCACTCTCAAACAGTGCCCTCACTGAGGCAAATGGAGGCAGATTTATTGGTAGACTGGTCCCCTGTCTTTATTCACAGGGATAAAGTCGCCTGTCTTTACAGGCCCAATGATTTCAGTGGATAACTTGCAGTGACGTACCAGCAGTTAACTGTACTTTCGTCTGCTGTTGAGTGTGCACTGTTTGTACGTAATGTTGTTTTAATCACTATGAAATGTGTTTTAACGCTACATACGAAGTGGACCCAGTGCTCTACCCATGTACAAGCTAGCGTATCGGGCCGATGCGCCCGAATTGCGCGCTGATACGCGCAAATTTTGGCTGGTATGTGAAATTTTGGCCAGTATGTGCAAATTTTGGCTGATACGCAAACAAAATATATAAATCGAGAGAAATCTTTTGGTTGCTTTTGAAACGTAGAAAACATTCCGAAAATGTTGTTTCACTTTAGCATGCTTCGGCCAAACATCAAAACATTTTGGTCCAGAATGCCACACAGTTTGAACAAAACCTGGGGAGAACCCTGGGACCTGAGAGCAAAAGAAGTCCACATAATGTAGACTAACACATGTCCACACAGTGTTTTTTTACAGTGTTGAAGAATAGGATTTTCTTAAGTGTACAGTACAGAGGAATGTCCTCAGAGTGACTGCAACTAAGAGCTGTGTGTGTAGATGGTGTATAGACTACGAATCTCTGTCCATGTGAACGGGATGGGAGGTCAAAGGTACATCTGGCAGGATCCTGCCAGGCGCTCAAGGCAGGTATATGGCGTTATTCACGAGTCACGAGGTGTGACGTCAGATGTTCAGGCTAGATCATTAGACGATAGCTGCTCTTGGTGCATAAAAACGTGCGCGTGGTCTCGGCGTATGATCAGCAGCATTGCGTGTTTTGCAATGGGTCTATAGACACCTTTTAGCTCTTCCCATAAAATATGCTGATAGACACTTTAGCTTGGCAAATGCCATAGAGTTGTGCACTAGGCAGAGGTAAAGACGTGAAACAGATGTGTTCACAGTGCGTCTTTAACTGTAGTTTTGTCTTTCTAGTGATATGCACAAAGGGTTCTGTAAACCTCCGGAATCGTAACATCTTGGAAGTTCTGGGTCAAATATGAGGGGGAACCCAGGCCCGTCAAACCATTTTCATGAATCTTCACCTAAGCAAAATCTCATCCCTGATTTCTTGAAAACTAAAAGATTGAATTTAGTTTACTCTTTTTTAGACGAAGATAATCTTTTCGTATTTATAGCCATGTCATCCACACTGACTCACTGATATTCTCAACTAGAACTCGATAGCCTCTTCAGTTGAAACCGTCTTTCAATTTCACTTTAAGGTATGCACATATATTCATAGCATTCTGTTTAGTTAAAATTTTAAGGCGTTTTTTTTTTTGGGGGGGGGGTTGTTTTTTAGCCATGTGAAATTCAATCAATATTAGTAGAGTCAGTGAAACTGGGGAGTGGAGATTTCTGCAAAAAGCTGCTGCGAATTTGACTAATTTTTGTATCAATTGAATAGTTATCTTTTTCTAAATTACATGACGCAGTAGAAAATTTGGTTTATACACATTAAGTGACAGTGAATGACGGTTTTGAGGAGCTTTCAACTTTGCGCGACATAGAATAACGCGACGCTTATTTGCTCAAAATAACCGGGGAAACCTATCCACTGTTATACAAAGTATAGTAGAATAACGCGACGCTTATTTGCTCAAAATAACCGGGGAAACCTATCCACTATTATACAAAGTTAAAGACAAATTGATAAAAGTATTATTAACCTTTTAACGTTTTTTTTCTTTCATAAACCCAGTTTGAGGATTTGTTTTAAGCTGATATTTTAATTCAATCTGTGTACAGAATTACCTCCGTTTTCCAAAAGGCTAGAAAAGGATTTAAATCCTAAAATTATAATTTTACTCTTTAATTTTTGTGGACAGTTTATGGTGTTTCATTTGAGATTTGTTTTAAAATGTTCATATTTACATGCCATCAAATTCTCTTGAAAATTGCTAAGTTTTTGTTTGTTTGGTTAATCTTTTTATTTTATTTTATGAAATTATGTTTTTAAAATTTTACTGCTTAACATGCAGTCTCGGTTCAAGTCGCTATTGTCATTAGTATTTCAAGATCGATATTCAGAAGATAGCAATGTGTGAATTGTGGTGAAACATGACATTTTGAAACAAGACTAGTTCTACCAAAGTTTTACTGATTTGAAATATAAATGGTTAAATTATTACATTATAAAGTACGTATACCGTGCCAGCAATTAATTTGAAATTTTAAGTGCCAAGCAATGTTTTTAAAATTGTATCACTGTTACAGATTTCGTCTGGTGTTTTTCAAAACCCTCTTACTGTCTGACCATTTAAATCCAGTGGTTTTAAATGATAGAATAAGTAAACCACGCCAGTCTGCAATATGATATCATGTGTTGAATGCTTCTACTACTCAGTACACAGCCAACCCTCCTACTGTCTGACCATTATTCAATATCATTCATTGTGGTTTTAAATGATAAACTTTGCCAGTCTGCAACATGATATCGTGTGGTTTATACACAGTTCACAGTCAACCCTCCTACTGTCTTACCATTCATTATCAACCACCTTGGTTTTGAATGATTACAACTTTATGCCAGTCTGCAATATGATGTTCTGTGATGAATGCATCTACACAGTACACATTCAACCCTCCTACTGTTTGACCATTCAATATGTGCAGTTCAATGGGTTTAAATATTTGGATAAAAACTTAAATGTGTATAAAATGGCAAGTATAGTGGTGGGGAAGGTAGTTATTCACTGTTCATGCTGTTTATATATGTAAGTGTTACACTGTCACATATTAACGTTTATCAGTGTTGGCTTTGTGTAGAAGTTCGTTTTAATATATTTTCTTTCCTCCCATTACGGGTGACCGCCATTAAAAAGTATTAATTTAAACAAACAGCACCAACAAATAAGCAACTGTGTAATATAACTTGGAAATGGGAGACTCTTCTTTGACGTTAGGTGGCAGCAGACTAACCAAGTCCTCTGTTCATGATATGACCGATTTGCTGATCGGCACAGTGCACACAATTTCACAACACGGGATATGATAATGTAAACTGTAGTCAGCGCTGACTTGGCCTTCGCTTCAGTCGCTTTGCGGCTACACATTCTGTCTAAGCCAAAAAGGTCTCAAAGAAAGGCTAACATTTATCTGTGTGCTGCCGCCTTACGTTCCAAAGTGTTTTATTGGCAAAGTGTACATTAAAAAAGTACAGCATAATATTGAGATGTTTACGATGACATTTTTATTTCCTTTTGTATGTGAATAGAGGCTGAGTTAAGTGCATAGACTCAGAATGCGGAAAGAAAAACAGCTGTGGCCAAATTAATTGCTTCTGCAGTGGATGACTTTAACGACGAACAGTCATAATAATTATTTATTTGCAGCCATTGGCCTTAAAGACGAACAGTCATAATACATGTAATTATTTAAAGCGCGTGGGTTTGTTTCTTTCACGCGTTAAAGCAATGTACGTGGGACCACAGTGGTCCCAAAAATGTTCGAATACGCGCGAGACTTGATTTGGGCGACGCGGCCCAATTCCAACATTTAGCAAGAATGTCGTTGGGTCATTCCATGTCAGACCAACGCACTTTTTTACCTTATGTCTTCCAAAGTATGATTCTGGTTAGACCACAACAGCCCTCAACATGAGAAATTCCCCAAACAAGAATAATTTTAGTAACAATTGAAACAGAACAGTAAGTTGTGTTAGTGGATTTCTAATGTAAAGTCTATAAATTGACTAATTTGTAACCTACCAACTGTACAAAAATAGTCATAAAAAAATTGAAATTTTGAAGACCCCAATTTTTTTTTAGTGGATTCTGATAGAGGAAGACATGCTCTATCAAGTCATTTTCATTTCGTTGATTTTCGGAATGATACATTATTACAAAAATTGGGTCAAAAGTCTTAATAACATATTAAAGGTCACGGTGACCTACTTTTCACAAAATTTAATTTTGACAAAAGAGTTAATTTGAGCATGCAATTCTCATTTTAATTCCAAATTTGCATATATTCCATCAAAATTGACATGGTTTTGACATAATTTGTACCAAAATGGTGGTATTTTACTCTTAAAATGTCAAATTTTTGTGGTTTCTGCCCTGACCACATGGTAGGTGGGATCGGGCTAAAAATTGGTGTGCATTAATTGCTCATTAGGACCTACAAGCACAGCAATTTTTATCAAAATCGGAAGACATAAGGTAAAAAAAAAGTGCGTTGGTCTGACATGGAATGACCCCGTTATGAGACTTGATGAAGTCCTCACACCGAAACTCTTGGACGGTGCTCCTAGCACACATGTAGCAATTCAAAAATAATTGTAAAAAATACTTTGAAGTCTCAAAGCTTTTTACAGTAGAGAGAAAAATATTACTCCTAACTTCCATTTGTGCCAAGAGCAAGAAAGGTCAAAACGGGACGCTGCCAGCGGCGTAGCCTGGACTTTTTCAGTGGAGTGGGAGCATTGTTTTTAAGTGTCGGGGGGGGGGGGGGGGGCAGGGGAATGGGTTTGTCAGTGTTGGGTGTCATACTTTTATTTTGGAGGGGGCGCTGCAGGGGCCACCATCCTCTTATGTTCTTTGCATTTCGCGGTAGTGGTCCCGATTGCGATCGGTCGGTACACGAGATTTTACAAAAAAACTCTTTTGTTTCCTTCTTTTGTATTCGTGTATTCTTTGTTTTTCTTTGGGCACCTGGGGGGGGGGGGGGGCACAGCACTGATTGAAAAGTTAATCCAAAGTCTCCATCGTGGAACCCAGCTAAAATGCTAATTTAAAAAGATGCATAGGTACACTAAAATAGAAGACCAGACTAGACAAACAAGACGAAACAGAGAATTATACATCATTCGTTTCTCCCACATCTGCTCATCATTTAATAAAGTACGGTCAATATTTAATTGTAAACAGTTCAACTTCTTAGACAATAAATCAATTTATAAAATTATTACAAAAATAAATGCAGTTTTCTCTTTAGAGAAAAAGCTTCATTTAAGACGATTTCAGAATCGCTATTAAAAAACTATACGGTAAATAGTACAGGAGTCGATCATTATATGGCAGATGCTATTTTCTGATGGGGCAAATCACCCGTCATTATTTGTGAAAACGGAACGAATATGATTCGATTTTGGCCGATATTGACCCCAAAATTTAGATTTGAATTTAAAATATCTATTTAACTTATATAGATTCAAATCTTCAAATGATAATTGAATTTATGGATAAATTAAAGATGAGTTATGAACTAAAATGTTTTAACTAAAAACAAACTATTGAAGGTATCCAGTGACTTTACGCATATTTCCATTTCATTAAACATAATACTGAAACTTCACTTTTATTTTCCTGGATGTGAAATCATGGATCTTTTGATTTCATCGCTTCAACACCAAGATGTTTCGCCAAAGAGTCCTGAGAAAGATTAACAGACAATAACACAATTTTGACAATTTCAATGTTTCTAAATTGTAATACCAAAACATATTTAAAGTTTCTTTGAAATATACAAGATAATAGTTCGCGATTTATTCAATTCAGTTTTCAAAAAAGGGGAACTGCGTACAGTAATTCTTTTGGAAAATGTGCTTCATTGGCGGTATTATACAGGATTGGTATTTTTTTAAAGGATAAAAACATCATTTATTAGTTAGTCTGAAAGCCTTCTGATTATGAAGTTAATACTAGAACCATTATTTCTGTGAAATAGTTTCCTCTGATATGAATTCATATTCGAGAAAGTGTATCTGAAAACATTTTTAAAAAGCAACTGCTGATTTTAGTTGTTAAAACACCGTCTGCGACTATTTTGTCAGCTCGAACAATCCTGTATATATATATAATTATATATTTTTTTTAATGGTAACAAAATTATTTTCGGGATGAAATCTTGAGGTGCACGAAAATTAGGGACCAAAATACCTCACCATTTTTTTGATAAGGTTAGGATGGTAGAGCACTCCCCCATCTGCATCGACTTTCTTCATGTGGATCCTTTCTGGATCGCCGGCGACGAGGACTTCTGTCTCCCCTTCCGCCTGCAGAGATCATAGAGGGGAACAAAAGAAGAACAAAATTGCCCTCAGCTTCCTTCATCTTTCTTTTTATGTTGGTATAGCCTGACCCTCATATTAATCACACCCCCTTGACAAGGTGTGCATCGGTCCAGCTTAGAATTGGTTTTATTCGATGGAAAGAACCGATGTGCGTGCGGCACCCTTGGTCACGTGTGTAGGGCGTTGGCAATGTTATTTCAACTCTTCGAGTCGAGTTGACTCATTTAACCGCGTGTGGAGGCAATTTTAAATTTACCATGTGAAGGGAACGTCCGCTGGGTGTTACTGCACATTACTGTCTAGGAAATGTTGTGAAAGACTGTGGAAGATTTCGCCCGGACTTCGCACGGGAAAGCCTCATTCTCTGACCAAGTAAGTTGTAGGCTCAGACATTATTTAACCCTCAAGTAATTAGAAGGCCTGCTACTTGACCATTGAATATCAAGAAGCAGTCAATTATAGCACCGCACTACTGGGGCTCAAGAAAATAATGGGGCAATACGTGGGTTACTAAATGGGCTTAAAAAGCCTTCTGACCCTTTCCACACACCAGACTGACCACTTGGATCTGATGGAGGAGGTGTGTGGTATCAAGGTAAATCAAGGTAAATCAAATCTACTGTTTCCGTTGCCATTTGGTGCTAGCAGGACCAGTAAGTTTTTCAATTCCCTGGTCCGTCAGCTTGTTCACTGGTCCATCCATAATCATCATATAAGATGCTTTTTCAGCATTGAACTCTCAAACCAGATCACTTGGGTTATATTCCGACTGGTCTTCAGGTGTTTGGTCTGGCATTGGACCACTGTTAACCACCGCGAACTACGGAAAACCTCATTTTTAACCCAAAGGAATATCTCATTTGAGTAAATTAGATACTATTTTATTTCATAACGAATGAAAAAGTGGTGGCTGGATACGGAAATGTTTCCCGAACTACTGATAACGGATAACACTGCTCCTGTTAATTAATAATTAGTCTGTCTTCATTTTGTTCTGGGAATCTCGCGAATTCTTTGGAGGTTTTTTTTTCTCGGGAGGGCGGGGGGTTGGGGTTGGGTGGGGTATTTCTGTACAAGAGGAAAAGAGTGAGTTAAAGTATGGAAATTTTTGGTTGGGGGGGGGGGGGGGACAGGGTAGGTATAGGGCATGTATAATGTGGCTATAATGCATTACCCTTTCTCTATGCATTCACAAAGTCACAGTAAAACCGGCCTACACAGTCAGCCCTCCTACTGTTTGACCACTCATTATCATAATCATCCACTGTAATTTTGAAAGGGGTGATTTTTCCACGCAGAAAATTGAATCTGAGCAAGGCTTCAGCATTTAATGCTAAATATTAAAAATAATAATAATAATAATTATACTTAGATACTCACAGCTTTTTACCGCAAAGGGGAAATTATCCACTGACTCTTGATTTGTTATCCTCAATTTGATATTGGGAGTCCCAAGGCCCATCAAGTTATTATTACACCGGTGTAATTTTCCGAATGTCTGAGCATCAATCTTTAAAAAATTCCCTACACCTCTTTGGCAAATAGGCCCATTTATTTCAGAGCCTACGTCATCCAAAATACCTCAAGTTGGAAGTCAACAACCCCCAGGCCACAATATTGGGCAAAAATTGTTCACTGTATTCCTTTTGTTGGACTCTCAAATCTGTCTAGAATAGAATATTTTGAGGGCCTACAAAATATTAATGAGGCCGACGCTCTGTTTTCTCCCTATTTAGTGGGGTGCACCCTTAGCCCTAACCCTCATTAGGGTCTCTCTACATACCCTGCCAAATACAACAGAATGCAACACAGTTGAAATTAGAACCATGCCAAATGCAACAAAATGCAACAAGGAATATTGTTGCAATGTGCAGGCATGCTGTTTGTGAAAGGACTGAGCAAGGGTGTTTGCCCTGCTAAATGCAACAGTATGCACATAAGTGTAGTGGTGACTTGTAACTGTTATTTAAATGTTTAACTGTTATTATACAGTCTTTTGAATATGATTTGAATTATGATTCTCACCTAATATTACTTACACCATGTAATACTTCTCAATACTTTTCCCATAATTTTTTTTTGAAATACCCATTATAAATTGTTCAGATACAGTAGAAGCATCCAAACCTATTTGAAGTCACTTCACTGCTAAATGCAACAAATTCAGTCAAAGAATGACATCTGAGTTGACTGCCAAATGCAACAGATTACAACAACTACATGTATTACCATTTGGTGCATATTGTTGCATTTAGCATGGTTAGGGTTAATATATACATTTGGGTCGACCTGTCTCTTATAAAGGCTAGAGCACTGGTACTGGTATAAGTGGTCAATCATTCAGGCATAAACACTTACAGGTTCACTGGTTCTGCACTCATCCATTAGCGTGGTCATTCTTCCGGCAAAACCAGGAGCAAAAGCTTCCGTGTTGATAGCAATAAAACACTGGCCCTAAATGAGAAAATCACATGAAAGGGAGAATATTTTGCTGTACCGAAATAGCCTTTGCCCCACATGAACGCTTGAACAGTCTTCAAGATTGACATTATGCCAGTCTTGTATATTGAGTGCTAAATCCTTGAGTCCAAGTCCGGGTTCTCAGTGACAAGTCCGACACCATGGTATGGGTGGCTAGTACATAAACAGCTCGCCTCCCACCATTGTGGCCCTTGTTCAATTTCCGGCTAAGGCCAAAGGCAGAGTAGAGTTGTATGTTGGTTTTCTCTGATGGTTTTTTTTCTCCGGGTCCTCGATCCATTTTTATTTTTGGTTGTGCCTGCTGCTCGACCTCGATGTCCTTAGCAATTCAACTTCTCAGATGCAAGTTAGCATGATAGCAGTTTGCCCTTTAACCATTTTCAGTGACTAGCCAGCAGGGCTAGTGAGCTTGTCATTTCACTAGTGCATCAGCTTTTTCACTAGTCCAAATTTCAAATGAAGTGCTGTAGGAAGATGTTTTTCAACACTGAACTAGTCAGCCGGACCACTCAGAGTGAAGCTTGAGTGGTCCTTGGATGTTAAGTGGCATCTAGCTAGAGGACCACTGGGAGATAGCTGATGATCATCCTCCCAAATCATCATTAGTATATATATTTTTTTAATTATGAGAGATCGCCCAACATCTCAAGGCCACGGACGGCCACTTCAAGGTGAGGGCTACGCTGAACTGATTTGGGCTACCCTCTTCACAGTCCGTAAGGATGTAGGCGTGGGTATCAACAACTAGGCGACTGGCTGGTAGAGCAGTATGCACTACCTTCCAAACTTAGTATTATTTTGAATACTGTCATTTGGGTCAAGTCAAGGTCCAGGTCCCTACCACTGGCAGTGCCCTGTGCCAAATGGCATGCATTTACACTTTTAACTAAAATCACTTTCTTTAAAAATTGCAACAACAACAAATATAAATTATAAAAACAACAACTGCAGTCAAAACACAGAACATTCCACACTTTGCAGAAAATTTGTGTGTATCGATCTTGACTTATGCACAAAGTAACAAGATCAGCAAGTCCGTCTCCGACCCTTGGGTGTGCAATTTATTAGACTAACCAAATTTGCTACAGCATCTTTGTCCTTCCAGTGTCTGACAAAGGGTCCAAATGCTGCGCCTCCCAAAATACCACACAAGATCTCCACCATCATGCTCAACCCATAACCCTGCAAGTATTAAAGAAGGCGAGATCAAAATTAGACACCCCGTCATAGAATGGATCAACCTATTATGAAAACAGCCTTTATGGCATTGACCAATAATAATCACAGTCGATAGACGCAACTTTCAAACGTCGACTCGGTTTGGATGGCGTAAAAGCAATAGAGTGCGTGCCCAAAGTCTCACAGTTTTGTGACTTGCTCAAAGCTCCCTCTGGTGCTGCTTCCCAGGTTGCATCATAAACTTGGGTGTGATCCCTGTATAAATGTAAATGGCAGTTACAGGTTGTTTAGCTTCTGACTGGCACCCCCGAACAAAGATATTGACAAAATAGGGAGACTGCCAACATAGGGCTAGATAGCTAAGTTGTTAGATCGCTGGCATTTTAATCTGGAGGTCGTAGGCTCAAGTCCTGCTCTTGTCATTTTTTTTTCAACCCCAAATTTTATTTATAATCTCCTTACAAAACGAAAAAAAGTGTCCGCCATTTTGATTACTGAGTTGTGTATGTGTGGTCATGGAGGGATTGTGCCTCCATGGCGTGGTGCAGACCAGAGCCAGACGTGTTGTTATAATGCTCACTCCCCATGTTGATGAGGAGTTGCTAAGGTGGGCTGGCTTAAAAGAACTGATCTGTTGGGTTGCAGTGAAAAAATTTAATTTATTCTTCCAAATCCAATGCTTATGTATATATATTTCCGGAAAAGAAATCAAGGATGCCTCATAGGTGAACTTAATCCTTGTAGCTTGCAAGCCTGAGGAAACCTGAAAACAAGGGTGCTTGCAATGTGAACCAGAAACACTTGGGGTTAACCCCTACTCTTCCACAATAAGTGTTCTATTAATTCCTGCCCTATAATTCCTAGTACACAGGACCTCCAGCTTAATGTCTCATCATCAGGACAAAGCAATTAATGGTGCCACAAACAGGACACGAACCCACACTCTGCTGCTCAGAGCTTGAGTCTAGACTTCTCTTAAAGCACTCGGCCACAAAACGCCACAACGATGTATTATTTATCCCTCAAAGTAGCCCACAGCACCCACAGCAATTGCTGTAATGCCCTGTACTTTTGCTGCAGTGACCTTTTTACAAAGTTCCAATAGACCGTATTGAATAACCCCTTTGTTGCTATGAAAGTCGCCATCTTGTAAGGCAAACCGTATGCGCGTCTAAACGTGTACATCAATGAAGCACGCAGCGTTCCCGGTTTGATTTCTACGGCACATGCACGCACACCATCACGCACACGCTAGACGCCATGTTGTAGGGCAGATATTTGAATGGTGACGTCATATTCAATACGGTCTATACAAGTTTTCCTCATAGAAGTTTCATTTACCAGAGGGAACTGTCAGGGTCCCTTCAAGAGCAATGGCTTTTTTTAAACAAAAACTTCTTCCAGGGACTAAGGAAGAACCAAGGATGAACAAGCTGACTGTGATGTGTGGCTGTGGGCGGCCATTGCACTCGTCTCAAGTAGCCACTTGGTCAACAGAGTGAGTGAGTTTTTCAGGATGATTTTTCCTTTATAATTGAACTGTTTTCTTACCTTGTATCCTCCGCTAATTTCTTCCCCACCGAGAGGCATCAATCCCCCGTTTGCGAAGACGTCTGCAGGATTTGTAGTTCCCTGGAGAATGCAATGTAAAAACAAGTAAAGGAAATGACGTCAACATACAGATCCTAAAAATCTTTGAGTTGTAGGTGTAGAAAGCAATTTTTGAAAGTCACACCGACCTGTGAACATTTCTAGCTTATATCAAAGTCTAAACCCAAAGAATTTGGGGTTGAACAAGGAAACATTTACACGGGCGGGAATTGAACCAACGACCTCCAGATTAACTAGCAAGCGCTCTACCAACTGAGCTATCTAGCTCTAATGATGGCAGTCTCCCTATTGTGTAATATTCTTGTTCGGGTGCCAGTTAGAAACCATACAACCTGTAACTGCCATATAACCAGGGATCACACCCAAATTTTCAATACAACCTGGGAAGTGGTCGCAGAGGGATCACCTTAAGGGGATGCACTATTTATTTTAAACATCACAAGGGAAACCAACTGGATAAGAGTTACAAACTCTCGTGGCATAGTGCCCAAGATTTTTGATATTCTGGCCAAGACTTGGGAGAGTGGTTTCGAATCCCGGTCATGACACTTGTGTCTTTGGGAAAGCCCCTAAATTATAATTGCTTCTCTTCACCCAGGATTAAAATGGGTACCTGCGAAGGTAGAGAATGCTATTGTGAATGATTAACTACAAGTACAAGTGCCAAATTGGCTGCCAGGACTGCATAGTCCTAAGGAGTTCATGTGGTTCAAGATTTCTCAGAGCATGAAAAACACAGTGTCAACCTTTGATATTTAGCTTTAATGTGCCTCATAAAACCCTACGACATGAGCCGTCTGACTTTGTGTATATATACAACCTTTTTGTCAAAACAAAACACAGTTCAAGACTGCCACAAGCAATATTTTGACAACTGTTTTCACTTTTTAGTTTTTGATCTGATTGTCTCTTCATCTTGTTTGTTTGTAAATTGTTGTTTTTAAAGGTTTTTTTTTATGGTACTGATTTTCCGTTTTTGATTTTATATTTGTATTCATTAAATTTATTTTGGGGTTGGGAGAGGTTATTTGGGGGGGGGGGGGGGGGGGTCGGAGGCAAGGTGACCTTTGGATTCATACAACGATGTTTTGCAACTTACTTTTCCTGTCAAGTCCGTTCCCCACCCCTTTGGAATTGGTTCTTTCTTCATGTTGTTGAGTTCCACCTGGGGACAGTTGAGGAAACAGAGCAGTTCATTTTTTTAGTCCTTTATGAGCTTCAAGAACTAACAGTTTACACGAGATGGAATTATAAGTTTTCTTAACTGTGAGTGCTTCATTCTTGTCAGGAAGTTGCAAATTGCATCAATTTTGCTACAATCATCGGTTTGAGTTTGGACCACGTCGCTCAGATCATCAGCCAGGGGAAACAGCTCCATAGCACAGTCTTACTACTAGTCGGGGATGTTAGGGCACTTTAGGGGCTGTTTTGCCGGGCAAAAAATCGAAAAGATATGCTATAAGGAGCATCTGCGCCAAGTTGAGTGCTTTTGGAAAAAACTGAACCAAAATATCCCTAACACCCCAGAATATACAGCTTTATATTCATCTAGTCATTATCTTAAAACTAAAAGGATTGCTCATCCAAAAACTTTTTAAAAAATACCTTCCCAAATGCCACAGTCGATGTCGCCATATCAAGTACAAAACTGTCTCCGTTTTCTGCTGGGGCAGCCATGGATATTGCATTTGTACCTATGAGAGTCTAAGAAAAGGATGAAGAATTCCGATGAGTAAAGACTATGTGATCAGTGATACGACACCAAAACACTTTGAACCCACCTGTGTTGCACATACATCATGGGGGGGGGGGGTGGCTTGGCTCATTCTGTATTTGAATTCTGTTTTTAAATTTAGAGGAGGGTAGGGTTTTTGAGCGAGGTGGCTCCAGCCTGATGCCAGCGGCATAGCCACGCTGGAGCCTGGAGGGGGTGGGGGGACAAGCCACCCCCAAATTTTTCTAGAGCCCCCCCCCCAAGAAAAAATCTAGTTACATGTAATCAAATCTAATCTAATTCAAACGTGGCTTCCTGCCAAATTACGGATGCTTACCTTTTTTGCTCTTGTTGGGACAACCACAGGGGACGTGTTAGTGAATGACATGCCAACTAGTCCAGCGTCGGCGCATCGCATGGCGTACCACCCAGCGATGCAGTAGTGATTAGAGCCTTACAAGACAAGATAAACAATTTCCTAACTGATTATATCAAGGGGCACTAAGGAAATGACTAGGGGCACGGAGGCGATTTGCATCCGTTGCCTCCATGGGCAAGTTCGGGTGGGCGACTAGAGTGACTAGACTGTGTGACATATAGCTCTCAAATTGACTATATCGATCATGCTCCAGTGCATGGTCGATCTTGCCAATCTCCCTGTGCTCTATGGTTTCTGGTACTGTAAGTCTAGTCACTCTAGTCGCCCACCCGAACTTGCTCCATGATGTATCAGGCGTGCTTATTTCAATTGCTGCAATTGAAATAAGCTCAATAGACCCCTTGCATTGGTACCATTACTATTAAGGATAAACGAATAAATTATCAGTCAGTGATAGGTCTTCCTTTGACCCCAGTGAGTGCGCTGTTTGAGCATGTGACATCATTGCAAGGGGCAATGTGAAAACGCACATATTCCTTTAAAAAACATGGAACTGTTTCAGGGTGTTTTCACCAAGACTGAACCTTTTGGAAAAGAACCGATAAATGAAAGTTGAATATAGTTTTGGATTTATGCAATTTGAAGACTACTGATAACCCAATTTTGTAGAGATTCTGGCATAACCAGACATTTTGATTTGGTGGAAGGGGGGGGGCAAGCAGGGCAATAAAGCCATATATTTGGAACCTCAAAATTAATGCTCTACCAACTGAGCCATCAAGCACTAATATCAGCGGTCACCCATTTTGGTAGATATCTTTGTTCGGGGGTGCCAGTTAGAAGCCATACAACCTGTAACTGCCATAATTATAGCCGGGGATCACACCCAAGTTAACAACACAACATTAGAAGTAGCAGGAGAAGTATCACCTGAAAGAGATGTAACTGGGTTTTTTTTTTCAAACATCAACAACCATTCTTTTTAGCATTTTTTCGATTACATTTGTGGGGGTGGGGGCAAGAGAGGGGACAAGGGTTCTGAGTGCCAACTCCACCATTAGGCTATACTCCACAGCATGCATGTTTGTATAATCTAATGTAGTGAACGATCGCAATCGCAACCGCGGCCACACAATGCCATAAGAGGATGGTGGACCCCTGCAGCGTCCCCCTTCCCCTAGGCCCCCCACTTAAAAGCAATGCCCCCCTGTCCCCCCCCCCCCCACCGACACTCCACGACATTTACCTATACCCAACGATCAATGTGAGGATGTTATAGCCCCCTGGCATTCAATTAATGAAAGTTACTAACTGCGTTTCTTGCCAACCTTTTGCCACAACTATTCCAATCCCAGACTCCTTTGCTTTCTTGATGGCTAGATCAGTGCAGAATCTCCCAATGACAGGTCCAAGTATGTTGTTGCCATCCACCCATGCTGTGCCCGCCAATTCTTTTAGAATCACCGGTTCCCCGTCTTTAGAATTGGTTCCACTCTGGATATCATTAACATACATCGCTGAAATTCAAATTTGACATCAAAGGTATTAACGCTTTAAAATTCAGATCAATTCTTACCCTTTTTTTTTTACTGAAAAATGGTTAGTGGCCTGACGTTTCAATCATAGTAGAGTCTTTCTCAAAAGGCTAAATGACAACACAACACACATAAACAGGAATACTGGTGTGACAGAAGCAGTCAAGTGGAAAAAGATGAAAGTACAAAGAAAAAGCAAGGGATGAACAATGAAGAGGGTGACAAGGGGGTATATAGGGGGAAGGGGCTGGATTTTTCACACCAAATAGATTAGATGCCACACCCCAAATCTTTTTAAAACCTCCTGCTTAGTTCACCAAAGAATGAAAAACTGTCCGAGCTGGACGGCGAGGTCAGTAGTGGGTGTAGGCGTGTCAGCAGGTGGGTCACCAGTGATAATCGGACTTACGGAGTCTGTTCATTCCATGGCTGAAGTGTCCCCGGTAGTCTGCAGAAGCAATTAGCGTCGCCAGGTCTTTAGCATGGCTTGGTTTAGCACCCACTGCCACAATGCATCTCTCTACGAATGACTCTACTTCGGTGAGAGGAACTAGCACATAGTCACTGCAGGAAAACAAAAAAATGGCAGTCAATTAAAGAAAGGTAATTACTCCAAAAATGAATTACCTTAGACACTTACGTGGTGAGAAGCACTGCAGCTGTTGATGAGAAACCATTTGTTTCCAATTTCAATCTGAGATGTCAATGCAAGAACATTAACCGCTCCAGATTTTTGGCAATTATGTCAAAAACGTTGCTTTCTTTGAAATTAAATTTTCACAAGTTAGTTTGATTATTGTACCTACATTTTATACACGATGAAAACAATTGAATGGTTCTAAAAATGGTTCTCAAAATGTTACACATCATCAACAGCTGCAGTGCTTCTCACCATGTAAATTTTTATGGTCATACATTTTTGGGGTAATTACCAACTAAGGTGTATCTTCCCTTTAATATAGTGGGTTGAAACATTGAAATTATTAAAACGAATTGTTCCTGTCATGCCTGTATAATAATATACTAATTTATTGTCTTTAAAATGTTTACTGTTCGTTCTGCTGGTACAAATTTTGCATTTGTTATTCAAATCCCAAACAACGTTATTAGTATAATATTACTTATTTATAGTAATAATATTATTATTATTATTATTATTATTAACTATAGTTTAGAATTTTTTTTTTTTATGACATCTATGATCTATCTTCGCATTTGGCCATGATGTAATTTTTTTTTTTTAAGGAGTAATACTAAATAGCGCCCCAGTTACTGGGTCTAGCTACACTCCAGTACACATGGGGGATTGTAGTGCTGCCGCTACTTTTACTAGTACTTGTGCTAGACTTTATTATCATTATTAATATTAATCAGATCCAATTCTGACCCCTTTTTTTGGGGGGGGGGGGTGTCTACAGATGAAGGGAAATCCCTCTTTCCCCTCTTGTGGCCTAGGTAAATTGTTTAGCGTTAATTATGATGTGACTTACTGGCTGTCCGATTTCATCATATGTTGTTTGTCACCTGCCTCCATGGTCATGTTTAACGATTCAAGTACGTGGTTTAAAACTTGTCACACACAAAGTTAACTACGAAACTTGGCAGTCAGTCGTTGCTTAAAAGTTCTGAAAAGACAACTGTACTCCTCTTTGTAGCAAGCTATTCTATTGTTGCTTAACTCTGTGGCTAGGCTGTTTGTTATTGTTTAACTGTTTCTTATTGTTTTAATGAGTAAACAACAAGAACAACCCTGCTGCCATCGTGTGGGTACGGCTTGGGTAGGCGGCCGAGCAATTGGGGCCGGTTGCACAGCAAGTGCTGACCACACAGGCTAGATTCTGTGACCCCGGCCGTGCACCCCCGGCCCAGCCAGGTGCAAAGCGCCGTCCCTGGGGGGGGAGGGGTGAGGAAAGTTCTCCCATGGAGGAAGCCAAATATAGTTAGCCTACCCAAATTAAGATATACGCAAAATGGACTTTGCCCAAATACGAATAAAAAACGTGCAACTGTAGTTGGGGCATACTCTCTATGAGTTGGGATTACCCAACTGTAGCTAGCTAGCTGGGTTAGTAAATCACGAAAAGTGGGCGTAAAGACACACACGCACACAGTGTGCGTGCGTGAATCAGAGTACTGCGTGTGCGCACACGTACTGAGTCTACGCATTGAGTCAGTCAGCAGGATCACAGCCTCGCTACCATGGGCAGCGCACCGTATCGATACCTCTAGCCAATAACCCCTGGTAGGGATATACTGAAAAAACAGCGCTGATTGGCTCCAAAAGTGCTACTGTGCGTGCACGTTTGTTAAAAATTTTCGAGCGCTGGTATGGCGCTTAGTAATGCGCGTTTCAAAACCCAAGTATTTTTAAGCGATTCCATTTCAAATGAATCATGTTTATAGGGCCTACACGGTCACCCTAAACTGCATACAGTTAGACCATAGAGCAAGGACTAATAGATATATCACAAGATCAAAGAAGAATGAGAGGGGACCATTTGCTCTTTGACTTGATTCCTCTGTTCCGTCCCAACTTGACAATTGCTCAGTGTCCCAACTATAGTTGGGACTGGTCCCAGCTTGAGTGTTAAAGTTGGGATGTCCCAACTATAGTTAGGATCACCCGTAGGATCGATCATGCGTGGATTACTGTGTGACTACTCCAAGCTGACGCGATCGGCATTAAATTATTAACAAGGTTCTTATTTCAAACCCGGGTCTCGGCTTTGTACAAACTCATGTCAAAACTGATGATGGAGCTAGAGCCGGTCGCAGGCCGTTGCCCAGGACGAGGTTTGGAATGATAGTATATCGCTTATAATGGACCGCTAAAACAACTCGATGTAAATATTGTTTTTAGAGGGTTCTGACAGCGGCCTCATGCTCATCATGCCGGGTGACGCTTTCAGTTTCAACATGGAGGTAGAATTCCCCCCATGGTCTCAAGAAGGCCTACGCATTTAGTTTCCCTGGGCCTTTTCTCGGAAAACCAAAATTCCAATTAATCTCAAATATTCTCAAGGAAAAGTGGTCTTAAGAACTTCATAGTATGATACTTACATGTTTTTAGTTTACTCATGGGGGTGCTTTGTGTTATACTGCGATCCCAACTATAGTTGGGACGCCCCAACTTTAACACTCAAGTTGGGACCAGTCCCAACTATAGTTGGGACGATTGTCAAGTTGGGGCGGAACACCTCTTTTGCGCACAACCATACATGAGCGAGCGCGTAGAGTAAATCGGCCACAGACCTATGTGCTAGATTCTGGCACATTTTAATCAACCTATTCCAGGGGCGGGTTATGAGCATGAGCGAGCAAGGCATGCTGGGAAAAAAATGGCGCGGCGAGCTCGATTATCACTAGAAACGAGGTTGGCAGGATCAGGACGAGGGGGACACCCCATGCGTGGAATCAGTGTACTGCGTGTGCGTAGACGGTGCGGGACGGATTCCGTGTGTATAACACGTGCGCGTGGTTCGGTGTTCAGAGCTATTAATACATGTACATCCACATGCATTGATCATCAATGACGCGTCCACATCGATTTTCTTCCCCGCCCCCCACAAAACCCACCCACTGACAGCAGCTAACACTACTACAGTAACACCTAAACTAAGAATTTTAGGATATTAATAAGAGTTGAGCAGGCTGTGCAAATTTGTCCCAAAACTAGTGTGTGACTAGTATATGCATCACCCATTCGCACCAAGATTAGTTTTACGTTGCTACGGGTTGAAACGTTGGATAAGTACGCCGTCGTTCACAATGGCAGCTAACGGGTAAGTTTGAAGTCCGAAGAGATGGCCGCTTAGCGTGTTGGTCGTGGTTTTGTCGTGGGGCTTGAGAGCCAGTTTTACGGCCTTCGGAATCGAGCGTGGCCGGTGTGTTGTATCACTTTCACTATATTGTTCAATTGGGTGGGTTTTGGCCATGTTGGCGGTCTAAATGAAAACGGATCGCCTTTGTATCGTTTTTATAGATGTTTGCATTACTTCTATTTAAATAAATAATTAAAAGTAGTACATGCAGTCATGGTCACAGGAGGAAAAGTTATAGATATCGTCCTACGAAAATAGTTGTTCTATCTAAAATAATTGTAAGTATTACTATTAATAATAACAAAATAACAATAGTGTCTACAGAACAGCCAGTCAGTAAGCACTTAAAATAAAAAGAAACAATTTGTTAATTTTTTTATATTGGTTTGTAAGTGTGATTGTATTGACATTGATTGAATAATATTTTTTCCTTCCCTGTGGCTTTCAGTTCAGTGTAAACCGATGATCCTAGCTGCCATGATGGTTGAGAGAAGTTTTATTTACTCGTCTGATGTTGGAAAACTTTCCTTATCAATCATACATATCGATCAAGGTTCATTTCATTCACTGTACTTTTTTATCTGAAGTGTTACATTTGTAGCATGATAAGGCCAAAACAAAATGTTATGTTGCGTAACCTTGCCGACCCTAAAATTATGTTCGACCCTGGGTATTATTGGGGGGGGGGGGTTTCAAGGACAGGAATATAATAATTAAAATCTATAGAAATTAGTTATAACCGTTTGAAACCATTTCTGAACATTTCTCTTCAATTGTGTTACTTAGGTACACTGTTAATACACCGTGTAACTAACACTGTGTTACGGATACACACTGTTATTGATCGTTACACTTTGTTACTACTACACGGTGTTACTGTTACACGGTGTTACTGTTACACTGTGTTTCTGATACACTTCATGGGTTTGTCACAATTCTGGCCGTCCCCAACATCCAGGGTATTTAAGTCAGAACACTTCCACAATCCCGGCCCTGGGACCCTTACCCTAACCCTGTAGCGTGTAGATAACAAGGGTTTATAATAACATGGGGTTGTTGGAATTCAGGTGTCCAAACATAGAGCAGTCACTAGCTGCAGACTGTGGTACAATATTTGTTGTCACACGTATCTTTCAAAGGTCAGACTTGTTATAAGCATGAAAAGACCCTAACAACACGAGCTAGACACACATTGTGTGCCACAGCTAGGTCATGGTGGGGCTTGTAATGACTTAATGCAAATACAAGGATTAGCATTGGTACTTGTATGACGACTAAACAAATATGTCTTTTTCCAGGGAGTGGGGATGAAAAGTTGTTACCAAATAGAAGAATTGAGCATTCACTTGTGACCAAACAAGCCATTGTACAAGAAGAAATCATTTAAATAAGAACCAGCAAATAGCTTTCATGGCCACATCAATGGAAGGCATTTTATTGCAATTTTTTTATGTTTATTTATTTAATAATAATAATAATATTGAAGTCTTATATAGCGCACGTATCTACCAAACAAGGTACTCAAGGCGCTGAGTATATACAAACTTTCAGAAAGATAGGTTATTGCAGTGGTGGATTCTGAGACCCATTTATTTATTTAATTATTTATTTATTTTGTTTGCCAGAACAAAAAAAACATGATGTGTACACTCAGCCCTGTAAAGGGTACGCAGGCCATCCTCAAATGTTGTAACCAATCACTTCAAATGTTCAATAGAACAGACAAGGAATCACATGGAGGCCATGACCTCCATTGCCATGGTCTTGGCCTTTGTGCCCCTTTAAAAGTTTCCCATAGGCTTTGCAAAGTACCCTTTGCAAAATGAAAGTAGCCTTGCCCTCTCAAAGGTAAAATTTAAGGCTTGATAGGAAATTTGCCAAATCTCTCAATATTTTTTTTGGCTTGTGATTAGCACCCCCGAACAAATATGTTGACTAATTAGTAATAGGGAGACAGCCAGCATAGGGCTGGATGGCTCAGTTGGTAGAGGGCCAGTACGTTAATCTGGAGGTCATTGGTTCAAGTCCTGCTCTAGTCAATTTTGCTTTGTTAAAACCCAAATGTTTTTTATTAGAGGCAAGAGACTGTTTGTCCGAGCAGCCTTTTTCTGTAGGCCTATAATGCTTTCTGCCTGGCTTCCTCTCTTTTCATTTCTTTCCCTGACTTGTTATGTTATTTCACTACTTGTTTAGTATGTTGTTTCGTCATTAGCCTTGGAGAGAGACTCCGCTAGGGTCATGCCATTAATTAACTTTCTTTTATTGACAAAACAGTCAAATTTGGTTGGTCCATTGGCCAAAGTCCTCTCATTACCTGTTTTTTTGTTTGTTTGTTTTTTGTCTTGCAGAGACTATGTACTGGTATCCCTTAACGAGGCATCGTCATTTATGCAGCGAAGTATGGTTGCTGCCGGTGCTAAACCAAGCCATGCTAAGGACCTGTCTGCCCTGCTCGCTTGTGCGGACTACCGGGGACACTTCAGCCATGGAATGAACAGACTCAGTAAGTCTCATCACTGGTGACCAAGCTACCCTGCTTGAGGGTACGGGGTGGGGTGGGCAAGTGCCTACTCCCACCAAAAGATGCAAGGGGTTTGTTGGTAAAAAACTTTGCATACACTAAGGTTTCTCCTGAAGTTGATTTGAGCATGCTGATCGAAACGTTGCGTAGTTACACCAACCTTTTTTTTAGTACCACCAAAACTCAAAAAATGAATGCATGTACATGGTGTTCATACCACAAACCTCACTCGATTTTATTTCCACCTTGCAAAGTTTTGAATCCTACTCATGTACTTGGCATTTCTGCAAACCTTAATAGATTTTAAAAACCTAAAATTATGCGTTTTATTCAATGGAAGGTCAAAAGTTCAGTCATTCAATTTAAAAATTGTATTTTGTGATATTTTTTTTTTTCAATCAGAAATGTATGTAGACGATGTAAAGAGTGGCACCACTGCCAAAGACGGGGAACCAGTGATCTTGAAAGAATTGGCGGGCACAGCATGGGTGGATGGCAACAACGTACTTGGACCTGTCGTTGGGAGATTCTGCACTGATCTAGCCATCAAGAAAGCAAAGGAGTCTGGGATAGGAATGGTTGTGGCAAAAGGTTGGCAAGAAACGCAGTTAGTAACTTTCATTAATTGAACACCAGAGGGGGCTATAACAGTCTCACCCTGCTCATAGGGGTGCACCACACTAAATAGGCCAACATTCATGTGCCAAGCTGATAATCATAACTTGTAGGCCCTCAAAATCTTTTGAACAATAACGCTTTGGGGGTAATGCAATTAATAGATTGTGTTATTATAACATTGTATATTTATGACTTTTGAGAAGATTTGATAAATTTAGGCTTTAAAGTTTGGCATGGGAATGGGAGGAGTGCCTCATGGACACTGGCAGCGAGTAGGTTTGGGAAAAAGCATATTTTTGGGGGTGTTCTTTTATTGGGTAATTAGCAAAAATTCAAAACGGCTGTCCTACCAAAAATTGAAAAGAAATCTGAAGTTTAGTTGTCTGAAAATATATCTGATTGGTTTTCAAGAGGCTGAGGGATTTTTAAATATTGTTTGAGTATTTTTTTTATATTTAGCATTTAGTGTGGTTACTATGGGAGTTTATTTAGTGTGGCGCACCCATAGTTTATAGGTAGTTGTCATGGAGTAGAATGCATCCATGTGGCCGAATGGTGTAATTCAAAGAACTGAAGTACTGCTGTTGTCAGAGTGTGGGTTCAGATCCTGGTTGTGGCATTTTGTGTCTTTGAGCAAGACATTTTTGTATTGCATTGACTGGACAATAAACCATAGGTTCTGTGTATTGTATAATGCATGTAAAAGAGAACCCAGTACATTATCGTTATGAGGGGGTGGGGGTTACTTTCTGGATTTTCTAATCATTATTTTATTTTTCATTTATTTTTTTTTGTGGCAGGGTCTAACCATTATGGCATAGCGGGATGGTACACCATGCGTTGTTCTGAAGCCGGCCTCGTTGGCATGTCGATGACAAACACATCTCCACTAGTTGTACCAACTCGTTCCCGAAAGGTTAGTTTGTTGAGGTTTTTGTTCGTTCATTTGAGTTCGTATACAAATATCCATTGGACACTTAGTTGGTAACACCTACAATCTTCCTAATTCAAATTATAATATTATCAAATAATAATAATATCCTAACTGTTGGTGTGATCCCTGGTTACAAGGCAGTTAAAAGTTGTATTGCTTCTGACGAGCATAGATATTAACAAAAGGGAGACCGCCAACATAGGGCTAGACAGCTCAGTTGATGTAGCGCTGGCACGCTGGTTCAAATCCTGCTTTAGTACATTTTTCTTTGTTCAACCCCAAATTTATTTAAAATTTGCTCAGTCAGTTTCCCTGGTGGTTTATTACTTCAAATAATAATAGACAAGTTTTCCAGAAGTAAGTTTTTTGTTTTGTCCACTGCAATGTCACTAACAAAAATGTTGTATTCAAAACAGATTGTTTTTTGTTTACACAAAACAATTTAAGCAAGCAATTCTTTTGTTGACTATTTGTCTTATATTGTTTGTTACCCAGCCCCTCTTAGGTACAAATCCAATATCTGTTGCTGCTCCAGCGGAAAACGGCGACAGTTTTGTGCTGGACATGGCAACGTCTACGGTGGCCTTAGGAAAGGTAAGAGCTTAACCCTTCTACTCTCGGTAAAAAATAATTCAGCGAGTTGACAAACCACCATGACCACAGTGGATGATATTGAATGTTCAGACAGTAGGAGGTTTGACTGTGTACTGTGTAGATGCATTCACCACATGATATCATATTGCAGATTGGCATAGTTTTTATCTATCATTCAAAACTACAGTGGATGATATTGAATGTTCAGACAGTAAGAGGGTTGACTGTGGACTGTGTAGATGCATTCACCAATTGATGTTATGTTGCAGACTGGCATCAGTTTATCATTCAAAACCATAGCTGATAATGGATTGGTCAGTAGGAGGGTTGACTATATACTGTGTAGATGCATGCATCAGAATTTCCTTTATTAACATTTATTTTTATTGATGTCATTCTAGATAGAGCTGAACAACATGAAGCAAGTTCCAATTCCTGGTGGCTGGGGAACGGACGCCACTGGAAAGGTAGGTGAAACAGTCAAGATAAGGTACAACTGTGTTACTCCTGTGTTCTCTCTAATAAGTTACAAGGTGCAGTACTGGAGAAAGTGAAAACAATTGTTTCAGTGTGCTTGTCTCTTTGAACCAAGATAAGGTACAGCAATGTTTATGTTGGCAGCGCTGCTGCTACTGGTACGCTTACTCTCTTTGAATCAAGATAAGGTACAATATTGGTAATATTGGCAAAACTGCTACTAAGGGACCGTGTCAAATTTAGTCCAGGACAACCAGCGGAAAGTTTTTTTTACACGCAATTAATTCACCTTGTTTGAAATGATCGGAGAAGTTCATAGTACCTGAGGTCACATTTGTTTACAAACCGCAGAGACTTAAAATCGTTATCTACTGGAAAACAAGCGAGGGGTCTCATGTCTCTCTAAAAAGTCACACTACACATCGTAGTTAAATACAACGACCTCCAAACCTTCCAGATCACTCACTCCAAAATCCCAAATTTGTTTGGATCACATTGTAATCGGCCAATCACACCATAGAGCGCAGAGCAGGGTGCGTTATTGGCATAGGCTATGTTTTTAGTGTATCAGAGGATTTTGTGCCTGTGTTCGAGTAAAACCATGTCTCTCATAGAAATACAGTCCGACGGAAATCCATCAAAAATTTGACATTGGAGAATTGTTATCCGACCACCTGTCCCTGATTAATTTTGACAAGACCCCTTTAACGCTTATACTGTCTTTGAATCAAGCTAAGGTACAACGCTGGTATTTTGGGGGCCTTTTAAGCCCATTGTTTCAAAGTGCTTTACACTTTTATTGCCCCTGTTCATTGGACCTTAAGCATTCCTGAAATCCTCTCTCAACTCATTAGGAGTATGCAGCACCATGCAGCCAAATGGGTATTTTTAACCCTCGCAGTGCACTTTAGTGTACATGTGTACCTATTTACTCCTGGGTGATGAGAAGCACTGTAGGGCACAATGCCATGACAGGGATTCGAACCCACATTGAGGATAGTACTAGTTTTGTTTGAAACAAGGCGCAAGTCCTCAATGTGAAGAAGATTTAATGGAAAGTGAGACAGTTTTGTTCCAGACCAATACCGTTTCAGTTTGTAAAACTTTGATTATTTGTTTCCCTTTCTTTGTAGGAGACTTTGAATCCTTCTGAGGTTTTGTCTGGTGGGGGATTGTTGCCCGTAGGTGGATCAGAAATCTCTGGGGGATACAAGGTAAGATTAGTGCAGCCCAAATCCATCCTAATCCTAAATCAGGTACCGATGAGTCTTTCGATAGCAGGCACATCTGCAGCATGTTCAAAAGCTGGTGTAAGCGTGTCAGTAATTTTCTAAAAAACTACTCGTTACATTGTTCAAAGGCATTCCTTTATAACTATTTTATATATGTAGAGACACGTGAAGGCGGCCGGTCCTCTATTTAAAAAGGACGAGCATTTACCAAAATACAATAAATGCAAATTCCATAGGATTTCTCTAATATGAAATAATCTCCCCCACCTGAACTGATTTTAATCCTCCATTCAAAAGCACATAATACATAGCATTAACACTACAGTACAGTAACATAGTCACTTAAAAAAGAAGGTCAACACGACACGAGGCTGGCTACATACACACACAATGACACAACTTTACACTATCTCGATTGAATTAGCCCTAAAAATGACAATATTTCTCTCACAAAAAGACGATTCGATACAAAATAATACTTACAGATAGCTCTTTAATACTATACAAAAAATAGAGAGAAAAACCACTCAAATAAATGTGCTCTCTCTTGCTGAAAGCTAAAATGGAAAAGAGAGTGAGCTTAAAGGTTGCGACCCCTTACTTTTTTTCTTTTTTTTAAAGATATGCTAATGACAAAGTTGATCAGACACTTAAACAATGAGGGCGCACTTGGGTTCCCTACATATATTATTAAAAACTTTTGTTTTGTGCTGTTGTATTAGGGTTATGGACTAGGTATGATGGTCGAGGTCATGTGTGGAATGATGGCTGGATCTGCTTTTGGTCCCTTCGTTAGAAAATGGAAGGCTAAAACAGACGTACCGGCAAATTTGGTAAGCATTTCTGTTCCTTTACTTACCCTCTGCAAATATGAGAAAAATTTGTCAACAAAATGTTAACTGTGACTGTAATTGTTCGATTTGATCTTAATCATTGATTTTATTTTAAAATGCTATTGATCTTATATATCAAATTTTCTAATGCTATTGATCTATTGTTTATTGATTTTCCTGATGCTATTGATCTTATTTATTGTTTTACTAATGATATTGATCTATTTATTGATTATTCTGATGCTATTGATGTTGATTGAATTTATTAATGCTATTGATCTCTTATTTATGGTTTTATTGAAGATATTGATCTATTGTTTATTGGTTTTCCTGATGCTATTGGTCTATTATTTATCGATTTTCTTGATGCTATTGATCTTACATACTGTTTTTATTAATGCTATTGATCTCTTATTTATTGTTTTTATTAATAATATTGATCTATTGTTGTTTTTTTTCTTATGCTATTGATCTCATTAATCATGTCGATTTTCATTTCTCGAATGTCTTGACTTTATATATGATCACACTTATTAATTCTTGTCCTTATTGATTTTTATGTATTTATTTTGCAGGTGTTGTGTATGGTATTTATTTTCTGATTCTTTTGGGGTTTTGGGTTTTTTTTCTTTCTTTTTTCCTTCTTTTTTCTAAAGCTTTATGCACACACTAGAAACTGTTAGTCCTTGGTTTTTTGTGATTTTTCTAAATTCTATCCATACACTAGAACTTTTTGATCCTCGGCCGTCATGCCCACGTCATTAGCCGAGATACAAACCCTATCTTTAGATGAAGTTGTTTAAGTATTTAGAAAGTTCAAAGTTATTTAGTCACTTTGTGAGACTGCAGAATGATCTAATTCTTAAGTAGGATTTGAAACTGCATTGTAGAGAAAATAATCTAGTCAGGTTGACGGTACCACCGTGTAAAGAACCGGTGCTGCCAGAACTTCCACCGGTTCTTTTCAGAACCATTGCAACTCACAAGCGAGATTTCATGTACGTGGTGTTACCAGAAACCTTTTTACTATAATATTTTACTACAATTGTTTCTGTACATAGTGTTACATGGTACTACTACAAACCTTACTGAAACTTTACAATAGATTATAATTGTTTATGTTACTTTAAAAGAGAAAGTACTATTTTGAAAGTATGATTTTAAACAATTTGTAATTTAGTTTTTCACCACTTTGTTTTTAAGGGGCAATGTTTTATTGCCATTGATCCAGAAGCGTTTGCTCCAGGTTTTTCGCAGAGAATGTCAACTCTCATGGGTGAATGCAGAAGCACTGAACCAGTAAGTCATCAAAGAATTTGTAAATTATATTTTTTGGAAGAATAAACTAACGTATTGTTGATTTTAATAAACCCACAATACGTTCAACTTGTGGTGGTCGCGTTTGAGTGAAAACAACTAAAATCGGTTAATATTTTGTCGGAGATTATGCGGAAATTGTTTTTGTTCCAAAACATTTGAATCTGAGAATCGAGTCACGCTTGAATTGTTTCTCAGATATCTGAAGGTTGATGTCCGTTCGCAAATGCTGCAGCCAGAGATGCTGTTGGTATCGGCTGTCACCTCGGTTAACGTTGATGGATTCGGTTTTCTCTCGAAAATACTGTGACAGTTTTTTGCCGTTTTTCTCAGCAAGTAGACACTGTATTCAGCTAAAACTTTCATATGTGACTTTTACTGTAGCTTTCTTTAAAATTTTGCCTTTAAATAAGCATTACATTGAAAATAATTTATCTATGTCCCTACCTGTACAGAAATCTTGTAGTTTTTCTTTGCTAACCATTATTTTTTTCTTTCTACATTCTCCAGGCAGAAGGGGAGACGGAAGTCCTTGTTGCCGGTGACCCAGAAAGGAAGCACATGAAGAAAGTTGACACAGATGGGGGAGTATTCTACCATCGTAACCTAATCCAGGAAATGGTAAGATGGCCACCAACACCTGACGATTTATTTCTTGAAGTTGGAATAAATGGCATGGTAGTCTAGGTCCCAGTTTCATGGTGCTGGTTGCTGTAGAATTCAGAGCATTGCGGTTAACCATTCTCTACTTGCAGGGTTAGCTTGAGGTTGTATGCTCACCATGGAGTTAAGAAAGTTTGAGGAATGGTCGAAAAGTATGCCCGATGAACAGGGATATAATAATGTTGTCAAGCGCCTTGATCTAGCTACTAGGATATGTGTGCTATTTAAGAACCAGTTATTGTAATGTTATTATTATTTTGGATCCTGAATACTGTGTTTTCTTGTTTTAATCATTGTGAATAATCAAAAGAGGAAAGGAAACAAAATAAACCTGATCCCTTCTTGGTATTTTCAGAAATGGCATCACAGATTGCTAGAACATACAGGGAACTAAGCATCAAAGATTGCTAGTTTATATTATATATGGAACTTGTATCATGATTGCCTGTACATTATGGGAACTTGGGTACTAATTCTCACTGCCGTGTTGTTTCTACTTTAGGAAACTATGGCCAAGGAGCTTGGAGCTGAACCAATGAAATGCTAAAGCTGGTTACAGAATTAATCACACAAGACGTCAAATGCACAACTCTCTTCAAAAACTATTCTGCAGGTATAATTCTTGATATATATTGCTTTTTTAAAGCAGGCATAAAGGTATATTTTTTATGTAGCTATATTTAATTTAGGTAAATTTATGCTCCACATGATGCTGCACGCTCTTCCTTTTTTTCATATTGGTCAGGAATCATATGTCTTTATCATAAGAAATGCCTGTATAATATACTTGGATAGCAGACTATCGGATGGATACATCAAAGTCTGGATAATTAAAAGGCCAGTTGAATTGGTGACTACGGCTACAGCTGGATCGCTCCATCATCATACATTGAAGTATAGGTCTTCCTCAGCAACACCCGTAGCTGTAGCCGCCGTTTCGGATACCGCCTTAGCATTAAATGCTTAAAAACACGGGTTGACCCCATGCGCGCAGTGCCCTCATTGTGCATTGGCTAGCTACTTTGATCGGATAAGTGAACCGTTCGAACGGATTAGTGATTCCTTTTTTAACATTTTAGTAATCAATAGTCTACTAGTAATTAGTTTGAGCGGCGAAGTGATTCATTCAATCTAGTAATTCGTTTCAGTGGATAAGTACTATATTTTTTTCGAACGGATTAGCAAACTGGATTAGTGACTCATCTGAACAGATTAGTAAATCTAGTAAAATTCCAGAGCGACTTGGGGACAAATTTAAAACTGACTCAATTGATTCTGCTTTTTTTGCAATATTTCTTGACCCAATATTATATCTAATGATCAGCGCGAATGAAACTTGCGTTTTATTGAATTATATTTTTTTTCTCTATCTTTGATATTATAATCTTATAATTTTCCAGTTTAAGGTTGAAATTATTCGCTATCTTGTCAAACATTTGAACTATCTTGTCAGCCTACTTGTTGCACACACACAAAAACCTGGTTTTAAGCGACTCTGAGTAAACTCTGCGCAAAATGACTTGATTTTATAGATTGTTTTGTTTTACTAATTGTAATTTTCTCTTGGAGACAAAAAATTGTTGATCACATGAGGGTCAAAAAATTACGCCGAAAAGTGACATTTAATGACGACATTTCCGAGAAATTTTGATATGCTGAGGTGAGAGATAGGCCTAGTTGGTCATATCTGGAGAGAAGAAAAAACTATGTTTTGATATATAAAACAAATTGCGAATGAAAACGGCGATCATGTTATGTGGAATTGGCCTATAATTTTCGGTGCTTTGTAGTTTGTTGGTTGATTACTTCTACATGTATATCCTTTGCAGGGGGAAATGAACTTAAGGTTCAAACATTTTCTCAAAGATACCAGCATTCCTAATCCAATTCTTGGAGGACGATTCGATATTTTATTTTTTATTTTTTTTTTTTGGGGGGGGGGGTTTCAGACAAAACCTTTTTTTTTTTTAAGGCTAAAATACAACAAAAGGTACAAGCAAATAAACAATCATGATACAAATCCTAAACACCCCGACACACAGGGACGGCCGCACAGCCCATACAGACAATAATAATAAAGATTGTCAAAACGAGTAGCAGGCCACAGAGTGTCCAGATTATCACGAGTGAGAAATTAGTTACGGAATAAAACTGGTTTGACATTATCACAAGAACAATGCAAACTTTGGAACGCTAGGTGGCAGCAGACTTACCAGGTAAATTCCCACCGTTTACGTAGTTCTAGTTGAGCCTGGGCACATTACCGAGAACAATGGATTTACCTGGTAAGTCTGCTGCCACCTGGCGTCAAAAAAAGTCCCCCATTGTCGACGCAGTCTTTACATTCTTAGGGTAGAGATGAATTTCCATATCAAAGATGGATTCACACTGCATTTCACCAGTGAGAAATCATCATGCTTGCTAAAACTATTTTTGACTTTTATCAACGAAAGTATTCTTGCATGCAGAAACCTCACTGGCGTCACAGGTCATGAGGTGGGCACAAACAGATCTACATAGAACCAAGGCAAAAAAAATATACAAAGAAACACGGAGGAATGCACATTCTGCACATAATTTTATTGCCTACACCAATCCTCTCTATTACGACAGAGTTCAAACCGGGGGAATTCCAGGGGTATACCGACCCCAGTTGACATTGTGTGCCGTCCTTTCACATTAGCTTCGTACTTCCTGGGGAAAATGAAACCCAGGGTAAGTCAGGGATAGCTTTACTATCGTATGAAACAGCTATTGGAAATTTCTAGCAAGCTATTTCAAGCCCATTCACACTACAGCACCACCTTCAGGAAATAAATCAATCCTCAAATAAAATGCTGTGGAAATTTTAACCGCACCCATGTTTGTTTCATACTTTATGCATGTTTGTCCTTGTGGGGGGGGGGTCACTCTGCTTGAACCCATCGGGTTATCTCGCTTAACCCTAGGCCGTAGCAAAAGCAGACATTCTCCAGTGGACAGCTATCTCCCAGGAGGTAGGTTAACAATTACCAACTAGTATTGCAGGGACTTTTTAGTTTTGCTCTTTAATGGCATTACTCGAAATCGTAGAGGTCAAGAGCTTCCACTGACGTTCATGTTGAGAGGAGTTGCTAGTATTATTTCAGTTGTATTGTCTTTTATATGACATCGTTTTTATAGAGATATACATCGTCTTTGTATTGTGAAAGCGATTCAAATTTTACGTTGAACACAAATTATTTCACTAGGCGTTGAGGCTGATCGAGTCGACTGAAAGTGTTACATTAAATTCGTCTGTCTACTTTGTAGTATTATCAATATTTACTTGTTTTATTTGATTTTTTTTTTTCGTCATCTTTTTCTTCTTGCAAATAACTAAATGAATTCCTTGTGAAGGAATAGACATTGGGGAAGGTTTTTTGGGGGGGGGGGGGAGATTGCGGTGGTTGGGAACAAGTTTTGATTGTATAACATCGATTAGCATGTATTATTTTTTTTAGCTTCAAATCTATAGTGTCAATTAAATTGATATAGTTTTTAATTTATAAACAAAATAATACTCTTATGTAGTGTTACTTTAGTGCTAGGTGAGTGAAATAATATTAACAAGAGGCACTTTTCAATATTCAATCAGGGAGTAATATTTTGTAACTGATAATTTTGCAGTAACTTTCTCTTATGGTTTGTTATTTGATATTTAAGTATAAAAAAAGGTCGCAGCACTTCCAATATGATCCTTTTGCTGCCGTTTCCCAGGTTGTATGGTAAACTTGGGTGTGCTCCCCGACTATACACATCAGTTAAAGGTCGTATGGCCTCTGACTGGCGCCCGAACAAATATCGATATTTACAAAATAAAGAGACCACAAACGGGGCTAGATAGCTCTTGGTAGAGCGCCAGCGCGTTAATCTAGAGGCCGTTGGTTCAAATTCCGCTCTTGTCAATTTGTCTTTGTTCAACCCCAAATTATTTTAAAATTTACCCAGTCAGTTTTCCTGGTGGTTTATTACACCTGATATTTGAAATTGTTAAATGTGTGATTATAGTATACCGGATTATAGCGAGGTATAATGATTGTTTGTTTGATTGGTTGTGGTTTTTGTTTTTGTTTTGTTTTTGTTTTTTCTTCTTCTTCCATAAGAGTGGAATAAAACAAAATCATTTTATCAATTAAACGAGTGTTTGTCTTTCGATTTAGTATACTGTAGCAGTTATTATACCTGGCCACAGTCTTAAGTCGTGCTCCCTGACTACAAAGGCAATACGAGGGCAGTTGAGTTTGTTGAAAGGTCTTTCAAATGTCAGGTAACCACACTATTTTTGTCAATTGCTACATACACCATCGCTTTGAAAACAAGTTTGGGGTATTTGTTGGGAAAAAATATGTAAAATTATATCTGCGCTGCTATTTTCTACTCGCTTTTCTGGATTGAAAAACTTATTTTGAAAATTAGGGCCGTAGGTTGTTTTTTGTCAACGTAATGCTGATTTATAGGCACAACCATTCTTTTATAGTTAAGATACAATAAAGTTTCAGCTGAATTGATTGCGAAAACAGCACCAAATAAGCTGCAGCGGTACTTTCACAAGAACGTCGAACCCATCCACGTTTAGCGAGGTGACTACAGCGGGTACCAACCGCATAGTCTGGCCGCAGCATTCGCGAACGGACACCAATCCTCAGAGAATTGATTCATTCGGTCATTACTTTCTAGAATTACGTTGAAAATCCCAATGGGTACATTTAGGCACCTATGATTAGTTGGCTCAATTAGCTACAAAACAAATATATCATCAAACACTAACAATGAAATTATGAGAAGTAGTTTTTTTTAAAGTGACAGTTTTTTTTTTATTGTTATTACTATTTTTATTTTTATTTTAGAAAACAGATTTTGAGGAAGTTTATAGGGAAAGTTTCAGGATCGAATTTACCATTAAATAGTCGATTATCTTATTCATAAACTAATTGCAATGTTTGTACAAGCTTAATATCCGTTATCCTGTCACCTGGGTTAGAAATATTAAAGAGGATTTGTAGAGCTGACAAAACAGCCGCAGACGGTATTTATGTTTTGTGCGATCAACCAAACACATGAAATAACAAACTTTTAAATACAATTTTGGTATTTATCCGTCGTGCGAGTCGGGAGAAAATAAAAACCATGCACAATTTGTCAACATGAAAAAGCATTGTCCTTAATTTTGGTTGTAACAACCCAAATCAGCTGTTTCATTTTTTTAAGGGTTTTCAGATACAGTTTTCTCGCATATGATTTCATTTCGGAGGGAACTATTTCACAGGAAAAAAGGTGTTCTAGTATGAACTATTTAATCAAAAAGCTTTCAGACAATGACTTTTTTGTTTCCTTACCAATCTTGTATAATACCCTTAAACTAAGAGGAATGAACTTCAGCTGCTGACGGCCAACTGTAATTGCCTTAAGACTGCAATGCACGCTGTATCCGTTCCAGAGCTGTGTAAAATAAAAAGGGTTTACAAAAAAAATAATTGCCAAAAAAACACAACAAAAAAGATAATAAAATCGATCAAAACATTGCAGACAACAGAGTAAAAGTTATTTGATTGTCTGATACCAACTCTTTGCAGAACTTGGTTTGTAATAATAAAAACCATGCCAGACTGAAAGGTTGTATAACGTGGTGTATGTATAATTCTATACGCAGTACATAGTCAACCCTCCTACTGTACAATCATTCTATATCATCCACTGGGATTTTGAATAGTAGATACATTATGCCAGCCTTTAATAAGATATCACTTGGTGAATGCATCTACACAGTACACACAGTCAACCCTCCTATCGTCTGACCATCTAATATCTCGTCCGCTATAGTTTCGAATGTTAAACAAATTATTGTTCTGGAATGTAGATTATTGGTGGATTAAGGTTACACATACCGAGAGCTAGAATGTCCTGCTTTCGAGCAAATACCACACGGAACCATCCTCTTTCACTGCCTTTGCAAAGTAGAGAAGGAGTGAATTCCACACCTGCCTTAATTAACTTGCGATGGAACTCAATTTCAGCCTCTGCAGTTCGTGATGAAAGGAACTGCCAAAAAAACGAAGAGTTGAGGTTGGATAAATTTTGACTAATATAAATTAAATCTTTTTTTCATATCAAATCAATCTCATGGAGGAAGAGAACATGTTTTTGGGGAAGAACCGCTATTGAGATATTGGTAGACGGAATAGAAGGTTTTTGTGCTCGCTTTCCAAAACAAACAATTCTGTCCACCTATAGATAGGAATAATTATACACATGGCCACGTTTTTCTGTGAAAAACCGGTATTGAGAAATTGCCAGTAGACGCAAAAACTAGATAATGATGCCTGTAAAAACAAGCCAAATCATAGAGCCCTGCGGAACTTTCCTATCAAGGAGTGGCATACTATTCCTTTACAAACGATCTTTCTATAACAAATGTTATGTTGTGTATTTCCCACAGACGTACCTGAACCATGATACCAATCACAACAAATCAGCCCAAACATGGATTGCTGTGTGGAACTTTTTTGGCAATAATTTGCCATTTTCCCCAAACAACACTTTCTGAAACTTGATTGGTTCTCCCACAAACGTAACTGGATTGTGGCAAAAAAACTGGGAAATTCGGCATTTTCCTAGACAAGTTATTTTTCTCCCGCAAACGTAAGTAGATTGTCAAACCTTGGAAAAATCAGCCCAAACATAGAGCCCTGCGGGCCCTCCGTAGTAGGGAACGCCAAGTCTTTTCAGTCCCGCGGTGAAGTAATCAAAAACTTCCTTCAGTTTTTTCACCGATGTCGGCAAGAAGACTTCGGTAAACCAATCTGCAGGTAATCACAATTGGTCGCGGTTCGTTGGTTAAAAAAAGGTGCATACCTGTGTCTTTATTTTGTTTGATAAAATATTAACACAGTTGATAAAACAAATATAAAACGCGTTTAGTTTTTGATATGCCAAATACACAAAAAGACACATACAAATGAAAAGAAAACGTAAACCTCAACAAGCAAGACAGATTGATTAAAGTTGTTGTGATAAGGAAATGTTAAAGGTAACATGATCGGTATAGCTGACAAAATAGTCGCCAACAGTGTTTATGGTTTGTGTGATGCTTAATCCGTTGTGTGAGTCAGGAGAAAATAGTGAAAAAGCCTGCACAATTTTCAGCATGAAAAATCATTGTCCTTCATTTTGTCTGTAACAACCGAAAATCAGCTGTGGTGTTTGTTTTTTGTTTTCAGATAAGCTTTCTCAAATAAATGACTTCGCCGTTTATGTTTAATTTTTATGTATTTTTCCCCCATCACGTGGAGCTGCCACAACGAGCGCTCTGGAGTCTCCCGTTAGACATTCTATCTGTCCTTAGAAAACATGTAGTTGTTTCTAGAGCGAGGACGGCGGATTATGGTGGGTTTCAAGAACAGCGGAGATGTAGTTTTGAAGCTTTCAGAAGATTTTAAAAACAACAACAACAGCAAACAGAAATCACATCACCTGTATCTGACAGTAGCTTTGCCATAACCTTCTGCCATCCAGATGGAACTGACTGAAAATGTGTTATGGCATAGAGCGAACGAAGGACGTCCTCGTTCCACGTGTAGTTCACAGAGATTCGCATTCCACTCATTGCCAGATCCTACGGAGGGGGTGGGGAGGGAAGGTGGAACAGTGCATGTAAAATTTGAATTGCCGCGTAGTTACTAGCATGCTGCAAATGCGCCGTTTGTTCCGTAAACGCGAGCACATAAACATGAAAATTGTATTTTTAGATTGATTTTAAATAGTGTAATGCATTAGACTTTATGCATTGACGTCATCCAGCTGCCATCTTAGAGGTAAACCGATGATGTAACAATGGAAACGCACAGTTTTGTACGCGCGGCGCACAGGATTGGCCAATGAACAACCTCCTTTTGACCTCAGGCGAGGGCGCCCTACTCAAATGACGTCATGTGCATAAGGTCTATACGTGACTTAAATAGAAGCTAGTCTAACCTTGCTGACCGTCCAGATGAAGTGAACTTTCTGTAAGTCTGGTATCTCGTCTTCTTTGAATTGGAAGATGCTGTAGTGATCGACACCATCTTCAAAAATGCAGTTCATGTAAACCTCATCTAGGACAACGTGAAGATCGTACCTGTAAATGTTAAAACAGGCCATGTTCAAATCGAGCGTCTTCGGTTACGGCTACGGCTATGGGTATAGTGCAGTGACAACATTGAAGAATAGGTCTTTTCAGCGAGCCGGTCATAGCCACAGTGAAGTCACAGCCACTGTAAGAACCATCAATTCGGACACTTTCATATAAACATGTCAACTTACCCTAGATTAATTTTTGGTGGAGTTGTTTTCCAATGGCAAATCAAACTTGGACAACGATCCACTCTTCCTAACAACGGGGAAAGTTGAAATTTCCCTGGTAGTGAAATTCTTAAAGGTATACGGTATGATGGTTTTTGTCAACGTAATGCTGATTTCATGAGCAAAGATACAATAAAAGTCATCATGTGAAAATTTCAGCTGAAAGCCTATTGCTGAGAAAACTGAAAAAACTGTCCCAATATTTTCACGCAACGTCGAATCCATCCACGTTTAGCAAGGTGGCAGGGAATACAACTGCGTCTCTGGCTGCAGCATTCGCGAACGGACACAAACCCTCAAAAATGTTTTTAAAAAACGATTCATGCACGAATCTTTTCTCAGATTCAAATGTTTTGGAGTGAAATTATCCAAACCATAATTATGCCTTATTACTTCGAAGGGAATCCTTTTTCAAAATATTGTTTACTATATCAACAGCTGCAGTGATTCTCGCCAATTAAGTTTTTAAAGTCAATAGTTTTTAGAGTACTTTCCAATCTGTAACCCACTTTTAAGCATTTCTACAACTGACGGAAAAGAGCACTTTTCAAATACCGAACACCTTGGAAGAACATTAGCTTTTAGAGTTTGCTTTTGAAGCAACTTACCTGTTGGCAAACTTCAGTAAGTCTAGAATCTGCTGTCTGCTGTAAACGTCTCCCAGTGGGTTGTTGGGGTTCACAAGAAAAAGGCCCTTGACAACAATCCCCTATTTCAAAAATCAAAACAATATTCTGATGTCAAATAGTTCTTGGGCCATATCAGATCATAGCTAGGCCCTACTACTCACTTTCTTTCAAATTTACTGTCAAATTTACCCTCCTCCACGTTTTCTTCGGTCCACACTTGACATCAATAGGCTCACTTGAATGTTCCCCGTGCAAACAAAGTTCTGGGTCAAAAAGCTTTCAGTGTAGCTGGACCAATGACTCGGAACAATCTTCCATGTGTCCTTAATCATTAAGTCCGAAATAACTAAACGCTGTTCAGATAATATGATTATTTCATTGTAAATGTGTTACCAGTGTATTCGACCTGGTTCCTCATATCAGGATAATTGAGCGTGAAACTAGGGCTTTCTGCTTCTAGTCTCACCCATTCACTTGCGCTTTGCTGAGATGTCAGATAGAACTAAGAAGCATTCCAACAGCTTTATTCCACGTACTGCATCTCTTTGGAACACCTTGTCTGATGCATGTTTCCCTCTATCCCATAATCTAGACTATTTAAAGGGAAATCAAGTCCTACCTGCAGCTCCCTGATTTGTTTTTGTCTTTGGGGTTTTGTGTGTGGGGGTGTTGTTGGGTTGGGTTTTTTGGGGGGGGTTTTTTTGGTTTTTTTGTGTGTGTGAAGTTTTTCTTTCTTTCTGGTAGCCCTTTATCAAGAGTGGCTTTGAGCCTTGTTTGGGGCGAACTTGCTGTCAACAAAAATAAATAAAAATACCGAATATAGGCCTACCTCTTTGATCGCTTTTTTATAAGCCTGTTCAGCACGCTCAACATTCAGTTCAAATGGCTTGGATTCTCCAGAGTTCGGCTACAGTTTACAAAATAAAAAATATTGCCTTTGTTCGAAAACTTTTATAGATTTACAGAATGAGTTGTATATTCATTGGGTCATCATATGAAGCGTGTGTGTTTGAAAGGTGGAACTGGAGATAAAATCCGTTCAGGGGGTTGGTCAACACCCCCCCCCCAACAAAGGTTGCAGGCCCGATAATTCAAGGACTTTTCTTTGTTCTCCCATTGTTTTTACTTGTTTTTAAGCGACTCCCCATTACACGAAGAAAGCAAAGAAAGTACGCCCTCGGTCCGTCGCAACTACCCCGTATCCCTTCTGTCAAAGTTCTCCGCACTCTGCTTTTGGAGGATTTTGATTCCGTCGCCTCTTTCAAAAACCCTTACAAATCACAGATTCAACATTTCAGAGTCATTTCTGGTTGCCCCAGAGATTTCAGCAATACGGAGCCCCTAGAGGGACAGGTAAAAAAAAATTTAAATGAAAAAAATAAATAATATCAAAATTATTTCGTTCTCTCGATATACTATTTCGTTACCACAAAATATTATTTTGTCCCCTCGAATTAATCTTTCGTTCCCTCGAAATCATTTCGTTCCCTCGAAATCATTTCGTTCCCTCGAAATCATTTCGTTTCCCAGAAATATTATTTCTTTAAGGGAACGAAATAATATTTTTAGGTAACGAAATGATTTTGAGTGAACGAAATAGCATTTCGAGAAAACGAAAACATTTCGAGGGAACGAAATAATAATTTTTGGGGGAACGAAAACGTATTTAGAGGGAACGAAATAATATTTTGAGGTAACAAAATAACATTTTGAGGGAATGAAATAATAATTCGAGGGACTGAAATCATTTCAGTGTTGTTTTTTTTTACCTTGTCAATGCTTTTTTTTTTTACCTGTCCCTTAGGGGCTCCTTACAGCAAAACTGTTTCGAGTTTTACAAAATGTTTTGCACGGACAATTAAAAACCTACCTCACAAGTCAGTGGGATCGGGACAACATTGACATCAAACCTGAGTTTGAGAATTCTGTGAATGCCGTAGTAAAATGGAGCAGGTACAAGTACGGACTCTGGGTAAAGACAAAGGATACTTAACGGTAACACCACAGCTGTATTCCCCCTGCTGTTATAAAAAAAATAACACAAAAACCAAAACAAATAATAATGTCAAGGGATATTTAAAGGAATCATTGAATTCTTATTAAAAGATCTTTCCTGCTATAAATGTTCATACAAAATAAAAACCTAAAAAAGCGCATTTCATAGCCCGAAGCACCCAATCCGAAGGCGCTGTTCCATTTTAATTGCATCTTCGTTCAAACTTTGACAGACTTTGACAAAGTTTACCTCCAGAGTCGCAGATGATCTGTCCAAATGCCTCCAATCCCGAATCAGCGCCGTTCAAAACCGCCATCTGAAAATAATTTATAAAAAGTCAAAAAGTGAGACAGTAATACACTCAGAAATATTAAAGATAAATTAATTTTCAAATATATTTTGTATAGATTCGTCACTTAGACATTATAGTAAATTCGGCGCTAAAACGCTGCACTCTGAAGACTTCCGGTTAACCCTTGACCCAGATTCCGGGTCACAGGGGGCCTAACCCATTTCTGGGTCAGGCTGCTCTCACTTTCGGTATATACCTTATGGAGACCAAGGAAAAAACAAACAAGGGAAAACAAAAGGTCTCCACATGGAAATTCTAAAGACGGGGGTGCTCCACAAGGAAATTTGTGTACAAAGTCTATGGGAAACTGTTAAGTGCAGGGACAAAGGAAAGGACAAAAGAATGCTCCACAAGGATGCATTTTTTAGAATGTGTGACCCGGAGAGTGTTGGTGTTTTTCTTATCGAGGGTTATTACTCAGATTCCGCGTCATTGTGACCCACTTCTGGGCCATTTTGACACAGATACTGGGTCACTGACCCAGAAATGGGTCATCGCGTCAATTCTGAACCGGAAGTTTTTAGACTCTGCATTAAACAAAGTGGGAACTGGGCTGACTGTAACATTACCAGTCAGTGCGCAGCGTGTTAGATAATGAGGCCGTAACTGTAAGATTCAAGCAAGTCTGTCCTGTAGCGGCGTACTTGTGTCATAGCGCCCTCAAGTGGTGAGCCATTGCATTTTGAGATTGGAAAAAGTTCTGGTGAGTACATAGTGCATATTGAAAATTCCTCTTTATAGTACGGGTTATTAAAGTTTATAGCTACTGGTATCTAAGTAAATTCAGAGGGTTTTGCTGTAAAATCAGTCACGTTTTCACATCATGGTTTGTGTAACGTATACTTAGTGCTGCATGTAGTTTCCATAGGTGATATTACATTATGTGTCATTCTTTCATACATTACTGTAGGAAGACTCATGCTTGTGTTGTAAAGGTTGTTGACACTCAAGCACTTCTGTTATTAGAATCAAAGCGCGTATTTTTATTGTTGATTTAAATAGTCTCTTGCCCTAGTTGAAATTTGATAGTAGGTCAACATATACCATATCATCAGTAATGGCTCAGTTCAAGATACAACCACAATCTAGAGTTTGATTCAGGCAGCCGTACTTTGTTTGGATCGACGGGCATAACAGCTCTAGTTGTAACTCGTAGGTAATTCGCGATGGCTTCTTTGAGTTCTGGTACACCTCCAAGCTCTGAGTACATGAACATGTCATCTTCCCATGTCTCCGGTTGTATCATGCATTTCTGCAGCTGGTGAATGTTAAATTGACAAAAGAAAAAGACAAAAACAGTATGGGGTTGGATGCATTGTATTGTGGAGTATCAATATGATGTCGGTTTGTGGACACACTAAATGTGATTGTTGTTGTATAATAATAGAAATCCTTCGGGCAACAGGCAAGGCAAATACTTTGTACCCGTTTGAAGAAATTTGACCCTTTTTTTCCTTTTTTTTTTTACCAAGTAGACATGCAACCGTTTTCAGCTTAAGCTTTCCCATGTGACTTTGAATACAATTTGTTTTATCATATATGAGCCTATAAATCAGCATTAGGTTGACCAGAACCAGTCAATGGCCCTGGCTTTATCAGGAAGGGTTCCTTCAAGGTAGTGTGGGCGTGGCACACCCTTTTATTAGTAGAATTGTCGCCAACTTTGTGTTGGCAACTTTGATAAAAACAATTAAAAACAAACCTTTGAAGGTCTTCCAAAGGTTTTATGAAAACATTTACACATTTACCTTTTCTCGAAGTAAATCGAAAACCAACCTGTTTTCAGATATGCTCATGTTTATGACTCCCTGTCAAATGAGGAAAACAACAGAGTAATAAGGATGGAGGTAATTTGACAATTATTATTTTTCCAATGGTTGTAACTTTTGTTTTAAATACCTGAAACCACCTAATAGTTTTCCAAATGCAAATGGAGGCTTACACTGAACATAATTAAGATGATTAGATTTGTTAATTCTAAAATTACTCTCAAACCGAAACGCTTTTAAAAGCTGGCAGTGCCCAATCCGACACACGTGCCTGCGCTGATGATACCATGAAGTGTGACTTTGCTCAATAGTTTACACACAAAAAGGCGCAGATGTGGGTTGGGGTCTAAGTGGAAGTAGATTTCAGTTCAGTGAGTTCGGAGTTCGGTATGGCGTCATAGTGCTACTGGCGTGCAGGTCAGTCTCTGTTACTGTTACTTGTTAGTGCAGCTATTGTTAGTGAGAGTGACTAACGAAGCGTCCTATCAAGAGATAATGGTCCTATCTACCATCCAGGGCTAGGGCATGTATACTGAGTACCATGGATGTATCCATGCAGGGTATACATACATAAATCAGCTACGCATCGTCACGCGTACCAAGAAGTGACCTATCGTGTTTTAAAAATATAAAAAACGTGTTTGGAGAAAAATCGCGATTGAAGTTTCACTATTTTCAAACTGCTGTTTCGGAGTCTGCTTACTATTTTTGTTTTATTTGTTAGGACAAAAATAAAGCTGAATACTTTATTCGTACATAATCGTCAGAGTGTTTTCATTCCTGCAACTATTTTAATAAGTAATATTCCTTAACACATACATCACTTCGTGAAAATGAAAAAACAATTATTGCCCGCAGAGCGCCGTGTACAAACACACTGCATATTGAGACCTATCGCGATAGGACACTTCGTGAAAATACTACGCTTCAAAATAGGTCACTTCGTGAAAATACTACGCTTCAAAATAGGTCACTTCGTGCAAAAAAAAAATTACGCTTCCAGATAGATCACTTCGTGAAAATACTACGCTTCCTTCGTGAAAATGCAAATGTCACACGCGCCTGAACTGTGTCGTAGCGCTGTGTATATCACTGGTAAAGTGACGCACTGAGAGATGGGTCACTTTGTAAAAATACAAAACGGCAAATTAAGTGATACGTCGTTTTTACCAATTAGTGTTATTACGAAACTATTACGTATTAGGTATTCAAACTTGCTGAAAATGTTAACAGTAATGAGTATATTAATAGTTTGCGTAAAACACGATTTGTAAAAGAATATTATTAGTGACAGATAGGTCACTTCGCGTGACGACATGCTCTATCGTACACAATCATGCTCTAAATAGACAAAATACCATTAACAATTTGGTTATAACACCCGTAAAACGAAACTCTTACGTCTGTATTTTTCGAGGAGTCGAATTCTTCGGCGCTCAGAACACCCCCAGTGAGTGGGATTATTGGGTTACCATCGTAGTCGAGAATAGCTCGGGCTCTTTTCGACATGTTGGACGTCATCTTGTACTACAGTGAAGTTCCGTACGTTTCAGCAGTTAGTTACAAATGAAGTAAAGGTAGAAATGATTGATGAGGTAGTGTACACTGCCCATTGGAGCGCTATTGCGGAACTTTTTCACAGGTCCGAGTCAACTCGGTCCGAGGTCAACTCGGTCGGAAGTCAACTCAGTCCTAGGTCAACTCAGTCGGAAGCCATCTCGATACGAAGTCAACTCGGTCCGGAGTCAACTCGGTCCAAAGTTAACTCGGTCTGAACGGAGTCAATGTCACGTGTAAAGAGAGTAGGAAGAGGTAGTTGCGAACGCGGCCCGAGGTCAACTCGGTCCGAAGTCAACTCGGTCCGAAGTCAACTCGGTCCGAAGTTAACTCGGTCCGAAGTCAACTCGGTCTGAACGAGTGGCCATCCAAGTTTCCATTTGCAAAATTTCACATGTTTGTTTATTTTCACGTTTGATGTTGGGCCACACAAAGTGTAGATACTGGTCTTTGACATAAACATTCCCAATGCTCACAGCTGGCTGTGTGGATAATACATACTAGTATTGACCAATTTCATGACACTCCTGCACTTTATATTTCTATGGTAGGCCTAACTATTGGTAAAATTTAGAAAGTTTTTTTATTATAAATGTTTAATGTTTAAATTTAACCCTTACTGTCCAAATTCCTTCCATATCTACTTGCCAAAGTAAAGGATTCCGAAGGACAGATAGGCCAGACAGCTCAGTTGGTAGAGCGCCAGCGCGTAAATGTAGAGGTTGTTGACTCAAATTCCGCTCTTTGTCTTTGTTCAACCTCAAATTATTTAAAATTTACTCAGTCAGTTTTCCTGGTGGTTTATTACACCTGATATTTGAAATTGTTAAGGTGTGATTATAGTATACCGGATTATAGCGAGAATGTTTGTTTGTTGGGGTGTTTGTTGGGGTGTTTGTTTGTTTGTTTGGGGTTTTCTTTAAGAGTGGAATAAAACAAAACAATTTTATAAATTAAACAGGTATTTGTTTTTCGATATAGTGTAAGGTCATACTGTAGAAATTATTCACGTGGTCACAGTCTTAAGTCGTGTCCCCTGACTACAAAGGCAATACGAGGGCAGTTGGGTTTGTTGAGTGATGTTTAATTCCGAATACGCGTTGTGGAGAGGCTGTAACCAATCCAAGCGCGTGTGGCGAAAATGTCTTTCAAACGTCAGGTAACCAGACTATTTTTGTCTATTGCTACATACACCATCACTTTGAAAACACGATCGGGGGTTTTGTTGGAAACATATGTAAGTGATATCTGCACTTTATTATTTTCAACTCGATATCTGGATTGAAAAAGTGCTGTTTAAGGTCATAGGTTGTAATGCTGATTTATAGGCACACTTTTTGTTGTTAAGATACAATAAAGGTTTCAGCTGAATTGAGTGTCTATATACGTGTTGCGAAAACAGCACCCAAAAAACTGTAAACGGTACTTTCACAAGAACGTCAAACCCATCCACGTTTAGCTGGGGGACTTCAGCGGGTACCAATCGCATACCTGGCCGCAGTATTCGAAAACGGACACCAACCCTCAGAGAAACGATTTATTCAGTCATTCCTTTTTATAATTAAGTTGAAAATCACAATGGGTACATTTAGGCACTTATGATTCGTTGGCCCAATTAGCTATCAAAACAAATATTTAGACGTGTTATGAAGTGGAAATAATTATCAAACACTAACAATGAAATTATGAGAGGAAGATTTTGTTTGAAAGCGACAGTTTTTATTATTAGCTGTTCCGACTTAGCAGTCGGAACAGGTTTTGTTTTTCTTGGGATTTTTATTAGCTGTTCCGACCTAGCAGTCGGAACAGGTTTTGTTTTTCTTGGGATTATTATTTTTATTATTAGCTGTTCCGACGTAGGAGTCGGAACAGCTATTGTTTTCGTTAGGATTTTTATTTGTTTTTCTTATTATTATTCTTTATTTCCACCCAAATGCCATAGGTTTTGTACATGCATTTTGTTATCTCCTAAAGTCATACTAGGCTTAGTATAAAATAGTCAGGTCATATATCATATTAAAGCTTAGGTCATGAAGTTATAGTAAAATGTAATTAACATAACTTAATGAATTAATTTACTCAGTTATAATGACATGAATATTTAATTAGCCAATCTTGAGACCACTGTATCTCAAAAAGTATACGTCTGATCGTCAAACTTTTTTCGATTTTATACTTGTTGGATACTGTAAAACTGTTTGCTGGCCTAAAATGCCGGACGACGTCACCATGACGTCATTTATTGCGCATTTTGTATCTGTGTACAAAACCCATGGCTGTAAGATTCTAAACTTGGTCAAGTCCCAGTCCCATATACGAGCGATGTTGTTGCGTATTTTGTACATAATACACAGACTATTCACGGTGAAAGACTTAGGGAAGTTTATTTTTTAACGCATACATCCGGGCATGGCGGACTTGCAAGCGTCTTTGAGCAACGAACTCGGGCCAGCGAATCACCTCAAAACGGGTGCAGTTTGAGTTAGTTTAGTCAACACTGAAGGCCCCCAAAATTGCCAGAACGTAGTCAGGGAGTCAAGCTGAAAAGCTAGAAAGTGAAATGGCCAAACGGACGACAAGAAGGAAAATTCCATGGGTAAGTGTTTATGATCAGAAACTCCTTGTCCGGATACTAGGCAAAATTGATTGGGCAGTACGGAATGATCCGAATGTGTACACACCGTGAGTCTGTTTAAATGATGGTGTTCACCGTCATGTCACTAAACAAGGACAATGCTATAAATCCCTTAGTTTAAGATAGAGTGGTGAGCTTGTTCCACCCCTTCAATGATCCTTTCTTTGGTACAAAATACAATACATGGGAATTATTAGATTTAGAAGACCCCCCTCACACACAAAAAAGTCCTGAGTGAGTGACAAAATCCACTTCACTTGCAACTTGTTTTTCTATTCATCCAAGTTTAGCGTTTCAGCTACCAATTCCTCACCAGGAATATTTAATCAGGTACAAGAGAAAGGAAGTTCAACATCAATTAAAAAATCGAATAAATCTCCTTTAGCTACGGAACTATTTCCCATCTTTGTGTCTTGCCCATAAGAAATATTTTAAATTTCCTATTTAAGTATTGGTCCTAGTCACAGTGAAATAGAGGTTAGTGGATGAATCACCTTTCCAACACCCCCCCCCCCCCTATAACAACAAAATTATGAGGGTTTGATTAATTTATGGGTACATTTTACCAGAAAATGAGCATCTGAGGTGTCAACGTTCGCCCTCATGTCACTGAACAATGGCAATGTTAATAAATCCCTCTGTAAAATAGAGTGGTGAGCTTCTTCCATCCCTTCATGGTCGTTTCTTTGTTTCGACATGAGAGTTAATCAATAAAAAAGGGAAGGGTTTGAAATCTGTGAGATTTGATAATATGAGTGCAAGATTAAAACCCAACTTAAGATTCAATAACGCGAGTTGCGAGATACAGCTATAGAGCACCATGTAGTTAGTTGATTGACCATCCTTTCCAATCCCCCCCAGGGTAAAACAATGCGGGTTTATGAAATTCTTGGTAACTTTTTAATTTGTTTTCAATAGATTGTAAAATTTTGTTTAATTTCTATAAGGAAATCTGGAAGACTGGATGAAGGACTGATCCATCAACAGCTGGACCATCAAGTGCTGGACTCTCGGTGACTGAACTCTCTACATCAACTACACAAACGGATTGTTTATCGGAAACATGTATTGGTTGTTCTTCGAGTCTGAATCAGTGTTTAGGATTTCATTTTAGGATTTAAAAACATCAACAGCTTCCCAACTCATGGGGTTTAGAAAATTGTATGATACCGAAGGCTAAAAAGACAAGCTAAAGGAATATGTACATTGATTATGAAACAAAGATATTTGGTTACCCAATACAAATGTTTATTTACTCTTTCAATTTATCATGAGTTGATGGTCTAATAAACATTTCACAAATTAAATGTGGATCACAACACTTTTACAAGCAACGCTCTGGAATCAGTTTGCCATAGGTTTGAAAAGTGTACAAGTACACACCATAATTATACCAAGTCCCATATTCAATGAGGAATAGTAACATTTTGGCATGACCACCTCTGTTGGCCATCATAAAATTTAGTCAATTTCAACTTTTGGAAATATATGTCGATAAGTTTCATACTCAGTATGATATGATCACCTTTATCACAATGCACAACGGTTCATTTCATAGTTCCACTGTGTAAAAGTCCCCACAACTCTGGGTATGCCTACCCATTACTGTCAAAATGCAGTTATCGCAATGCTGTATAATAGCGTTCTTTATCATGTTTATCTTTAATGTATTGTTACACCACTATTAACATGTACTATGGATTTATGGAATTTCACTCTGATGAGTAAAGCAAGAAAAAAATTAATCTATAAAACAGTTTGGAGTATTTTGGCATGATCACTTTTTTGTGGCAGTTCAAAATCTAACTCTAAGTTATGAAAGTGTAAATGGTGTAGAACTACTAAGCATCTTTTGTACCAGTGTGTAGATAACAAGCACAGTATAATTTGGTTTATTTCAAGTTTGTATTGGCTTTAGAATCAATTTCAGTTGATAAAGACTATCATTTTAGAAATTTTTAACATCTTTTTTTTTCAGCAGAGTTTTGCAGTACTCAATAAACAGTGAAACAAAGTGCAGCGAAACGTTCCTTGTTTGTTTTTGTTTTTGTTAAAGGACCTGAATTTGGGTAAATATTTAAAACAACTCCCCTCTTATCTTGACTACCGAGGGTGCTGTTGCAGTGATGTCATCTCAGGGAGCTACTTGTTTTATTTTTGTTTAAAAAAATGAATTGTGAATCTCCAAATTTGCTTGTTAGAAGAATTTGTGAGAAGATTGCACTTTGGCTTGACATAATATGACAAATTAACAAATCATTAAAGAAAAGAATGTTTATGGCGGAGAATAACATTCTAAATTCTGTCCACTTTTTGTGAATAAACTAATTGTAAAATACCCTTAAAAATGGCAACATGAAAGTTAGAAATAACGATGAAATGTGACACAATGGTGCATCTCCATCGGTTGCATTAAAAAGCAAAATTTCTTGGAACTTTTAAATGTGTTTATGAAACCTGTTCGTTCTTAGTGTGACAATTAATGATAAATGTTCACCTTAAAGAGACATTTTTTCGCTTTTGTTTAAACATGTATTTGCAACACAAAGGAATCTATTAACAATCTATTAACAGGATGGGTTAATACATATCCAATGCACTTCTGATCCTTGATATTCGATTCCTACCCGGTAGAGGGCCCATTGCTTTGTGCACAGCCCATTCGATTTGTACATGAGCAACATGTACTGTAATTCCTACGTAGGGTTAGGGTTTTCCTGAAAATACATTGGATGGAATTTTTTGTTACCATCGTGTTCTTTATTATATTTATTAGAATGAATAACACAACTTTTTTTACTGTTACGTCATCAGGTGTCGAACTACGGCAATTCGACGCTTATTCCTTTAAAAAAATCATATCCCCTGAACCACATGTCATAAAGTCGTATAGTTACTGTTGTTTTGTAGCTTACAACAAATGCAAAAATTTAATTTTAAAAATGACCTCACTTTGACCTTTACTTCCGGTCCAAACAGGAAGCTCAAAACTTTAACAAAAAATAAGCGATTTGATTTTGAATAAGCAAATTCATTCCGAATAAGCCATTCCGTAAAAGCAACCGTGCACGGATGAAAACACCTGCCCGAGATTTGGAAGTTTACACGGCATACACATGAATGAACATTAAAATGGTACTGACATGTATGCTTGTTGTGGTTAATCATTGAATGATGTAGTGTTAAGTGTAATTAAAGAAACTTCACAATCTTTATCAACAGGCGAAATCCTTACGAATAATTAAACGAAATGGTTACGAATGAGCAAAATTATTCTGAATAAGCAAAATGATTTCGAATGAGCGAAATGATTCAGAATAAGCGAATTAATTCTGAATAAGCGTATTGATACTCGATCGGTATTAAAGGGCTCACAAAGTTTTACAAATACAATTTAGATACAACAGCATTTAGCTTTAATTATTATTATTATTCTTTGTTTTGCCTAAATTCCCATAGCATTTGTACACAATTTTTTTTAATTCTTAAAAAATAATAAAAATAATCTGAAAGAGTTAGATCCTATGTCAAATTGAAGCTCAGTACATAAACTTAACATTTATTGTGATAATTGTTAAAATTCTTAATTAATAAGCCACTTTACAGCGAGGTGAATATTTAATTAGCCACCCTTTTTGAGACCATATCTCAAAAAGTATACCGCCGATCGTCAAACTTTTTTTAGTTTTAGACTTATGAGATGCTGCAGATGTGGTTTCCGGCCTAAAATAATGAACGACGTCACAATGACGTCATTTATTGCGCATTTTCGCATTTTCGCGTTTACGCAATTCGCCTGTGTACAAAACACATAAAGATAGTGAAATCAAATCCGACTTTTAGAATATAATTTTTCAATTAAGCTCACATTTAACGTCCTAGATTACACAAATGTTTCTTAAATCCAGACAGATTTTATTGACGTTCAGTTTAAAAGCATCAAAACTTATTAAAACATTGTCAGTAGAAAAAAAAACCCAAAATTCTCAGGCAAATTTAACGCCATGGATACTCTGCATTTGGTTTTGGCCTTATTACATTTAGCTCGACGAGAATAGTACCATAACATGAAATAATAACTCACGTTTTCAGTTCTAAAGGATAGTGGGTTGTCGCCACAACCAACCCCCGTACATTCAGCGAACCATAAATCAGGGCACAATTTTCTGATCAAAACAAAATTTATGTTTTGAAGGCATCAGACAGCATATCGAAACCGAATTTAATGACAATACCAATGGTGAAACCATGGGCGCAATGGTTAAATGTACATCATAAAGTCTAGACTACGAAGTTGTATATTTAGTGTGCTTCATTGTGTCACACAATAAACCATAAAAAGCAGTCAAGCAACACGCCACTTGTTTACATAAGTTACGAGTATGGGATCAAAGTTGTCTCAATACAATGTCTTTGAACGAAAACCCTGAAAATTCAAAAAGTTCATCTAATGATGTAGATTAAACACACGGCATAAATTAAGCCAAGATAAAATCCATTTACTTTACGTCGGGCAAACTGTGTTTACTGTCTTCCCGTTTGATGATGTAGTTTATTCAAAATGCGGCGCAGTGCATGAGCAGTAGTTCACTTTATGTACACAAGGGGTTGTTCGCTTTTCGTACTAACTTGTGAGACATGCTCAGTTTTAGACTCAGTATCAGAATAAAGGTTACATGTAGGCTTAGTTTTTATAGGCACATTTCAAGTCAAAATAAGTGCATGCCAAAGGTGAACGGTTCTACCTCTTAGTAAGACCATGGAGGTAGGAACATCCACGGTAAGACCTTCTGACATTAAAACTTATTAAAATATTGTCAGTAGAACAATTTTGGATTCCCGGGCAAAATTCACGGATCGGGTACAGCGTAAAATAAAATTTGTATTGTCGAAAAAATGTACATATCTAAAAAGTCTCAAGTCTGAGGCCGTGTCCGAAACGGCGACTTCGGCTAGAGCTACGGCTATATTGCCCGCGTCTGCCTTTTCTTCAACACTGGCAGACGCGCTGATCTAGCCGTAGCTGAAGCCCAAGTCGCCGTGTCAGACACGGCCTTAGTCATACTTATGACCAGTGTTGTTGCGTCTTTTGTATATTGTACAAAAAGTCTTTACGTACGCCGACTTACACGAGTCTAAGTTTGTTCACACTATTAATTGAGAAGAATTGTCTATAGCTCTCAGCGTCGTGTGTATCAACGAATGGAGTGTGAATGCGACAGCGTGAATGTAAAACCCCAAACAAATTGGCAGGGGGTTACAATAGGGCAGGAATTAGAGCTGAATGGAAAAAGGGGGTAATTTACATTGTTCATAGGGGTGAAGAGACAAAATTAACAATAAAGTCATATCCCATATTTACTGTTTTAGCCCAACAAGAACATATTCAAGTTACAGTTATGATTTTAGTACAATAGCATAGACCGGAATTTAAATCAAAATCAAATCAAAATTATAATCTGCTACTAAAGCCCTGTTGTGTCATGCACTAAGATGTTATCAGCGGAACTTAGCAGGGGGTAGTAACATTTTGCCATAGGTTAACATGATCCAGTTCCTGAACCTGTCCATGAGTTTGAGACAGTAGACATGACCCTAATTCCACGCAGACGTTACATTTATCGTTCATCCCGTGTGTTTTTTTTTTCACTGAACATTTTATTTAAGGATGTACCTTTCGTTCCTCTAGAAATTTTAGTTATCTATTTATAAAGGTTTTTTGAGAAGATGGTTTTTGCCTATTGCTACGGTCACAATATTTTGTGTAGGTCGACGGATGAACATTTGCCGAAGGTAATGTTAATTCTAAGGCAACATCCAAAACAGGAAAAAAAAACAAATATATGTTTGTTCATGAAGTTATTAATACCGAAGCAGGTAGCAACGCAAAACATCATTTACGAATGTTCTATAGTGTAAACGAGAAGTTAAAACAGACTCGTCCAGACAGTCTTTAATGGCTGGCCATGCAAACACGCATCGGATACCGACATGCGTATGTACATAATAGTGCATGTACATGCGCTTGAAAACCCGCTCAAATGTTTTGAACGTTGAGCTGCCAACTGTCTAATTTGCGAGAGTCGAATGAGATTAATTTTAACTAATTGGCGTATTGGTAGCGGGGACCCCCCCCCCCGTCATTTTCGAGTGGTTTTCTTTTAACAAGCAAGCTAAATCACTCTCACTTTATTTCGAAAGGAAAAAAAAAGAATTCTGTTTCAAACTGCTTCCAAACCAAAACTACATGTACAGTATACATGTAAATGCAATATAGTGTCAATGGCATCACTTTCTGACCCTATTACATTTAGCTAGACGAGAATAGTACCTTTGTCGAAGATGAAATAATAACTCACGTTTTCAAATCTAAAGGATAATAGTGGGTTGTCGCCACAACCACCCCCGTACATTCAGCGAACCATAAATCAGGGCACAATTAACCTGATCAAAACAAAATTTATGTTTTGAAGGCATCAGACAGCATATCGAAACCGAATTTAATGACAATACCAATGGTGAAACCATGGGCGCAATGGTTAAATGTACATCATAAAGTCTAGACTCCGAAGTTGTATTTTTAGTGTGCTTCATTGTGTCACACAATAAACCATAGAGAGCAGTCATGCAACACGGCACTTTTTTACATAAGTTACGAGTATGGGATCAAAGTTGTCCCAATACAATGTCTTTGAACGAAGACCCTGAAAATTCAAAAAGTCCATCTTTTGGTGTAGATTAAACACACGGCCTAAATTAAGCTAGGATAAAATCCATTTACTTTACTTAAGGCGAACCGTTGTTACTGTCTTCCCGTTTGATGATGTAGTTTACTCAAAATGCGGTGCAGTGCATGAGCAGTAGTTCACTTTACGTACACTTAAGTACTAACTTATGAGACCTGCTCCTTTATATTGCAGGGTTATTTCGCTTTATGTACTAGTTTGTGAGTCCTAATCCTTGATGTGAGAGGTTGTTCTCTTTACGTACTAACTTGTGAGACCTGTTATTTGATATGAGGCTTATTTCATTTTACGTACTAACTTTTGAAAGCTGTTCCTTGATATGACAGGTAGTTCACTTTGCGTACACAATGCAAACTAACTTATAGGACCTGTTTTTTGTATATGATAAAATACAGGGTTATATCGCTCTGCGTACTAATTTGTGAGATCAGTTCCTTGATACATGATATGGGGTTGTTCACTTTACGTACTCACTTGTGAGACCTGTTCAGTTTTAGACTCAGCACCAGATTGAAGGTTACTTTTAGGTTTAGGTTTTGATAGGTACATTTCAAGTCAAAATAAGTGCATGGAAAAAGTGAAAGGTTTTCTACCTCTTAGTCAGACCTACTTTAAAGTTCTTGAGTGCTAATCAAAACAAAACTACTCGGAACAGCTTTGTGTTTGTTTACAAACACCTAATGTCTAGTTATTAGCTGTTCCGACCTAGCAGTCGGAACAGGTTTTGTTTTTCTTGGGATTATTAGCTGTTCCGACTTAGCAGTCGGAACAGGTTTTGTTTTTGTTGGAATTATTATTTTTATTATTTTTAGCTGTTCCGACCTAGCAGTCGGAACAGGTTTTGTTTTTCTTGGGATTATTATTTTTAGCTGTTCCGACCTAGCAGTCGGAACAGGTTTTGTTTTTCTTGGGATTATTATTTTTATTATTAGCTGTTCCGACCTAGCAGTCGGAACAGGTTTTGTTTTTCTTGGGATTATTATTTTTATTATTATTATTAGCTGTTCCGACGAAGTGGTCGGAACAGCTATTGTTTTTGTTAAGATTTTTATTTGTTTTTATTATTATTATTATTCTTTGTATCTCAAAAGCTCATAGGTTTAACCAGGGCATTTTGTTAAAGCCAAAAGTCATACTTGGCTTAGTATAAAAGAGTCAAATCCTATATCATATTAAAGCTTAGGTTTTGAAGTTATAGAAAAGTGTAATTAGCTTAAATTAATTAATTAATTTACTTAGTTATAATGGCATGAATATTTAATTAGCCAATCTTTAGACCGCCATATCTCAAAAAGTATACGTCCGATCGTCAAACTTTTTTCGATTTTAGACTTCTGGAATACTGTAGATGTGCATCGCGGCATAAAATTACGGACGACGTCACAATGACGTCATTTATTGCGCGTTTTGTATCTGTGTACAAACACACAGGATAAAGTGAAAACAAATCCGACTTCTAGAAAAATAATTTTTCAATTAAGCTCAATAATACGTCCTAGATTACACACACGTTTCTTAAAACAAATAAGATTTTATTGTCTTTCAGTTTAAAAGCTTCAAAACTTATTGAAACATTGTCAGTAGAAAAAAACCAAAATTCTCAGGCAAATTTAACGCCATGGGTACTTTGCCTATAATCTGTGAGTTTATAAATAAAAACGGACTCAAGCTTTAAACGTTTTAAACGATTGAGGGCGCTATACGAGTTTAACGGTGCTCTTGCTTGCTTGTTTTCAACTCGATCAAGTCTTAGACCCATATGATCTGTGTTTGTGCGATTTTTGTATGTAGAGTATATTATAAAGAGTCATTCCTGCGCCGACTGACACAAGTCTACGTTCATTCACAAGAATCGAGAAGAATTTTCTTGCTCTCAGCGCAGAGCGATGTGTCTGCTCAGATCTTGTTGTTATTCAGCGTGAACGTTGAAAATCGAACGCCGTGTGTTGGAACGATGTTGCCCGCGTGTCAGACTTGTCTGCGCTTGGGTCCCGTTCACCGGAAAACAATTTTTTAGGTTTCTTATGCAAAGGCATTACTTGCAGCTGAATCATGAAGGAAACAATGCTACCAATTCGCCTGAAACCACGCTTTAAAGGTTCTTGTGCGAATGCATTACTTCGGGAAATCACTATGTAGCAAATAACAAACCTGTTGGGGGTTGCAATGAGGCTCGAATTGTAGCTGAATGGGGAAAGGTGTAGAAAAGAAAAAAATACATTTTTCATGGATGTGCATGAAGAGCCAAAATGAACAATAAAATCATATCCAATATTTACTATTTTAGCCCAACAAAAACATTCAGTATTAAAAAGACACAACAAATGTTAGTACAAAATTTAAATCGTCTACCCAAAATTATTATGTGCTACTAAAGCGCAATTGTGGCATGCACTGAGAGTGAGATGTTATCAGCGGAAAGCAGGCGTAGTAACAGAATAATGATTCGTTTTGAATTAATAATTCGTTTCAAATTCATAATTCTTTGATAAGAGTGGCAGTTCGTGCTACGTACTAACTTATTAACTTATACCGCATTAAATATTTTATCGCAACAAAAATAACAAACACGATATTAAAAAGTTTTTTTTACAATTATGATTTTAATACAACAGCATAGACCAATCTTTATTTACTAACTTGTGAGACCTGTGGTGTGATTGCTTAACATACTAAATTGTGAAACCTATTCAATGATATACAGTCTTGTGTGGTTTGCGTACTAACTTGTGAGACCTGGACCCAATTTCATGACTCTGCTTACCGTAAGCAAAAAAACGACGCTTACGGAAGCAGAGAATTCCGTGCTTACGTCAAGCGTATTTCAGGGGTTAGCAGAGAATTACGTCTTTTTCTCGTGTGTTCTTCACGTAACTAGGCATTCTTCGCTTACACAGCTAGCGCAGAAATTCGACGCTTGCAAAATAAGCGGAGAATGTTGACCGTAAGCATGGAATTCAGCAGTAACCAGAGCCATGTAATTGGGCTAATTTGTTTAAATGAGGGATAGTTCACTTTATACGCTAAGTTGTGAGACCCAGGCCCAAATACATGGCTCTGCTTACCAAAAGCAAATAATCAACGCTTACGGCAGAGAATTCCGTGCTTACGTCAAGCGTATTTCAGGGGTTAGCAGAGAATTTTGGCTGGTGCGCGTGTGTACTTCACGTAACTAGGCATTCTTCACTTACACAAATAGCGCAAAGAATCGACGCTTCCAAAATAGGCGGAGAATGGGTGACTGTAAGCATGGATTTCTGCAGTAACCAGAGCCAAGAAATTGATTCGTTTAAATGAGGGATAGTTCACTTTATACGCTAAGTTGTGAGACCCAGGCCCAAATACATTGCTCTGCTTACCAAAAGCAAATAATCAACGCTTACGGCAGGAAGTTCCGTGCTTACGTCAAGCGTATTTCAGGGGTTAGCAGAGAATTTTGGCTTGTGCGCGTGTGTACTTGACGTAACTAGGCAATTATTATAGTCAATGTTTCGCTGCACTTTTTGATTGAATTGTTTTACGTTTATCCGAACTGTAAAAATGTAAACGTTTAACCGGTTGATCTGTTGGTTAACCGTGTAACCGTCACAGGCTTAGTATACATGCTAACTTGTGAGACATGTTCCTCGCTAACAAAATTTCGAGTAAAAGAAACGTTAACACATCTGCGGTTGTGATCAAAAACATTGCCTCTTCAGTGCATCATTATTTGGCTCTGCACAATCGAATTGTTGTGGAACGCCCTCTAGCGTTCAATGTTTCTTGCATTTATTACCTCAAGCACAGTTTTCATATAACAAAGACTACGAGCCTGATTGGAAACGATAATTATGTGCATTTCAAGTTCTTTTCAGATATAGACACTCATTGAGCATTGAAGATTGAACTTGGGTTTTCCGTGACCCCATGTTAACCTTTACTTCCGGGTCAATCGGAAGTGGGACCATATCTCAAGAACTACACAACCCATGTTCCATTTCTTTTCAGTTATTAGATCCTTTGAACATTGAAGATTGAACTTGGGAAATCGTGACCCCATGTTGACCTTTACTTCGGGGTCAATCGGAAGTGGGACCATATCTCAAGAACTACACAACTGATTTTCAAATGTTTTCAGTTATAGACTCCTTGGGCATTGGAGATTGTCCTTTGGTAACCGTGACCCCATGCTGACCTTTTTTCCGGGTCAACCGGAAGTGGGACCATATCTCCAGAACTACACAACCGATTTTCAATTTCTTTTCAGTTATAGATCCTTTGAGCATTAAAGATTGAACTAAGGGTTACCCTGACCCCATGTTGACCTTTACCTCTGGGTCAATCGGAAGTGGGACATTATCTCAAGATCTTCAAAGCCAATTTTCAATTTGTTTCAGTTAATAACAATAATAACCGATTCTTATATAGCGCTTTATCACAGCCCGAGGGGCGTATCAAAGCGCTTCTGACATTATTACCCCTGGTCACTGGGCCATATATTTCATTCCTTAAACCATCTCAGCTCCCTGGGGAGTATACAGCCGGTGCTGCGAGTTTACTGCGCTCCAAGCTAATCATTCACATAAACTATCTCTGCCCTCACAGGTAACCATTTTACCCCTGGGTGGAGAGAAGCAATTATGGTTAAGTGTCTTGCTCAAGGACACAAGTGCCACGACCGGGATTCGAACCCACATACCGATAACTTAATCACCAGAACTTGAGTCCGATGCTCTTACCCGCTCGGCCACGACACCCCAGTTATAGACTCATTGGGCATTAAATATTAACCTTGGGTTATCTTGACCCTAAGTTGACCTAAACTTCCGGTTTAACCGGAAGTTGGACCATATCTCAAGAAGTACCAGCCGATATTCAAACTGTTTTCAATTATATTCTTCCTGGCATTGAATGTTAGCCTTGTGTTACCATGACCCCATATTGACCTGAACTTCTGGGTCAACCGGAAGTGGGACCAACTCTCAAGTACTACGCACCCGATTTTCAATTTTATTTCAGAATTATAAACCTTTTTTGCATTGAAGATTAGCCTAGGGTTACCGTGACCCGTGTTGACCTTTACTTCCGGGTCAACCGGAAGTGGGATCATATCTCAAGAACTACAAAACCGATTGTTAATTTTTTTTCAGTTATACACTCCTTGGGCATTACAAATTTGCCATGGTTAACCATAACCCCATGTTGACCTTTACTTCCGGGTAAACTGGAAGTGACACCTATCTCAAGAACTACATCTGGAGCGTTTAATCAATGTAATTAGAAACGGAACAGCTTTGTGTTTGTCATGGACAAACACCTAATGTCTAGTTATTATTATTATTATTAGCTGTTCCGACCTAGCAGTCGGAACAGGTTTTGTTTTTCTTGGGATTATTATTAGCTGTTCCGACTTAGCAGTCGGAACAGGTTTTGTTTTTCTTGGGATTATTATTTTTATTATTATTATTATTATTATTAGCTGTTCCGACTTAGCAGTCGGAACAGGTTTTGTTTTTCTTGGGATTATTATTTTTATTATTATTATTAGCTGTTCCGACTTAGCAGTCGGAACAGGTTTTGTTTTTGTTGGGATTATTATTAGCTGTTCCGACCTAGCAGTCGGAACAGGTTTTGTTTTTCTTGGGATTATTATTTTTATTATTATTATTATTATTATTATTATTATTATTATTATTATTCTTTGTTTCTGTCAAAATTGCCATAGCTTTTGTACACGATTTTGTACGAACCTAAGCTCTAAAATAATAGATATGGGAGATTCAGATCTTACATCAAATTGAAGCTTAGAACATGAAATTATGCTAAGAGTAAAATTGTTCAAGTTCTTCATTAATTAGCTGAGTTATAATGACATGAATATTTAATTAGGCAATCTTGTTCCCACCATATCTCAAGAAGTATATGTCTGATCCTCAAACTGTTTTCAAATATAGACTCGTCTTATTATGTAGCTCTGTAGCGTGGCAAAAAATTCATAAAACGTCATCAATGACGTCATTTGTTGGCGCGTTTTTGCTCTGTGTACAAAACACTTGGCGCTGAAAGGGCAAATGTTTTGACAGTCAAAAACACGATATTTTCAATTAAAATTACGAATTAGTTTCCTAAATTACATAAACTGTTTTGAAAAATTAATTGCTTTTAATAAGAGATGTTCCTGGTCATTAAAACTAATCAAAGTAGAACAATTTCCACGATAATTAACGATTCAGTTACAAATCGGACACCAATGGCTTGGAGACAAGGTTCCGTTCATCGACTAAAAATGTAGTCAGGATGCCCTGCGACACAGAGAAAAATGCACGCGAAATGCCGTAACGAAATAGCCGACTTCTGGGTACCAGTCGCTGCACACTATTTATACAAAAATATCGATCTATAGCGTATTGAAACGGTGGCTTGTGCATGTGTACATGTACGTCGTGATTCTGTTGCCCAGGGCGCTCGACGATTTTGTCCCGGGCGCTACATTTGAATATTTAACTAGTTAATCTTTGCAGCACCATATCTCAAGAAGTACACAGCCGATTTTCAAACTTTTATCAGTTATAGACTCCTTGGGCATTGGAGATTAGCTTTGGGAAAACGTGACCCAATGTTGACCTTTATTTAGGGGTCAACCGGAAGTGGGACCATATCTCAAGAACTACACAACCGATTTTCAAACATTTTTCAGTTATAGACTCCTTGGGCATTAGAGATTAGCTTTGGGAAACCGTGACCCAATGTTGACCTTTACTTAGGGGTCAACCAGAAGTGGGACCATATCTCAAGAACTACACAACCGATTTTCAAACTTTTTTCAGTTATAGACTCCTTGGGCACCAAAGATCAGCCTTGGGTAACCATGACCCCATGTTGACCTTTACTTCCTGGTCAACCGGAAGTGAGACCATATCTCAAGAACTACACAACCGATTTTCAAACTTTTTTTCAGTTATAGACTCCTTGGGCACCAAAGATCAGCCTTAGGTAACCATGACCCCATGTTGACCTTTACTAGGGGTCAACCGGAAGTGGGACCATATCTCAAGAACTACAAAACCGATTTTCAATTTCTTTTCAGTTATAGATCCTTTGAGCATTAAAGATTGAACTTGGGTAACCCTGACCCCATGTTGACCTTTAATTCCGGGTCAACCGGAAATGGAACCATATCGTTCAATCTTGAACTTAGGCTCACTTTAAATGTCTGGATCAATTAATCAAAGCACAACAACACGGAACAGCTTTGTGTTTGTTCACAAACACTTAGTGTCTAGTTATTATTATTCTTTGTTTCTGTCAAAATTGCCATAGCTTTTGTACACGATTTTGTACGAACCTAAGCTCTAAAATAATAGATATGGGAGATTCAGATCTTACATCAAATTGAAGCTTAGAACATGAAATTATGCTAAGAGTAAAATTGTTCAAGTTCTTCATTAATTAGCTGAGTTATAATAACATGAATATTTAATTAGGCAATCTTGTTCCCACCATATCTCAAGAAGTATATGTCTGATCCTCAAACTGTTTTCAAATATAGCCTCGTCTTATTATGTAGCTCTGTAGCGTGGCAAAAAAAATTCATAAAACGTCATCAATGACGTCATTTGTTGGCGCGTTTTTGTTCTGTGTACAAAACACTTGGCGCTGAAAGGGCAAATGTTTTGACAGTCAAAAACACGATATTTTCAATTAAAATTACGAATTAGTTTCCTAAATTACATAAACTGTCTTGAAAAGTTAATTGCTTTTAATAAGAGATGTTCCTGGTCATTAAAACTAATCAAAGTAGAACAATGTCCACGATAATTAACGATTCAGTGACAAATCGGACACCAATGGCTTGGAGACAAGGTTCCGTTCATCGACTAAAAATGTAGTCAGGATGCCCTGCGACACAGAGAAAAATGCACGCGAAATGCCGTAACGAATTAGCCGACTTCTGGGTACCAGTCGCTGCACACTATTTATACAAAAAATATCGATCTATAGCGTATTGAAACGGTGGCTTGTGCATGTGTACATGCATAGAGCAAGGCTCTATGGTACATGTACGTCGTGATTCTGTTGCCCAGGGCGCTCGACGATTTTGTCCCGGGCGCTACATTTGAATATTTAACTTGTTAATCTTTGCAGCACCATATCTCAAGAATTACACAGCCGATTTTCAAACTTTTATCAGTTATAGACTCCTTGGGCATTGGAGATTAGCTTTGGGAAAACGTGACCCAATGTTGACCTTTATTTAGGGGTCAACCGGAAGTGGGACCATATCTCAAGAACTACACAACCGATTCTCAAACATTTTTCAGTTTTAGACTCCTTGGGCATTGGAGATTAGCTTTGGGAAACCGTGACCCAATGTTGACCTTTACTTAGGGGTCAACCAGAAGTGGGACCATACATCAAGAACTACACAACCGATTTTCAAACTTTTTTTCAGTTATAGACTCCTTGGGCACCAAAGATCAGCCTTGGGTAAGCATGACCCCATGTTGACTTTTACTTCCGGGTCAACCGGAAGTGAGACCATATCTCAAGAACTACACAACCGATTTTCAAACTTTTTCAGTTATAGACTCCTTGGCATTGGAGATTGAACTTGGGTTACCCTGACCCCATGTTGACGTCTACTTCCGGGTCAACCGGAAGTGGGACTATATCTCAATAATTACTTAGCCAATTTTCAATTTGTTTCAGTTATATACCCTTTAAGCATTGAATATTAAACTAGGGTTACCATGACCCCATGTTAACCTTTACTTCCGAATCAACCGGAAGTGGGATCATTACTCAAGAATTACACAACCCATTTTCATTTTTTTCAGTGATAGAGTCTTTGAGCATTGAAGATTAGCCTTGTTCTACCGTGACCCAATGTTGACCTTACTTCTAGGTCAACCGGAAGTGGGACCATATCTCAAGAACAACACAGCCGATTTTCTTTTTTTCCAGTTATTAACCCTTTGAGCATTGAAGATAAGCCTTGGGTTACCGTAACCCCTGTTGACCTTTAATTCCGTGTCAACCGGAAATGGAACCTTATCGTTCAATCTTGAACTTAGGCTCACTTTATATGTCTGGATCAATTAATCAAAGTACAACAAAACGGAACAGCTTTGTGTTTGTTCACAAACACTTAGTGTCTAGTTTTTATTATTATTATTATTATTATTATTATTATTATTCTTTGTTTCTGTCAAAATTGCCATAGCTTTTGTACACGATTTTGTACGAACCTAAGCTCTAAAATAATAGATATGGGAGATTCAGATCTTACATCAAATTGAAGCTTAGAACATGAAATTATGCTAAGAGTAAAATTGTTCAAGTTCTTCATTAATTAGCTGAGTTATAATGACATGAATATTTAATTAGGCAATCTTGTTCCCACCATATCTCAAGAAGTATATGTCTGATCCTCAAACTGTTTTCAAATATAGACTCGTCTTATTATGTAGCTCTGTAGCGTGGCAAAAAATTCATAAAACGTCATCAATGACGTCATTTGTTGGCGCGTTTTTGTTCTGTGTACAAAACACTTGGCGCTGAAAGGGCAAATGTTTTGACAGTCAAAAACACGATATTTTCAATTAAAATTACGAATTAGTTTCCTAAATTACATAAACTGTTTTGAAAAGTTAATTGCTTTTAATAAGAGATGTTCCTGGTCATTAAAACTAATCAAAGTAGAACAATTTCCACGATAATTAACGATTCAGTGACAAATCGGACACCAATGGCTTGGAGATAAGGTTCCGTTCATCGACTAAAAATGTAGTCAGGATGCCCTGCGACACAGAGAAAAATGCACGCGAAATGCCGTAACGAAATAGCCGACTTCTGGGTACCAGTCGCTGCACACTATTTATACAAAAAGATCGATCTATAGCGTATTGAAACGGTGGCTTGTGCATGTGTACCTGTACGTCGTGATTCTGTTGCCAGGTGCGCTCGACGATTTTGTCCCGGGCGCTACATTTTTTTAACATAAGCTTAACTCTAAAATGTAAAATTTTATAAAAATTCTTAATTGATTCATTTGAATATTTAACTAGTTAATCTTTGCAGCACCATATCTCAAGAAGTACACAGCCGATTTTCAAACTTTTTTCAGTTATAGACTCCTTGGGCATTGGAGATTAGCTTTAGGAAATCGTGACCCAATATTGACCTATACTAGGGGTCAACCGGAAGTGGGACCATATCTCAAGAACTACACAACCGATTTTAAAACATTTTTCAGTTGTAGACTCCTTGGGCATTGGAGATTAGCTTTGGGAAATCGTGACCCAATGTTGACCTTTTGTTAGGGGTCAACCGGAAGTGGGACCGTATCTCAAGAACTACACAACCGATTTTCAAACTTTTTTCAGTTATAGACTCCTTGGGCACTGGAGATCAGCCTTGTTTAACCGTGACCCCATGTTGACCTTTACTTCCGGGTCAACCGGAAGTGAAACCATATCTCAAGAACTACACAACCGATTTTCAAACTTTTTTTAGTTATAGACTCCTTGGGCATTGGAGATTAGTTTGGGGAAATCGTGACCCAATGTTGACCTTTACTTAGGGGTTAACCGAAAGTGGGACCATATCTCAAGAACTACACAACCGATTTCAAACTTTTTACAGTTATAGACTCCTTGGGCACTGGAGATCAGACTTGGGTAACCGTGACCCCATGTTGACCTTTACTTCCGGGTCAACCGGAAATGGAACCATATCGTTCAATCTTGAACTTAGGCTCACTTTAAATGTCTGGATCAATTAATCAAAGCACAACAAATCGGAACAGCTTTGTGTTTGTTCACAAACACTTAGTGTCTAGTTATTATTATTATTATTATTATTATTATTCTTTGTTTCTGTCAAAATTGCCATAGCTTTTGTACACGATTTTGTACGAACCTAAGCTCTAAAATAATAGATATGGGAGATTCAGATCTTACATCAAATTGAAGCTTAGAACATGAAATTATGCTAAGAGTAAAATTGTTCAAGTTCTTCATTAATTAGCTGAGTTATAATGACATGAATATTTAATTAGGCAATCTTGTTCCCACCATATCTCAAGAAGTATATGTCTGATCCTCAAACTGTTTTCAAATATAGACTCGTCTTATTATGTAGCTCTGTAGCGTGGCAAAAAATTCATAAAACGTCATCAATGACGTCATTTGTTGGCGCGTTTTTGTTCTGTGTACAAAACACTTGGCGCTGAAAGTGCAAATGTTTTGACAGTCAAAAACACGATATTTTCAATTAAAATTACGAATTAGTTTCCTAAATTACATAAACTGTTTTGAAAAGTTAATTGCTTTTAATAAGAGATGTTCCTGGTTATTAAAACTAATCAAAGTAGAACAATTTCCACGATAATTAACGATTCAGTGACAAATCGGACACCAATGGCTTGGAGACAAGGTTCCGTTCATCGACTAAAAATGTAGTCAGGATGCCCTGCGACACAGAGAAAAATGCACGCGAAATGCCGTAACGAAATAGCCGACTTCTGGGTACCAGTCGCTGCACACTATTTATACAAAAAATATCGATCTATAGCGTATTGAAACGGTGCACAGTGGGCCAGAATGGGATGAAAGTGCGCCAAAAATATAAATCATTAAGTTCTGTGCAGGAAGGTTCACCTACTTAGCTTTTCCGACCCGTAGAATCCAATGGTGATAATTAGATCGGAGTATGACGTCAGCAAAATACCGATTTTTGATTGGTCCTGATTTAATGGACTGTTTATCGCGGTAAAATTGTGACCAATTATTGCTTTTAGTATAAAAAATGAGAACAAACGGGAAATTGCTAACATCGTGTTTTTTTAACGATTAAATAATATGCTTAATTTTAACTGCAATGTCATGACGTTATCTAATTCTGAAACACATGTTCCATTGATGGTTACGTCATGGCAGTTGTGAAGGAATATAAACTTTTTGATATAAACATTGGCCTACACAGGACAACCCCGTTATCGAAAATGTAATAGAAATGAAAAGGACGTTTACTCACATGCTATGAAGTGTCACTGTGGTACAGCTGACAGATACATTTAAAGGCAACTAGCGGCAGTATCCCTCATCACAATATATTAGACACCAAGTACATTGAAATTTCAACTTCGCAATCAGACATAAATAGGGGTATCATATTGCACAACACCGACTTTTCCGGCGAGCGCAGCCTTGCTCGTGTGTCGTGTTTCTCAGTGGAGCGCGCCACATATAATATGGAGTTCAGAAAAGGGGCGAAAACGTACGGTGATCACTTCAGAAAAACTGCTCTAAAATCGTGTATCGCAGGTTGTCGCAGCTAAATTTGGCACCAAAATGATGCAAACAAGTTGCTCTATTAGAAATGAGTAGACTTTAGGCAGCAATCGACGGCAATTTTTAGTTTCCGTATTGCTGAACACAGAAAACGTAAGTTTCATGTCAATTTTGACACAATTGTCAGTATTTATTCATAGAAAACTTCAACAAAAATATAAACTGATTTAATTTCCTTCAAATATGAACTCTAAACTAGACCCAAGTGAAAGTTTAGCTCAATAGCTGAATGCAAGGTGTATAATTTTGCTTTATGAAGATTTCTACAACTATTTTCATTTTGTGGCCAATTTCTGTGGATTGCATACCTTTAAGAGGTCATGACAAGTCAATATAAATATTGTTTTGCTTAATTTCCCCATAAAATGGTCCCATGGGGTATAGGCAACCTAAAAAGTGTTGAAAAAATTAAAACTAGCAGGGTCACGTATCAACCTTTTTGGCACACTTTGGTTTCAGCCTGGCCCACTGTGCGGTGGCTTGTGCATGTGTACATGTACGTCGTGATTCTGTTGCCCAGGGCGCTCGACGATTTTGTCCCGGGCGCTACATTTGAATATTTAACTAGTTAATCTTTGCAGCACCATATCTCAAGAAGTACACAGCCGATTTCCAAACTTTTATCAGTTATAGACTCCTTGGGCATTGGAGATTAGCTTTAGGAAAACGTGACCCAATGTTGACCTTTATTTAGGGGTCAACCGGAAGTGGGACCATATCTCAAGGACTACACAACCGATTTTCAAACATTTTTCAGTTATAGACTCCTTGGGCATTGGAGATTAGCTTTGGGAAACCGTGACCCAATGTTGACCTTTACTTAGGGGTCAACCAGAAGTGGGACCATATCTCAAGAACTACACAACCGATTTTCAAACTTTTTTCAGTTATAGACTCCTTGGGCACCAAAGATCAGCCTTGGGTAACCATGACTCCATGTTGACCTTTACTTCCGGGTCAACCGGAAGTGAGACCATATCTCAAGAACTACACAACCGATTTTCAAACTTTTTTTCAGTTATAGGCTCCTTGGCATTGGAGATTAGTTTTGGGAAATCGTGACCCAATGTTGACCTTTACTAAGGGTCAACAGGAAGTGGGACCATATCTCAAGAATTACACAACCGATTTTCAATTTCTTTTCAGTTATAGATCCTTTGAGCATTAAAGATTGAACTTGGGTAACCCTGACCCCATGTTGACCTTTACTTCCGGGTCAACTGGAAGTGGGCCTATATCTCAATAATTACTTAGCCAATTTTCAATTTGTTTCAGTTATATACCCTTTAAGCATTGAATATTAAACTAGGGTTACCATGACCCCATGTTAACCTTTCCTTCCGGGTCAACCGGAAGTGGGATCATTACTCAAGAATTACACAACCCATTTTCAATTTTTTTTCAGTGATAGAGTCTTTGAGCATTGAAGATAAGCCTTGTTCTACCGTGACCCAATGTTGATCTTACTTCTAGGTCAACCGGAAGTGGGACCATATCTCAAGAACTACAGAACCGATTTTCTTTGTTTTCAGTTATAAACCCTTTGAGCATTGAAGATAAGCCTTAGGTTACCGTAACCCCATGTTGACCTTTAATTCCGGGTCAAACGGAAATGGAACCATATCGTTCAATCTTGAACTTAGGCCCACTTTAAATGTCTGGATCAATTAATCAAAGCACAACAAAACGGAACAGCTTTGTGTTTGTTCACAAACACTTAGTGTCTAGTTATTATTATTATTATTATTATTATTCTTTGTTTCTGTCAAAATCGCCATAGCATTTGAACACGATTTTGTACGAACCTAAACTCTAAAATAATAAAAATGGGAGACTTAATTCTTATATCAAACTGAAGCTTAGTACATGAAATTATGCTAAGAGTAATATTGTTCAAATTCTTCATTAATTAGCTGAGTTATAATGACATGATTATTTAATTAGGCAATCTTGTTCCCACCATATCTCAAGAAGTATATGTCTGATCCTCAAACTGTTTTCAAATCTAGACTCGTCTTATTATGTAGCTACGCAGCGTGGCAAAAAATTCATAAAACGTCATCAATGACGTCATTTGTGGCGCGATTTTGTTCTGTGTACAAAACACCACTGGCGCTGAAAGTGCAAATGTTTTGACAGTCAAAAACACGATATTTTCAATTAAAATTACGAATTAGTTTCCTAAATTACATAAACTGTTTTGAAAAGTTAATTGCTTTTAATAAGAGATGTTCCTGGTTATTAAAACTAATCAAAGTAGAAAAATTTCCACGATAATTAACGATTCAGTGACAAATCGGACACCAATGGCTAGCCATATTATTGAGTCTTGGAGACAATGTTCCGTTCATCGACTAAAAATGTAGTCAGGATGCCCTGCGACACAGAGAAAAATGCACGCGAAATGCCGTAACGAAATAGCCGACTTCTGGGTACCAGTCGCTGCACACTATTTATACAAAAAGATCGATCTATAGCGTATTGAAACGGTGGCTTGTGCATGTGTACATGTACGTCGTGATTCTGTTGCCCGGTGCGCTCGACGATTTTGTCCCGGGCGCGGCGCTACATTTTTTGAACTTAAGCTCAACTCTAAATGTAAATTTTTATAAAAATTCTTAATTGATTCATTTGAATATTTAACTAGTTAATCTTTGCAGCACCATATCTCAAGAAGTACACAGCCGATTTTCAATTTTTTTCAGTTATAGACTCCTTGGGCATTGGAGATTAGCTTTAGGAAATCGTGACCCAATATTGACCTTTACTAGGGGTCAACCGGAAGTGGGACCATATCTCAAGAACTACACAACCGATTTAAAAACTTTTTTCAGTTATAGACTCCTTGGGCATTGGAGAATAGCTTTGGGAAATCGTGACCCAATGTTGACCTTTTGTTAGGGGTAAACCGGAAGTGGGACCATATCTCAAGAACTACACAACAAATTTTCAAACTTTTTTCAGTTATAGACTCCTTGGGCATTTGAGATTAGTTTTTGGGAAATCGTGACCCAATGTTGACCTTTACTAGGGGTCAACCGGAAGTGGGACCATATCTCAAGAACTACACAACCGATTTTCAAACTTTTTTCAGTTAGACTCCTTGAGCACTAAAGATCAGCCTTGGGTAACCATGACCCCATGTTGACCTTTACTTCCAGGTCAACCGGAAGTGAGACGATAACTCAAGAATTACACAACCGATTTTCAAACTTTTTTCAGTTATAGACTCCTTGGGCATTGGAGATTAGTTTTGGGAAATCGTGACTCAATGTTGACCTTTACTAGGGGTCAACCGGAAGTGGGACCATATCTAAAGAACTACAGAACCGATTTTCAACTTATTTTCAGTTATAGATCCTTTGAGCATTAAATATTGAACTTGGGTTACCCTGACCCATGTTGACCTTTTCTTCCGGGTCAACCGGAAGTGGGCCTATATCTCAATAATTACTTAGCCAATTTTCAATTTGTTTCAGTTATATACCCTTAAAGCATTGAATATTTAACTAGGGTTACCATGACCCCATGTTAACCTTTACTTCCGGGTCAACCGGAAGTGGGATCATTACTCAACTCATTACACAACCATTTTCTTCTTTTTTTCAGTGATAGAGTCTTTGAGCATTGAAAATTAGCCTTGTTCTACCGTGACCCAATGTTGACCTTATTTCTAGGTCAACCGGAAGTGGGACCATATCTCAAGAACTACACAGCCGATTTTCTTTTTTTTCAGTTATATCGCTTTGAGCATTGAAAATTAGCCTTAGGTTACCGTAACCCCATGTTGACCTTTAATTCCGGGTCAACCAGAAGTGGAACCATATCGTTCAATCTTGAATTTAGGCTCAGTTTAAATGTCTGGATCAGTTAATCAAAGTACAACAAAACGGAACAGCTTTGTGTTTGTTCACAAACACTTAATGTCTAGTTATAATTATTTTAACAAAACAGGATTTACGAAAGTTTATAGGGAAAGTTTTAAGATCGAATAAGCCATTAAATTGTTAACTATCTTATTAATAAACAAAATGCAGTGTTTGTTCAAGCTTAATGTCCGTTATCCTGTCACCTGAAGTTATTGTAGAGGATCGATAGAGCTGACAAAACAGCCTCAGACAGTATGTATGTTTTGTGTGATCAACCATATACATAAGATAACAAACTTTTGAAAATATGGGCTTTACCCGTCGTGCGAGTCGGGAGAAAATAAAAACCATGCATAATTTTCAGCATGTAAACACATTGTCCTTAATTTTGGTTGTAACAACCGAAATAAGCTGCTTAATTTTTTTTTTTTTTTTAGGTTTTCAGATACAGTTTTTCTCGCATATGACTTCATTTCGGAGGGAACTATTTCACCAAAAAAAAAGTGTCTTCTAGTATAAACTTTATAAACAGTAAGCTTTCGGACAATCTTATTTTGTTATCTTTACCAGCCCTGGAAAATTAAATACCCTTAAACTAAGAGGACTGAACTTCATTCAGCTGCTGACGGCTGACTGTAACTGCCTTAAGACTGCAATGCACGCTGTATTCGTTCCAGAGCTGTGTACAAAAAAAAAACAAGTTAAAAAAAAATGGCCAAAATAATCAAAACAAATAATGAAATCGATCAAAACATAGCAGACAACAAAGTAAAAGTTATTTGATTCTCTGATACCAACTCTTTGCAGAACTTGGTTTGTAATAATAAAAACCATGCCAGACTATAAGGTTGTATCACGTGGTGTAGTCAACCCTCCTACTGTACAATCATTCTATATCATCCACTGGGATTTTGAATAATTAATACATTACGCCAGCCTGTAATAAGATATCACTTGGTGAATCCATCTAGACACAGTACACACAGTCAACCCTCCTACCGCCTGACCATCTATTATCGTCCGCTATAGTTTCGAATGTTAAACAAATTATTGTTCTGGAATGTAGATTATTGGTGGATTAAGGTAATACATACCGAGAGTTAGAATGTCCTGCTTTCGAGCAAATACCACACGGAACCATCCTCTTTCACTGCCTTTGCAAAGTAGAGAAGGAGTAAATTCCACACCTGCTTTAATTAACTTGCGATGGAACTCAATTTCAGCCTCTGCAGTTGGTGATGAAAGGAACTACCAAAAAACCGAAGAGTTGAGGTTGGATAAATTTTGATTAATATCAATTAAATAATTTTTTCATATGAAATCAATCTCTTGGAGGGAGAGATCATGGTTCTGTTAAAAACCGGTATTGAGAAATTGCCAGTAGACGCAAGAACTAGATAATGATGCCTGTAAAAACCAGCCAAAGCATGGAGCCCTGCGGAACTTTCCTATCAGAGAGTGGCATGCTATTCCTTTACAAACAATCTCTCTATAACAAATTCTGTATTTCCCACAGACGTTACTAAACTATCATTGATACCAATCTGAACAAATCAGCCCAAGCATGGAGTGCTAAGTAAGTGCCAAATTTCCCGAACAAACATTTTTTCTGGAACTTGATTTGGTTCTCCCATAATCGTAAGTGGATTGTGGTACCCCAAAAAGGGGAAATTCGGCCCAAACATGGAGATATTCGGCACGTTCCTAGACAGGTTATGTTTCTCCCATCACAAACGTCAGTAGAGATTATGGTACAAACCTTGGAAAAATCAGCCCAAACATAGAGCCCTGCGGGGCCTCCGTAGCAGGGAACACCAAGTTTGTTCAGTCCAGCCGTGAAGTAATCATAAACTTCCTTCAGTTTTTTCACCGATGCCGGCAAGAAGACATCGGTAAACCAGTCTGCAATTAATCACAATTGGTCGCGGTTCTTTGGTTAAAAAAAGGTGCATACCTGTGTCTTTATTTTAAAAGTTGATAAACAAATATAAACGCGCATATATGCCAAACACAAAAGAGACAAATACAAGTGAAAAGAAAACGTATACCACTATAACATGCCAGACATTATTAGATGCCGTTATGACAATGATTTGTTAAAGGTAGCATGATCTGTAGAGCTGACAAAATAGTCGCCAACAGTGTTTATGGTTTATGTGATGCTTAATCCGTTGTGTGAGTCAGAAGAAAATAGTAACAAGGCCTGCACAGTGTTCAGCATGTGAACACATTGTCCTTCATTTTGGCTGTCACAACCGAAATCATCTGTTGCGTTTGTTTATGTTTTCAGATACAGCTTTCTCAAATAAAGGACTTCACAGTTATGTTTAATTTGTATGTATTTTTCTCCCATCACGCGGAGCTGCCACAACGACCGCTATGGAGTCTCACGTAGTTGTTTCTAGAGTGAGGACCGCGGATTATGGTGGGTTTCAAGAACCGCCAAGATGTAGTTTTGAAGCTTTCAGAAGATTTAAAAAACAACAACAACAAAAACAAACAGAAAACACATCAATCACCTGTATCTGACAGTAGCTTTGCCATAATCTTCTGCCATCCAGATGGAACCGACTGAAAATGTGATATGGCACAGAGCGAACGAAGGACGTCCTCGTTCCACGTGTAGTTCACAGAGATTCGCATTCCACCCATTGCCAGATCCTACGGAGGGGGTGGGGAGGGAAGGTGGAACAGTGCATGTCAAATTTGAATTGCCGCGTATAGTTACTAACATGCTGCAAATGCGCCATTTGTTCCGTAAACGCGAGCAAATGAAAATGAAAATCGTACTTTTAGGTTGATTTTAAATAATATAATGCAATAAACCTTATGCACTGATATCATCCAGCCGCCATCTTAGAGGTAAAACGATGATGTAACAATGGAAACGCACAGTTTTGTGCGCGCGGCGCACAGGATTGGCCAATGAACAACCTCCTTTTAACCTCTAGGCGAGGGCGCCCTACTCAAATGACGTCATGTGCATAAGGTCTATATATGACTTTAATGGAAGCTAATCTAACCTTGCTGAACGTCCAGATGAAGTGAACTTTCTGTAAGTCTGGTATCTCATCTTCTTTGAATTGGAAGATGCTGTAGTGATCGACACCATCTTCAAAAATGCAGTTCATGTAAACCTCATCTAGGACAACGTGAAGATCGTACCTGTAAATGTTAAAACAGGCCATGTTCAAATCGAGCGTCTTCGGTTACGGCTACGGCTACGGCTACGGCTATGGGTATAGTGCAGTGACAACATTGAAGAATATGCCTTTTCAGTGAGCCGGTCATGGCCACTGTGAAGCCTTAGCCACTGTTGAACCATCATCTCGGACTCTTTCATATAAACCTCTCAACTTTAACCCTCAGAAGAATTTATGATGGGATTGTTTTCCAATGGTTATATCAAACTTGAACAACGATCCCCTTTTCCTAAGAACGGGGAAAGTTGTAACTCTTCTGAATTGAAATTCTTAAAGGTATACGGTAAAATGTGTTGTTTTTTGTCAACGTAATGCTGATTTCATGAGCAAAGTTATACAGAAAGAAACAATAAACGTCATCATGTGAAAGTTTCAGCTGCATACAAAGCCTATTGCTGAGAAAACTGGAAAAACTGTTCCATTATTTTCACGCAACGTCGAATCCATCCATACCAACTGATCTTTGGCTGCAGCATTCGCGAACGGACAACAAACCTCAAAAATCTCTTTAAAAAAACGATTTATGCACAAATCTTTTGTTTTGGAGTAAAAATTATCCAAACCATATGCCTGATTACTTCGAAGGAAATCCCTTCTCAAAATATTGTTCACTGTGTATCAACAGCTGCAGTGATTCTCACCAACTAAGTTTTTATAGTCAATAGTTTTTAGAGTATAACTTGCCAATCTATAACCCACATTTGAGCATTTCTAAATCGACGGAAAAGAGCAATTTTCAAATACCAAACACCTTGGAAGAAATATTAGCTTTTAGAGTTTGCTTTTGAAGCAACTTACCTGTTGGCAAACTTCAGTAAATCTAGAATCTGCTGTCTGCTGTAAACGTCTCCCAGTGGGTTGTTGGGGTTTACAAGGAATAAGCCCTTGACAACAATCCCCTATTTAAAAAACCAAAACAATATTCTGATGTAAAATAGTTCTTGGGCCAGATCAGATCAAAGCTACTAAACTTGATTTATTTCCAATTTACTGTCAAATTTACACTCATCCACGTTTTCTTCGCTCCAAACTAACTAAACGCTGTACAGATATGATAATTTCATGGTAAATGTGCTACCAGTTATCTGAGCTGAATCCTACTATCAGGATACTTGAGCGGATAGGGCTTTTTGCGTCTTCTCACCCATTCACTTGCGCTTTGCTGAGATTATAAGAGCCATCTCAACAGCGTTATTCCACGTACTGCATCTCTTTGGAAATCCTTGCCTGGTGCATGTTTCCCTCCATCCTGCAATCAAGTCCTACCTGCAGCTCCCTGATTTGTTGTTGTCTTTGGGGCTTTGTGTGTGTGGGTTTTTTTTCCATTTTGAATGTTGTTTTTTTCTGGTAGCCCCTAATACCAAGAGTGGCTTTGAGCCTTGTTTTGGGGCGAACTTGCTTTTAACAAAAATAAATTTAAAAAATACCGAAAGTAGGCCTACCTCTTGGATCGCTTTTTTATAAGCCTGTTCAGCACGCTCAACAGTCAGTTCAAATGGCTTGGATTCTCCAGAGTTCGGCTACAGTTTACAAAATAAAAAATAAGACTTTGTTTGATAACATTTAAATGTTTACAAAATGAGTTGTATATTTATTGGGTCATCATATGAAGCATGTGCATGTGAAAGGTGTAACTGGAGATAAAATCCGGTCAGGGGGCTGGTCAACACTCCCCCTCCCCCAAACAAAGGTTTGCGGGCCCGATAATTCAAGAGGACTTTTCTTTGTTCTCCCATTGTTTCTACTGGTTTTTAAGCCACTCCCCATTACACGAAGAAAGCAAACAAAGGACGCCCACGGTCCGTCGTAACTACCCCGTACCCTTCTGTCAAAGTTCTCCGCTTCTCTGCTTTTGATGGATTTTGAGATCCGTCGCCTCTTTCAAAAACACCTTACAAATCACAGATTCAACATTTCAGAGTCATACCCGGTTGCCACAGAGATTTCAGCAAAACTGTTTGGAGTTTAAAAAAATATATTTTTCACGGACTAATGAAAACCTACCTCACAATTCAGTGGGATTGGAACAACATTGACATCAAACCGGAGTTTGAGACTTCTGTGAATGCCGTAGTAAAATGGAGTAGGTACAAGTATGGACTCTGGGTAAAGACAAAGAATACTTTAACGGTAACACCACAGCTGTACTACCGCCCCCACCCCATTAAAAAATTAATGACATCAAAAACGTAAGGTGATGACAACCTGGTCGATGATTTATCTCGGGAAGACGACATCTTGAAGGTAGACTGTCGTCTTCTATGGACACATTTCATCTTAGGATTGCGAAATCCTGAAAGAAGGATGTTGTCTTCCCATTTATCTTGGGAAGTTCTTGACATTTTAGTGATGTTCATCAGGACGTTCAGGACGTCGCCATCCCGAGATATTTTTTTTCTTGGGAAGTCATGTCCTAAGGTAAATTTTATCGGGAAGACGACATCTTACTTGGTGGTGTCAACATCCCGAGATAAATTATCCCAGGCTCTCAACATGTCGGGTGGTGGTTCCAGAGCTCCGTAATTTGGGGCTTCGGAAGAATTTACCCTTATCCCATCACTCACACATTTTTCTGAGCTCCGTAAATGCCAAGTTCATTTATTTATTCATTCATTCATTCGTTTTTAAATCGGTGTGACCAATAGATAAAAAAATGAACACGTTCCATCTTTTTGTGTTTTCACAAAATAGCGGACTGTGCTTTTATGAAATAACACAAAACCCACAAAACCTACTGCTATAATTATTCATACCCCAAAAAATAATCAAAAAGGCGCTGTTTTAGCCCAAAGCACCAGTATCCAATTTAATTGCAACTTTGACAGACTTTACAAACTTTACCTCCAGAGTCGCAGATGATCTGCCCAAATGCCTCCAATCCCGAATCAGCGCCGTTCAAAACCGCCATCTGATCATAAAACAAAATGCCAACAAGTGAGAAAGTAATAGACTCGGGAAGATTAAAGATAAATTTAATTTCAAATATCTTGTTTATACATTCGTCGCTGAAACGCTGCACTCTGAAGACTTCCAGATCACCCTTGACCCGGATTCCTAGTCACACGGAGCCTATAACCCATTTCTCGGTCAGGCTGGCCCGGAAAGTGTTGGTGTTTTTCTTAACGAGGATTATAACTCATATTCTGCGTGACCCACTTCTGGGCCATTTTTACACAGACGTTTGGGCCATACTGACCCAGAAATGGGTCATGACCCACGGGACCTGGATCATCGGGTCATTTCTGAACTGGAAGTTTCTTTAACCTCTGCACTAAACAAAGTGGGTACTGGACTGACTATGTGCATAACCCCACGGTATAGCAGAATAACATAACTTTAAGATTCAAGCAAATCTGTCAAAATAGTCCCTTTTTTCTTCTTCTTCTTTTTTCCCCTTCTTCTATCAGATTTTCTGATTCAGGCAGCCGTACTTTCTTTGGATCGACGGGAATAACAGCTCTTGTTGTAACTCGCAGGTAATTCGCGATGGCTTCTTTGAGTTCTGGTACACCTCCAAGCTCTGAGTACATGAACATGTCATCTTCCCATGTCTCCGGTTGTGTCATGCATTTCTGCAGCTGGTGAATGTTAAATTGACAAAAGAAAAAGAAAAACAAAACAGTGTGGGGTTTGAGGCATTGTATTGTGGAGTATCACTATGATGTCGGTTTGTGGACACACCACAATGTGATTGTTACTTGTATTTTTATGGAAACTCCTTGTTGCAATCATACGTGTATAGGCTATGCCCAATGGGGACGTAGGGGCAACCGCTTTCCCAAATTCGGGCATAACGTTGGGGATTATCAGGCGAGGCAAATACTTTTTATCCGTATTAGAAGAAATTTGACTGTTTTTGTTTGTTTGTTTGTTTGTTTGTTTTTTACAGAGAAGACGTCATGCAACTGTTTTCAGCGATTACATTTTCGCCTGGACTGTGATTGCAACTTGCTTTATCATTGTGCCTATACATCAGCATTACGTTGACCAGAACCAGTCGTCAATGGCCCTGATGCCTTTATCAGGAAGGGTGTCCTTCAAGGTAGCGTGGGCGTGGCACACCCTCTTGGTAGAATTGTCGCCAATTGGCAACTTTGATAAAAACAAATTTAAAACAATCCTTTGAAGGTCATCCAAAGGTTTTATGAAAACTTTTACACATTTACCTTTTCTCGAAGTAAATCGAAAACCAATCTGTTTTCAGATGTGCTCATGTTTATGACCCCCTGTCAAATGAGGAAAAAAAGGTATAAGGTTGGGGTGATTTGACAATTTTTATTTTTCTAATGGTTGTAACTTTGTGTTAATTACCTGAAACCATCTTACAGTTTCCAATAATGTGCATTTAAAGTTGTTCCTACCAAGTTGTATTCATATCATCCATCTATAATTCTTTTGTGGAACGCGGTGTGCAGCAGCTTGCATAATGTCCTACCAATATTCATAGGCTACATTAGAAAGGCAGTGTGGTACTGGTACCAGCATCTTGCTGAATTCGCGGGCAGAATATTTGCCAAATTTTGCTTGGAAAACTTTCTCATTACTAACAATGAGTGGATAAATCAAGGCGGGAAAATGACCAACCCGATTAGGTCACACCTCCGTAGCTGACTAATTGTTTTTAAAGTCTTCAGACCAGTGAAATTGAGTCAAAACTATAAATTTTGACTAAATCATCTTAGTCGAAACAAAATTCTAGTCAGGGTTTAAAATGCTGACTATTATTGATTAGTCACCGCAAAATAAGGATAAGTCGGGCTAAAAATGTATTAGTCGCAGACCCATGACATGGCAAACTTAGTCATTTTTACCAATATATAAGCGTGATTGACGAATTAATTTTTACTGTGTACATGTTTGTCACTGTTAGTCAGTGTTGCTAGTCTGTTGGTGTGTTTGTTTTTGTTGTAGTGTCTGTCTGTAGCTACGGGAACAAAAGCTTTTGCTTTACCCTATAGGCCTAAACGTTGTCCTGTTTTTGTGATTATATTATATCCAGCTTGCGTGTAAATTGTTACTGTTAGTGTTATTAGTACTTTTCTGGTTCGCCTTTATATCATGTACCTTCACTCAATCATGGCAACATTCAAGTAAATGTATTATCTGTAATGTGAATGAACATATACAAATTATTAGTACGTTACTTGTAGACATAATCGGTCAACCGTACAGTGCACTTTGCTTTCGAGCCACTAAACAAATAACACTATGATTCCAAAGATCTGACGCAACGATTAAGGGCAGTATATTATATGGGTTTGAGTCACTACATGGAGGTGTCAATTCAGTTTGTGATAACACATCGTGTGTGTATATATTTTATTTGCTAGAGATTTGTTCTTGACGTTATACATGTGTAATGTTTTGTTTTATGTTTGACATCTCAAAATTATGCACGAGTGCATGGTTGCATCTGATCCAAAACCAAAGTGCAAAAGTAGGCCTACTTGAACAGACGGCAAACCGAAGGGCCACATTGCCCGTTCGAACCTCTCAAAGTGTTGCCGTTTGGAATAGCGCTCCCTTTCTTTCCAGAGAGTTGTTTGTGCATAATAAACATACAATGTTAAAAAGTGATTTTTTATTTATAGATTTTCTTCTTGAAATACAACCATTGGAACATACGGTCTGCCAACATTCATAAAAACTATAACTCATGAAAACACACACGAAAACCACACAATTTCACACTTATCACAGGGAATAGTTCTGTGAACCATTATAATTATTCTACTTTTAAAATATATTTCCAACAGTATTCATTCAAAACTGAAACGCTTTTAATAATAGCTGGTATAGAAGCGCCCAATACGAAACACGTGCCTGCGCTGATGGTGCCATGAAGTGTGCGGACTTTGCTCAATATTACAAAAAAAGGCACAGGGTGGGGCTGCAAGGGTCTGTTCAATCATGGGGGTTAATTTCTACCTCCATGGTTCAATGTAGGCCTAATGGAGGTAGATTCAGTTCAGTGAGTTCGGAGTTCAGCAGTGGCATCATAGTGCTGCTGGCGTACAAGTCGATCGAGGTCAGTCTCTGTTACTGAATAATAGTGCCATTGTGGCGCCGCGGCGTAAAGGGCCTACAAAATACAAGGGGACCGACGAACCTATCATAGATAATGGTCCTATCATGGAGCTATAGCTCAATGGTCCTATCTACCAACCACGGCTAGGGCATGGATGTCTCCGTGCATGTCATTAGGTACACATGCTCCATCGTACATGCTTATTAAAGGCCTATAAAAACATTTGAATTAGGTTATATAATCCGTGAAACGAAACTCTTACGTCTGTGTTTTTCGAGGAGTCGAATTCTTCGGCGCTCAGAACACCCCCACTAGGTGGGATTATTCGGTTGTCATCGTAGTCGAGCATAGCTCGGGCTCTCTTCGACAAGTTGGACGTCATATTCACAGTGAAATTCCGTACGTTTCAGCAAATGAAGGTAGAAATGGTTGTAGTGTACACTGGGTCACTGCCCAATGGAGCGCTATTGCAGGACTTTTTCACCCCCGTGTTGACCTTTGCCAATGCTGCAATTAGATATGAACACGAACTATTTTGGCCGACTTATTAAACAGTTAAAAGATTGGTGGCAGTATAACTAATTGTTTAGAAAGAAGTACACTCCGTGTTGACATGCCTCCTCTAAAAAAAATAGCAGTCAGTAGCACTAGCACTAGCTAGCAGTACAGTCATTGTTGTTGTGGAGGATAGAGTGGGCGGGCCGCTTTGTTTTGTGATTAATTTATTTGGTACAGAACAACAATTAGAGATGTCGATGTTATGTTCCAATACACCGGAGGGCAGACGTCGTAAATTTCTCAAATATCTTGTTTACGACTTGAGTAAATTTGATGAATCAACCCAAGAACTGTTCAGCCTTGCGGCGGATTGCCTTTCAACAAGTGACACTGACAATGAAAATGATGGCGAAAGAAGTGAAGAGACTGGATACCTATTTCACCATAAATCCCCAGTGCCTAAGATGGGACGCCAGACCTATAAAATGTGGAAGGCTTCACTTGAGTTAAGCATGGGACTCTTTAACAGAGCAGACCTTCTCGATAAGCCGAAGACCCTCCATTTTTGGCCTCTTGAAAACTTCCCCGACGTCGTTACATCAAATTTTAGAGTTCCTGGTTTTAACTTGATTGAGTTCTTGTTCCATTTTCTGCAAACTTTTTTCCCGGGTTTAGACATCAGATTAGAAAATCTGCATGACATAAATACAGATGACAGCAATCTTGTTAGCCGGTACCACACCAAAACGAAGAAAAAGCAATTTCTTGTGTCGGACTTGTATTCGCAGTTACACACTTTAACTGGTACTCCGAAAAGGGACTTCATACTTGGGTTCACGTGGACGGACCTGTACCCAACGGAAGAACTTAACTTTGTTTTGGGCGAGGCGTCGTTTGTGCATCGTTGCGCTGTACTCAGTTTTGGTCGGTATGAACCTTTAAGTTACAACAAGGTGAACGATGATTTGGAAGCGGATCTAGGTATCAATGATGATGCCGGCGAAGAAGATGAGGCTTCATCTGTAAAAGTTGACGGAGATCTGTTATGGAAATTGCTGCGGGTAAATTTGTAGTGAGGAATTTTGCGACACATCGTAAAATAACCTTACTGATGAAATCCGTTATTCTAGGTGTCATTTCAGACTAAAAAACGTATTTCAATCAATGCCCTCTCACTAAAACAAAATGAGTAGTTTTGAAAACATTCGCACGATGGTGTATCGATAAAAGTTCAGTTTGTGCTAACACTATGTGGTATATACATTTATCTTCAAGCAGACTTGAATCCTCAATTCTGATTGGTAGATCAATAGCAACAAGGCGTGCGATATAAACTTATATTGCACGGCCTATATCACACCCTGTGTTTTGCACTGCTCAAACTCTGCGTATTGCGCTATTTTCAGCTGAACCTAAATATATGCAAAAACGAACAGCTGTTACAACACCACGTATTGTGTTCATCTGCCTGTCAAGTTTGCTTGAAGATAAATTTGTTATCATGTGCGCGCTCGCGGAATTTGGAAAATATAGCAGAAGCGCTATATTTTTCCGTATTCCACTTGCGCTTGTTTGATAACTAGTACACCAGAGCTGCCAACTCTCCCTGATTCTGCAGAAAGTTCCCTGAAAACAAACCAACCTTCCCATGTTCTGATGAACATCTTCCTATTTATGGAAGCTTTGGCCCCACTATGTTGAATGTAATTCTGAATATCTCCATGATTAATGTACAAAGTCTCCCTGTTCGCAAGATACAAATGTTTGCAGCTCTGGTACAAACCTGGAATTTCATATAGATATGAAAGGGCAACTTGCCCTTACTTTTTGCAATTTAAGGGCACTTCCATTGGAAACTTGTAAAGTCTATGGAAACCTTTTGAAGGGTCACCCAGGCCAAGATCAGGGCCACAGAGGCCATGACCTCTGAGTAATTCCAAGCGTGATAGGCCCCCCTACTTTACAAATCTCTACTTTGAAATGTTTTCAGAAGAACTGATCCTGCGTATTGATTGTAAACCAGGGGAATGTTAGTATTGCTTTAAGTCAGCGCTCTCCCTTAACAATAACAGTGGTCCACTGGCCAGATGCCAGTTAAAACACCTGAGGACCAGTCAAACTTTAACTCAAAGTGGTCCGGTTTCCTAGTTCAGTGTTGTGAAAAAGCTGACGGACAAGTGAAATGAGATGCTGGCTGGTCCTACTGGCCAGTCACTGTTGAGGGTAAACCCCGTTAGTGGATTAGGAATGTCTCGTTATTATCTTCACTGCCACACAATCATCAATTTAAATGGAAGTTCTGAGTCTCTGACACAAAAACAAAACTTGCCCACTTAATTTGGTTTTAAGTTTCAAAGGTTGGTTGTATGGTGGCATTGAAAGTTAGAAGCAACGAACAACTGAATTAACTTTTTTTCAGAAACCACTGATGTAACTTGAATCCCTTTGTGTTTTGCTCAAAATTGCAGGTTGCAACTCATGAAACTTCTCATCTCTTTGGTCTCAATCATTGCGTCTTCTTTGAGTGTTCGATGAACGAGAGCAAGTCAATCTCCCAGGCACTGAGCCAGCCCTTTGTTCTGTGCCCGATCTGTCTTCGTAAACTCCAACGCTTCTTGAATTTCAACGTCAAGGAACGGTACAAGGGGCTCCTTGAGGTGTGTCGGACGCTCCAAGAATTTTATCCATCGCCTGGAATGGAGAGAACTTGTCGGTGGCTAGAGAGGTGCATGAGATTTTTAAATACAGACACGGATCATGAGTAGTTTTGTCATTGCCATGACATGTCGCTGTCATTTTGTCATTTGTCATAATGTCATTTTTACCAGCTGCACTCCTGAGCTGCTGGGAAAACACATAATGCAAAATTGACAACATAATCAACAGGCCTGGGTTCGATTTCACAAAGCACTAAGATTCATCTTAAGATGAGCTGTCAGAAATTACCACAGTGATTTGTACTGTGACATCACACTTTGCTTAGCAATTAAGAGCGATTTTGCAGTGAAGATCAATCTTAACTCTTTGTGAAATTGAGCCCTGATAAGTCTCTGTAGCGAAGGCAATTGCCTCTGTGCTCCTGTTCATTGCCTTGGTGCCTTCTAAAAAGTTCAGACAGAAATGTACAACTTCCTCACAGAGGTGCCCTTTACCAAGGAGAAAATGCCTTGGTGCCCCTTGCTGCCCTTTCAAGAGGTAACCATCAGGCCTGCAACAACTGGATCAATCACTTGCTTTTACCATGTTTGCTCACAACACTTTCAAAAATAAAACAAGTCTACAGTCAATTCTTATTGGAAACAACAAATTGCACTCTTACATATATATATGTGTTTTACAACAGGTAGAAAATATTGACAATATTAGACTATAGGGAGACCGCCAACATAGGGCTAGATAGCTCAGTTGGTAGAGCGCCAGCACGTTAAACCAGAGGTTGTTGGTTCAAATCCCGCTCTATTAAATTTTTCTTTATTCATTTTGTTTAAAATTTACCCAGTCAGTTTCCCCTTGTGGTTTATGACTTGATATTTGAAATAAAGAAGTCGCATCCCCTTAAGGTGATCCCCTGGCTGCCGCTTCCCAGGTTGTGTCTTAAACTTGGGTGTGATCCCTGGCTACACAGCAGCTAACGGTTGAATGGCTTCTGACAGGCATCCCGAACAGAGATACTTACAATAGGGAGACCGCCAACATAGGGCTAGATAGCTCAGTTGATAGAGCGCCGGCCATTAAACCAGAGGTTGTTGGTTCAAATTCCCACTCTTGTCAATTTTTCTTTTGTTCAGCCCCAAATTATATATACATTTTTTTACTCTACACTGATAAGTAATAATTCACTGTATACTTAGTGCTTTCTCGAGAGCCTTGCAGGAAAAATCTATAGGCATACTACTCGGATGGTATTCGAACCCACGACCCATGCCATTATAGAGCGGATGTTTTACCACAAGACCACTGAGAGAGCCTGGCGACAAGAGGTCAGATCGAACTTTGCAATTAGCCGCGTTTACCACAACTATTTCATAGATTTAATATTGGCACTGGCTATTTAGTGCTTGTTACACATCAGTACCAGGTAAAAACACAAAAACATTCTTATCCCAGATGCAATTATCTGGTTTTCAAAATGTCCTTTTCATTTTCACGGCTGATACTTCATTCATGCAAAGAAATGTTTGTTTTTAATCAGTAAATAATTTTGTTATGGCAAGTAAATGTTAGTTCCTACTGGAACAGTACATGCAGACAATTTTCATCCATGAGAAGTGAATAGGCAAGTTGCGAGTGCCCTACTTAGAGATCCAGATAATATCAATTCAAGATATGATTTCATTTCTCAATATAATTGCACAATTTTCCATATTTATAACACATCAGCAATTTTAAATTAAAAATAAATGTGGATTTTTACATTTGACAACTTAAGAAGGACTTGTCATACCAACTCAAAACCTGGTGTGTGGATTGGTCTTGGGACCCTACAGAAGCCTATTGTGTTTGGACCGCCTACAATGTAGGTCAAATGTCTAGAAATGGACTGGATTTGGTGTATTTGTGTTTACCAAACACAACTTTTCTTTTTAAAACATGTACAGTGTAATAATGATGGTTTGTTTTGGTTTGGGGAGGGGCAGGGGAATTAAAGAAAAGGTCAAACCACAACCTGCTGCAGTTTTTTTTTTTTTTAAGTATCTCCATTGCATTTATCGAAAAAAATTCCTAATAAAAAATAACAAATTATATAAATTAAAAGTAAACAAAACAAATTCAGCCTACAAAAAAAGTTGAAAACTCTTTCTATTGGCCCATCTTCAAGCTCCCCCCCCCCGACAATCACCTCTGTAATAGTGTTACAGCGCCATCAACGACTGCATTAGAATTAGACGTGGCTAGTCTACCAGTTCATTGAACCGAAAGAAATCAAAGGACATGCTTTGCATGTCTAAAGATCACAAGGCACTTTCTACTGCCCAACCATTGATCTCTATGATGAGATCAATATTGTGCACAACCCCACACGTGCGCCTGCGTACAATAGGATTAGTAGCCATTTGCTTCATACTAGTGTAGTACTATCACTCAGTAGTAGAGGAGTACTACGTAACGTAAATTAATTCAATTCTGTGATGGTCAACGCTAGCTCAGTCAAGCTCAGTCAGAAAATCCATCTTAAAACTTTTATCTGTACACCGTGAACGAAAATCAACATTGCATTTACTACAAAATCACCAGGAAATATGGCAGGTGTTTTTAAAGTTCTGTGTCAAGTTTTACACAAACAGGGACGTCAGGTAGGTTTGCTCTCAGTTTTCACCAGCCGGGGGCGTTTGCGGATTTTTTCCCCCACTAAAGTTTTACTATACTTGTTCATGAATCATAGTTATCTTGTTCAGTCACGAATTAAAAGAATTATTCTTCCAAGTTCCATTGTTAAGGTAGTTGCGATAAGATTCGTAACCCTCCATCCTTTGCGACTGTCGGGAGGACGGAGGGTTACGATTATCGCAACAGTCATGACAGTTCACTAGTTTAGATTAGTCTAGTTTAAAGTTACTACTCCTGAGTCCTAGTTTAATAGTAACTTAGTATCGCTCATACTTCTATATTTCTCGTCACGAAAGAAAAATACTATTTTTAGGATGATCTGACCAATGATGAATAGCATGGAATAGTATTTAAATGGGACTAAAATAAAAACATTCGATAAAGATGAAATAGTGACAACATATAGGAAGCCCCTAAGTTAAGTGTAAAAGTTACTGAGCTATTTCATAGCTAAAAAAGTAGCAAGGGACAGGTAGGAACCCTCGAATACATGTACCTCAAAACTTGTTCCCCCTAGAATGGCAGGGCCTACTGCTCTTGATGGAAATATTGACCTAAACTATTATTATAAATATAAATATACTACAAAATAACTTGTTTTGTTCACTCGAAATACTCGTAACAAAGTCAGAAGGAGCGAAATAACATTTCGAGAGAACAAAATAAGTTCTTTTGTAGGATGGAATAATGTATGGTACAAAAAACATCAGAAAAAAGTATTATTTCAGTTCCCCAAAATGTTATTTCAAATGAGTGGAATAATACAATTTACACCTTGAGCTAGAGGGAACAAAATATTAGGCCTACCTCAAAATATTTGAGGGATCGGTTACGAAGCTCTTGGTATGCCTTTAATTTCCAACACTGTCTGTCATTCTGTATCATTACGAGATCTCACCCTTAGAACAAGTAGAAACAGCCCGTTTTGTGTCTGTGCTTTCAAATTTTGAAGATAAATGCACTGCCAGACACATCGGGGCAAAACCCTTCTCTTAAATGTTCTCGATAAATGTGTACTGGAGTCTTTTACATGTATTGATGGTACACACGGGACCAATGGCTTTACGTCCCATCCGAAGGATGAAGCAATGGTTAAGTGTCTTGCTTAAGGACACAAATGTCATGACCGGGTCTCGAACCCACACTCTGCTGATCAGAAACACCAGAGCTCTTAACCGCTCGGCCGTTATTTGTTTGTTGGTTTGTTTTGTTATTGTTTGTGTTTGTGTTTGTTTTTGTTGGGTTTTTTTTTTTTTTGGGGGGGGGGGTTCCAATCGCTTTCTTAAATTAAATTAAAATTTCATCAGTAGGATTTGAAACTTTGCATGGTGGAAGTAAGTAAGTAAGGCTTGTGGTAACACCATGTGGAAATCTCTTTTTTGAAAGAGATTTCCACATGGTGTTACCGCAAGCCGTACTTAGTTAAAATTTCATCAATAGTTTCAAGTTGAGTGAGAAGTGAAGCGTTGATAACTGTCGTAACATTCTGTATGATTCTGGATGGGATTTTGTTATCTTTTTATTTTAACATGTTTAAGGGTTTGGGGAGTGATTGTCGTCTTTTTGACAACTGTTCTCTAAGTCAGATAGCAGTTCAGTCTGTCATTCATCATGAAATCTGTAAAATATTTGGAAATTAACAATAAATCTGTGAGCATGAAATTTACATTTTCTATCATACCAGCATACAGTGCAATGCAAAGGTTGTGGGTTCGAATCCCACCAGAGTGATTGCCTGTGGATTTTTTTTTCACAGAGCTCGGGAAAGCACTGAGTATACAGTGCTTAATACACGTCGGTGTAAGGCATGTAAGGGGGGGGGAACCAAATTAAAAAGGTGCAAACCCGTTGAATGAATGAGAATAAGCCTACATTATTTTTAAAAATCTGTTTCTTCCAAAACATTACAGGCCTGGAATTTCATCTTTGAGAGGGCGAGGCCATTTTCATTTTACAAAGGGCACTTTCATTTGGAAAATCTCAAAGGTCTAAGGGAAACTGTTAAGCACGGAGAGGCGTAGAACCTCCATGGTTGAAGGGGCACCAATAAGGCCAAGACTGGGGAATTGGAGGCTATGCCGATGGCCTGCTTGTAAATTCCTGGCCTGCATTATATTTTCCACTGAAACTACATGTTCCCAACAAAAACTTCTTCTCGAAAAGAAATACTGACGATGCAAGTTTACGCACATGATGTGGTTTAAAACACAAATCAAAGCAGTCTGTATTTTTCCACTGTTGATAATGTCTGACCTTTGGACCTCAGATCGAATGACAACTGAATGCTGTTAACTGATTGGTTAGTTCGGTGGGTTTGTTGTGGGTGTGTTATTCTTTTGTCATTTAGTCTCATAATTGGTGAACTATTGCCAGGAATTATGAATGATGTCTAAAAATTATCTTTGTTTGTTTTTAAAAAATGACCTTTGAGATTTGTGGTTTGTGTGGGGAGACCAGCCCACACAAAGTAGGCTGTTGATTGGTTGAAAATGGAGGCGTGTTATTGCTCAGTCATTGAACTATGGAAGCTTAGAGTGGCCATCCAAAACTTCACATGTTTGTTATTGTCACGTTTGAATTTGATGTTGGGCTACACAAAGTGTGGATACTGGTCTTTGACAAAAACATTCCCAATGCTCATTGACTGGCTGTGTGGATAATACAATCTAGTATATCCCTAACCATGCTAAATGCAACAATATGCACCAAATGGTAATAGTTGTTGTACATGTAATCTGTTGCATATTGGCAGTCAACTCAGATGTCATTCTTTGACTGAATTTGTTGCATTCAGCAGTGAAGTGACTTCATATAGGTTTGGGTGCTTCTATTGTATCTGAACAACTTATAATGGGTATTTCCAAAAAAAAATTATGGGGAAAAGTATTGAGAAGTACAATGTATGATGTAATATTACATGTAGGTAAGAATCATAATTCAAATCATATTCAAAAGACTGTATAATAACAATTAAACATTAAATAACAGTTACAAGTCACCACTACACATGTGCATACTGTTTTGCATTTAGCAGGGCAAACACCCATTGCTCAGTCCTTTCACAAACAGCATGCCTGCACATTGCAACAATATCCCTTGTTGCATTTTGTTGCGTTTGGCATGGTTCTCATTTCAACTGTGTTCTGTTGCATTCTGTTGTATTTGGCAGGGTATGTAGAGAGACCCTAATGGGGGCTAGGGATATGTAGACCAATTTCATGACACTTCCGCACTTTCATAAGCCTAGGTCCTGCCTGCCATTTTGCATGTTTGGGAGTCTAAATGTATGCAAAGGAGTTGACTCCCAAAATGTCGGAAACGGTGGGTTGTGGATTGTGCAAAGGTGTGGTCCGCATTGTGCAAAGGGTCAATATTAATATTTGTTTTTGTGGTAACACCATGTCCAAAATCTCACTTTGGGTGGTGGTGATTCTGAAAAGAAAAAAAATTGGGGGTGTACAGTAACAACTCTATGTTTCGATCAGTGTACTTTGTCTGTCTTCATTTTCTCTTTGAGGTCAAGTGGAGTTCAAGTAGATGACACCAAACTAATTTTTCTCATTGTAGGTTGTTCATCAACCATGGCTAAGTCACATGACAAGGCGGAGTCTTGCAAGTTTTAAGGTACGCCCGTTATTGCTTCTTTAGTATTTTTAATGGATTATTTAAAACATGGTACACTTAGGCCTAACTATTGGTCAAATTTAGAACTTTTTGTTATTATAGTTGTTTAATGTTAACATTTAACCCTTACTATCCAAATTCCTTCCATATCCAATTGCCAAAGTGAAGGATTCCGAAGGACATGGGGCATTAGGCCCATTAATCGTTGCTTATCACAGGGTCAGGCATCCCAATCATACAGTATCTACAATGCAAGTCCAAATACATCCCATGTATTTTGGTGTGGAGTGACACACATGTAGAACACTGTAGGAGAGGAGGAAATTCTTTAGGACCACTAAGGTGCAGTTATCTCAATCCTCCAATATCTTCTCCTATGTCACTGCACACCAAATTATTTGGACTTCACTTGCATTAAGATCATGAAGATTGGTACACAACAATGTACATGTGTATATAATGCCTGATCCAGTGATTTGTAAGCAATTGTTTTTCAGGCCAAAGGCTTCAGTCCTTCTGAATCCTTCATTTTTGGCAAAGAGGATATAAAAGGATTTGGGAGGAAGGGTTAAATTCTTTGAGGAAGATCAAATATTTCTTTAATTGAAAATCTTAAAATTGTAAGGCAGTTTTTACTACTCTACCATTTAAAAACCTATAAACTGGCCCAAACAGGCATGAATATAATTTCATTCAGGTCAGCCTGACTTGTTTTAAAAAAAACAATGATTCTTCATCCCGATGCAAATATTACATCTATACAATCGTTGCAGTACTTGCTGCTAAGGATTTGAACCCGCCTCTAGCATGTCTAGCCATCGGGCTAGTTCGGTGGTCTAGTTTGTAAGACATCTGCTCTAGCAACGCAAAGGTCGTGGGTTCGAATCCCACCCGAGTGATTACCTGTGGATTTTTTTTCACAGAGCTCGGGAGTCGGGAAAGCACTGGGGCATACAGTGCATAATACACATCGGTGTTAGTGAAAAAAACAAATTAAAATTCTTCATCCCGATGCAAATATTACATCTATTAAAACAAAACTCAATGTGAAAAACAAACACATGTATTAAGTTTTACTTCATTTCACTTGCTTTTGTAATTTACTTGATTGCTTATATCATCTACCCAAACAGAAATTTATGATTTTTCTCATGATTATTGATTGTTTCTTCGTGTCAGGCGAGCGACATACAGATTCAACTTTCCCAAGAGCTCAAACAGAAACCCGATCCAGATAACCTGGTCTTTGGCAAGGAGTTTACGGACCACATGCTGGTGGTGGATTGGTCAAAAGATGGTGGATGGGCAGCGCCGACGATAATCCCGTTTGGCAACTTGTCCCTTCATCCAGCGTCGTCATCGCTGCATTATGCCATAGAGGTAAAGAAGGTTTTGTTTCTAATTCTACTCCTAGAACAGTAAGACATAAAGACCAGGGCCCAATTTCATAGAGCTGCTTAAGCAGAAAATACATGTAATGCTTTTCAATTTCCTGCTAAGCGTAAATTAGCAGGATACCAGTCACAAATTGTACACGTGACATATTAGTTTGGCTGGTAACCTTATTCTGGTAAGCAAAATTTTGTTGTGCTTAGCAAATTTTTGTGCCTAAGCAGCTCTGGCCCACTTTCATAGCGCTGCTTAGCAGTAAGCAAGTTTTTTGTGCTAACTATAGCAAAAAAATTTGCTTAAGCGTAAGCGTATTTCACAGGATAGCAAGAAAATGAGGCAGCCATCTTGCGCGTTCACCATGGATTTGCATTTTTTACGTCAGTCATTTTCATACAGTAAGTACATGTACCGGAAGGTACATGCCTTTTGTGTGCTTTACGGTTAGCAGCGCTATAAAATGGAAATCGTGCAGTAAGCACAAAATTGGTCATTAAGCAGCCTCTATGAAAATGGGCCCTGGTGAGGTTTGCGGAAGCTGCACCATGTGTAATCGTTTTCAGTAGCGGTGGTATACACTGCTTAGTGGTGTAAAGATGCTGTGCAGATTATATCATAAAGACTCTGTGAGAAACGGTGTTATTCTGGACTGACTCAGCTCCGTGTGTGTTTTATTAGGACTCCTGACATGTCTCAAGCTATACATGTTATGCCAAGGGTGCCACCTCTTGGTGGTTGTTATACATAAGAAGTACTGGGTATGTTACAGTGGTATACGGTGCTTTAACACATCAGTGTTAGGGAAAAAAACAAAACTAGTAATATTTGTTATCCCCGATGCAAAAAGTGACATAAAGACGATGTGACCTACACCACATGGTTACTAATGAGCCACTGATTTCTTGCAGGCACAAAGTGTGCACACACCTGCGAGGCTTGACATGTTTGGAAACCCCACAAGACTGTGGGGCTTGTAGCTCTCAATATTTGCACTGACCCAGAATTGATTTTACAAGATCTGAATGGAAATGATAGTACTAAATAGAAATTCGGAGGTTGCAGGTTCAAGTCCCGCTCTAGTAAATTTTTCTTTGTTCAAACTAAAATTATTTGTAAAAAATTCCCCAGTCATTTTCCTTGTGGTTTATTGCTTGATATAACGTATTTTACGTACGTTTGTTTTTGGTTGTTTTATGAATCCAGTTATTTGAAGGAATGAAGGCGTACCGCGGAGTTGATGATAAGATTCGACTTTTCCGACCCTACGATAACATGGAACGAATGTCAATATCAGCGGCCAGATGCGCATTACCTGTGAGTAGTCAACCCATGAATATCAAATTATTTCTGATCAATGTTTCCCCTGGCCGATGAACAAAGCGAGGTGGTAAAGATTCAAATTATTGCTTACCGGGAACAGCTTTTAAAAATTGGCCCCATCGGCATATTGTCATTTGAAAAGCCATTTGCGAGTTAAATTTGGGACTTGCTCAGTCACAAGCCCCCCTTAAAGCTTTTTCAAGGAATATTTTGATTGCAATTTGTCCTTTATTGCAGGCCTTTGATAAAGATGAGTTACTGAAATGCATGTCCAAGTTGATTCGTGTGGACCGAGACTGGGTACCACACTCGACAACCAGCACGCTGTACATACGACCCACAATGATAGGCACTGAGGTTTGTAGATGTGTAGAGATCAAGATCATGTTCATTGTGTGAAGGGCACTTCCATTTGACAAATCCGGACAGTCTGTGGGAATATTTTGAAGGGGCACCAATACCATGGCCGTGAGGGCTTGAAGTTTGGCCTTGACCCCAAGGTCTGAAAACAGTGAATTTAGTGTCAGCCAGTAAACTCACTTCTTTGAATAGTCCAGTAGTCTTGCGTTTATCAATTGAATAACAGTCATGACAGTACTTCACTGTGTATAATAATGTATCTTTAAAACTTCAGACAAATGATGTTCAATGTTGACATTAGAGAACAAAATTTTTTTTAAAGTAGCATCCCCTTAATTATGGTGACCTCCTGGCTGCCGCTTCCCCAAGTTGTAGCATAAACTTTGGTGTGATCCCTGGCTACACAGCAGTTAACAATTGTATGGCTTCTGACTGGCACCCCCGAACAAAGATATTGACAGAATAGGGAGATCGCCAACATACGGCTAGATAGCTCTATTGGTAGAGCGTCGGCACATTAATCCAGAGGTCATTGGTCCAAATCCTACTGTTGTCAATTTTGTCTTTGTTCAACCCCATTTAAAATATACCCAGTCAGTTTCCCGTGTGAAATATAAACAGGTTGCATCTGATGATGTCTGTTGGAAAGTCCTGGGCCCAATTTCATAGAGCTGCTTAAGCATAAAATATTGCTTAATATATTTTTGCTAAGCAAAACTAAGCAGGATACCAGTTACATTTTGTACATGATAAATGGTATTTTAGCTGGTAACCTTATTCTGGTAAGCATAAATTTGTTGTGCTTATCAACCTTTTATGCTTAAGCAGCTCTGTGAAATTGGGTCCTGATTTTGATATTCAGAAATCTTTCTATTTTTAACCCAAATATGTTCAGCCATCCCTGGGAGTCAGTCCGCCGACACAGGCTAAACTTTTCGTCATCATCGGGCCGGTAGGTCCGTACTTCTCAACGGGCGCCTTCAACCCTGTCAGACTTTACGCAGACACCGAACACGTACGAGCGTGGAAAGGTGGAGTGGGGTATGCAAAACTGGGAAGGTGAGTTTGAGAGTTCGAAAAAAACCTTTTTGATGATGTCGTTCATTTGAAAGAGGTAAACCTGCTACAGATATCTTTTAAATGTGTACTAACAGATTTACAAACAATTCTGAATCCTTCAACATTAAGTTTGGGTATTTCAAAGTTTTGTTTTTTTTAGGAAACAAAACAGCCCATGTACCCAACATTTTTAAGGATTACAGAAAGATCGTCAAATATTGTTGGACTTTCTCTTTCTTCAAGTTAGGCATTGGGTTTGCTCTATTTTCCCCGTACAGTGGGGGCATAGATTGGTAAATAAGTACTCATAAAATGAATGACCTATAAAAACTTACTTGGTGAGAAGCACTGCAGCTGTTGATAGTATAAATTATTTTAAGAAAGGATTCCCTTCAAAGTAATATGGTTTGGAAAATGTTCTCTTCTACAGTAATTACGGACCTACGATAATGCCACAAGTGGATGCCATCAACAAGAAAGGATGTCAGCAGATTCTGTGGCTGTACGAAGATGAACATTACGTCACGGAGGTGGGCACCATGAACATCATGATGTACTGGAAGAACGAACAAGGAGGTCAGTATTTTAAAAAAAAGGAGTCATGTTCCCCGTGGACAATAACTGTTAATGCATATTAGAGTAATAACAGACCAGACTTTTTTACCTTACAGCCTCTGTTTAGTTTTGTTAAGACTTCAATAGGATGGAGACCAAAAATCCTGAAGCCCACTTGTTATAAAGATGGTAATGGTAGCAATCATCCTGCACATCAAATTCATAACTCTTGAAGTGATGCTGACATTCTGACACAAATTGTAACATTTTCCCATATGACCAGTGTAGTATTTTGCCTGACACAAAGGCCAAGGAAATGGAGGTCACTGTTTTTGTAAACGAAGGTTTCATGTTCCATAATAAGCCTATAGTGGAGTCTGTTGCTTTACAGTTGCTGTGGTAGGTCAATCTTATCATTAGCTGTTCCGACTTACTGTCGGAACAGGTTTTGTTTTCGTCTCCAGGTGAACATTTACCATACATATCTCAAAAAGTATACCGCCGATCATATTTATTTTTTTTTCAGTTTTACATTACTGGGATACGGTAGATGTGTTTGCCGGCCTCAAATAATAAACAACGTCACTATGACATAATTTATTGAGCGTTTTCAATGTGCAAAACATATGGAAAAATGGAAAAAAAATCTGACATCCAGAAACATAATTATAACATTAAGCTAAAACTACCTGTCCTAGTCTGCATAAATCTTTCATATAACAGCTTAGATTTTATAAACGTTCAATTTAAAAACATTTAAACATTGTCAGTAGAACAATTTTGGATTCCCAGGCAAAATTCACGTAATGGGTACAGCGTAAAATTAGATTTGTATTGTCGAAAAACTGTAAATTTCTAAACAAAATCAACTCTTAGTCATGTTATGACCAGTGTTGTTGCGTCTTTTGTATATTGTACAAAAAGTCTTTACGTACGCCGACTTACACGCGTCTAAGTTCGTTCACACGATTTTAGAAGAATTGTCTAGCTCTCAGCGTCGTGTATATCAACGAACGGAGTGTGAATGCGACAGCGTGAATGTAAAAAAACCAAAAAACTTGGTGGGGGTTGCAATAGGGCGAGAATTAGAGCTGAATGGGAAAGGGGGGGGGAAATTTACATTTTTCCTATAATTCATTATTTTAAACATAATTATCTGTCATTTTCTCCAGAAAACGAATTGATTACCCCCGCACTGGATGGAACGATTTTACCTGGAGTAACAAGAAAAAGTTTACTGGAACTAGCGCGAAAATGGGTAAGTTGTTCTATTGATTGTTATCTTTATTTAGGCCAAATAAAATAAATGTTGTGTTTACGGTAACCCGACCGACCTGGATTTTTTGCGGCTAAATTACCGACCTCAAATCTTTTTTCTAACTATTTTGTGAGTCGGTAAATGAAATCTACGACACAAACAATATTCCGTTTCACGTTCAAAAACTCTCAATTATTCAACAGCCGATTCAGATCAGGAGTTGGCAATTTCTAGAAATTTTACAGCATCGCTGCAGCAAAAAACAAGTTAGAAACATGCAACAGCCGTTGCGGTATCAAATATTGCATATCACGTGATCGTGTACTTCTAGAGCTCCACACAGAAACAAATCGTTAGCCATTTTGTTTTCGCTTCGGCGTTAAAATGTTCAAAGTTTACGGTTGACTTTAAACCTTTATGGGTAAACAATCAATGTGTGTGTTCTTATAGAGCAGGGGTAAGCTAGTTTGTGTGTGGTTAGTGATTAAAGGCATGGACAAAATGCAATTTTGGTGAAAAAACTGTAAAGAACGTGCCGTGATGATTTTGTACGTGTACTGTCCTCCGTGTACTATACAGGGTTAACAACGTGTATTCATTTGCTACATCGAAGGCTCAACGGTTACGATCTCATAACTTATTACGGTCTGATTGTTGATGTTTTCTAGTTTAGAAAAAAGAATTTTAATAAAGAACACAATGTTAAATTCGCTTGCCTATTCATTTTCAACAGTTTCGCATTTAGTAACATGAAAAAAACAACAACTTTTTGTCACTTTTTAAAAGTTCAAATTCAAATCCCGTTTTCCGTTTCAAGGGGCAGATTCCGCGAAATCCATCCGTGTTCCGCGATCGCGGAAAACCATTGGCCCTAAAAATATAACATGATATTTTGTCAATACCTGAAATTGAGAATTGGCAAAACTAATGTCAGCATTTAAAACATAGCCCCGATTGGTGAGATACAAATTTTTCCTGAAACTTCTGTTTCTGAAGTGCTTGCAACTTGACCCCCTCTGTAACTGTCTATAGCCCATGTTATGGTTTTTTCTGAAGAACTTATAAACTTTTAGATTTTACCACTTTTCAACATGACTACTTATAACTTTATGAGTCAAACAAGGTTAGTAAAATGGTAGCAAGTTTAAAATTTGAACAAATAACTCAAAATTCAAGAACTTCAAAACAAAAAAATAAATGAACAAAATAAAATTATTTTCCTACCTACCTACCTGGATTTTTTTCAGGCCGTTATCGTAAACACAACATTTATTTTATTTGGCCTTAATGTGTTTAACCGTTTCGAGGTCAGTGATTTCTGTATGACCATCAATCACCATATCATCACCGACGCCACAAACTGACACATGCCTATCACACTAGCAAAAACTAGCAATTAAAGAAAACACCGGCTAAAGTTTGATCACTTTTCAAAACACCACTATCCTTCAAACTTTCAGAGTGTTTCCAACTAGTTTTCTTGTAGTAGACACTTGATGCTTTGAACTTGATAAATTTACTGTTTTTAATGCTTTACGTCATAAGCAATAAAGTAAGAAAGGTTTGTGTTAGTTCGTGAAAACATAAAAAAAGCAAAACAGACAGTTTTCGTTTTCACTAAGTGGCACATTCCAGTGAACTACAACACTATGTTTGTGTCACTTCGTAAAAAACAGAGGTCCATGTCCCCACACACAAGGTTTGTGTCAGTTCTTGAATTTATTTATTTTATTTTTTTTTGTTTTATCTTATTGTTTACCGTGCATTACGATGGTGATTGGAACCTGTTTGTCAGTTTTGAATTTAGTTGAAAAAATGCGTGTAAATCGAGCCACAGAGCCTGGAATTCCACTGCATTTCCCAGCAGGCAAGATATTGTTTGTTGTACAATTTGCCAGTTTTGCTGAGAGTCCGGACTCAATTTCATAGAGCTGCCAAATCCGAAAAATATTTTCTTAACTACTTCCTGCTTAGCAGAAATGAGCAGGATACCAGTCGCAAATGGTACGTGTGTCAAGGTATTTTGGCTGGTTAGCTTATATTCAGATATTCTGGTAAGCATAATTTTGGTGCTTGCTTAACTTATTTTTTGTGCTTAATCGTAAAATAAGGTATGTTGTCGGCTCACTCTAACATAATTAAATATTTTCATTGTCTTAACCACATTGTACTTACTCTTCTGCTCATATGCCATGATATCCTAAGCTGGACCATACCACGCGTCCTAGAGGGGGGTAGTCAATCAACATGGGACAGTGGTTTGGTTAGAAGGGGGCAGGACAAAAAACTGCCAGCATCCAGTGTACAAAATCGGTCCATCAAGTGTCTGTCAATTGTCAATGGTATATGAACAAAATTATAAAAATTAACTAAGCAAACAAATAAGCTTAAATTTACGTAGGTAATACCTGGAACGTAAACAACACATTTAGATAAAGAAATCATTTTACAAAATGCAAAACAAACCCTGTGCTGACAGCATACCGGAGTTACATTACGTTTGTCCCAATGGGAGACTTTTGGGGACTCTAGGTGGCAGCAGACTTACCATTATTCTTGGGAAAGTGAGCATGCTCAGAACGACGTAAAAACTGGAAATTTACCTGGTAAGTCTGCTGCCACCAAGCGTTCCAAAGTCTCCCATTAGGTGCATCGTTTGAGGGTTTAAAGCAGCTCTATGAAATTGTGCTCTGTATGTTTTCTAAATGACGTTCAGAAACGTTAATCCTCTACAGTTTTTGTCCTTGATTTACTAAATTACTCCCGTCCATTCTTTACAGGGTGAATTTAAAGTCTCCGAGAGAGCGTTCACAATGAAAGATCTTGTAAAAGGTGTTAAAGAAAACAGGGTAAGTTTTCTCCTTTTCATGTTGGAGTACATGTACGACTAAACTTGCAACTCCGCCAGGCCAGCAAGAAGGCCTAATGCCTTCACTGGGTCCAATTAATTTTTTTTTGAAGAATTTGATAAAAAATGTCCACAAATGAAAGCATTGAAATGGTTTTACGCTTCCAGCCTGTAGTATACATCATGTGATGAATGCATCTGCATCGTACACAGTCAACCCTCCTACTGTCTGACCATTCAATATCATCCACTGTGGCTTTGAATGATAGATTAACTGTGTCAATCTGCAATAAGATAGCATGTTGTAAATGCATCTACCCAGTACACACTCAACCCTCGTACTGTCTGACCATTACAACAGCCATTACAGCCGTAGGTCCCGTGTGTTGTGTAAAATTGAAGAAAACAAAAAATCAGGTACACTTCACACTATCAAAAGGGGTTTGCCCCGGTGTTTCTGGCAGTGGCTGCTGAGTGCACCACAGCACCTGGTAAACCCTATACAAGGTGCTACATAAATGGCTCTCATAATTCATAAACTTCATAACCTGTCTTAAAAAGTATTTTTCTTTGTTCAACTGCCTTGAGCACCTTATTGGTGGATATGTGCGCTAAATAAGACTCTAATACTACTATTATTTTTATTATTATTATTATTATTTGGTATATTTCTTGTAGGTATATGAGATTTTCGGAGCTGGTACTGCATGTGTAGTATGTCCTGTTTCGAGCATTTTATACAAGGATGAAGATCTGGAAATACCAACGATGAAAGAAGGAGCAAAGCTTGCCACCAGGTTTTACAACGAGCTAAATGACATACAGGTATGTTGACTGTTGAGAAATCAAGGAATTAAAAGTGTGACACCCAGTTTGTGGAGGTGCAGTCAGTGCACTGAACTCGAGCTCTGGTGTTTCTGGTTGACAGATTGTGGGTTCGAGTCCCGGTCGTGACACTTGCATCCCTAAGCAAGACACTTAACCATTGTTGTTTTGTTCTTCGGATGAGATGTAAAAGCCATAGGTCCAGTGTGGTGTGTAATGCACCTAAAAGAACCCAGTTACACTTATCACTGAGAGAAGGGGTTTGCCCCGGTGTTTCTGGCAGTGGCTGCCGAGTGTACCGAAGCACCTTGTAAACCCTTACAACCTGTCTTAAAGAGTGTTTCTCTTTGTTCAAGTGCCTTGAGCACCTCATTGGTGGATATGTGCTCTTTATAAGACTCCATTATTAATTATACTACTCGGGTTGAAAGTTTCACTTATAAAAATTTCTTGGTTTAAATTCCCTTGTGGTTTGATACTTGATATTTATGATTAAAAAGTCGCATCCCCTTAAGATGATCCCTTGGCTGCCGCTTCCCAGGTTGTATCGTAAACTTGGGTGTGATCCCTGGCTACACGGCAGCTAACGGTTGAATGGCTTCTGACTGGCACCCCCCGAACAAAGATATTGACTAATAGGGAGACTGCCAACATAGGGCTGGATAGCTCAGTTGGTAGAGCGCCGGTACGTTAATCCGGAGGTCGTTGGTTCAAGTCCCGCTCCAGTCAATTTTTCTTTGTTCAACCCAAATTATTAAAAAATTTACCCAGTCAGTTTCCCTTGTGGTTTATTACTTAATAAATTTCTGCAAACAAATTGTTAATGGTCTCATGTTTGGACCCTAGCTGAGTCTTTCTCAAAGGCTGAATGACAACAAAACAAAGAGTACTAATGTGACATAAGCAGTCAAGTGGAAAGAATTGAAAAGAGAGGAAAAGATTGCAGTCGGAAAAAGCAAGGGGGATGAACATTCCCAGTTTTAGACTATTTCTTTTTAAGCAGTGACTCTCTCACCCCTGTGAATGAGACAGTTAGGTGTGGGTGTCTGTAGAAAAAAAGGAGAAGCCCAAGACACAAAGTTGTTAGTCATTTCCTTTTTGGTTGTTTCAGACCGTAGGGTTGAATGGCCTGGAGGTGCCTTTATCCACAGTTTCTCCCTACTTGGACTAACTTGTGCTAAGAGTGAACTGGACTCCGTTTTCGACTCTAGCACAGTCTTTTTTTTTAGCCTTTGGGAAAGACTCTGCTGGGGTTAAACCTCAAGACCATGACTACTTTTTGCATTTATCAGCAAAGGTCACTTGGGTCGGTGAGTGATTTCCTGCAGCAAAATTGTCCTTTAATTTTGTTCTGTGACTATTTTTTCTGGTTCACAGTTCGGCCGAGTTCAGAGCGACTGGATGTACGTGGTGGACTGAACACCATCCACAAGGAGCAACACCAACTAGTCTGGCTAAGTACCACCAAACAGACCACCAGCCAAAATGTACTGTGCATGAGAGTGTGTGTGTGTTTGTGTGAAACGCAGCTGGTAACCGCAATCAATATGCTGAGCATGTTTTCACGCTATGCATAGGTTTTTTTTCCCTTTCTAAAAAGTGTCTAGTCTGGAATTTTATGGAGGCTGTTGAAACAATGCTTAATTGCATATTTCCTTGCTAAGTAAAAGTTCACAGAGAGCCGGGCATAAACAATACAAATAACATGGTATTTTGGCTGGTGACCATTTTTCTGATAAAAAAGCAAATACATATCTGCTTAAATAAAATTGACCCTAGCTTTGGCCTTGGTAGTCTCAACAACAAAAAAATCCTGGATATTTTTATTTTTATGGAAATTAAGGCCCTGCCTCTCTCAATAGAAGTTCTAGACAGCATTGCGTCATTCACACTGAAAATTTATTCTGCAATACTTTGACTTCCTGCAATTGAAACTATCTATGTCTGAAAATGTTTATATATCTATATTTTTAAAAGTCTTAGCAATAACGGTAATAATGTTAACGCGTATAACTTTGAAGCACACAGTATATTAAAATCTAAAAGGATAAATCCCCGCCCTCCCCTTTTGCGTCCGAAATGATCAGGCCCTTCTCTGTGATATTAAACGGTCAGATAGTAGGAGGGTTAAAAAATGGTGTAATATTAATTGCATGTATGTGTAATTGTGTAATTACATGTATATGCCTAATTGATGGTCTCTATAAAAAAAAAATGGGTTTGGTTTAAAAGTTTTTAAAGGGATTTGTGGCGCCAAATTCAATGAAGTACGAAAGGGGCTTGTGAGTGTGTTGTGCAAATACATATAGGACCTACCATTGTAAAAACAACTGAATGCGTACACATTTTTTCCCATGTGGAAAGTTCACTTTCTCTAGGATGAACCACCTGGTTGCAAAGTAAAATAACCTAATGTGAGAACTATGCACAATAGACCGAGCAAGATTCGGACATACTGGAATATTTTGGAAAACCTAGGGAGCCTTTTAATTTATTTTATTTTTTTGTTCTTTTAGTCTTCACTGAAAACTGGACCCCCTTATAATTATTTGATAAATAATTTCACAGGCTGGTTAGATTTTATTTAGAGGTAGATAATGGGAATTAACTTACTCAGTCAAAAAACAAAATTGTACTGTCATTTTAAAATCATTTTTATTGTGATCTTGATCGTGGTTTGGAATTTTCTACACAGGAAAAATTGTTTGAGGTGCTGTCCTGTTAAAGAAAGTTAACTGGTCTCCAAATTTATTTTATGTAATTTTATTTTAACATGAGTTGATTTCAACTCAGGATTAACTTCCCCTCGTGAGGGTTCGATTCAGGGTAGAATAACATGAATAACCTACTCGGGGTAGTTCAGTTATATCCCAGCATTTCCAGATTAGAGACCATTTATTCTTTATTGGGAAAAGGAAGGCTCCACTCCAGGTAGAAGCCTATTTGGGCTAGTATGGTTGTCATAAAGAGTATTCCAATCAAGGTTCAATTTTATAGAGCTGCTTATTAAGCAGAAAATATTGCTAAACAACTTTCTGCTAAGCAAAAATGAGTAGGACACCAGTCAGAGTTTGTACATGTGACATGCCATTTTGAATGGTAACCGTATTCTGGTTAGCATAATTTTTACTTTTGCTTCGCTAAGTTTTGTGCTAAAGCAGCTCTATGAAGTTGGGCCCAGGTAGAATATATCCCAATGGAGGTAGTTTGTTTATTTCCATACACAAAGTCACCTGATCAAGGACCATTGGTATCTTCCGCATGGAGCTTTCATCTACAAATTTTGAAGATGAAAGCTCTAATCAAGGTAGAAGTATACTCCAATTGGGGTAGTTTGAAGCGGTTCAAATCAGGGTGTTATTTTGGTTAAAAAATTCCAGGTCAGCATTATTATTCTGGGTGATTTCTGTACCCAATTTCCGCATGGCTATACTTGCTGCGGAGTTCTGCGCATGATCACGGCGCCCTCTAAAGCCCACAATTCGGTGGACTGTAAGCGAAGAGTTCCGCAGTAAGAAAGAGCCGTGAAATTTAGGCTCACATTTTAACTGAAGATAACAATTTTACGTAAAAGGGTTTCACTATTGTCAGCTTTCGTTATTTTACCATATCCTTTATTTTGTATTTTAAAACAGTCCAATGTACTAAAAGACTGTATATAGAACTTTTTAAATAGGTGTGCCAAGTTTATTTTCGTATTTCCCATGTAAAGTTTATGAGTCTCCTAATGTATGTCATCACACTCCATTTGTTGATGGCATATTTTCTTGAGGATGCCAGGTCTGGTCGTACATCATTAGTTTATGAATAAATTTCTCTTGTGGAAAGAGTAAAGAGTAATGATACTGTTTGTAGTATTGTCAAACCTTCCTGAAAGCCCAACTGTACTGCCTTAGTAAGGAAAATAAACCACTCAAGACCAACATTTTATGAAACGATTTAGTTTGTGTTGTGTGATTTCTTTTAATCTCTTTGTCTTTATTTGTTTACCCTGTGACATATGGTCTCCCACTCTGTTTACTGGTGACCTTGGGCGTTTCTTGGTAGAAACAGACACTTTGTTCTTAAGCAACGTTTTGGGAAAGTTTTTCAAACGTGTACCCCCCCCCCCCAACACACATTTTAAAAAGTTGATCAAACTTATAGTTTACCAATGTGCATAACAAGTTTGTGTTCCTTCATTGAAGTTGAAGTGTATGATTACACTTCATCGACTGCAGCTGACATAGGATATCATCTTAAAAAAAAAAATCGGGATGTCGACAAGTTCAATGGCACTTCCGAGGCCCCGTACACGTAAAACAAAACTACTATATTTCCACTTTACTGTCACATTACGCTCCACCACGATTTCTTCGGTCCACGCTTGACATCACTCGCTTGAATGTTCCCCGAGCAAACAAAGTTCTAGGTCAAAAAGCTTTCAGTGTAGCTAGGCCAATGATTTGGAACAATCTTCCTACTGTCATTAGGGAATCTGTTACTTTATCTATATTTCGTAAAGCTCTAGACTCACCTTTTTCCATGTTAATTGCTTTTTGTGCGCTATGATCTTGATGGAATAGCGCCTTATAAATTTTAATTGTTATGTTATGTACAATATATGGACATTCCTGGACACCGTATAAAAAATCGTGATTTCATCATTCACAACAAATATATGCCTACGTGTAGTCGATGGTAGACTTCTCACACAATATCGTGTATCTGACACTATTCACATGAGCTACACGTACTTATCAATCATTGCTCACACGTAAAAAAAACATGGCTGCGCCCACAGATGGTAAGTTTTCAATCGAATTAATTGTCAAAATTTTGTTTGTAAAGTGTGTGTGTGTTCATCTAAACCCCCCAAAATTGCCATTGTATTGTAGATGTACACTGGGAGCTGACTATTTTTTTTAAGTGACTGTAGAATTATCTGTACAGGACTGGCAGTGACACTCAACATGCTCAAGATAGCGCTAGCATGGCCATGCCTGGTCATGCTGGTCATGCTCATGCCGGAAAGTGACTTAGTCGTGCCTGCCAGTACAGTGCCGGCCACTGCCAGGCATGCCTTCAGACTTGTGTGGCCAAGGAACAGCAAACCTGAATCCTTGGCCACACGTCAGGACCCATGTTTTCTTCAGCTCACCGATTAAAAAATAGAGGCGCATTCCCTAATATTAATAAATGGGCGGGCGGGTCGGCAGTTTAAACCACCTCATTCTCTCAATGTGTTCACCAGTTCACCTAGTTTTAATACTCTCTTATAGTCTTAGTCTTAGTAGCTTGACCTGGGTGTTTTGGGTGACTAAAAAATAAATAACAAGTTTAAAAGATATTTCAATTCAAAGTTTTCAACTTCCTCCGACTTATTTTTCGCAACATGTACTGAGCACACGGCCATTTTGGATTGATTCTTATCGTGCCAATCAATTCATGACGTCACCGGCCGGCCGGGCTGTGGGCGGAGCGGATACATAAAGCAACCATTGCAATGTTCCCATCCTGTCAAAATGAGCACGAAATCATTATCATTGGATTGGCCGTACACGTACAGGGCTGCTCTGCCCACAACCTGGCTGGCCGGTGACGTCATGAATTGATTGGCACGATTAGAGTCAATCCAAAATGGCCGCGCTCAGTACATGTTGCGAAAAATAAGTCGGAGGAAGTTGACAATTTTGAATTGAAATATCTTTTAAAATTTTTATTTATTTAATCACCCAAAACACCCAGGTCAAGCTAAGACTAAGAGGTAGGTGAACACATTGAGGTGGTTTGAAACGCCAATCCGCCCGTAGGGAATGCGCCTCTATTTTTTAATCGGTGAGCTGAAGAAAACATGGGTCCTGACGTGTGGCCAAGGGATTCAGGTTTCCTGTTCCTTGGACACACAAGTGGGGCTAAGGCATGCCAGGTCACTCGTCATGAGATCGGCCCTGTACGTGTACGGCCAATCCAATGATAATGATTTCGTGCTCATTTTGACATGTTTGAAAAGTTCTGCTGTAGAGTGTTGGTCTCTGACTTAATGCATCAAAATAAATAATCAATACATACAACATACAACAATCCCAAATATATTAAATCTTAAAAATGAGCATTTGCTATTGGCCAAATTTGTTATATTTTTATATAATAAAATATAATAATAGTAGTTAATAATTCATTGCAAGGCAATCAAGGCTATTCTCAGTTAGTCCTCGTTCTGTCTATGGCTACTAAGGCCTAAACTATTGCAGCGTTCACCCTTAACAGTAGCCTGCTGGCCAAATGATGCAGCTGAGACCAAGTGAAAATTCTCCTCAAAGGGACCGGCTGTTATTGAAACATTCCCCTAATTTATATGGTTATGAATATGGACTTGTGGCAAACCTAAAGCGTTTTTGACGGACCAGTGAAAAGACAAGCTAACTGGTCCCGCTGTCTAGTTGCTGAAAAGTAAAGGGCAAACCCTGCTAATTGTACACACAAATCCATGTGGTGCCAACAGTGATTCGCACTCAGGGGTGTTGGTAAAAGTCAGAGGTCGGAGGTAGCCGGAGCTACCCAGAGGTTGCATTTATTATGTGAAATATCATTAAAAGTAGCTACTCACGCACTAGTACAAATGTTTTTTTCGGAAGGTTTTCAGGCAGAGTGTAGGGTTAAGATTCACTTTTCCATTCCCCATACCTGCCTAACATGCCTAAGAATCTTCAATTCTTCATTTGGAATACGTGAGTAGTCTTTTTTATTGATATTTCACATTATAAACGCAACCTCCGGGTAGTTCCGGCTAGCTCCGACCTCCGACTTTTACCAACTGCCCGCACTCAGCCAATAGGAATCCACTCTTTTTTCCGAGAGGGCGCTAGCTTTTTTGTCATTCATGTACAAAATGTATGAATCATTCCCCCCCTCAGCTAAAAAGAGGACACAACCTCCCTGGGAGAGTCCCAGTGGAACAGGCCAACCAAAGCTCCATCTGTACAACAGTTTGACGAGACGGAAGGAACCATTTGTGCCACAGGATGGGAAAAAAGTCTCCTGGTATAGCTGTGGGCCGACGGTGTATGATGCTTCACACATGGGACATGCTAGGTACGAGTGTTATACATAATGTAACCAAGTAATAAACCACAAGGGAAACTGACTGGGTAAATTTGTAATTAATTTTGGGTTTGAACAAAGAAAAAATGACTGGAGCGGAACTTGAACCAATGACCTCCGGATTAACGTACCGGCGCTCTACCAACTGAGCTATCCAGCCCTATGTCGGCGGTCTCCCTATTAGTCAATATCTTTGTTCGGGGGGCGCCAGTCAGAAGTCATTCAACCGTTCGCTGCCGTGTAGCCAGGGATCACACCCAAGTTTACGATACAACCTGGGAAGCCAACCCTGATTAAAGTATCTGACGATCAGGGCCCAATTTCATGGCTCTGCTTACCGTAAGCAAAGAATAAATGCTTACGGAAGCAGGGAGTTTCAAGGTTAAGCATATTTCACGGGTTAGCAGGGAATTTTTGCTTACAAGTGTGCATGCATACTCTACGCTACGCTACTTGGCATTCTTTGCTTACACAGCTAGCGCAGAAATTCGGCGCTTTTACAGTAAGCGGAAAACGATGATCCAAAGCGCAGAATACGTCGGTCAGCAGAGCCATGAATTTGGGTCCTGGCCCTCAGTGGACCCCTTCTCGAATTCCTTGTACTCGAGCCTTGCATCATTAGGCTTGGATCTTCAGTTTCTGCCAAGGCCCAATTTCATGGCTCTGCTTACCGTCAATTTCTGCGCTTGCAATCACCACTCCTTGCTTACAGGGCAAGCACCGAATTTCTAGAGAGCACTTTAACCTTTGTGGAGTAAAAATTTTATGAATTACATTTTTACAAAATTTTGTGTTTCAGATCCTACATATCGTTTGACATCTTACGTCGTGTCTTGACGTATTACTTTGACTATGATATCCTGTACGTCATGAACATCACAGATATTGATGACAAGATCATCAAGAGAGGGCGCACTAACTTTTTATTTGAACAGTACGTCAGTGAGGCATTGAGCGCTGAGAGGCGATTGAGTGACGCCCAAGAGGCCATGAAGGTAAAAGTTTGATTTTGAAGTTATGCTACTCCACCATCTTACTCCTCTATATTCTTTATCGAACCCCTTTATACTCCAGGGATGAGTAAATTCAGACTTTTATCTGAGTTAAGACTTTTTTAAGTCAACCCAGTGAAGAAAAACAGCCGTTTTTTGTGTGTTTTTTTCCATTTGAAGAAATCCTGCTCTACTTCTCTAGTGCTGAGGACACTGGTCCTAGAAGCTCTGTGAAATATACATGTACATACTAGTGGTCTACAAAGGTGGAAATGGCATCAGTTTGACATATCTCCTAAAACTTTGATTTTTAGTTTCAGACTTTTTTTGTCAGCAATGACTCTCACCCCTCATCTTGCCCCTTTCATACTCTTTTGTTCCGCCATCTTACTCCTCTAAACTCTTCAACCTTCATCCCACATATTCCACCATCTTACTCCTCCATGCTCCACCATCTTACCAGTCTTTACTTTATATTCCACCATCTCATTCCTCTGTTCTCCACTATATTCCATCACTGTAATCCTCCATGCACCCCCATCTTACCCATCCATGTTCCACCATCTTACTCCAGCTTCTAGTTAATTAATGGAGCTGGCATAAACTTTGTAAAAAGAAAGCTTTTAAAGGAAATTTTGTCAACTAATTGTTTTTATCACAGCAAATTATGTATTATTCTTTAAATGGAAATGAAAATGTTCAATAAAGAGTTTTCATTTGTGCAATGATTGATTTGAAAATAGCTATTCTTCCTCTTCATTTTTACAGATGTTTGATTCTAAGAAAGCAAAGGAAACGAATCCTGATAAACAGCAGATGTATGCTGGTATATCCAATGGAACGACCAAAGCAATTGATGCACTACAAAGCGCCCTCAAGTGTCCACCAGGAGAGAGTGAGAAAGAGCCATTCATCAAGGTCCGTTTAGTTGGTATAGTTAACCGGGATTTCTTTAAAATACATTAGCATTGCCAAACTAAATATTTTGTTTTCTTAGTCAGTGTGCTGCAATTTTGTTTGTCGTCCAATGAAATCCATTGTTTGATTCCTTGTAGGCCTTACTGGATGCAGCAAGAGACCCTCTCTGTGATTGGCTGGATGCCCAACATGGTTCCGAGGTCAAGGACAAATCCATCTTCTTTAAACTCACGCAGCATTGGGAGCGAGAGTATCACGAAGATATGGAGGCTCTTAATGTAAGATGGTGTAAGATGGTTTTTACTAACACTGTATTTGTACCGAGGGCCTCCATGGAAAGCAATAAAGTAGTAATAATTAAGGATAGAAAAACTTAAAAAGAGGTTCTAGGGTCGAGTCAGTGTTGCTATGCACTCATTTTCCCAAAGTATAGAGTCCCTTACAAACATTAGAAGTCTCTATTACCTAACTTTGGGTTGAACAAAGAATTGACTATAATGATAATAATTATATATTTATACCGCGCACATATCTTTCAACAAAGACACCCAAGGCGCACAAAGAGAAAATGAATGATAACATTTAACAGAAAACTTGATACTAATTTAGAAAGAACGTTTGAACAAATGTGTCTTTAAACTGGACTTGAAGCACTGAAGGGATGTAGATGTACAAAGATCTCTTGGGAGAGTGTTCCAAACTCGTGGAGCAGCCACGCAGAAAGACCTGTCTCCCCACGACCGTCTTGATCTGACTAGAGTGGGATTTGAACCAGGGACCGCCAGATTGACATGCTGGGGCTCTACCAACTGAGCTATCTAGCCCTAATGTGGGCTAGATAGCTAAGCCTGTAGAGCACTGGCTCTTGGTATTAAAGGCTCATAACAAACTGTGAGGAATGACTTTCTGGGTTTATTTTTATTTACTTTTTCACAGGTCTTGCCAGCCGACGTTCTTACCAGAGTGAGTGAATACGTGCCTGAGGTTATCGCCTTCACGCAGAAGATTATCGATAATGGTTTTGGGTGAGTTTGCGATTCTAACCCATCTATAATCCAGGCATGCAACTCTTCCATTTTATAAAATAGAATTCCGTTGTTATGAAAAAACTCAGCATACAAAAAAAATCACGCTGCATGAAAAAAAAATAATAAAAAATCCGCGTTGCTGAGAGAAATGTTGGTTATTCAAAAGAAATAAAGATTCAGGATTCTTAAAGTCTGGCTCCACGGAAGCTTAAACATACAAAAGCATTACACAGTCCAGACACAGACACAAGTTCTCCTCGTACAGCATACGTGTACCTTCTACATTATTTTTTACACAGTCTGGCTCCGTAGTTTTTTTTTATTGCTTTTTATATAAGAGATGCGACGGGAACCAGACGCTGTAAGAGTGCAAGTGAACCACGCGATCGATAGGTGTTTGCTCGAAAAATAACGAATATAAGCTTGTAATTTTCCTCTTTTTTCGGCTGAAGAGTTGCATGCCTGATAATCGGTGTGTCTTGGTGGAGTGGTCAAGTGCACTGGACTCAAGCTCAGGTGTGTCTATCAGCAGAGTGTGGGTTCGAGTCACGGTCTTGAAACTTGTGTCCTTTAGCGAGACACACATCCATTATAGCTTCGTCCTTTTGTGGGTTGTGTAATGCATGTTTAAAAAACCCAGTACACTTCATTTGTTAAGAGAAGGAGTTCACCCCAGTGTTTTCTGTTATGGTTAGCTGCAGATTGCGGGACAGCGCCTTGTAAACCGCCACATGGGGCTATGTAAATAAATGGGTCTTATACTTCAAACATATCTCTGCATGCTTTGTAGACAAATCTTAATGCTTTCAGACGCCCTCAGGTGTCATAAAGCACGATATAAGAACATTTCAACTCTGTTTTGGAGATCTTCAAACGCAACTTCCTTGACTTTGAAAAGGTTTCTCTGGAAGATTGGTACAGGTTTCAATTTTATAGTGAGGGGAGCTTCTAGATTGGACTTAATGTAGACGACAAACTATTCATATACTTTAGCTTTAAGTTTAATGGAAACTGGTTGAATTCCTAGATATGAATCAAACAACTCAGTGTACTTCACGACCTCCAAGTTCGACAGCGACCCCAATCACCACTACGCCAAGCTGGTACCCGAGGCCTTCGGGGACCAGGAGGCCCTTCAGGAGGGAGAGGGGGATCTCTGCATATCAAAAGATCGGCTGAGTGAGAAGAGGTCCGACAACGACTTTGCGCTGTGGAAGGCGTCGAAGCCTGGAGAGCCGGCTTGGGATTCCCCGTGGGGTCAGGTAAGGGGCTTCATTTCATTTCATTTATTCTGGTTGTGAAGCCAAGGACTCTCAGAAAAAGCAAACTTAATCACTCTACTAGCCAAGAACCCAATGGAGAGAAGACAAGGAAGGAAGTTTCAGTTTTAGATGTGGGAAAAAAAGCTCAGAGAATTATTCCAGGGAAAACCCACACAATCAAGTGGGGACTGAAAACCCAATCCACATAGTGCCCCAGCGGGATTCGAACTGGGGTCCTACAGGTGGAAGGTGAGGAAAGACACCATTACGCCAACTTGACCACCTGGGGTGCAGAGTCTCAAACAATTTTTTTTAGTGATGATCCTTATCTCATAGGACCTTAAAAGCAAGGTCTCCTGACGATGACTAGAGCAGGCTTGTGGAAACGTTGAGACCAATTAAGAACTCACTCCACGGCAGTGAAGTTAATAATAAGAAGTCCCCTCAATCCACTAAGCAAAAGTAGTAGTTCCAGCCGATTTCCTACCTACCACCAAGGTAGTAGTTAATAAGCAGGACAGTTGTTTTCAGAACTAAGTAGTCTCCCAAAATCCGAAGTCTACTCAGACTAGAATAAACAGCAAGACAAGTTCTGAAAAGACAAATCTACACATCAAAGTAGATACATACACATGGTGTTACCGCAAATTGAATATACATTGATACCTCACTATGCAATGCCTCAAAACCCATATACCTTTATAAAGAACAGAGGATACAGTGCCCAGTTATTGGCGAGTTGTGGCCGAGCTGTCTAGTGCATTGAAACCAAATTGTGGCTGTTGAGTCATCGGAGTATAGTTCGAATCTTGGTCATGACACTTGTGTCCTTGAGCAAGACTAAACAAAATTGTCCACTGGTATCTAAAAGAAAAAGTAAAACTTGTTTGATCAGAGAACAACTTTGTCACTTTTCACAAAATAGCGACCCGGATTGTACAAAGTTCTGTGTGCTAGGCAATTTTGTGTGTTGGGAAATTTTGTCCTTTTCTGAATATTCCTTTAGAAATTACCTTGAAGTGGTGCACTGTGTTATTTATTAGGACATTCTTTTTGTTTTTTTACACAGGGTCGTCCAGGTTGGCATATCGAATGCTCAGTTATGGCGAGCAGTATACTTGGAGAATCCATGGACATCCACACTGGGGGTGTTGATCTACGATTCCCCCATCACGATAATGAACTAGCCCAAGCTGAGGTGAGTTTCGAAAATTCCATTCTCTGGTTTTATCTGAGTCTGATGGATTCAGTACTGCACAGCCAAACCAACCATGCTTAGCATGAGGCCAGGCATACCAATCTTATCAAAGTCTTAGTTTGATGGATTCAGTACTGCACAGCCAAACCAACCATGCTTAGCATGAGGCCAGGCATACCAATCTTATCAGAGTCTGAGTTTGATGGATTCAGTACTGCACAGCCCAACCAACCATGCTTAGCATGAGGCCAGGCATACCAATCTTATCAAAGTCTTAGTTTGATGGATTCAGTCCTGCACAGCCAAACCAACCATGCTTAGCATGAGGCCAGGCATACCAATCTTATCAGAGTCTGAGTTTGATGGATTCAGTCCTGCACAGCCAAACCAACTAAGCTTGACATGGGACCAGGGCCCAATTTCATAGAGCTGCTTAACAGCCGATTCTGTGCTTACTGTGCAATTTCCATTTCATAGCGCTGCTAACCGTAAGCACACAAAAAGGCATGCTAACCTTCCGGTGCTTACATTTAAAAAAAACGAATGACGCAACAATGCAAATCCATGGTGAACCCGCAAGATGGATGCCTAATTTTCTTGCTTACCTGTGAAATACGCTTACGCTTAAAGCAAATTTTTCTGCTATTGTTAGCACGAAAATTTGCTTACCATTAAAGCAGCACTATGAAATTGGGTCCTGTTCCTAGCAGCTTCTTATTATCTTACCACTCAAAAAAACTCAAAAGTAATTTTGTTTAAACTTCCCTGCCAGGCCCACTACTCCAACGACAACTGGGTTCGATACTTCCTCCATTCCGGCCATCTGACCATCGCAGGCTGCAAGATGTCCAAGTCCCTCAAGAATTTCGTCACGATAAAAGACGCTCTGAAGCAGTACACGTCCCGTCAGATCCGTCTCGTGTTTCTACTTCATTCTTGGAAGGATACCCTGGACTACTCCAAAGATACGATGGAGATTGCCTTACAGTACGAAAAGACCGTCAGTGTAAGTGGAGGAAGATTTAAAATTCAGCTTTTTAGGGAGCTTGGGTTTTTAAGACATCTTTCATTTGACTTCACAATTAAACATTGATGGTAAACTGTTGTGTACCGAGCAGAAGTGCTTTAAGGATTAACCCTCTTACTGTCTGACCCTTTAATTTTAGCCAGTGGTTTTGAATGATAGGTAAGCTATGCCAGCCTGCATTATGATATCATGTAGTGAATTCATCTACACAGTACATAGGTAACCCTCCTACTGTCTGACCATTCAATATGCACTGCGGTTTTGAATAATAAACTATGCCAGCCTGCAATATGATATCATGTGGTTAATGCATCTACACAGTACACAGTCAACCCTCCCACTGCCTGACCATTCAATATTCACCGCAGTTTTGAATGATAGATAAACTATGCCAGCCTGCAATATGCTATCATTGATTGTGTGTTTTCTTTTAAAAACAGATAGAAGACGACACTGACAAACACTGTTTTCAAATTAAATTTTTCAGGAGTTTTTTCTGAACGTGAAAGCTGTTCTCCGGAGTACGCCCTCAAGCGGGATAGAAGCGTTTGAGAAATGGAACGAGCCAGAGCTGAAGTTAAACGAACAGTAAGTCCAGATATAATACTTTTATGTCAATACCAGAAAAATGTCCAGGTATGACCACCAGTACTTATTTTAGCAATCACACCCTTAGCTTAGGATGGGGCATTTTAGGAGTGTATGGAACTTGGTAGCCGAGTGGTCTAGTGTATAGTAATTAAGTTCTGTCATTCACAGAGTGTGAATTTGAATCACGGCCTGGCTGGTCGTGATGACTGGTCATGATGACAGCCTGGCTGGTCATGATTGCTTTGTACTTCGGAGGGGACAATAAGCCGTAGGTCCCATGTCAGCATGTGCTAGGATTGGCAGTGGATGTAAAAGAACCTAGAACATTTATCTTGGAAGAGTAGGGGTTAACCCCGGTGTTTCTGGTTCACATAGCAAGCACCCTTGTTTACAGGTTTCCTCAGGCTTGCGAGCTACATTGATTAAGTTCACTTATGAGGCATCCTTGGTTTCATTACCAATAAACAGTTGGTTCAAAGTGTATTCGCATGTTTAAAAAAAAAACTCATTGTTTTAGTGTTTTATTTGGATTCAAGGTGTGTTGCTCTAACTAATTCTTTGGAGCTAAATTTCTTTTCTGTGTTCTCTTTTTTTTTTCAGATTCCAAAACTGCAGAGCCAGAGTAAACGAGGCGCTTTGCGATTCCGTCGACACCAAAGCGTCGTTAGAGAGTATGCGCGCCCTGATTGGCCAATGCAATATCTATATGCAAGAGAGACGGTCGGCTAAGGTGGCGCCCAATCGCACGCTGCTGCAGAACACAGCAGCATTCATCACAAAGATGCTCAGGGTACCAGACTTTGCTTTCTCTTTTTTGTTGTTGTAACTTTAAAATTGCCCTTTCTTTTTAATATCATATCCTTCTACCCAAGGAAATCCAGTTTGAATTTGATGCTTTTATATCATGAAAATATAAAAATAAAATTAGTTTTAATTTTAATTTTAAGGGTGCACCACTGTTAAATAGGCTTCCCACATCAACCAAGGCTAAACACTCGAAAAAGAGCAAGTTGTCACCCCTCTTCTATTGTGTCTTCATTGTGTACTTGGAATCTCTGGAATTCTTGAGAGGATTTGGGGGGGGGGTACTTCTGTACAAGAAAAAAATAGTTTGTTAAAGTATGGGAACATTTGGGGGCGGGTGGTACCCTCTATCCTGTATTGGGTATAGTCTGATAGTATAATGCTAAAGGCTATATTTGAAAAATTACTCAACAAATATTTTTAAGTTTCTCAACCTCTTGAAATCAATCAGTTGATGACAACTATTACTCTGTTTCCTTTTCAATTTTCGTCAAGTTAGCTGTTGAATTTTTGAGCTATGCTAGTTCAAAATGAAAACACCCCAGAACGAGTAAATTGGCCAGACTCCATTTTGGAAAAATGGCCCTATACTTGAGAGCAAAATAAGGCAAATTTTAGAGGGCAAGTGTACACAAAATGCCCCCAGGCTGAAAGCCAACAACCCCAAGACACAATGTATTGGACCGTTGTTCAACAAAAAGGTCCATAGTGTGTGATAAGAACCTGTCCTGTTCTTTATTGACAACCGTTGAGGAGATTTTGAAACTGGGGAATGTCAACTTTCGCTAAGTTGATCGGAGGGACTTCTCACAATTATCTGTAACTCGGGAGTGAGAGTTTGGGGTCTCAGCATTTCAACTTGCTTGTTCAAGCTTTTACAGTTACTACCAATCATATGCCATCATGCAATGCCTTTGAAACAAATTTTATGTTTTGTCCTACAGATTTTTGGTGCAATAGAAGGTGATGAGCCGATTGGTTTTCCAATGAGCGGAGCTGCAAAGAACAGCAATGTAAGTTCTTCTGCCCAAGCCTGTAGACCATTCCAGGCTCAACGTCAACCAAACAAAATAGTTGTCTTACACCTGGTTCAGACAGGCGCTCCAGAGTTGCGCCGAACCTGATCGATTAGGAGCAACTCTAGGTCGACCCAAATAAATTTATGTTTCAGACAGGCGAACTTGATACTTTATATTAAGTTCTGCTCATGACAAGATCGAGGTCTGAAACCAAGACACCCCAGTGTCGTTCTGAACGACTGCAACAGGTGATCTTCCGACTTCCAGCGTATCCAGTCGCTCCTAACTGTTTCAGACCTCAAATTGTTCGTATACTTATTTCATTAATTTGGTTCGGTGCGACTCTAGAGCGCCCGTCTGAACTGGATGTTAATCTCTAGACTTTACCGAGTATGGCTAACAAGTTTGAACACTTTCAGATGTGAACAAAGAAAGAATGACTAGAACAGGATTTGAACCTGCGACCTCCAGATTAACGTACCGGCGCTCTACCAACTGAGCAATCTAGCCCTAATGTTGGCGGTCTCCCTATTTTATCTTTGTTCATGGTGGCAGTCAGAAACAATGATTTTTTTTATAAAAGTGATGAATGAAGCTTTGCATGGTGTGGAAAATTAGAACTAACTATAATATCAAACTTGTGGGTACAGCCTTTGTGTAAATCTCTTTTGGAAGGAGTGTAGGCTCTGAAAAGAGCTGCTGTGGTCTCAACATTCTGGTATGGATAGCGCAGCATAAGAACTGCATGTTGTTATTGGTATTATTATAAAGCAAGTTTACACTTTATTTTGTGGTTTTCTTTCTGTCATGGTTTCTGTAGGTGGAAGAGACTGTGATGCCTTACTTACAAGTCCTGTCGGAGTTTAGAGAGCAAGTTCGCCAAACTGCTCGGCAACAAAAAGGTATGAATTGATTATTTGTCGTGAAGTAAGCTTTATGTATAGGCACTTTAGGCTGAAGGAGCTGCATACTCTTAAGGAGTAGAGACGAGATGATGTCGGATTTCTTTTGGCAAACTGGGTAGGAATAGTGTCAGGTGCTTTGATGCGTTGTTGAAAGCGCCTAATAATTGCCTGGATGCCTTGCACCTTGCAGCCCAAGATGGAGTCCGACAATGGAAATGCATGCAAGCACAACTGTCGACCGTTGAGGTGACTTATTTTGATCCAAGCGAGGGCGCTGTTCAAGCTTGTGTTGTCGTAGACAAGAGGTCCACTCTTTTTGTTCAGTGAACAATTTGTTTTAGTTTTGTATACTCTGTGCTTCCCAAGCCCTCAAGGAAACAATCCATTGGCTTATCCAAGCGAGGGCGCTTTTTAAACTTGTGACGTTATATGCAAGAGGTGGTTGTGGCAAAGTGTGTCACAATACATGGTAACTTTATGTCAACTCATCTGAAGATGAATCTTTACGTGCTTTGTGAAATCGACCCCAGGATTAATCATTGGTGAGGGGTGGGGGGGATTCGAAACCAAAACCCTGGCATTCATAAGTCTAACCACTTGTCCATTAACCTCACACAATGACATGAGGCCATTTCAAATCCTTGTGGTTAGTAGTTTGTAACGCAAAGATTGCAGTTTTATTTTTTATTTTTTTACAGCGGTTGACATCTTGAAGTTGTGTGATGCTCTACGAGACGAAATCTTACCAGATTTAGGAGTCAGACTCGAAGATAGAGAGGAGGGAGCAGCCGTGGTCAAGCTCGTCGACAAAGAGACTATTCTACGAGAGAGAGAAATAGCCAAGCAGGTCAGTACACTTGACCCTTAACCCTTAGTCCCGGGGCCTACTTGCCTATAGGTGACCTGAACCCTCCACTATCCCTCTCTCCTATGTCACTCCACGTCAAATTGTTTGGACTCGGATAATTGGAATGCCTGACCCAGTTATAAACAATTGTTATTTGGGCCTACAGCCCTGAGTCCTTCTAAATCCTTTGTTTCGGCAAAGAGGATCTAGAAGGATTTGGGAGGGTAAGAATTAAGCCTGATGAATCTTTGGTGGTTATCAAGGCTTTATGAAGTGTAAAGTTTGTACGCAGTGTTGAGTGTACAATCGAATGCATTGTTACGGAATTGGTTTGAACCAGCAGTGTCAAGGAAGTGAGCGAGACCTCGGGAGAAAACAGCCTCGGACATTGGTGGCGTCGGTCAAATGGTCGGTCAAATGTTTTGGACAATTTATGAAAATTGACTTACTGGAAAATTAACTTGATGACATTGGGCTTTGGTTTGGTTACAGCAAGCAGAAGAGAAACGGAAAAAGAAGGAAGATGCCAAGAGGAAGGAATTGGAGAAGCAAGCTGCAAAAGATGCTCAGAGGCGTATTCCTCCGTCTCAGATGTTCCTTCAGGAAACTTCCAAATATTCTGCATTTGACGACAAGGTACTTTATCATAAATATGTAAAAAAGGTTTTTAAAGATCAACTTGAATGGAATTAACATTATTGTTCTTTTGTTATAGAAAGGTAAACGAGTTACTACATATAATTGAGTAAAAGCTTAATAAAAATGGTTTCGTAAAATGAAAACCCCGCACATTTTGATTAGTGTCGCGTTGGGCAAAAATTATGAGTTTCTCAAAAAGCCCCTTATAGCTTAGGAATCAACACAGCACTGTATATATATTTATAACCTGTTTTTCCACAGGTTTCTTAACCAGCTCTCTTTACAGGTTTTTAAATAACCCCTTTTTCCCACAGGTTTCTTTACTTTTTCTTTTTACAGGTTTCTAAATAACCCGATCTTTTTTCCACATGTTTCAAAACTTTTTCTCTTTTCAGGTTTTGAAATAGCCCTTTTTTCCAGAGCTTTTTTACTTTTTTCTTTTTACAGGTTTCTAAATTACCCGTTTTTTCCCATAGGTTTCAAGTTTTCTCTTTACAGGTTTCTAAATATCCCGTTCTTTTTTTCACTATTATAACTTTTTCTTTTTTCAGGTTTTGAAATAACCCTTTTTTCCACAGGTTTCTTTACTTTTTTTTGTACATGTTTTTTAAATAACCCATTCTTTTTTCCACAAGTTTCATAACTTTTTCTTTTTTCAGGTTTTGAAATAACCCTTTTTTTTCACAACTTACTTTACTTTTTCTTTTTACAGGTTTTTTTAAATAACCCATTCTTTTTTCCACAGGTTTCATAACTATCTTTCTTTACAGGTTTCTAAATCACTCGTTTTTACCACAGGTTTCTTTACTTTTTCTTTTTACAGATTTCTAAAGAACCCGTTCTTATTTCCACTTGTTTCATAACTTTTTCTCTTTTCAGGTTTTGAAATAACCGTTTTTCCACAGGTTTTCTTACTATCTCTCTTTACAGGTTTCTAAATTACCCGTTTTTTTCCCACAAGTTTCAAGTTTTCTCTTTACAGGTTTCTAAATAACCCGTTTTTTTTCCACATGTTTCAAAACTTTTTCTCTTTTCAGGTTTTGAAAAAACCCTTTTTCCACAGGTTTCTTTACTTTTTTTTCTACAGGTTTCTAAATAACCCGTTCTTTTTCACATGTTTGTTTCATTTTTCTTTTTACTGGTTTCTAAATAACCTGTTCTTTTTTCACAGGTGTTATAACTTTTTCTCTTTTCAGGTTTTGAAAATAAAACGTGTTTTTTTTCCACAGGTTTCTTAACTATCTTTCTTTACAGGTTTCTAAATAACCCGTTCTTTTTCACATATTTGTTTCATTTTTCTTTTTACTGGTTTCTAAATAACCCATTCTTTTTTTCCACAGGTTTCATAACTTTTCCTCTTTTCAGGTTTTCAAATGACCGTTTTTTCCACAGGTTTTGTTTACTTTTTCTTTTAACAGGTTTCTAAATAACCCATTCTTTTTTCCACTTGTTTCATAACTTTTTCTCTTTTCAGTTTTTGGAAAAAACTTTTTTCCACAGGTTTCTTTACTTTTTTTTACAGGTTTCTAAGCAACTCGTTCTTTTTCACATGTTTCTTTCCTCTTTCTTTTTTCAGGTTTTGTAATGACCCTTTTTTCCACAGATTTCTTTTTTTGAATTTGTTTACAGGTTTCTGAATAACCCGTTCTTTTTCACATGTTTCTTTCATTTTTTTTTTCACAGGTTTCTAAATAACCCGTTCTTTTTCACATGTTTCTTTCATTTTTTTTTTCACAGGTTTCTAAATAACCCGTTCTTTTTTTCCACAGGTTTCATAAATTTTTCTCTTTAGAGGTTTTTAAATGACCGTTTTTTCCACAGGTTTCTTTACTTTTTTTTTCTACAGGTTTCTAAATAACCCAGTCTTTTTCACATGTTTGTTTCATTTTTCTTTTTACTGGTTTCTAAATAACCTGTTCTTTTTTTCACAGGTGTTATAACTTTTTCTCTTTTCAGGTTTTGAAAAAAAAAGATTTTTTTCCACAGGTTTCTTAACTATCTTTCTTTACAGGTTTCTAAATAACCCGTTCTTTTTCACATATTTGTTTCATTTGTCTTTTTACTGTTTTCTAAATAACCTGTTCTTTTTTTCCACAGGATCATAACTTTTCCTCTTTTCAGGTTTTCAAATGACCGTTTTTTCCACAGGTTTTGCTTACTTTTTCTTTTAACAGGTTTCTAAATAACCCATTCTTTTTTCCACTTGTTTCATCACTTTTTCTCTTTTCAGTTTTTGGAAAAAAAAACTTTTTTTTCACAGGTTTCTTTACTTTTTTTACAGGTTTCTAAGCAACTCGTTCTTTTTCACATGTTTCTTTCCTCTTTCTTTTTTCAGGTTTTGAAATGACCCTTTTTTCCACAGATTTATTTTTTATATTTTTTTACAGGTTTCTAAATAACCCGTTCTTTTTCACATGTTTCTTTCATTTTTTTTTTACAGGTTTCTAAATAACCCATTCTTTTTCACATGTTTCTTTCATTTTTTTTCACAGGTTTCTAAATAACCCGTTCTTTTTCACATGTTTCTTTCTTTTTTTTCACAGGTTTCTAAATAACCCGTTCTTTTTCACATGTTTCTTTCATTTTTTTTCTTCACAGGTTTCTAAATAACCCGTTCTTTTTCACAGGTTTCTTTACTTTTTTTTTCTACAGGTTTCTAAATAACCCAGTCTTTTTCACATGTTTGTTTCATTTTTCTTTTTACTGGTTTCTAAATAACCTGTTCTTTTTTTCACAGGTGTTATAACTTTTTCTCTTTTCAGGTTTTGAAAAAAAACCGTTTTTTTCCACAGGTTTCTTAACTATCTTTCTTTACAGGTTTCTAAATAACCCGTTCTTTTTCACATATTAGTTTCATTTTTATTTTTACTGGTTTCTAAATAACCCGTTCTTTTTTTCCACAGGTTTCATAACTTTTCCTCTTTTAAGGTTTTGAAATGACCGTTTTTTCCACAGGTTTTGTTTACTTTTTCTTTAAACAGGTTTCTAAATAACCCATTCTTTTTTCCCTTTGTTTCATCACTTTTTCTCTTTTCAGTTTTTGGAAAAAAAACCCTTTTTTTCCACAGGTTTCTTTACTTTATTTTACAGGTTTCTAAGCAACTCGTTCTTTTTCACATGTTTCTTTCCTCTTTCTTTTTTCAAGGTTTTGAAATGACCCTTTTTTCCACAGGTTTCTTTCCTTTTTCTTTTAACAGGTTTCTAAATAACCCGTTCTCTTTTCCACTTGTTTCATTACTTTTTTCTTTTTTCAGGTTTTGAAAAAATACTTTTTTTTCCACAGATTTCTTTACTTTTTTTTTTACAGGTTTCTAAGTAACCTGTTCTTTTCACATGTTTCGTTCCTCTTTCTTATTACAGGTTTCTAAATAACCCGTTCTTTTTTTCACAGGTTTCATAACTTTTTCTCTTTTCAGGTTTTGAAATAACCTTTTTTCCACAAGTTTCTTTACCATCTCTCTTTACAGGTTTCTAAATTACCTGTTTTTTCCACATGTTTCAAAACATTTTCTCTTTTCAGGTTTTGAAATAACCTTTTTTCCACAAGTTTCTTTACCATCTCTCTTTTTAGGTTTCTAAATTACCTGTTTTTTCCACAGGTTTGTTTCCTTAATTTTTTACTGGTTTCTAAATAACCTGTTCTTTTTTCCACATGTTGCATAATTTTATTTTTTTTGTCAGATTTTGAAATGACCGTTTTTCCACAGGTTTCTTTACTTTCTCTCTTTACAGGTTTCTAAATAACCCGTTTTTCCACATTTCTGTTCTTTTTTCCACATGTTGCAAAACTTTTACTCTTTTTAGGTTTTGAAATGACCCTTTTTTCCACAGGTTTCTTTACCCTTTCTTTTTACAGGTTCCTAAATTACCCGTTTCTTTACTTTTTCCTTAATAACCCATTCTTTTTTCCAAAAGTTTCATAATTTGTTTTCTTTACAGGTTTTGAAATAACCCCCTTTTCCCAGAGGATTCTTAACTATCTCTCTTTACAGGTTTCTAAATCACCCTTTTTTCCACATGTTTCTTCACTTTTTCTTCTTACATGTTTCTAAATAACCTGGGTTTTTTTCCCACAGGTTTCATAACTTTTTCTCTTTTCAGGTTTTGAAATGATCGCTTTCCACAGGTCACTTTTTCTTTTTACAGGTTTATAACCTGGTTTTTTTCCCCACATGTTTCAAATTTTTTTCTTTTTTCAGGTTTTGAAATAACATTTTTTTCCACAGTTTTCTTTACTATCTCTCTTTACAGGTTTCTAAATAACCCGTTTTTCCACATGTTTCTTTCCTTTTTCTTTTTACAGGTTCCTAAATCACCCGTTTTTTCCACAGGTTTCTTCACTCTTTCTTTTTACTGGTTTCTAAATAACCCATTCTTTTTTCCACAAGTTTCATAATTTGTTATTACTTTTTCTCTTTACAGGTTTCTAAATAACCCGTTTTCCACAGGTTTTTGTACTTGTTCCTTTTTATAACCCATACTTTCCACAGGATTGTTATTTTACACAAATTGTATTAATTGTTTTTCTCTCTCAACTGTTCTAGCTTTCTATGATGTAACTCATGGCACTCCCTACTGACACAAAGTGCTTTTTCCATAAGCTACGTAAGCTTAAAGAAAGGAACATTTGCTACTTGTCACATCTTGACAACTACCACTTTTATCGTTTGTCTCGTATTCTCTTGGAAAAGATGAGGATTACAGTATGTGGGAGAGACTAAAACCAAACTCAGTCTTCGCTTTGCAAACCATGTCTCTTCCATAAAGACCAAGAAACTGTACCCCGTCTCCATCCACTTCGACAGCTCTAATCACAGCATTAAATATGTTGAACTCATGCTTGCTTATTTCTTTAATGTAAAATAAATAAAGTCAATGTAAATAACATGTTCTCTCCACTGGTCTATTTTTATGCTTCTTTCTCTTGCTTATTTCTTTGATGTAAAATAAATACAGTTACTGTAAATATGTTCTCTCCACTGGTCTATTTTTACCCTTCTTTGTCTCAAGAAGTTTTTAAAAATCAACCCGTTAATAACCTATTCCCTTTGCAGAAGATTTAATAACCCGCTCTCTCTGCAGGTTCCTCTTGCCTAGTTTAAATGTTTTACACTGATTCTGTTAATCTATAATTACTTTGATCTTGCCTCCTATTGTTAGTTGCATTATCTTATGCAGCTTGCCCTCTAATCCTACCCTTTCATGTTTCCCGCATTGCAATACCTACAATTCGGTACCACCTTTATGGTCCAGTGATCCACCCTTTCACACTGACCATCCTTTGTCCTCACTACTTTACTCTGATTGGTTCTTAGCTACCCCATTGTTTGTAAATTTATAACTCTGATTGCCTATATTTTCCCGGTTTTTTCTGGATACTCTCCCTTAATCCTTTGCTCCTCTTTTTGCTATAAATGGATATGTTTGTGTTTGTTCTTGTTTATGCCTCTGACGAAGGTCCGGTTTGGATCGAAAGCTAAGGCCATCTCCCCTACTAATTTTATATATATAATTAGTCAAGTTAGTTTAAGTGATTCCGTTCAAGTTGATCTTATAAATGCCCGTTTTTTTATTAGTCGTAATCAGTTTTGAAACAAAAACTGGGGACCAATTTCATAGAGCTGCTTAAGCAAGGAAAATTGCTTAACAATTTTCTGCTGAGCAAAAAGGAGCAGGATACCAGTCATTAATTTGTTCATGTGACATGCTATTTTGGCTGGTAACCTTATTCTGGTGAGCATTTTTTGTGCTAAACTACTTCATTATGCTTAAGCAGCTCTAAGAAACTGGGCCCAGGTTTTTGTGCAGTTGACAATTTTTAATGGTTTGTCAAAGTACTGGCAAACTTAACTTAAACAGTTGGAGAATCGATAAATGAATATTAAAATTGCATTATATGGGCATTCAGGATGGTTTAGTTGTTTCTTTCTCTGTATGTCAACTCTGTGACCTGGGCTCAATTTCATAAAGCTGTTAAGCAGAAAATTCTGCTGAGCAAATTTCTTTCCTAAGCAAGAAATGAATGGGGCACCAGTTACAGCAATGTATACTTTATGGAATTTTGGCTGGTAACCATTTTTTTGCTAAGCAATTTTGCTAAGCAATATTTATCTGTGCTTAGCAAGTTTTTTTATGAAAAAAATGTGGAGTGGGTTTTCAGTTGCTACCCGATGGCATGGGTTTTTCTGTGTTTGGGTTTTTCCTCTCATATCTAAAATTGATACTTCTTATTGTTGTTGTTATCATCTCTATAAAGTTATATTAAGGCCTACTGGTTACAGTGCCAGGCACTTTCAGGGTCCCTTGATTTCATTAAAGAGATATAATAGTAATAATAGTTAACATAAGGTTTTGGGTTTTTTTTTTCTTTCTTTTTTTAGGGAATGCCTACCCATGACGCTGAAGGGAAAGAGTTGAGTGGAAAACAACTCAAGAAACTAGCCAAGCTCTACCAGACGCAGGAAAAACTCCACGGCGAGTATCTGAAAAACGCAGGATCAGAATCAAATACTGCTGCTAGTCAATGAGATACGTAATTTTATTTTTAATAGGTCACACTGGTATAGTATCTATTATAACTGATGTATCTATTGAATCAGGACAATTATTGTCAAGGCGCATCAGACACCTGGTCATGACCCTTGAGCAAGACACTTCACCATCAATTGCTTCTCTAAGCCCAGGTGTATAAATAGGAACCTGTGAGAGTTGGAATTATGTTGGATTTACTCCTTGGAGCTAATTTATGCAGCTTGGGGTTGTATGCTCCCCAGGAAATTGAGAAGATTTGAAGATTGCGTAAAGGATGCCTGATGAACTTGGGTGTAATATTGTAAAGCACCTTGATCTAGCTACTAGGATATGTACGCTATAAGGACCCAGTAGTATTATAACTTTTAGTGTTTTAGGGCTTGCACAATAAGCATTGTCCTTTCCAACCATGCAGAAAATCAAAAAAGCCTCACGAGCGGGATTCTAACCCACTTTTTAGTACTTAGAAGTGAACACTTTATCAGAATCCAAAGATTTGCAAGAAACAAAAACTTGTAATATTTTGTCGATATTTTCTAGTACCAATTGCCAAAAACAGTAAAAAGTTGGTTTTTGAGTATTTTATGTGAAAGTGCAGCCCAGTGGATGATCAATGTAAACAACAATGATCTTTCACAATTTATTCTGTTTTCTTCCATTTTTATCATGATTTACATAAGCCTTTAATTATTATGTTAGGTACTTTTTGTTTAGTAGGCAGTTTGCAACAGCTAACTTTATTTTCTCATTTATATTTAATTTGATCGGAGCCAAAGTAGCCGTAAATAACAGCACCTGCGGCCAGTGACACGTTCAGTTACCACCATTATTGTGTTTCGTTGAAACATATCTTTTGTATTTTTGGTGACTTCTGTGTGTTCCGACACTCCTATGTTCCAATAACCCCTCATGATAGAAATGGTAGGGTTAGGGTTAGGGTTAGGATTAGTGTTAGGGTTAGGGTTAGGGGTAGCAGGGATGTGATAGGCTGTTGAGAAAAAAACCTGAACTCTGAGCACAAAGCGCGAAAGCATGCGAGCTCGAAAACTTGCGAGCATGAAGCCCAATATTAACATTTATCTTTGGTTTTAAAAGCCCTACTTTGCAATCTGGGGCGTTATTGTATGGTTTTATCATCATTTTTTTGGGGGGGGGGGGCAAAAAAAAACCGGATTTTTTATTATTTTTTTTTTTAGGGCAAAAAAAACCCCAGAAACGGAGAAATCACATCCCTGGGTTAGGGTAAGGGGTGGATTAGTGTTAGGGTTAGAGTTGGGGTTGAGGTTAGGGTTAAGGTTAGGGTTAGGGTTAGGGTTAGGGTTTTGGTTGGATTAGGGGTTAGGGGTAGGCTTAGGGTTAGGGTTGGATTAGGGTTAGGGTAAGGGTTTGGTCAGTTTGGGATAGGGTTACAGTTTGGTTGAGGATTAGGGTCAGGGTTAGGAAAATACATTGGGGTGTAGGAACATACATGTGTAAACCTTTGTCTTTAACTTGCCATTTCCTTAGAGATGATTAACCACTCAGAACATCTGCACAGAACTGTGTACTAAAGAAAGTTTATTAACAGATTTTTTATTTATTATTACTTTTATTATAATTTTCTCTTTTTATTGAACCGGTATTTTATTTATAACTAGTTTCTATTTATTTTTTTTTTATTTTTTTTTATTATTATTATAATTATAATTATTATTATTTTAAGTATTATTATTATTATTACTATTTATTTTATTTATTTTTTTATTGTAATATTATTTATTATTATTATTGGGGGGATTGGGGGCAAGTAAAGACAGTGAAACCATAAGTTGAAGACCTTAACTCCATACACACATCAACAGTGTGCGGGAAAAGTGTTAGTGTTTAGCCTGCATTTTTTTGTCAAAATTCATAAAAAACATGAAGGAAAAAATCTGCAAGGGGTAAGCCTTGTTTTTTGGGTCACAAGTTACAGAAAATGTGAAAATGCACAAAGGGGTGAGAACTGCCTTTTTTCCTTTTTTTTCGCTACAAATTTATGAAATATTATACTTCTTACAATGATGATCAAAAATCATTGAAACTTTAAAAATTTGCAAGGGTTAGACCATGCATTTTTATTTAATTTTTTCTCAAAATTAATTTTTAGAAATATAAAAAAAAATCAACTGGTAAGCCTTGAAATTTTTTGTTATTTTTGTTCTTCTTCCAAGTATTGTCGAATTTCATCCCAAAAAGCACAACTTTTGCAAGCTTAAAAATTTTCCCTCTCAAAATTCATCACAAATATGAAAAAACGAAGGAATAGGAAGCTCTGCACTTTTTGTCAAAAAATAAAATATATATATAAAAAGGTTGCAAGGGGTGCTTTATCTTTTTCTTTTATTGAGGGATTTTTATGCAAAGTAACATTGATGTAAACTTCGAAGTAATATCTCTTAATTTATTTCAGCTTTCCAATTGTGTCTTGCTGAGTGTGTTTAAGTTTGTGTCCATTGATTTTGGAAAATGTTTATTAGTTGCCTCTGCTAAAAAGACACGGTTTAAAGATGTTTCAATAAAAATGTGAAAATATGAACAAAATAAACTTGTTACAATGAGTGTTCTGTTTTAGTCGCAAATTTATTTAAGAAATCATCAAAATTGATGGCATTAAATTTAAATTACGAATCACACTTAATAACTTACTGAAAAATAAACCATAAATCAAACTGTTTTATTTTATCAAAATCAGGACAACTTTATTTGAAACACACTTTTCATCTTGTCAAAAACGGCAATTTTCTTAATGGTAGACATTGGACAATTTTTTTCAACTAGAGGGCGCCCTAAAAATATCAACAGAGGGCGCCCTAAATAATATCAACAGAGGGCGCCCTTTACTGTCAACAGAGGGCGCCATAACCAATATATATTTTTTACGTGCATTCACATACAGCACTACGCAGCACAGGGTTCTAATATTCATCAGGTTCAAAACTGTTAACTGAACACAGGCTAGCGGTGGACGAGCGGACAAGGGCGCTGGAACGTGAAGACGCGATGAGCGGTTCGAGACCCGGCAGAGACAGTAATATGTAATATGTATTATGATGTATATGTGTTTATTACAGGTGGACAGGAGACGCAAGAGACCACGAGGAGGGGACGCCGCCGGAAGGAGAGACCACGAGGAGGGGACGACCCCAAGAGGACAGGCGGCGGGGACCACGAGGAGGAGACGACGCCGAGAGGGGAGACAGGTGGAGGGGTGATGGGGTCGAGAGAAAAGAAAGGGGGAAAGGTAAATTTTAAATTTTTAAAAAATATGTGAAAAATTTATGGTCTTTCAATATTTTTAAATCGCTTGAAACGTACGCTCGTTGATTTTGGTGAAAACGGGTTGAAAAAAAAAATGTACACCGCAAAAAAAAAATTTATAAAAATTTATGGTCTTTCAATTTTTTAAAATCGCTTGAAACGTACGCTCGTTAATTTTGGTGCAAAAAGTTGAAGAAAAAAAATTTAAACCGCAAAAAATCACGAAATTGCAACATTTTTTCAAAAATCAAACCATCGAAACGCCCTAAACTCCTCAAAACGCCTCCATACTGCTTGTACCTTTCCATTACATTAAATTCTCTAGAGAATCCAACTGAAAATTACAATTCTAGTCCAAAAACCGCATTTAAATACATTTTAATTGTGTGTGAACACTAAAACAAAGTATAAGTACATAGTACATACGTAATGTGCATACAATAACATTGTACAAGCATGGAGGAAGGAACGTTACGTACTTTACTTTTACATTTTGGCGACTTCTTGACTTAAAATCCACTTATTCTACGATAAATTATTCATTTTACACGTTCTACTTGTATAACAAGTCATTTTCAACTTAAAAACTCTTAAAACAAACAATCAATCACGTCAGTTCCAAACAAAATAATAAAGGCAAAATAGTCAGGCGCCTAAGCACAGAGACTGCATTAACAGACTACTTAGAGACAGGGAAATAGACAATGACGGCTGCCGTTTGACTCGTCAGATAACCTTCTAATTTTCTATTAAGTTGTTATGATCGTTCAACAATAGGTTTGTATATAAATTGACAACAACCAACTAAATTATTACAATTAATTAACGAAACTATTTTACAAGTGGCATAACCAGATATTTCTATTGTGGGGGTTGGGCAAGCAGGGGTGGGAGGGGGGCAAAGACATATTTCTTTGGAGGGGGGGGGGCAATAAAACCACTCATTTGTGCATTTGTTCTACCATCTGGGTGAGATGAGGGGCCCCTCTGGTTAAGCCACTAATTGTAAACTACAAGAACTAACCAAATTCTAAATTTTCTTAACTCAACTTTTCCAGGCCTAGCATTACACACAAATAAAACTACCTTAAACATGTTAAATAGCAAATACCCCTAACTAGTTCACTGATTTTTAAGTTCCACTGTTGTGCCAATCTTCCAGAGAATGAATAAATTCACAGTCTTTGCTGAAGTTAAAAACTAACATTAACATACGCATCATGTAATATGAACAAGCTTAACTGGTTACGCATCTGTTTCGACACACCAGTTCTGACACCCCTAAGTTCCGACGCCCTTAAAGCTAGGTGTATTTTTCTTACCCTAAACCTTAACATTAACATACTTATGTAATATGAACAAGCTTAACTGGTTACGCATCTATGTTTCGACAAGCCAGTTCTGACACCCCTAAGTTCCGACGTCCTTAAAGCTAGGTGTATTTTTCTTAACCTAAACCTTAACATTAACATACGTATGTTATATGAACAAGCTTAACTGGTTACGCATCTATGTTTCGACACCCAAGTTCTGACACCCCTAAGTTCCGACGCCCTTAAAGCCAGGTGTATTTTTCTTAACCTAAACCTTACCCTAGCGTGTTAACTACGAGGGTTTGCCAGAACATAAGGGTTGTTGGAACATACGGGTGTCGGAATTGAGAGCAGTCACCGCTTAACGGATAATCAAAATGACTGATCATCTGATAATCTGGAAGCTGTTCTTTCGTTAACTAGATACCACAATGCAATTATTTCCCACACTCTTTAAAGTTCCATTGAAAAAGGCATGAATTGTACAAAATACACGACTGAAGCCCGGTTCATACTCCCTGCGAATGCGAATGCGAAGCCAATTTTGGTGACGCAATGATCGGTACGCGCTGTTTTTCCAATTGTGACGCAAGAATATTCACTTCGCACGAAGCTTCGCAGGAAGTATGAACCGGGCTTAACTGTTGTTAAGTGTTTACTAATTTGCTGGCAATTTACATTAAAGTATTACGTTGACTTTGCACTGGGGATAAAGAAAGTCTTTTGGTTTTTACTAGTCTTACTATGTAGGATTTACCCATACACCGATGCGTCATAAGCACTGCACTCATAACGCTCTTTTGTGGGTTCGAATCCAACCCGCCAGTGGTTGGTTCGATTCATATACCATGCCAGTGGCGTTTTTACACTGGACTGGGGAAAGTACTGAGCAGGCCCATACAGTACTTTACACACATCATTGAGTGGATTTTCACCAGACATTTTTACAGTTGAGCTAGGTGAGTAGGCTGTACAGTGTGTCTACTGGAAGATTATGTGTCACACTGTCACAGCCACTCTCTTAGCATCACATTGATTCATGATAGGTACAATGCACCCCCTAACTATTAATTATCTTTCCATTGTTATTGTCAGATGCTGGCAGAAGGATGAAGGAAAGTGCTCCCGGCAGAAACTTGTCAGCAATTACAGGCAACTACTTTGAAAAAAACTGACTTGGAGAGTTTGATCATTTCAAAAACATTTATTTATAGTCGTCTGAAGGAAAATTACATTCAGTAAGAGAATGAAAACGCATGACTCAGTTAGAGTAATTCCAGCAACACACAATAGTGTTCAGCATCATTATAACACATGCCGTCATTTGATTGCTTAATATGGCAGGGTGTACTTTTGATAACTTCTCCACAAGTTAATGACCATAAAAACTTACTTCAGGTAAAGAGCACTGGAGAGCTGTTGATATTATAAAACATTGTTAGAATCAACCCCCTTTGAAGTAATGTAGTTTTAGAGAATAATTTTTCACACCAAAATTTAATTTGAATCTGACTCGTGCATCTACAAAGCACACACTTCTATGCACCAAGGGTGTTCTATCACTATTTCCTTGCAATTTTGATGACAAATTGAGCCCAAATTGTCACAGGTTTTTATTTTATGCACATGTTTGGAACTTGGGATACACCAAGTGAGGAAACTGGTCTTTGACAATTACCAAAAGTATACCCTGCCTTAGTGGACCTTTCTGCTAAGATCAATATTGTTCTAGAATAAACATTGCCAGTAGAGTGGCATGAGATACTTTCAAATACATTCTTCTGCCAGCACCAGACCTTACTTTACATCAACAGTCACAATTACTGGACTGTAAGTAAAGGTCTGTTCACATAATTATAAGACTTCATGAAATTTACATCATTGCTCTTTCTATGCACAACTTATTTGGAAGTTAAATATTGTTGGCTTTTTAGCCCCATCTCCTCTGTTTCTTGTATTCAATTAGGCCCCCTATAGTTTAAGATTTCAACTTATTTGTATTTCTTTATCTATTTTGATTTATAATGGGAATAGAAAGTATGGAAACAAATAATGTTTTGAATTGAATTGAATTTTCAAAGAAAGTTGTGTTCAAGTCTAAGGGCTATGTCACATGACAATTTACAGGGCGACAAGTTCTGGGAATCTTCAAGAAGAAAAAACATTCACATCTGAGTTTTCACATGAATTTCCTAGGGGTAGTGAGCCCATCTTTTAAAAAGTACTGGGATATCAAAGTGTTTTGTTTGTGTGCACTGCAGTTTATAGTTGCTTCAAGTTGCCTACACATTGACTCGTGTGACAAGCCCATAGAGTAGCATGATGATGAGGTCAAAGTGTATAGTACATGTAAACAGGCCTTTTTACAATTCATAAACAACAAAAACAAACCTACCTTAATGTCCTAGTATTGAATAATTTACAAAGTTGAGTTATGAGAAGCTTGAAGTAGAGAGATGATGAAATGTTTGAAGTCATGATGAAGCTGCAAGCCAAGTAGTCTCATCACAGCCCTGGTGCATCTCTTGTGAGGAAACTGAGCTGATCCTCATCATCTTAATGAACCTGTAAACAGAAATCAAAGAATAGAGAATTGTTTGAATTATAAGAGCCATTGAGCAAACTTGACATTCTGTATTTAAATATTATTTTCCAATAGTGTGGGGTATTTATTGCAAAAGCACCTTGAAAAAAATGCCCATCATTTATTATCATGAAATTATGAACAAAATATCCAACAGCCCTGGCTCTGCTTACCGCCAAATTCTGCGCTTACAATCACCATTCTCTGCTTACTGTGCAAGTGCCGAAATTTCTGCGCTAGCTGTGTATGAAGCAAAGAATGCCTAGTACAGACGCACACAAGCAAAAGTATTTTAAGCAAAAATCCATTTTAAAAACTATTGTATCAACAGTCACTGTCCTTGGCGCTTTGAGTGTGTAAAGTATCAATAAAACCAAGATGGAATGAACTTAAAAATCATTCAGTTGTTGGTTTTGTTCATAAAATTAAGGTACATACTTGGTATGGATACCCCTGCTTAGACTGCAGTAGAAAAAAATTGTATGCTGGGGTTGGTTCAGCATTCATGAAAAAGTGGGGTTTGGATTGAAGTACATGTACAGGCTGGTAGTGGAAGGGGGTTACATCTTGGGGGCGGTTCAAGATTGACAAAAAAGTGGGGCATGTTTTAAATTGAAGTAGGCTGGTAGTGGAAGGGGCTACATCTGGGGGGCGAGTCAAGATTGACAAAAAAGTGGGGAATGTTTTAAATTGAAGTACAATGTAGGCTGGTAGTAGAAAAGGTTACATCTTGGGGGCGGGTAAAGACTGACAGAAAAGTGGGGAGCATGTTTTAGATTGAAGTAGGCTGGTAGTAGAAGGGGGTTACATCTTGGGGGCGGTTCAAGATTGACAGAAAAGTGGGGTGCTTGTTTTGGATTGAAATACAGGCTGGTAGTGTAGTAGAAGGGGCCACATCTTGGGGGCGGGTCAAGATTGACAGAAAAGTGGGGTGCATGTTTGGGATTGTAGTAGGCTGGTAGTAGAAAAGGTAACATCTTGGGGGCGGGTCAAGATTGAAAGAAAAGTGGGGTGCATGTTTGGGATTGTAGTAGGCTGGTAGTAGAAAAGGTTACATCATGGGGGCGGGTCAAGATTGACAGAAAAGTGGGGTGCATGTTTGCGATTGAAGTAGGCTGGTAGTAGAAAAGGTCACATCATGGGGGCGGGTCAAGATTGACAGAAAAGTGGGGTGCAAGTTTGCGATTGAAGTTGGCTGGTAATAGAAAAGCTTACTGTACATCTTGGGGGCGGGTCAAGATTGACAGAAAAGTGGGGTGCATGTTTGCGATTGAAGTAGGCTGGTAATAGAAAAGCTTACTGTACATCTTGGGGGCGGGTCAAGATTGACAGAAAAGTGGGGTGCTTGTTTTGGATTGAAATACAGGCTGGTACTGTAGTAGAAGGGGCTTTATTTTTGGGGCGGGTCAAGATTGACAGAAAAGTGGGGTGCATGTTTGCGATTGAAGTAGGATGGTAGTAGAAAAAATTACATCTTGGGGGCGGGTCAAGATTGACAGAAAAGTGGGGTGCATGTTTGGGATTGAAGTAGGCTGGTAGAAGAAGGGGCTACATCTGGGGGGCGAGTCAAGATTGACAAAAAAGTGGGGAATGTTTTAAATTGAAGTACAATGTAGGCTGGTAGTAGAAAAGGTTACATCTTGGGGGCGGGTAAAGACTGACAGAGAAGTGGGGAGCATGTTTTAGATTGAAGTAGGCTGGTAGTAGAAGGGGGTTACATCTTGGGGGCGGTTCAAGATTGACAGAAAAGTGGGGTGCTTGTTTTGGATTGAAATACAGGCTGGTACTGTAGTAGAAGGGGCCACATCTTGGGGGCGGGTCAAGATTGACAGAAAAGTGGGGTGCATGTTTGGGATTGTAGTAGGCTGGTAGTAGAAAAGGTAACATCTTGGGGGCGGGTCAAGATTGACAGAAAAGTGGGGTGCATGTTTGGGATTGTAGTAGGCTGGTAGTAGAAAAGGTTACATCATGGGGGCGGGTCAAGATTGACAGAAAAGTGGGGTGCATGTTTGCGATTGAAGTAGGCTGGTAGTAGAAAAGGTCACATCATGGGGGCGGGTCAAGATTGACAGAAAAGTGGGGTGCAAGTTTGCGATTGAAGTAGGCTGGTAATAGAAAAGCTTACTGTACATCTTGGGGGCGGGTCAAGATTGACAGAAAAGTGGGGTGCTTGTTTTGGATTGAAATACAGGCTGGTACTGTAGTAGAAGGGGCTTTATTTTTGGGGCGGGTCAAGATTGACAGAAAAGTGGGGTGCATGTTTGCGATTGAAGTAGGATGGTAGTAGAAAAAATTACATCTTGGGGGCGGGTCAAGATTGACAGAAAAGTGGGGTGCATGTTTGGGATTGTAGTAGGCTGGTAGTAGAAAAGGTCACATCATGGGGGCGGGTCAAGATTGACAGAAAAGTGGGGTGCTTGTTTTGGATTGAAATACAGGCTGGTATGTAGTAGAAGGGGCTACATATTGGGGGCGGTCCAAGATTGATAGAAATGTGGGGGGCATGTTTTGGATTGAAGTAGGCTGGGAGTAGAAGGGAAAAGAGGCTACATCTTGGGGGCGGGTCAAGATTGACAGAAAGTGGGGTGCATGTTTGCGATTTAGACAGGTTGATAGTAGAAGGGAGGGGGAGTTACATGGTGGGGACAGTGAGGGCAGGGATGATGGCTGGGAGAAGAACCTGGATCCAGCACAGTCCATGCACTGACAATCAAATTCATCCGTAGAAAATTAAGCAAAATAGTTGTAACTCACCAGTATTGGCAGTAATTTCAAGGCGTTGAGTGTACAGTTGAACTGTCATCCAGGTACAGGACTTTTTGCGTGGTGATCGTTGGTGATGGCTAAAACCGCGTCTGTTGAGTACTTAACCAATGTACGCTAACCAGTCCAAAGTTACTTCCAGGATTCCTAGAGAGGGGAAAAATTAATTTAAAAATTGAGTGAAAGCTGAAAAGGTGTTTAATTGTTTTAGGATCTAACCTTTTATAAACATGCATTTTTGAAATTTAGACTTAACTACAACTTTTCCTTTCTCCATGATTGAACTGAGACACAGTAGCCTGTTGAAGGTAGAGGCTGCTTAAACTATTGCCCATTTTCAAATTATCAATTCCTAACACCTACACCGTCTTCAGATTCACGTACATCTTACTCTCTTCAACCTCGCACATTATGACGTCAAGCTCAAACAGCGACTCACTGAGTAAAAAAGGAAGACTTTACCACAGATCATTGGCTGAGAGTTGTCACGGTTGTGCTTGGTAGGCACCACAAACTGACAAAAGTGCACTCTACTTGCAACTGTCTAGAATATTAATGCAGCATTCTCCCTTAACACTGGTCCGCTGGCCAAATGCCAGTTAAAACACCTGAGGACCAGTCCAAAATCTTTCCAAGTAGTCCTGCTGACTAGTGGCTAGTTCAGCGTTGATATTGGTTGTATAGTCAACAATGACAAAATTTATACTGAACTGTATGGCAATGAACCCAAACTTTCCTGTAAGATACAACAACGCCCTCTCAAACTAGCAGGGCACTCATACAGGAATACCAAAGAACCAGTCTCTCAACTTATCACGTGGACACCAAAACATGGAAGGAGAAATAGGGGAAAACAAAAGCTCAGCTATACAGATGTAGTTGCTAGGGACATCGGGGTGCTTCGATCTGATCTTCCTAACTTGATGAGGGACAGAAATTAATGGGCAAATCTCAACATGATTCCGACTTCTGTCGACTAGAGAGAGAGAGATTGGTGATAAAAGAGATTTTCACATGGTGTTACCGCAAACCTCTCTTAGTTCAGTGTTAAAATACATCCCAATTTATTAAATGTAAACACATGGCATCATGGACTAGTGAAAAAGCTGATGGACTAGTGAACGGACAAGCTAACTGGTCCTGCTGGCCAGTCACTGAAAAAGTTAAGGGCAAACCTAGCCCTGGTCAGCTGGTAGGACGTCAGTGTATGTTGTCCAACCTGGGCTAAGGGCAAACCCTGTTAATGTCAGGGATGGCAGCCTACTAGTAGTACCATAGTACTAAGGAGTCTGATAAGTTATAAATTGAAGGACAGTGACTGCTGGGACTGTAGTGTATACAGTGAACTTTTTTATTGCAATCACGAGTTTCAGTTAAACCATGGAGGAAGAAATTCCTCCATGTATCCATGGTCAAACAAAGTCAATGACAAAAGTTGTAACATTTTTATGTGATCAGTTCAAAATATTTTAGTAGGAGAAAGCCTCACCATGCTAAGTTGCTATATGATTATCCTGGTACCTTGGCCTGGGGCTGACTTTACCTTCTCACTGGACATTGCAACTGTAGCCCGTCCGTCATTCGAAAGTCACAATGTCAGAATGTACATATGTACACAAACTCCAATCATATCGCATTCAACAACAAACAACTTTTAGTTTTAATCTCACTATAAAAAAGGTGCTAAAACTATGCCCTACGGCATCTAGATACACACAAAGACCCTGCAAGCTTTTTCCAGACGAACTACTTGAACAATTAAACAGACAAATCCTTACTTACCGATGTTTTGTGGTGAAAACATTTTGATTTAAAACCTTCGTGAGCAGACGACATGTTTTTGTTTACGAAAATTGTGTAGTGCGTGCGGCACTGAATGCACATGCGCGGGAACACAGCGCCCTCTTGAAACGAACAAAAAATAATTATGGGCCTTTTCGAAACCAACGGCTTATGGTGTGGACTCAGGCTTCGAGCTCCGTTCATGGTTGAAACTTCGTACCAAAAGCACGTTTTAAAAATCATCGACAAAGCCGGAGCCCAAAACGCCGTGTTTCGAAAAGGGCCTTATACTAGGCCGGGGGGGGGGGGGGGGGGGGGATAGCCAAATGACTTTCCTTATGGATTTGTTTCTAATAACTCAGTTTCATATAGTTTATGACTTAAAAATGTAAGAGAAAATGGAAAACAAATTTCACCCGAATTTTTTTTAATAATTAGACAAAATGAAGTTTGATCTGGACATAGGAAGAAAAATAAAGCATTCACTTGTATTTCCGTTTTTTCTTTCTTCGATTTATTTTTAATAATTAAGAAAACAAAAAACAAAAACCCAGCCAAACAAACACGTATGAAGGACTGTTGAGAGGATATGGTGAAGTTTGAAGTAATTGAACATAACCACAAAAAAAGCCTGAAGTTTGTTAATGCATCCTGAATATATTGATGGAAAATTTGAAAAGAACTAAGAAGAAAGTGAAGTAATCAAATCTTAAGGAATTTTGTTGTGACCAAAATGTTTTGGTGACCAAAAAGGTAAACATTTTAGGTTCGTGTAAATGTTTTCTTCACCAAAAATAAACCATTTACTTTGTGTTCATGGACTTAACTGCTTATTTGCACTTAGTTAAAATCCAATGTGAGTTGTTCTTGCTATGTGAGGGGGCCCCCATTGAATAAATGTTTGTGACATTCCCCAGGTGGAGAAAATGTAGTCAACAAACAAATCCTCAAATTAATTGTGTAAAAATAACAAAACTGTTTCTTAAACGATAAGTACGAACACATTAAGACAAATCTTCAAAAACAATATGTCAATCGTTTCATGATATTTATAAATTTATTAAAAATTGTAATGACAACTTTTTCGTAATACCTTCATTAGTACATAAAAATAGTTATATCTTCTGCCATAAAACAGCACTTGTAAGAAAATAAATTAAAGTATAAACCATTATTAACTCTTTCAGTGCCAAACTCGTACATGTACGAGGTATATTTGTTAGTTCGAAATTGCCAACCTCGTACATGTACGAGGTAATGTTCATACTTAAAATTGCCAAACCCCGTACATGTACGAGGTAGAGTAAACATGTTATCACAAGAGGGCGCTCTCGCTCTTTCTAATGGTAGCATTTTTATTCATGTACGACCTGTATTTTTTTCTTCGAACTCTTTTTTTTACAGAATTTTGAAAATTAAAAAAAAAACGCTTGAAGTTTTATTTAAGGCAATTTAGGGTTAAACTTTGAAATGTCGCGGGCACTGAAAGAGTTAACGTTCCAATATTCCAACATCGATGAAATTACTACCTGTTGACACATCATACCCTTGGGAATTTTAATCCATATTCTATATAACTGATTATTCTGCATTGATAAAACATCTTAAGCACAAAAAGAAGCTAAGCGCAACCAAATTATGCTTAATACCAGATTATGGTTACCAGCCATTACCATGTCACTACCAGCAACTACCATGTCACATGTACAATTTGTGACTGGTATCCTGCTCATTTCTGCTTACAACAAAAGTTAATCAATATTTTCTGCTTAAGCAGCTCTATGAAGTTGGGCCCTGGGCTCAATTTCTTGGCTCCGCCTAACCACTGAATTCTGCGCTTGCGATCACCATTCTTCACTTACAGGGCAAGCGCTGAATTTCTGCGCTAACTGTGTAAAGAGAAGAATGCTTTGTAACGTGGAGTACGCACGCGCACAAGCAACAATTCCCTGCCAACCTGTAAAATACGCTTAAACCAGGAAATGCCAATTCTTTGCTTGCAGGTAAGCAGAGCCATGAAATTGGGCCTTTTTTGAATTGTGAACTGTCCTAGGTTCGACTGCCACCTACATGTAAATCCAGGATCGTATTTTCCACAGGAAACATGATGCACACGATATGATTGAACCATGTCATCTTGTTAAAAAAGGAGACTCCCCTTTCGCATTCCAGAATGTTTGTTAGCAGGCGAGATACTACACTGTTAACATCAAAGTTTTGCATTTTGTATAAAAATGTATAATATAGATTCAAATTTTGTACAACAATGGATAAACTGGAATGCCTCCCCTCTCTTTTGGAGAAAACTTATCAGTTGGCCTTTATATCACAAGCTGACAACAAATTGAACGCTGAAATCTCCATAAAATGTAAGACTGGACGTTTTCTTCTAATAGCTAGCTCAGGGGTCAAATTTTACACTGGTATGGTAGGCCAGAGCCAGTTATTTTAGCATTTGGCCACTAAACTCATGACTGGAAAAGCCTGGCAGTCTTGTGTATGTGTTCAAGTGTTGACATTCAGTCTGATATATATAAATTCTGTTGAGTATTGAAGATTATATAACACCCAAGCAGATCCTTGCCATTTGATTGGAGGATTGTCCGTCACGTGATAGCAAATAAACGTACCATTGCACGCTACGTCATTCACCGTGCATTTTTCGTTCCATCCGATTTGTTCTATTGCACGGTGCGTACCACATCATTGCGTGCGCGTGTCTTTGATAATGCAGCAGTACAGTTACTGCAAGGCACATACTACATTACGGCGCCCGCGTGTCTCAAAATAGCAGTACAGAACGCACTTAGTCACTGTTGAATCCAAACAAGCCGAACCAAAAGAAATGGAGGTAGGCCTAATGACACAATTAAATATTGTACGCTTTGTTTGTTTTGAAAGTTGTATCCTCCAATCAAATGAAAAAGATCTACTTGGATGTTATGATGAAAAAAATGAATGTTTTTCATTCGTGCAATTGTAAGAATATTTTCATTCGTTGAAAGATGGAACATTTCATCTTTCAACTCATGAAAATATTCTTACCATTGCACTCATAAACATTCATTATTTGTATAACAATTGTCAAAAATACAAATGAGATAAATCTCCCCTCAGTGCTTTTTCAAATTCAAACAACAATTGTTTAATTGTGTAGGTATTTGTTCTTTCAGTTCTGGTCTAGTACACAAAATTCTGGTCTAGTAAATATTTTACGCTACCAGCCCTGCGGTCTTATGGGTTTTTCCCGTAAAATTTGAGCCCTGGAGCTGTGTACAATTTGTGCCTGCAGGAAGTTTAAACTCTGTAAATGTAAACTTGTGATGTCATCAGTCACATGGTCTCTACTGTGTTATAGGTTTTATAGGATAAAGCGCAGAAAATATGTTCATTCAGAGATAGTTCGACTACTGGAGCGTTTTCGCCCTGTCCTCTCGTCCGTTCCGTTCTGAAGCATGTAGGCTGGGTGGTAACACACTTCTCCTCTGTGGTTTATATAGCGGAGGGCCGGGTTGGGGTCGGTACCCTCCTTGCTCCCCATGGAGGTGTAGCTGTGGTGTACAAAAAAGAAAAAGAAAACCAGGGGTTATAAAAAAAAAAATGACAATCCCCAAACCTTGGCACTACCAGCTTCCTCTTGGTCTTGGTGTGAAGGCTACAGAATTTAAAGGATGTTAATATTGCAACGAAATGGTCACTGGAGGGCGCCATCCATCACACAAAGTCAACTTGTTTACTCACGATCCATCCACAACTTATCCTCAATGCTTTAACACCCTTTAGTGGATAAACTTCCCTGCAACTTATCCTGGAAAAGTTTTGAGAAGGTGCCTAACTTGGGCTGACTGACTTACCCTTTGTCATAGAGTTTGCAGTATGGCACATACATCGACCTGATAAACACCCAAACATCATGGTACGTCCAATGCAACATGGGGTTAATTCTCATAAACTGTGGCCAGTCGCTGTCCGTCATCGTAAAGGCACTAAGGTTATCTATAAACAAACAAATGGACAAGTTGCAGGTGAAACTTTTTATGATGAGAAAAAACAAAACAGTCTTGAAACTTTTATCTCCAGGGCACCCAGGGCGAACAGTTCATTGAAAGCTGATGGGGCTACCCTGGCTAAATAAGACAAAATAAATAAATATCAAGTAATAAACCACAAGGGAAACTGACTGGGTAATTTTTAAATAATTTGGGTTTGAACAAAGAAAAATTGACTGGAGCGGGACTTGAACCAACGAATGAATGACTTCTGACTGGCACCCCCGAACAAAGATATTGACTTATAGGGAGACCGCCAACAAAGGGCTGGATAGCTCAGTTGGTAGAGCGCCGGTACGTTAATCCGGAGGTCGTTGGTTCAAGTCCCGCTCCAGTAAATTTTTCTTTGTTCAAACCCAAATTAAAATAAATAAATAAATAAAACTACCAGGTTGGTGGTGACACTTCATTATAATTATATCTAATCATGTGTAATGATTCTGGAAAGAATTTGCCCCATTTTCATGGCACTTTTTACCGCGGAAATCTGCGCTTATGTCCCAAAGAATTTTTTGATTTACAGGACCCCTTAAAGGTAGGGTCATAGATTCGTTTTTGTCAACGTAACGCTGATTTATGCGCAAAATTTCAAAGAAAGATACAATAAAAGTCATGTGAAAGTTTCAGTTGAATACAGTGTCTCTAAACTCTTTAGCTGAGAAAACAGCACAAAAACACAGAGTACATGTATTTTCACGAAAATGTCGGATCCATCCACAATTGGTGAGATGAAAATTCGTACCGACCACTTTGCTAGCCGCAGCACTTGCCGCCATCAACCCTCAGAAATCTGAGAAAGGATTCATGCATGAATCCTTTCTTAGATTCAACTGTTTTGGGGTGAAACATTTTCCAAATCATAATACTTTAAAAAGGGAATCGTTTCTCAACATCGTTTGTTCTATCAACAGCTGCAGTGCTTCTCACCAAGTAAAAGTTCGAGGTCATTAATTTTGAGATTTCTTAATCAATCTATGACCCCACCTTTAAACGCAGAATTCATAAATACCCGAGACAGTTTATCCATTCTGATTGGTCAAGAGCTGATCACATGGCCATGCTTAATCATGCGATACAAACACGGTAAGAAGTGTTTAATCATACGCGTGGCACGCAAGCTTACGCGGGCGTTAATTTACACGTAACGCAATCAATACACACCGGTGCTGAATGTACAATCTATTAGTGCGCGCGCGGACGCACAACCGGTGAGTGTCGCGCACTTTTTGACCCTTCGCGAAACGGAGCCCGTGGACGTGACAGGAATTGAAAATTTCAGACAAGTTTTTACAGATTTTCCAACATTAAAGCAGTGCCATGAAATTAGGCCCTGGTGGCTAATAACACGTCAACGTTCCGAAGAAACACCCTACTGACTTAGCAACCAGAACTACAATCCCATGTAGTAGACCTACACCATGCCCTAATATAATATGTGTCCCTCTAAATCAGCCCATTCTTTTTTCCGCATACTTTAACCCTAACCATGCTAAATGCAACAATATGCACCAAATTGTAATAGTTGTTGTGATCTGTTGCATTTGGCATTCAACTCAGATGTCATTCTTTGACTGAATTTGTTGCATTTAGCAGTGAAGTGACTTCATATAGGTTTGGGTGCTTCTATTGTATCTGAACAACTTATAATGGGTATTTCAATGGGTATTTTTTATGGGAAAAGTATTGAGAAGTATGATGTAATATTAGGTAAGAATCATAATTCAAATCGTATTCAAAAGATTGTATAATAACAGTTAAACATTACACTTATGTGCATACTCTTGCATTTAGCAGGGCAAACACCCTTGCTCAGTCCTTTCACAAACAGCATGCCTGCACATTGCAACAATATCCCTTGTTGCATTTTGTTGCATTTGGCATGGTTCTCATTTCAACTGTGTTGCATTCTGTTGTATTTGGCAGGGTAGGTAGAGAGACCCTAATGGGGGTTAGGGTTAATAAACTCTTTTCCTCTTGAACAGAAGTACCCCCCCCCTTAAAATCCTGTAAAGAATTCATGAGATTCCCTGAACTCAATGAAGACACAATAGGAGGGGGAGGGGTACACCACGCCACATATCTAGCACCAAATAAGTAGACCACTCTGTAACAACCAGGGGAATATTTATTTTTGCATTGTTCAATGATATAGCGCCCTCCAGAGTGCATGGTCAAGTTAAACATGGTGCTGATGTATCGGAAACTAGTGAGAGTTGACAGGCAGAATAATTAAGTATTTGAGTTCACGTTACACCATTTGTTGACTATATGTTTAAGGACTACTTCACACTCGACCATGACAGATCACTAGAACACGGAGAGCAAACAGATATTGCAGCGTTGCTCAATAAATTTCACAATTGATTGATTACAAAACTTGATTATTAGTTGACCTGTATAAGGGTCGGACTTCCTGGTGCCCATCAAGACAGCTTTAATCTCTGGATTCTGCTCTTGTAAGAGTCCCAAGGCGCTCTTAATACGACCTGTGACCCTCAGTAGCTTCACATTATACCTGAAAAAGAAAACACAAATAACAAGAAAATACATGAAGAATTTCTGAAAAAAAAGGAAGGTCCTGGGCCGAATTCCAAGAAGCTGTTAAGCAGAAAATTCTGCTGCTTAAGCAGAATATAATGCTTAACAATTTCCTGCTGAGCAGAAATGAGCAGGATACCAGTCACAAATTGTACACGTGACATAGCAGTATGGCTGGTAACCTTATTCTGGTAAGCAATATTTTGTTGTGCTTAGCAAATTTTTGTGCTTAAGCAGCTCTATGAAATTGGGCCCTGCTTGCAGGTGTGTCAGAGTCCATAATGCCTCGTACAGCCACATGCCTGCTATGATGAATCGATGATGACAACAGTCCCCCTTTTAGGAGTAACTTGCCCTAAACAAAATAAAATATTGCAATCTTGAAGACAATACAATGGAGACATTTTTACTGACTTTTGATAAGCGACTTTTGATAGCAACAGCTGATAAAATACTACAACAGACTCGAGCTATGATTTACATACCTTTGGACAGATTCATGGAGGAATATATCAAGTTCTGGAAAGGAGCGTTTGGTATCTATGTATAACACTTGAAGAGGCTCTGTCCGATCTGGAAACTTTCTGTCATCAATGAAGATAACATTTTCATAAAATTAGTTTCATTTATTGGGGCCGGCATAAAAATACAAGTTCATGTGCACACACAAAAAAATATTAGAAGCATAAAATCAACAACAAAAAGAACCAGAAAGAGCCAGACAGGCTGACACAAACAAAATAAAGTTTCTGACAGGGCAACTTTCCCCTGTACATTAGCTGGTAACCGCACAAATATACACACATAAAAGTATACAACTTATAAACGTATGTACACCAACACCAACAAATTGTTTACAATCTGAAATTATTTAACAAACACAAGTTAAAAGGAAACAGATAAGCAAGAGAAAAGTTTTTATTACTATTATTGGTCTATTATAAACATTGTAAACATGGCTCAGCTAAAAACCTGAATTAATAAAATAGTCAAATGGAGTGAATTTTTTTAAGGAGGAATTTAAATCACACAATCAGAAACTGTTTAAATACAGAGAGTGAGAAATCTAACAGAAAGTGCATAATTTTGTTTACAGTTTTCAATTTTCTTCGGCACTTAAAACACTGGTTGCCTCGTTATATTTTTTCACAAATAATTTGATTAAATTTAAACTCATGTAATTCAGAGCACACAGTCAACCCTCCTACTGTCTAACTCATATTATCAACTCAGAGAGACAATTTTTCTTTTTCAAGGGTGGTTTAGGATTGAGAGTTTACCTTTTCATAATTGCATAAACGAGGTGTAACAGGGCGGTGCAATCTTTTCCCCCATTGAAAGCAAGACACATTGACGATAAAGGATATCTCTCCAAGGCTTCTTCGACTATCTTCACAGAGGGTGCGACAAAAGAAGCGAGCTCCGATTCCGGGGTGGCTAGGAGACTTTCTAATCTCCTGACTGAGTTGCCGACTGGATCCTTTTCGTAGTCCACTACAACATCTGTGAGATGGTAGAATTGAGAAGTTATTGATGAAAAGTTAAGTTTGAATAATTTAATAAATGCACAGTGGGGTGTCGTGGCTGACCAGTCTAGGGCGGTGGACTCAAACACTGTAACTTTAAAAATGTGGGTTTGAATCCTCGCCGGTCAGTTGCAACCCTTGAGCAGGGCACTTTGTCATAATTGCTTCTCTCCACCCAGGAGTACAAATGGGTACCGGAGAGAGCTGGGGTGTAATTAACCTGGAATGGACTGGCATCCTGGCCGGGGAAATAGAAAACTTCTCAGTCGTAAAATGCCAATGAAGAAACCAGATATAAACACCAGCCTGATGAGAAATATTGGTTGGGACAGACTTTACTTTTTTACATCGAATTCTGTGTCTCTACGACACATTATTATCTTACACCCCCTTACTTTCCATAAACATTTGAAAGTGACTTCACCAACCATTCAAAACCATTCAGCTACACTGGTTGTGTATGTGGAACAATTGTGCACATATAGATATGTATACTGCGTAGTTGCTTTCATCACATTTTATCATAATACAAGCTGGTATAGTTTATCTATCTTTTCAAAACCACATTGGATGATATTGAATGGTCAGACAGTAGGAGGGTTGACTGTGTACTATGTTGATGCATTCATCACAATATCATATTGCAGGCTGATATAGTGCATCGATGATATTGAATGGTCAGACAGTGGGAGGGTTGACTGTTTATTGTATAGATTTATTTGCCACATGATATCATATGCAGGCTGATATAGTGCATCGATGATATTGAATGGTCAGACAGTGGGAGGGTTAACTGTGTACTGTGTAGATGCATTTGCCACATGATTTCATATGCAGGCTGATATAGTGCATCGATGATATTGAATGGTCAGACAGTGGGAGGGTTAACTGTGTACTGTGTAGATGCATTTGCCACATGACATCATACATTCTTGATCTTACCTTCAGGAAGTAACCTAAGTAGGTCACTGTGTGCCTTCTCCACAGATTCCTTACTGTTGGTTTCTAAAGTCAGTTTGACGCTAAAATAGCTGTGAAAAAAATACATACAATTTCAGTTTTATTTTAATTTTATTTTGTTTGACATCCAACAGCGCAAGAACCCAATGGGGGACTGTGGTGCTGGCACCCCCAAACAAAGATATTGACAAACTAGGGAAACAACAAACATACGGTTAGATAGCTCAGTTGGTAGAGCGCTGGCATGTTAAAGTCACAGGTTCAAGCCCTGCTCTAGTCAATTTTTCTTCGTTCAACCCCAAATTTTATTACCGGAGATATTAATAAACATCCTCACTACCTTTATTAATTTTGTTTTATTACCCTAAACCGATGTGTGTTAGCACTGTATACTCAGTATTTTCCCGAGTTCTGTGAAAAAAATCACAAGCATATTACTCGGGTGGGATTCGAACCCACCACCTTTGCAATTCTAGAGCAGTGTCTTACCAACTAGACCACCGAGATTGCCCGGTAGCTAGAGGCAGTTCGAATCCTATATTTTAGCAGCGGGTTCCGCAACAATTAACATTAACATTAACATTAACATCTATTAAACCCTCACTACCTGTTCGTGAAGTCGGGGTATGAACCTAAGACAACTGAGCTCTTATGCATTGCGTTGAATTCATTTAGTTTATCAGCAACCTGAATTTCTGAGCAGTTCACAAAGATCTCCCGCAGGTGGTATGCTGTGTCGGACTTCTGGAAGAGTTCATTCTAAGGAGGAAAAATGAAAACATACATGTGGAGTTTAAAAACAGTATTGGTCAGGTGGTAGCAAAAGCGTTAGCTAGACAGGTGTCCTGGTGTCTTTTAGTTGACCTGCTTTGGATTTAAAGTCACAAGAGGAAAGGAAACATAAATGTAGAGTTTGAAATTTGTTTTGGTCAGCAGGTTGTAGCATAGTGTTAGCCACTGAGGTGTTACTAACAAAATATTTCTGGTAATGCAATTAAGGATGCCTCATAAGTGAACTTAGTCACTGTAGCTCGCAAGCCTGAGGAAACCTGTTAAACAAGGGTGCTTGCTATGTGAACACGGTAAGTGTTCTGGGTTCTTTCATGGCACTACCAATCCTAGTATACGGGACCTACGGCTTAACGTCCCATCCGAAGGACAAAGCAACTATGCATCTTGCTCAGGGACACAAGTGTCATGACCGGGACTCGAACCCACACTCTGCTGATCAGAAACACCAGAGCTCGGGCTTCGACACACCATGATAAGCGAGTGCCTTATGGATGGCTTGAACAAGATTCATAAGACTTGTTTCAAAAAAGTTGATTTTTTTTTCCTTAGAACTTGAGAAAGTACTGCTTATGCAAAGCTTTACACGCAATGGTGTACATGTACGTGATAGTCTTTACAGGCGTTTGTACAGTGTATATCTTCTTTGCTGTGTAGATTTTGTTCTTTGCGAATTCTACTGCCCCGGAGTAGATTTCGGAAGTTGGGGAGACTACTTAGTTCTGAAAAGAATTGTCCAGCTTATTTACTACTAACTGGGCGGGAGGTAGGAGATCGGCCGGGACTACCCCAAGGAGCGTCTTGTTATTAACTTCACTGCTGAGTGAGTTTGTACAGTAATATCCAGATCCAGAAGACAAAACTAGTATTGACTAGAATTTTCTGAGCTCTCTACCAACCTTGAGGGACAAGAAAGCTCTCGTCAAGAGTTGAGGGATACCAGGGAAGATGTAGACATTCCGAACACAGATCAATGGGTAGGGATGCTGCTCACCAGTCTTGAGATTCAAACCGTATAAAAGCCTCGCTGACTGGGGAACCTAGTAGTGAGAAAATGTCAAGGTTGTATCGTAAACTTGGTTGTAATCCCTGGTTATACAGCAGTGACAGTTTGAATGGCTTCTGACTGGTACCCCAAACAAAAATAGGGAGACCGAAAACATTAGGGGTTCGTATACGACCAGACCTTATAAGCAGATGTTTTTAGCAAGCATGTCATGAGATCAGAACATATTTTACTTTCCCCCCCCCCCCCCTCCTAAAACATGAACATTTTCACAAGTTGTATGGTCTGTTTGTTGAAAGCTAGAGGATGGAAATGTATTTAGTGTTGTGTCCTGAAAAACAATTACATCCTTTTTATTAAACTTGAAGGACAGATGGAGTTGGCAAATTTGAGCTGGGAAAAGTACAAGACTTTTAAGCTTACATGGGCCATCTTGAGGCGTGGTGAGTCCATGTTGGTACTGTCTCCGAAGTATTGCTTACAGAGTCGGATCAGCTCAGGATGTGCGTAGATACTCTCGTCAAAGGCCTTAGCAACTCCTACAAACACAATAACATAACTAGTGTCAGCTTGTAATCTTGTGGGTCCTCACTCTCCCCTCAGTCTCACAAGCCACAGGAGTATTGGGGGGGGGGGGGTATGGGACACAATGCTACCTGTGCTGTGACAAGGTAATTCATACGGCATCCAAAAACCTATTTTCAAACCTAACAGTAACACTAAACAGTTTTCTTGTAAACCTTAAAATCAAATTTAAAACCATGAGCTGGGTTCGAATCCATGCCTGGCCATTCTTTAATATCAAACTCAACGTACCCTCAAATGTGATGTCATCATGAGTTGGTCCAATCCCTCCAGAGGTAACGACGTGTGTGTACGAAGATGAGAATCTTGCGACCTCCGCAGCGATTGTATCCAAGTCGTCACCGATCACTAAGACCTTAAAATAAGTATAAATATCAAAATCGTAAAAAACATAATAAATAGTCAGCAAAGATTTTCTCTATTGATTGGTTACTGCTCTATATTTCGACACCCCTCGGTTCCAACGAACCCATTCCAACAAACCCCCACGTAATTTACACGATCTGTTCGGGTTAGGGTTAGGGTTAGGAAATACTCTCGATATGTTCGGAAAATGCAGGTGTCGGAACAAAGAAAAGTAAACTGTTGATTGATTAGGCCGAATGCAACAGCATCTGGCAACTGATATCGGATCGTTGTCACAAGTGGTTTTGACAAACATACTCACCCTTTCAACTTTGACCCCAAGGTCATATAGCTCCTTGCACAGGAAGTGGGAGTTAGTATCCTGTGTGTGACCCTTCAGAATCTCGTCTCCGATGACTTGAAGAAAAGAAAAGAGAATCAAAACAATTTTATTTACCTGTGAGTGGGTAAATAGTAAAGATTTAGTTGCGATACTCGTACCCTCCATCCATTCCTCCTGATGGTCCCAATCCTGAGGCGGAGGGTTTTTACAAGACAACCCATTTGTAACGAATCGATGGTATGTGGCTGATGTGCGTTTTTTTACCATTTTTGTCAAACTAACTAAGTGACCAAGTTAGTGACCCACAATAATTATGGTAAAATAACAATGTTATTGTTAACTTACTTAATTAATATATTAACCCTTTCGTTACCGAATTGTTTGGACATAAACAACCGCTGGTGACCGCATTGTTTGACCACACAAGCGTGAAGCACACAATCTTACACAACAGAAAGCTTTCATTCAAAGGCCATTTTTATAAACTCCATTATCTCCTTGAAGATATTGTTTTACAGCAAACTAAGTAATAAAAAAGTTCTTCCTTATTGAACTCCCTTTCATGTAATTTAAAACTCATTGAGATTGGTCAAATAAATGTCAGTGCAATCTGTAATCTCAAACACTTTTTTGTACACAACCATATGGCGCTCCGTAGGTGTTTGGCATTTCGGATCTTCCTATTCCAATTTGAAGAGATTGCATAATAGCAACCTTATTTTATTTTACCACCATTGGAAAGATCCGATCTCTCTCTTTCCAATAATAGTAAGCTTGGGTATGGAGGGTGAACATGGACAAAACTACAACTTTATTACAAATGGCCTTTGTGCTCAGGCTTGAGTGCTTTTTTGTGTGAAAGCTTGGTCGACTAAAGTCGCCAATGGTAAGGAAGAACAAAGAGGGGGTAGGACCATGGACTGGAGCATAGGACTGAGTAAGTGAGTGCAGTCGACTAAAGTCACCTATGAATGTGATAAGGAAAGGGTTAAACCTAAGGTTTTGTTTCTGGTCATAACCAGATCACGGAAGAAACTCGGCATGGTCACTGCCGTTCCGCTAACCAGGGTACAATTTCAAAGAGCCGCTCACTAAGCTTTCCATTCCATTGATACAAAACTTGTAAACAAACAATTGAGATAATTAAATTATTATAATGTCGATTGTAATTTTTAAATTTTTATGACACAAAACTTACTCAAAATGCCTGCGGTCTGCCTAGAATTTGCACTCATTCTCCTGCCGGCTGTTTGCTGTGATTTGATGTGATTTCCAATTACTCGCAGACGACGGACGGCGGCAATTCCAAACGGATTCTTGATAAAAATCTTCCCAACAGCATTCATTTCGTTGCAGAAATCATGTTTTCATATGGTCTGGTACTCATTCCTATTTGCTATTTTGGGCACATTTGTTATGTAAGATTTTCACGTAACAAAATTGGTTTGGAGACCATACTAATCAGTATCAATACAATCTGTCAAAGAGGGCGGTGTTTTCAAATACCTATTTTTTTTTCATTGAGAGGGCGCTGTTTGCAAATGATCGAATAATTTTTTCACTGAGAGGGCGCTGTTTTCAAATGATCAAATTATTTTTTCACTGAGAGGGCGCTGTTTTCCAGTAATCTAAATTGTTTGCACGGAGAGGGCGCTGTCACCCTCAACTGCACACATCGTGTAATGTGCACAATGAAAACTTCTTGTCGTCTGCTCACGATGGTTTGAATTAAAATAATGTTTCATCAGAAAACATCGGTTAGCAGGGATTTATTTGTTGAGTTTGTTGATTAGTTCTTTTAGTAATAGTTTATAGACCTTCAGTGTTTATCTAGATGCCATGGGCACCTTTATTTATTTGTTTAATTAGTGAAATATAAGTGTGTCACTTTTATTTCTAAGAATTGTTCTCTAAAAGTAAAAATGATGTCCTGTCACTTTCAAGTTTCACTGAAACTTTTTCAGTCACTGTCTGTCTGTAATGTAATGTTTAATTAATGTTTCGTTTGTATTTTGCTATCTGGTAGACAAAACAGGAGTGCTCTGTTTGGTTTGGATGTAAACAGACAAACTTAGTTCCCAAACGAAATAGTTCCTGCCAGTATTATAAATCATAATGTGTCTACCAAACCATCTCAAAATGGCTTTTTGATTGGAGTTTGTCTACAAGTAGCTAAACCGGGTAACACTACTTTAATTAGTTAGTTACATTTTACACTTTAGACAGTCGCAAACAGTTTGAACCCTCGAATAAAAGAGTTGCTATACTTTTGAAGAACTCACCATGATCTCTCAAGCTAGAATTCCTGCTTAAGTTCTCTCTTAGGGCCGTAATCAATTTTAGTATTTTGATCCGGTAATTGTGCGCCCGTTACATTATTATCTTATGTACAATGTACTTCACGTGCAATGTACACACCCCCAATGGCGACGATGATTGTCCTAGTTTTTCACAACCTAATACTGGTGTTTTTACACATAGAATAATACGAACTGAAAGGATATGAGCTAGAGTTATGTTTAAAGAAGATATCCATAAATAAGTACGGCATTGGGCTTATTTCAAAGGTAGTTTGAAAGATTTCAATCACCCCCCCCCCCCCGCATTGCCCCATCACCAGCAGGTGAGTAAATAAGCAGCGCCCTCACCGGATGGATTAGTTCACGAATTTTTGATAACGCACACACACCGATCGAACAGTCAATACATGCCTGCTAAATAATGACGGACGGCAGGAACTTTCGGTCTCATTATTATGAAAAAGTTGGATTCCGAGGGGTGGAAGAGAAGAAATCTTTGCAGATTCTGCTCAAGGAAGATCCCTTAGGTAAAATTCACGTTAAATTTGATTCTTGCAAATGTCACTTTCTTGACTGACAGTGGTGCCACTGTCTCATGACATGATGGGCTCACTGAGTAACTGACACTAGTGACAGTGTGACACTGGCAGCGGTTCGTTCTCTCTCTGGGCGGGGGATGGGGACGATTGGATCGGCCGGCCGGCACTGCATGCTGCTGTGCAGGCTGGTTGGCGGTGTGTGAATTAAAATAAAAAAGCTCCCACATTAAAAAGCTCACAAAGGATTAAAGCAGAGCTGCCAACATTTGCATCCTGAAATTAAGGAGATTTTGTACAAGTTTTACAGTCATTTGACCAGTTCGGGATCACTTTTTGAATTCACATTGTTTTTGGTTGCAATCTCTTTGACATTTTAAACCAAAAAGTTTATCAGTTTACCTAAACATGTTATAAAACTCACCAAGTATCCACTGACAAAAAAAGATTAGTACTTTTGAAGAGGCTTTGAGAAAAGTATTGTCACCTGTTTGACCAGTTCAGGATCAGTTGATTCTATTCTGAATCAGTAGCTTGCCCTCTATTACAAACCAATACTCCCATTCATAAAACTGTCTCTCAAGGACACAAACTTCACAAGTGTGTTGGCATGGACATGGACTTCCTTTCTCCAGAGAATTTCATGCAAGTGTATTCAACAGTCAGCGCAAAAATCCAGCAACAAAAACACAAAACAACAGCAAAGGCAAATGAAAAGGTGAAGCACGCCTAAAAGCAACATTGACCCAAATATCTATTCTTACAGTCGCAATTTCCTCCTCCAAGTTTCATTTTCTCACAAAAAAACAATATTCCTACAAGAATTTGTTGAAGAAATGTATCTTAAAAGCAACAAATAAACTTTCGACTGCAGCAGTAAGATTTTACCTCACTGAGTGCGGCACCATTTGACGCAATGAGAGATGCTGAGTAGTGAGTGATCCCGAACTGGTCAAGGGTACGATGCCCCCCCAAAAGACGATTTTGGTAATTTCGTCTCCTCAAAAAAACAAGACGACTGCTCAGTATTTACCTGAAATATTTTTTACACATTCTAAGCATTTAACATAAATGTTATTCGCCCTGGCGTTCAAATTTTAAAGGTGAGAAGTTTTAACAGCGTTTTTCAACCAACATTTTTTTTTTAAATAATGATCAAAATCGCAGACAAAATTCAAGAAAATGGCCATAATTTATTTGTTGATGAAGTTTGGAACCTTATTTTGGGTTTGTAGGTTTATTGCATGTTATTCTTCACATGTATCAACAGAAATTGGTAATGTGAGAAGTAACTTAAATATGGGGTTGTTGCAAAGTTGAAGTGACCCCAAACTGGTCAATGATCCCGAACTGGTCAAATGACTGTATATAATTATTTAGAATTACATCCTAATCAATGATTTTAGACTCTAATAAATTTAATAATAGGGAAAAAGTTTCTATAATCAGGGATATTTTCAAATTTGTTAAACATAGTATTTAAAGATTGGTTTCAGGAAACTTTTTGCAGAATCAGGGAGAGTTGGCAGCTATGGTTAAAGCAATGTACCTGCCTTAGAACGTAAGGCTAAAACAAAATGTCCAGTACGTTTGAGGCTTGCACCATCTGGTTCCATTTCCCTACGGTAATTGTTGATACCTTTCATTATTATGCAGACATTGGGAAGCTATCAACATTTTGTCTACGCTTTCCATTACCAGCGATGTTCAGACCGTTGGTGTGGAAGGTTATCCTACGTAAGTAGTAAATGGGGGAAATAAGTACAAATGACTAGATTCATGCCATCATTCAGGCTTGCAATGACACAAAGGCCATGGCCCCATTTGTCCCTAGTCTTGGCCTTGGTGCCCCTTCCAAAGTTTCCCATAGACTTATGTTTTCCAATAGAAGTGCCCTTTGCATAATGAATAGCCTTGCCCTCTCAAAACTGAAATTCCAGGCCTTCAACATTAGCTCGATGTCATTTTGTCCTTGCCCATTGAGGGAATTCCCTCGAGTTCTAGAGGTCTCTGTTTGAAATTTGTTTCCTTCCCCCCCCCATTTGTTTCAGGCATAGTCCCACCCCACCCCTCCACCCATGACTTTGTCATGCAGCAACGTAGCGAGCAAGTTAATGACCTCCGCAATGCACTACGGGTTATGGGACTCATCGATCACACTACGCCCTTGAGCAGTGAATTCCTCAAGATGTTCCTTCTGGAGGAGAGAAGGTTACCCCTTGAGGACGAGCAACTAGCCATTGAGGTACGATGACAATTATTTCTGGTCGCAGGGAAGAATCTATGGTTTAAAGAGTGTAGTCATGGTAGTGGTGCCCAGCAGTTATCACTTCCATTTACCTGTTTGAAATATATCGCTTACTGGAGGAGAGGTTACCTCTTGAGAACAAACAAACAAGCCACTTAGGTACATTGGCAAATATTTCTGGTTGCAGGGAAGAAACTATGGTTTAAAGCGTGTAGTTGTGCCTAACACTACAGTTCCCAGTTTCATTGACCTGTATAAAATACATGTGTTGCTTACTTGTATAGCACCTTGTAAACCATTACATGGTGCTTTGTAAAAGAATATGTGTCTCATACTTCAAAATGTAGCCTCGCATACCTTGCAGGAAAAAATATTGAGCGATTTGATACGCCCCTAGGGGTGTGATAAAGCACTTAGAAGAACTACGTATTATTATAAAAGTACAGAGTACCTAAAGTTGATACACAGCAAACAAAATGCCAGGGAACCAGTTATGTGTAACGGTAACCATACCATATTTCGACTAGTACATTACAGTGGACACTTTTTTCTATTCTTTGATTGTAGTGTCAGGAAGAGGAATGTTTTATCTCGCTGGCGGAGACGGTCATAGAGCTGTTTGACGATGAGGTGGATGCGTACTGGATAACCGCTACAATCCGCAGAAACTTCATTGAAAAAGATTCCGTTTTCCAACTGGTGAGAAATTTGTAATTATTAATTCAATTCATTTTATTCATTTGCTCACCACACCAGCCCACAGGGCTTGTTGGTGGTACATTTGACACAAATGTAGTTTCACATGGGCAGGTTTAATAGATCAAATGCTAAATTTGGTTTTACCCACACACCGGTGTAAGGGTAAAACCAAATAATTTTCATAGGCAGGTTGCTGAATTTGTCTAGCACACCAGGCTATAATGCAATAAGAATGTTTGAGTCTCATAAGTGCACATAACAACCAATAAGGTGCTCAAGGGGCTTAGACAGGTTCTGGAGTTTTTATGAATCATGAGACAGACTTATGTAGCACCTTATATGGAATTTACAAGGTGCTGTGGTGCACTCAGCAAATCTTTTCTCTTAGAAATAAGTGTAACTGGGCTCGATTTCACAAAGCACTAAGATTCATCTTAAGATGAGTTGTCAGTATCACCAAGGAGCAAGTCCGGGTGGGTGACTAGAGTGACTAGACTTACCAGAAACCATAGAGCACAGGTAGATTGATTGGATCGACCATGCACTGGAGTATGGTCGATCCAGTCAATTTGAGAGCTACGTCACACAGTCTAGTCACTCTAGTCGCCCACCCGAACTTGCCCATAGTGATTTCTATTGTGATATCACACTTTGCTTAGCAATTAAGATTGATACAAAGTTAAGATCAATCTTAACTCTTTGTGAAATGGACCATTGGGATCTTTTATGTGTATTACACAACACACGGGACCTATGGCTTTATGTCCCATTCGAAGGACGAAGAAATAGTGGTTAAGTGTCTTGCATAAGGACACAAGTTTCACGACTGGGACTTGAACCTACACCCTGCTGATCAGAAACACCGTAGCTCAAGTCCGAGGTGCTAAACCGCTTGGCTATGACACATCCAAGAAGTAAACCTGCTGCACTCAAGTCTAGTGTTTGAATACCAGGCTAGTGACTAAACCAATCACTGCACAGCCTAATACATTTCATGTGAAATAAACATAGTGTCATAGAGGCAGGTCGCCTGTCTTTTGACCAGCCTGCCAACTACCTACGCAGCAAGTTTACCTTCTCTGCCCGAGCCAAGCAGAACAAGGTAACATTTTCTTCTCGCCGCCCGCTACTAAGCTATACCTAGGTACACTTCTGGTACGGTGACATAGGGAACACAAACTCGAGTGATGTTCAATAACTTTTTTCTTGCAAAAATTTACTTTCATTTCTCCAGTCTCAGCGATTCGTGACACAACTGCAGAAGGACGATTCGCAACTCCTGAAGCACCTGGAGACGACAGGGGTGCTCAGCAGGATGGGGTTGGTCTACAAGGCATGGTTTGGAGGGATGTTTGCTGGTGTCATACCCCCAGGTCCACTAGGGAGGTAGGAGTTAGTCATAGTGTTAATAATTAATAAATAACAACAATTATGATAATAATAATGCCTTCTTATATAGCGCTCAAATCCGTCACTCAGAGATGCTCATGGCACTCCCAACATTATTACCCCAGGTTACGCATGGTGTGTCATGGCCGAGCGGTTTGGCGCAATGGACTGGGGATCTGGTGTTTCTGAACAGTGTAGTGGTGGCTGAAGTCCCGGTCATAACACTTGCGTCCTTAAGCAAGACACTTCAGTACACTTATCGTTAAGAGAAGGGGGTTCGTCACAGTGTTTTCTGGTATGGTTTGCTGCAGATTGTGCCACAGCACCTTGTTACATGTTGCTATGTAAATAATTGGTTATATTTCAAACATAGCTCCGCATACCTTGTAGAAAAAATAAGGAGCGTTTAGATACGCCCTCAGGTGTGATAAAGCGCTATACAAGAACTGCGCATTACTATTATTCATCAGTCAACCAATGCATTTTGTACAGCTGGCCCTTTTGTCATAATTCACACTCAAATGAAAATTTCTACCCTCAGGGTTATGGACCGTTTGCTTGGTGGTGCGTCTCAGATCACAGTCTACGTAGCTCAACTCTTCGTCTTCACCTACAGACGTCAACTTCTCGGGATGGCAAAGTATGACGCCATAGTGCAGTTTCTCCTCAAGGTAGGTTTGGTTTGGGATAGGGCCCATCGTCATCGCTGTTTCTTAAAAACAAAATGTTAATATTATCAACTACTTATTTTTATTTTAAAAATATTTTTTTAAAGGTTCCTCCAGACAGCGCTGAGGTGCTCGTGAATGAAGCAATCGAGACGTGGGAGAGTTGCAGAAGTCAGACTAAGCCAGACTAAGCCAGACTAAGCCAGACACATTATGATGAGTTGATGACACTGAACATGTACAACTCTGCGAGCCAGAAGCCAGACGTCTGAAAGCCTTGCCAAGACAATTTAGTGACAATGCGTCCACCATGAGAAAAATGACTTTATACATAATTTCTCCCCTGCACCTCAAAATGGAATGAGGAAGTTATGATTGCCAGTGGTAACCATTGTCACTCAAAACTGAAGTAAATGCTTTCGGGAGCCAACATTTTTTTCCCCATAGTTTCTCCCCTGCACCTTGGAGGGAAAGACACTGCAATGAAAACTGGGTATTCATTATGTCACAAAAGTGGCTTAGCAGAGGCTAATGACTAGGGGAGTTAAAGATAGAGACATGGCATACCGATCTTATCAGAGTTCAATTATTTGGGTGTTGCGTTATCATTGTGTGGAATATTTTGATGGGTTTGGTACCGTACCCCCAAACCACACACTCTAAGCACGCGGCCAGGCATACCAATCTTATCAGAGTCCAAACATTCAATGTTGAGGTACTACTGAGTGGAGTACTTTGGGTGGATTTGGTCTTAGTACCTTTGCTCCATCCCAAATTAAGAATCGTCCCCACTATAGCTGGAGCGGTCCAACTACAGCTTTGATTGCCTGATAGCGATAGTGACAGTCGCAGTAATATAGCATGGAGGAAGGAAATGTAGATAGCCACAAGAGGTAGGCCTCTAAGTAATTTCGATCCTCTCCAGTTACTCTCTGCTTACGTGTTATCCACCAGCAGTCTAGTGATGCAAGTATCTCACGCAATGTTTGTGACATAATCATCTCTGGCTCCCAGCTTTAGTTGGGTCGTCCAAACTGTATCACTCGAGTTCAAGTTGGGTAAGGTCCCAACTATAGTTTGGACGATCTAAAGTTGGGATGGATCAACTTAAAGCCACTAGCCTCAGCTTGAAGCCAGACACAGTGACCTTTGTACTTTTATGACTTTTGGAGATCACTAGCGAGCAAACACAGATGGAGTTATGAAAATTGGCTAAAACATGTGAAATTTACCAATATGTGCAATGAATTCTTGTATCATACTGCTATATGAAGAAGGATTGTAATAAAATAATCAGAGTTTACACATTATTTGTACAAAAGTGATTTTTTTTTATTGAAGTCTTTATATAACAAAATATAGAAAGTGTTCATGCATGTAAACTTCTTTGGTTGGGCAGGAAGTAGTGAATAAATGTCACAACTTGTAGGCAAATTAAAGACAAACCCTTGGAATTACTTAACCCATAATCATTGAGATTCAAGATCAACATTATGGCTTACACAGTACACAGTTAACCCTCCTACTGTCTGACCTTTCGATATCATCCACAATGGTTTTTAATGATCGAAATGAAGATATTTTCTCCATTGCACAAATGCGAAACATTTGTCATTCGTTTGCGTTTTGTACTGCTGTTTATAAGGAGTGCACGCACACATGATGTGGTCTAGCATGCACTACAGTCGACCCTCACTGTAAAGAGCACTGCTGTAAAGAGGTTACTGCTTCTAAAGAGTAGATTCTGAAGTCCTGAATCTCATTTCTGCTTTGTGTTTCTTTGTTTTGCTGTCCTATTACAACGATGTTCCTGTTCTAAAGAGGTCAATTTGTCCAGACCAAGCAATCTTGTTATTACGAGAGTCGACTGTAGACAACAACAAAATAGATGCATGCTGAATGGTACCAAAATGCACGCTTTATACTGATGTAGGCCATGTGATGGTTTGAATAATGACTGCCGGTCGATCAACAACCCTCCAACCAAATGACAAGGATCTACTTGACTGTCATAAATGCGAATAAGAGCTTTCAAATGATTAGATTCTATAATTTTAGTCTTTCTCAACATAGAGTGTTTCAGATGTCTCCAGTTAATGCCATTCCAAAAGAAGTACCTGATTTTTTGCATCACTCATTCAGTCACTCAATCAGTAAGCTCTCATGGTCCAGGTTCTTCCTCAAGACTAAGGATGAAGTCAAACTCCTCTACAAAAAAAGAAAATAATTTTGGGGTGAAAAATTAAAGTAAAATTATATATTTTTTTTTACAAAAAAAAAAAACTTGAGCCTGTGACCTCTACATTAACGTGCCTGTGCTCTTCCAACTGAACTATCTGGTCCTATATTGGTGGTCTCTTTTTTTTTTTCTGGCACCCCTGAACGAAGATATTGACAAAATAGGGAAACCACCAACATGAGGCCTTGAGGGCCCAAACGGTCAAGCGCCGGATTGTACGCCAGATGTCACAGGTTCAAATCCTGCACCTTTCTTTGTTCAACCCAAAATAAATTTAAAAAGGGATGGCACATCTTTGGTGGGGGGGGGGGGGGGGGACGACAAACAAACAATGTTAACTGAAGGGTTACCTTCTGTAAGTGGCTGTACTGACAGTCTTGCTCGTGTGAACAGAGCTAGATTTCTCAAGGGTCCCTGGCTTTTGGAATGTTTCTGATACAGTGCCTTGAGTTCTGCCAGTGAGATGTAGCGTTTCGTGTCCCGTACGTATTTGACGTCCACCATGAACCAGCGAGGGTTGTCTTTTTTGCTTGAGCTGAAACAGAGACAAGGATTTTCAGTTGATATTCCAAGAAAAAAATAAACCCCAGATGTCTGGTGTAGTTGAAAATGACTGGGTTGGACTCGATTACAACTTAAAATTTGAACAAACAGAAAGAAAAAGGGAATTCTTTTGCATTTTTCACAAAAACAAAGTATCAGGTTTGTTGTAAGAATATTTCAATCAATCAATCAATCAATCAAAGTTTATAAAGCGCCTAAATCAAAGGTTCACTCAAAGGCACTGAGGCACAGAGGAAATAAATAAATCATTGGTGGTAGGCCTCCTGAAACAAGTGGGCTCATTCAGAAGTGTCTTAAATGTGTTGAAGGATGTTGTGTCCCTGATGTGATTTGGACGTTTATTCCAGAGTTCTGGTCCATTGCCAACGTTTTGAGCTACCAAGCCATGTAGTCTTGTATGAATATTTTCTTAAAATTTGAGTCCAGTGTTAGTGATGACTGCTGGAATGGTTGAGCGATTATAATTGATTGATTGATTGATTGATTTACCTGTCATAGTGTGGGTCCTTCTTATCAAACTGGGTATGGTCCACGTAACCCTCTTGAGTGATCTGTGAACAAATCAAACACATGTTGATCAAAAATTTCAAAAGGACCAACAAGAAATTGATCACCAGGCATCTTCTTGTGTATTACATATCATGCATCATGCTTTGTTTCTGCAAGATGACAATCAACAATCAACAGTGAAAAAAGAACTTGCACCAAGATCTTGCACCAAATAAGAATACAATTTTTAAATCACTAATCAGGTTGTGATTGTGTGGTTAAGAGCACAAGGCACCAGAGCACCTTGTGTCCTTGAGCAAGATACTTTAGCATAAATTGCTTTGTCCTTCAGATGGGACGTAAAGCTGTATGTCCCCTGTGTTGCGTAATGCTTGTAAAAGAACCTAGTGTGCTTATCATAAAAGAGAAAGGGTTTGCCCCTGAGATTTCAGGTTTGGTTGGCTGCAGATTGCGCCAAATTGTTACATGGTGCTTTGTGAATAAATGGGTGTTATATTTTAAACATAGCTCTAATGAGCGCTTTGAGAAGCCCTCTGGTGTGATAAAAATCTGCGTTATTATTATTATTATTACTTACCTCCACAATACCGGCTATCCCTGGTACTTTGGTATTACTGTGATAGAAAAATGCCTGATGTCCGACTTTCATCTGATCACGAAGGAAGTTTCGGGCTTGATAATTCCTGACCCCGTCCCAGCATGCAGTCTGATTGGGTTCCTTCTTCAGGTCTTCAAGTCCAAACTGGAGAAAGAGGAACAAGAGCTTCTTAAATTAAGCCCTATATTGCGAGCTAGATTTTGAATACTGTCTGGTACAGAATACTGTCTGGTACTATGACTCGGTTGGTCACATGTGAACACTCAAATTGGATTCCCAAGACTAAAGACGGCACTGCTGCATCACATGGTTCAGGGTTAACCTACAAGGGCTTTGTTCAGGGCAAGCTTTTGTATAGCAACCGCCAGATGGGCATAGCCTGGTACCACTGTGCCTAGATATATTACACGTAGCATTATCGTGGCGTGTCGTGGCCGAGCGGATAAGAGCACTGGACTCAAGCTCTGGTGTTTCTGATCAGCAGAGTGTGGGTTCGAGTCCCGGTCGTGACACTTGTGTCCTTAAGCAAGACACTTAACCATCATTGTTTCGTCCTTCGGATGGGACAAAAAGCTGTTGGTCCCGTGTGTTGTGTAATGCACCTAAAAGAACCCAGTGCACTTATCAAAAAGAGAAGGGGTTCGCCCCGATGTTCCTGGTTTGATTTGCAGCATATTGCGCCACAGCACATTGTAAACCATTACATGGTGCTATGTAAAGGAGTAGGTCTCATACTTCAAACGTAGCCCCTCATACCTTGAAGGAAAATACTGAATGTTGAAGCGCCTTGAGTGTCACTGAGTGACAGATATGAGCGCTATATAAGAAGCATTATTATTATTATTATTATTATTATTATTATCATCAAGCTTTTCAAATGATCAATTATGAGTATTAGGGGAGTCTGAAAATGGATTTTTTTTTTCCGGCAGATTAAATTAGTGGTTTTAGCAGCCTTTTATTACATACCCTTGTTTTGAGGCCAGATTTGAGTTATTTGGGTAATAGTCACCCTAGATACCAATTTGCAGCTTTGTATCTTTTCTTAAAGGTGCGTTAAATCGCATTACAAAATGCAAAATATTCATTGTCGCAAATCGCATTCACTACAAAGGGGTAGCCACGCCCACTTCAAGGGGTCTTTATTCAGGAACGACTTGGAGTTGGAATTTTTGTGTGTGCATATGTTCAATATACACACAGATGAATATTATAAACTAATTTCAGCCAAATCTGAGAGGTAACCTGCACCCCCATGGGTTTAATTGACACGGAATGACCCCATAGCCTGGTACCACTGTTCCATGATACACAATCAATTAGAATTGTGTAAGGGTCTTGTAAAAACAGCTCCAGTGCCCAGAGAAAGTTACGAGCCCTAAAAGCCCTGCAGTCTTGTGGATTTCCCAAATTTGAGGCCTGGACTGTTCATTTGGAAAAAGCCAAGGTTGATTGAATATCAGGAAATTGTTTGATGCAGAGATTTTAAAAACGATAATTTGCTAAGAATACTACATTTTGTTTCAAAAAGGAAAATGGACCAGGTCCAAGGTTCCACACCGAGGCTCTATGGTTTCTATTCTATTTGTAAGGAATGAGAAAACTTTGTTCCCATACTTTGACATCAACGCCCTTCTCAAACCGGCTCTCTGGTTCTGACTTCATCAGCCATCTTGTGTATGTAGCTGTACCACTACTTGCTCCACTACTACTAGGAGTACTACTTTTGGATGCTGTCTTAATACTCTTGCTGGTTTTCACATCTTTGCTCTTTTTCTGGTTCACCTTTCTTGCAGTCTGCTTCCCATCGCTAGAGTCATCTTTAACGAGAAAAATTGTAAAAACTTAAAGTCACAAGAGAGATTTGTAAAAAAAAATCAGCATTGATAAACTATAACACAAAAAAAGAAGAAAGATAAAGAACTTTGGGAAAACTGTATTGGGTGCCCCTGCAGCATTTTATACCAGCCAGTGGACTTATACCCAGCACCGCTTTTAGGAAATGTTAATTTCACTGAACGGCACTGAACATGTTTTTGGGGAACTTAAAAATGTTACCATGATAAAATGTTTAGTCTGGCTTTGTGCCAACATTCTCCTTGTGACTTTTCAGTCAGTCACGAGATGGGAATCAGACCATGTTATGAAATTCAGACATTTTGGACTTTCCCTTAAAATCCTCAGAGCCACAAATTAGACAAAGGGAATATCCCGCATTGAAATACAGGACAACTTGTATTCGTAAAAAAGATGAGTATTCTTAACTTTGGGATTACATTTTTTTTTAAGTGGGACTCAATCCTCCCACCCACCTTCCACTCTGAAGGTACGTTGGCCAAACGGCAACACATCATGCAATGCTACACATCCGTGATTGGAATTGTTGCAAGGTATTTTAAACCTTATTTAATTTTGGCTACCTTTGTCCGCATCAAAGAGAGGGCGCTATACTGTAACACAGCTTAATAATAATATAGTGTTTAATAAGTTAAAACAAGTGCCGGGTATATACCCACTGCCTTTCATGAGTTGGGCATTTTAATTACCGGTCGATTGAAATGTACATCTGACGCCGGTCTCCTATTGCTGTATGCAACGGAGCGGAGTCTAACTACCTAACCTAGGCTAATGTACAGTTAGTATATTGACTTCTCGTCCCACTGCACTGACCACCCCCCACCCCCTCCACCCCCTCCACCCCCTCCACCCCCAGCCAATGATATGGCGTGGCCGCATGCAATTTCCAAGAAATCGAATGATGCTTTCTCAAAGCCTACCTAACCTAGTACTACTTTACTTAGTATTAGTAGTTGAGGCTTGATTGATGGTCTTGATCTTTTTTGGCTTGGAAATTGTTCGTAAACAAGTTATTAATTAAGTATTAATAAATGATAAAAATATAGCTTCAGAAACTGCGAACCAAACAAACAATACATCACCTGTTTTCTGTTTTTTCCTCGGTGGCATTTCCCCCCAATATTTATTACACTACAGTACACGTGCGCAAAAAGCAGACGAAAACATTGAATATCCTGAATAATACTTCCTAAAACAGCGCCCTCAAGAGTTTTTACATCTGACATGAAATATCTGATACGCATTTTTTACAGTGCATATGGAGTTTTTGTACCCTAATTTAAAACTCTGAATTCCATCACTATTATGGATCAATTCAAAAGTTAAGGCAGGTAAGGTAATCGATAAAAACATTTGTAATTCAAAATTTTCAATACTATCACAAAAAAATGTTATTATGGTGGTAGTTTGAATAATCATGAAATACATGTACAAAACACAAACGTCTATCGCTCAAGGCGAGCATGCGCACACTAGGTTGCCCTTACCAACCATACCAAAGCAAAGTTGACCGAAGTTGCTGTCGATGTCCGAGAAGAATCGGTGTAAACGATTGCTTAAAATTGATTAATTTGTCGACTGTTTAATTTGTAACGGTTGAAGGTGAGTTAAACGAGTATGTTATGGTACCTTTTCTGTTCCAAAAGAACCCGTACAATTTTAAGTTAATAAGTGTTACGTTTACAATCATGAATGGAGTTAAAATTGTCAAGTCAAGGCAGGGCAATTGGCAAGTGACAAACTTCAAAATTCAATCAAAGTGACAGTGACACAGAATACAGTACAAAAGCATTTTGAAATGAAATTTTCACAAGTTAGTTTTAATATATATATGCAGTTATATAGGAATAAAACAGTGGAACGGTCCCAAAAACCAAAGGTGTACTTTGCTTTTAATTGAGTTACCAGTTGAAACATGTTTCAAATAATAATTTCAGGTGTGACAATGCCAGCTGTGGGAGATGATGTCCCGATGTACTGCTCCCAGCAGATTAACATTCCTCCTGATCTCCCAGACATCCTGAAGCAGTTCACAAAAGCAGCTATCCGAACACAACCCAATGATGTATTACAGTGGTCCTCGGCGTAAGTATCTTCACACCTTGCAAGCTTTGTCGTTTGTCCCAGTTCTTTCTTTCTCTGCCTTCCTTGGTGGATTCTAGTTCGAATCCTGCTAAAAACTTGGGGCTCGAAGTAGGAGGAAAATGCAGTGAATCCGATAGTGGATCGTCCATAAGTCAGGTTTTACGAATAGCACCTCCTGAGTGAGTCCTAGTATTTGATTGCGAGAGCTCTGATAAGTTTCAGTGATAAACTACACAACAGCGTTGACCAAGACTGACAGACTGTGTACCACCCCCACCCCACCCCCCAAAAGAGAAAAGAAATATAGTCATTGCAGACTAGACGACATAAAAACTAGCTCTAATTCCAAAAATATATGGAGTAATTTTTCAAGTGAGAATATAAAAAAAATTCTTTTAATGAGTAAAACAACATTGGACTAAAAGAAATCCAGTTATGAACACTTCAGAAAATATCATTGTGATCCCTTTATTCCAGTGAACCTCCTGATAAATAACCAAACAACATTCACAAGATTCAAACAAAGTAACGTAGAAAGAGAAATGTAGAACTGATTTCTGATTTTTTGTTTTATTTCCAGATACTTCCATGCTCTTGCCAAAGGTGAAACGCCACCCGTAAAAGAGCGCTTGGAGATGCCCATAGCTACACAGAAGACGGACACCGGTCTCACACCTGGTATCCTGTCAGTCCTCAATAGACAGGTATGCTTTGTAAGACCATCATTTAAAGAGTTTGATTGCAATCGCTCTCCTACTCCTTCACATTGTCCAAGGAATGCAAAAGAAAAGCATTATTGTTGTAATTGCTGAAATTCTTACCAAATTAGTAACACCATTGAGTCCAATTTCATAGAGCTGCTTAAAAGCAGAAAATATTGCTCAACAATTGCCTGCTAAGCAAAAATGAGCAAGATACCAGTCACAAATTGTACATGTGTTATGGTAGTTTGGCTGGTAACCTTATTCTGGTAAGCATAATTTTGTTGTGCTCAGCTAGCTCTATGAAACTGGGCCCTGTTTGTGAGTCCCGTTGTGCTTATAAACGATGATAGAGAGCTAATAAATAGACTGCTTCTTTGGAAATGGTGTACAGCGGACTGCAGCATGGCAGGACTGCAGGGCGCTGCACAGCCACCAGTCATGCCCAAATTGGTTTATTATGTAACATCTAAACAATGTCAATAATTACCACACTCTTTAAAATTGTAATCGGAAGTAACAAAATAATAGGGAAAAATTAATTTCATTAATTGCAGGAATCATTAAATTCTAATTGTAAAATTTTTTCCAACCATCATAATTACATAAACACTTTTTGTAGCCCAAAGCACCCAATCCGAAGGCACTGTGTCCCCTTATAACATTTTAGATATTTTTCAAACCTTCAATTTGTGTTCCTGATTTCAGATGGGTCCCAAAAAGACGGTGAAACTGTCCGAGCTAGAGCAGAAATGGAGAGACAATTGTCTCCCCAATGAGCGACTGTACAGTCTCATTCAACTGGGAAGCTTTGGAGATGATATTGAGTGGCCCAAGTTCTTTTCTCTGGCATGTTCAGCATTGTCTGGGGTAAGTTCAGTTGTGATTGATCTATTCCCTTGCCCCTTGGTACGGGTAGAGCCTAGGGTACAGTGGCTGATCAATCCAGTGCATCGGACTGAAACATAGGGTCATAGATTGGTTTTTATCAACAGAATGCAGATTTGCAGGCAAAATTATAAAGAAAGATACAACACAAGTCACAATGGAAAAGTTTCAGCTGATTACAGTGCCTACTTAATAAGAAAACAGCGTAAAACTCGAAGTATTTTCACAAAAACGTCGAATCCAGCCACGTTTAGCGAGGTGAGACAGCAGGTACCAACCACATCTCTCGCTGCAGTATTCGCGAACGAACACCAGCCCCAAGATTTCTGAGAACTGATTCATGCTTGAATCATTTCTCAGATTCAAATGTATTTTGGGTTGAAAAATCATCTAAACTATATTACTTCGGGGGGGGGGGGGGATCTTTCCTCAAAACAGTTTATACTATCAACAGCGGCAGTGCTTCTTACCAAGTAAGATTATTATGGTCATTAATTGTTTGAGATTTACCAATTTATGACTCTACCTTTAAGTTGTAGTGTTATCAGAATGTAGGTTAGTGTCTCGGACCCAATGTCATAAAGCTGTTGACTGGTATGCAAATTTCTGTGCGTACTTTATATTTGTATTTCATAATCTATCAAGAATATTTGACAGCGCATGCGCATTTACAATGGTTGCGTTACTCATCTGCTTAAATAAACAGCCGGCGAGCTAGCATGCCTTTTGCTTTGATTACAACTAGCAGTGTCTATGAAACAGAAACTGTGCTAAGGGGTGCCCTGTTAGCATAAAACATCAGCTTACAGGCTTTATAAATTTGGGCCCAGGTCATGACGCTTGTGTCCTTGACCAAGACAATTAACCATAATTGCTTTGTCCTTTGAATTTGATGTGAAGCCATTGGTCCTGTATGTCTTGTATAGTGAACGGAAAATTACCCAGAAAACTTTAATACAGTCACCCTGGTATGGCATGGTTAGCTGCAGATTACCTTTTAACCCTTATGAAGTGCTATTTAACTGGAGCTTATAAAACGTTGCCACATTCACAATAAGCACAAACATTACTAAGTACAATAGTCCTGACAAAACCAACAGTGCCTTTGTTGTTTTTCACTACGACAAACCACCCTAACTTTATTAAAATTTCTTAAGTTGTTTGTGTGGTGTGTGTATTGAAAAATACAGGGTAGATATAATTTACTCTTCCACGAACCATGGATGTATACCCTCCACAAACCATGGATGTACCCTTAACGCTGCTACATTCTCCCTTCTTCAGAACATCACAAGTGCCATGAAGGTCATCTGTGAGATCCTGACCCGTGACCCCGAGGGCGGAGCAGCCAGAATACCCTTTGACCTTTTCAAGGAACTTTACACCTACCTAGCACAGATTGATGGGGAGATTTCGGAAGAGCAGATAGAAAATGTATTCACATACCTGCAGTACCATGTGTAAGTAGATTTAGGCCCAGCAGATAACCTCTTCCCCCAACCTTAACAGCCGCAAAGAGTCCTCCAAAATCTTTTTCAGAAAGTTGTCCAACTTCGTCTGTTGTGTTTCTGCAAGGCCAAACAACAAATGCATATTTTGGGATTAGGCGTACCAATCTTATCAGAGTCCAAACATTGGAGTGTTTTGAATCACCTTAGAGTGGAGTATTTTGATGGATTTGGTGCTGTACCCCAAACCACCCACTCTTAGCATGAGTCCATGCATACCAATCTTATCAGAGTCCAAACATTTGGGTGTTGTGTTACCATAGAATGAAGTATTTTGATGGATTGTTGCTGTACCCCCAAACCACCCACTCTAAGCCAGGCATACCAATCTTACCAGAGTCCAAACTTTTGGGTATTGACTTAATACCATAGTGTGAAGTATTTTGATGGATTTGGTACTTAACATTTTTCTTTTGTTTTTACTAATACAGAGACAAGCAAAATGGTGTAGTGCAGCCACGAAACTTCCTCAACCCTGACTGCCCAAAGCTTGGTCCTTAGATGCAAACAAACAGCAACAGCAACCTCCAACTGTACATACTCTTCCCATTGTTGAGTTTCAAAGAACTTTGTGGTTTTCTTTACCAAGAACTGAATCAAAACACACTGTTTTATTTTGTAAAGTTATTTAAACATTCTTTTCACGGTCATCTTGATATTGTTACCTTTTGAAACAGAGAAAACGTTAATGTAAAGTAATCATCGATTTGCTTTTCAGAGTTCAATAAGTGAGAGTAAACTGTGGACTTAATGGTAAGGTCATAGATTGGAGTAGTTAGACTACTCCAAAAATGTATAAAAACTGACTTGGTGAGAAGCACTGCAGCTGTTGATAGTATCAACTATTTTGAGGAAGGATTCCCTTCGAAGTAATATGATTTTTCACCCAAAAATATTTGAATCTGAGAAAGGATTCCTGCATGAATCTTTTTCTCAGATTTCTGAGGGTTGGTTTCCGTTCGCAAATGCTGCGGCCAGAGATGCGGTTGGCACCCGCTGTCACCTCGTTAAACGTGGATGGATTGGACGTTCTTGTGAAAATACTCTGACAGTTTCTTTCTGGGTTTTTTTTTCAGCAAGTAGACATTGTATTCAGCTGAAATTTTCACATGTAACTATTATCTGTCGTTATAGTTTTTTCTATAAATCAGCAATCCGTTGACAAAAAACAATCTATGACCCTACCTTTATATCAATACTTCATTCATGTACTTTACACGGTTGTAAATTTTCGCCAAGACATTAAAACTTACATTCCTTCTGTATTTTCATCGTTGATTTTAACTTCAGATTTGTTTTCTTTTAAAAACTTGTTCAACTCTGAACTTCGGAGCGAAGTAGGAGTATTGAACGATTTGTAAACAGTTGCATTACAAATCTTTTAGTTATTGTTTGTTAGTAATACAGACATCAGAGCAGAAAAAAAACCAAATTTACTTTAATTTGGACCATAAAAACGACTTGTTTCCCTCTAACAATGACACACTTATAAAGAAAAGTTTGGTTTTAAAAGCAAAACGCGAAACAGCAGTAAGTTGAAACCTTTAGTTTGAATGTGTTGTCCCACAAATGTTTTAGAGAAAAATATTATGTGCTACCGTTTCATATTTGATTGTAACTTGTATGTAAATACGTCTATTAAAGGACATTTTTGAAATTACAAGTTTATGATTAAAAGTTTCCTTTTTGGGATTTACACCTTGGGGCATTTTATATACGAACGTTTCCCCAAATAAACAACAAACAAACACCCAACAAACAAACAAACAAATATAAAAAGATTAAAGTTAATTATATTGTTGAATGTCTTCTGACTGGCACCACTGAACAAAGATATTGACAAAAGAGAGAGACTGCCAATATTAGGGCTAGATAGCTTAGTTGTGGTAGAGCACCGGCACATGAATCCGGAGGTCAAGGGTTCATACCCTGTTCTAGCCAATTGTTATTTGTTGACCCCATACAGCTATACTGACTAGAGCTGTGCTAACTTGCTCTGCGATTTGAAGCTATGCGGGCGCATCCATGTTTGTTTACAAATCTGTGTTAAAGCTTGAAAAAAAAAACCTACGGCGGTTTATTCAATGTACTAGTGCGTTTGTTCTTTTCAATGCGTCACCGAATGTGTGAACGCACAGTAAATGTACGTACGGAACTGCGGGCGTAACAACCTATTTCTATAGTGTCAGTATGAGATCAGTGGGCCGGGCGTGACCAACCCGTGCTGATGTTAACGCATGTAAATTGCCCGTCCGTTGTTTGTGCCACGACGTGGCGATTAAAAAAATTTAAAAAATCATTCTTGCTCAACCTTTTGAAGGAGATTTAGCTCCTCCTAGACATCTAGAGAAGCATGTCTAAAAATAACAAGTAAAAATCTCGACACTTATATCATGTTACAGCTATAATTTAGATCCCTTGTATGCATTGGCCGCCATCATTTATGTCAAACAATGGAAACTCGTACGCGCTGCGTACGAATCTCGGCAAATGCATGCACGTTTTATCAGCGATGGCGGTCAACGTTTTATCAGCGATGGCAGCCATAATGCCAGTTGTCTATTTATTTTTATTATTATTATTTTTTTTTTTTGGGGGGGGGGGGGATCTGCGCTGCACAGTATAGTCACACAAAATGAATCTGAATCCCATTTTAAGGTTTATCGTGGGTGATGACGTGCGGTAGTCCCTTGCAGGCACTCATGCCTATTTCCGATTGGCAGTCCCTTGCAGCTTGCAGGCACTCGTGCCTATTTCCAATTTCAACTCGTTTAAAAAACGTTCTCTCCAATTTAAAATTGTTCCGTTCACGCAGGCGCTTGCATGCTTCAACCAAAGATAAGGAGCAACTAAAGCAATAGACAACGCTCTCCAACTTTGGTCTAGTATAAAAAGGACCTCTAATTGAAAGGATTTAATTCTTTCATTTGCGTTCTAAATGCTTCAAATTTTGAAGGCTTTAAAATGCGCAAATATTGAATGTAATTATTTATAACCTCACATAAAAACTACGTCCGCATTTATTTTCTAATATTCGGCCCTCTCCGCATAAGCTGACAACGAATTCACTGGAGTGTTGGGTGGACGAGTTTCCGATTCTAGTTTGTGTGTTTATTGCAAAAAAAAAACCAACAACAAAAAAACAAAAAACATCTCAATAGAATGACAAGGATCTAATTTGTGAGTTATTAAAAATGAATGTCAAGTGCATTTCCTTCGTGCATTTGACGCTAAATAATAAATAACATCCGCTCGGTAAAATCTGGCCTTTAACCTTCGCGTCATACAACCTGCAACACTGTACTCACACGCATATAATATTTTGTTAAGTTAGTTTATTTTACTACAAGGTCAAACACAAGTCGCATGGATTTCTCAATTTTAGTAACCATCGTAACCAAGTACGGAAACGGCTTCTGTTTAATTAAATATCGATGCGGCCGACTCTGAAGGTTCCACTAATTGGTGTTGACGTTGTGTTGGGTAGCAGAAACTGTCTTTTCACACTACTTAGTTGTAGATGGATTGCACATGACGTCAGTGGCTGCCATCTTTGATGAACAACAATGGAAAAGTGCAGGCGTGTACGCACTGCGCGCGACTCCCAGCCAATGATAGCCAATTTCACGCGTGCACGTTTCATCGATTCATCTATTCGTCTTTAGAACCTTCAACGATCACACCGACGCTCTTTTAGCTCACTAGTAAAGACCCTTTGCAATAAGGTACGTGAACATCCTTTTTTTTTAATGGCAAAGCTACAAAACAATAAACAACACTTTGAAAGCTACATTGATATCAACTTTTAAGATAGTATAAGTAAATGCATTGTTATGTTTTGTTACGAAGAGTACAAGCATTCCCAGCATTGCGTTTCCAATAAACATCTACGTGGAATTCCGTAAGTGCCGTTTTACGTATTACGCCGTTTTACGCATTATGTGTGGCAGTATACATACCCCTTATGACGTCACACTAGCTCAAAAAGCGCCATCCTTAAGGCCAAAAGGAGGCAGGGCCTAATTTCATAGAGCTGCATAACGGCCAATTTTTAAAGTGCTGCTAACCGTAAGCACACGAAAAGGCATGCTAACCTTCCGGTGCTTACTGTATGAAAATGAATGACGTATTAACAAATTCAAATCCAGTGAACGCGCAAGCTGGCTGCCTAATTTATTTGCTAACCTGTGAAATACGCTTACGCTTAAACAATTTTGTCTGCTATAGTTAGCACGAAAACTTTCTTACCCCAAGCATGCGCTATTAAATTGTCCCCTATGTCATTGGGCGATAGCTGTAGCGTTTCGCGTTATGCACGGGGGGGGGGGGGGTCTATAGAACCCTTGCACAACGTGGAACGCACCTCCGACCAATGCACGTCCACCAAAAAGGGCGGACAGGATAGGCGAGTGTGGGTGCGCTGCGCATTGTGAAAGGGATCTCTGGACCCCATTCATCTCTATTATAATATTCCATTATTAAGACCTTGCTTTCTTGCGATCAAGACAGCGCAGCCTACTTGCGAAACACTGGATAGTAAAAGCGACAATGTGACGGCACGACGTGAGTATGCGACGTCACGACGCGACAATGAACCATTGACGGCGTAAACGACTAGAATGCGACAGTGCAACGACATGACGCGATGCGACGGCACAATTCGACGGAACGACGCAATATTATGCGCCAGAGGCTATAAATCAAACCATTACACAGCCACACATATGATGCGTAAATGGCAGCTATGGAGTTCCATAATAACATTATGCAACCATCCTTCGTGAACCCTGCTGGAGGGGGGGGGGGCACACCAAAAAACAACAACATCAACATGCAGCAACAAGTTGAAATGGGCCCTATTACTCATTTTTATCTATGCGTTTTCAAATCAACAGAGGAACTCATGGCTCTCGTAAATGCAGGTATCATCTTCATGGTCTTCATTGTCGCGATCGCTTGGCCGACATTTCATTCTCAGTGTAGCCCAAGTTTGACCACAAAGAAACTACGAGGTGGACAACCCCATTCATTTTATTCTGGCCCAGTACGCGATCACACTTTGCGCGGGAGAACATACCGCAACGCAATGGTCCGTTCGTACATGACCTGTGCAATTTTCTGTCTGCAAGACGTAGGTTGCCGGTCGTTCAACTTCTGTCCAGGTGTCAAGCTCTGCGAGCTTAACTCCGATGTGTATGCCACGGACAAATCTGACCTGCAGCCTTCCAGTGGTTGTCTTTATTTTGACGAAGAATATCACGAAGGTAAATGAAACGGACCGATTTAATTAAATATTTCAAACTTGTAAAGAAAACCAATGTACATGTTTTATCTAAATAGCCGGTTGGTCACGTGTCTTACTTTAAAAGAATACAAAGCACATAATTGTAATGGTTGCATTTTATGTAACTCACCGCTTTGCCAGTATGGTCTATATTGTGATATAAAGCAGTCATTTTGTTGTCCCTAACTTCTGACCCTGAAAGAACACACTTGCCCAAATTATTCTGCCGGGCACACTTGCCAAACTCCTTTTTCCGGACACACATACCAAATCATTTTGCCGGACACACTTGCCAAACCTTTCTGCCGGACACACATTACGCGCTTCTGCTAGACACCTTTGCCCCCTTACCGAATCATTTCACAAAATCCTTAAAAACTGAATTTAAACAGCTTATTATATAGTAATTAATTCTCTGACAAATTAATTTAAAATTGCCAGTTTTGTTTATCTCATAGAGTGTGTTGCAGTCAAGCGTGTACTTGTAAGCGATTTCAACTTCAAGTTTTATCCAATGAAGTCGAACGACACTTTCGGACTCGACTTCGCCATTAAAGGAAAACACTTTGCACTGATGTCTCTTTCTGAGTTTGTCAACGAAGAGAATTATCATCTGTTAAGTGAGTAAACAATTTTCCAAGTTGAGAAGAACGAAAGGCTCTTATGCCTTTTTTGGTGCCTGACACTGATCACATAACAATCTTCTGCAGGCCTCGAGATAACCCACGGCACCCACAGCAATTGCCGTAGTGCCCTGTGCTTTTGCTGTGGTGCCCTTTGCAAACTTCCAATACAAATTTACATTTTCCCCATAGAGTGCCCCTCACCAGAGAAAAATTGCCGTGCCCCTTCAAGAGAAAAGTTCAAGGCTTGCTTCTATCTGCCGGTCACACTCTATTGTTGGCAAAACCCTTCTGCCGAGCTCACCTGAATAAATCCTTCATCTGCCGGACACACCATGACGTCATCACCTTTGGTGCGATTTCTAAAAGGATATTTTTTTTACCCCCCCCCCCTCGAATCCATCACAAATAATTATACAAGCAGTTTTATTATGAACCAAACACAATATTAATCTGCTATACGGCCTGTTGTAAATAATTTTTTATGTATAAATTGCTTTTTAGAAAGATATTTCATTGCCGGTTATCAACATGTGCAAGCACGAAGACAAAATTTAAACCTTGCCTATTTTTTTTTACAAACCCTTATATCGAATAAGGATTTTTGGCACATTTTCGGTTCGACGTCGTCGCTAATTTAGATCCGAAAAGGGTTGCAACTGTTGGTCACAACACTGGGGTAATGAAATGTTCTTCTTTTTTTTAAAAATTGTTTTTCAAGAAGGCCATCACTGTAATAAAATACGTTTTGAATTTGGTTAACTGATGTTATGTGTTGTTTGGTTTATTTATCCTACAATCAGTGTTTGGGGCATGGAGAAATAACGCAACATCCATTAGTTGTGGAAACTGCAGAGGTCGCCCCATTTACTTCTCGGTTCCTTCATATGGCATACTGAGTGAGTTTGAGTACCGTCGCTTCTGGCTGAACTACGACCAGGGTGACATACAGGTGGGCAAATGGGGAGAGATTTCTCCCTTGTTGCAATGGCGTGATGAACATCACAATGTGACGGTCAATTATGTTGGCATATCGTCGTTCCCATTTTCGCCAGTGTCCTGGATTCTATACGATTTTTGCAACGCATAATATGTAATATTGCTTAAAGAGTAAATTACCATACCAAACTATGATGTTCCATACATGTCATCTATGATGCTTTTTTTGTGTGTGTGCCGCATTTTTCTTTGCGTCACTTTTTTTCTGTCGCATTATTTATTTATTTATTTTGTTTGCGTCACAATACTTTTTCGCGTCGAATTTTTCCTGTTTCATTTATTTATTTTTATGTATTATAATTTTTGGCGTCGCATTTTGTTGTGAGACGGCAAAAAGACACCACAATCATGTCTTTCTATGTATTGGGGGGGGGCATCTCCCAACTTTTTCTCTTTTTTAGGGGGCGGCTCAATTTTCCCCGTCGCATTTTCTTTTCAATCACATTTTTCTCCGAATTTTCTTTTCGCGTATTTGTTCCACGTGACTCACAAGTGAGGATGAAATCAAATGTGTAGACCATGTAACCTGTGACGTCATGACTGTGTTTACAAATAGCCTCTGGGTCTACAGGCTCGATTTGTACACAACGATATTTATACTGCGATTGCACCGTTTGGTTTTTGATATGAGGAGAAGTGACACATCTCAAAACATAATTATTTAGCTCGATATTTTCATTTACTCTTGAATTTATGTGGAAATTAATATTATTACAGATACACAAGTATTACTTTTCATTTGACTAGTGCAGTATCTCGCCTGCCAGGAAATGTCTGAAATGTCAACGGTCACACTTTTTGTAACCAATGGTTACGTGGTCTATCGTTGCTTCATCCACAGTCTTTGTTGGTTAACTACCATACCACATTTTGCTCAGTTCCAACTAACAACAATTTGTAACATGGTATACACTATGATTGTGGTATAGTGTTTATTTATTTATTCAAAATCTGATGAAAAATGTTTGAAGTTTTGTAGATTCAGACTGAATGTGTCAGATCAAATCCTGTTATGTTTTAGGACGTTTACAATCTTTGACACTCTGGTCAAAATGAGACTGTTCAAGTTCGATAGGTCGCATTTAAAATATTTCATCTCGAAAAAGCTAACACTGAACACGAGAGGCTGGTCAATCATTCAATTTTATCAATAGTAAATAGGTTTTATAGAAATTCAACCGAAGGGTGAAAATCAGTCTTGCGTCTATACATGAAATAGAATGATTGAAAAACCCTGAATGAGAAGAACGGAAGCATGAGTGCACGAAAACTAAATTGAACGCACGGTAGCTTAAACAAACCATAGCTGAAATGAACTAGGGATGCATGCGTGAATTTGAATGCATGTTAATAAAAATGAATTTCTTTTTCCTGAAGATTACCGGGGGAAAAATCTATTAAGTAGTTCATTCAAAAAATTAAGGGAACATTGTGCATTATACCTTTAAAAAAACAATGTTTTTAAAAACACTATAATGTGAAGTGTTAAAAAAAAAAAATTGTTCAAAGTGCTCGTATTTACGCGGCAGATCTAGATTTTTGTGCTGTAAAAATGTTAGATTTAAAATTAAGTTAATTTTTATGCGTCAATAAATTAAAAACATTTTTGGGTTTCATCATTAAGATTATTTATATAACGGGTCAAATTTCACGGAGCTTCTTAAGCAAAAAAATAAAAAATATAAAAATAGCACTGACAAATTTATATACCAGAAAAAGGTTACCAGCTTAAATACCATTTCACATGTAGCATCTGTGAATGGTATCCTGCGCTTATTGTCGATTAGCAAAAAGTAGTGTTGAGCATAACTGTTTCTGATGAAGCAGCTCTGAAATTTATCCCAATTGCAAACTATTACGGTATCAGTGCACATAAAACAATACAACTCGCGATGACAAAATTAGCCTAATTGAAATGTTTTTTTTGGAAAATAGATAGCATACAAGGAATAAGCCATTTTGTTTGGTAGATTGGCCTACACTTATCATTAATTGTGAATAAATAACCAAAGCTTTGGTATGTCTGCATATAACAGGCTACGTGTGTTTTATATTGTGAGTTTACAAGTATGACTTGACACTTTGCATGGTGGGAATATACATTCACCTGAGGTTTGCGGAGACGCCATGTAGTCTTATACTTAAACTCTCTCTGAGATGTGGTGGTTCTCGGAGTCAGAGAAACCGGTGGGAAAACTTCACATTTAGAGCAGTATATGCTTCAACCGTCTAAGAAAGAATTAAAGTTGTATGGTGTAGTCCCCAGATGCAGAGAAAGAATAAGTTAACACACACTTTATGGCGGGGCCCAATTCATTATATCGCTAGGAGGCGTGCAACAACTGATAGGCCTACATACTAAAAACATCTCGCAAAAGCAGAAAGACTTAAGGCACGTCTCAATACAGTTTGAACAAAATTGTAACTCTCGTAGACGTCTAGCTGGAGTCACCCAAGACTGAACTCTTTTTGCAACTGAAGTATTATTATTACATGTATTATGAAGCAGAATTCATTACAAAATACGGGCAGTGCCCATGTTCGTCTTGTAAAGGCCATCGTACATGATAAGTAACCTGGATGCGCGCGGGTTAAACATAGCGTGCACCCGCGACGCACCAGACTGGTTTTCTTCAATGAGCAACCCCAAGAACACATTTAAAAAAGCGCCGATTTTACACAAATTTAACCACACTGACGTTATGTAACACGAGCAGTGCGGCAGCAAAACATTTACAATAATAACATGGAATTATGGAACAGATACTTACTTTTCAAATCCATAAACTGAACACCATAACCATTCATTCTGGCAAAACTTCGAAGTCTGTCTGAGAGCGTGGTCTTGAAAAACACGAGGAGGAAACGTGGCTCCAAACGTCAACGCTTGAGGGCGTGTTTACGGGGCGCATTGTTTAAAACTGTAACCCAACACGCGTACGAGAATCATTAGATATTCCAATCACGTGAAAGGTTTTAAAACAGTAAAATGTTACCCTTTTTCAGCCGTTAAATACCCGTTAATTACCCTGACACCGAGTTTATGTCAGCTTGACCAAAACAAGCGCCGAAACTAGGGTAAAAATTTAGGGGGCACAAGGGGGTGCAGCATTTTTTCTACGGGGGGGGGGGCACTTCTGGCCAATTAAGAATGTTTGCAGTTTTCTTAAACAAGCTCCCTTTCAGCGCTCTCGTGGCTTACAGTAGAAATACGTCACACTTGGACACACGCCACGCACAACCCTAAGCCAAAAAGAGGTCAACTTTCTTTAACCCCAGCGAGGGCGGTTTTTAGCTTGTGACGTCATATGCAGGTTTTTGCCCTTTTCAAAAGCACGGCTTTGGCTCTATTCGCCAATATTTGAACAATACTGATATCGGCAGAAAGACACAAAACAGATTTGTAAAGTGTTGTATTTTGACTGACGTTACAAGCAGCAAGTTGGATAAAGAATGACAACGATTTAGATTGGTTTTTGCCCTTCACGCACACAATACTTTAAATCACTGAAATCACAAAAAAGATTGAATGGTTTGTATACATTTATTGTTCAACAGCCACATTACATAGTACTTACTTGTATCATACCTTACATTTACAGATAACAAAAAAAATAATAATACAAAAAATAGAAGGAAAAAAAAAGAGAAAAAAAAAAGAGAGGCAAAAGAGCTGCGGCAATGCAAGTAAAATTGTCTCTCACCAAAACGGTCAGTCCGGACACAATTTCCAGTGAGTTGACAAACCATTTGAAATCATTTAACTGCATGGGTTGTGTATGGTGGCACAACTGTACACAGAACTAAACTTTGTATTGTACATGTGTGTACTGTGTCTAGCATAGTTCATCTATCATCCAAAACCACAGGGGATTACATTGAAAGATCAGACAGTACGAGGGTTGACTGTGTACTGGGTAGATGCATTCATCACATGATATTACATTGCAGGCTAGAATAGTTAAAATAACTAAAACTAACAGCCCAATTTCATAAAGCTGCTTAATGGCTGATTTTGTGCTTACTGTGCGAGTTTCCATTTCATGGTGCTGCTAACTGTAAGCACACGAAAAGGCATGCTAACCTTCCGGTGTTTACTGTATAAAAATGACTTACGTAACAATGCAAAGCCATGGTCAACGCCCAGGCTGGCTGCCAAAATTTTCTTGTTAACCTGTGAAATACATATATACACTTAAAGCACATTTTTCTGCTATACATGTACTTAAGACGGAAAATTGCTTACCGCTATGAAATTAGCCTCAGTAGATGGTAGCGAATGGTCTGACAGTAGGGGGGTTCACTGTGTACTGTGCAGATGCATTCAAAACAAGTCATGACTTGCAAAGTATCATTCAAAATTAATCGATGGTATTGAATGGTCAGACAGTAGGAGGGACATCGAGTTGAATAAAAACAAACAAAACAGCCATTTAAAAAATAAACAATAAACTACATGTAGTACAAAGAACTACCTTATTTTGCCCAAAATATTACAGAAACTTTAAAAATGTACTGATGAGAGCGTGTGTGGTGCATACGTGAATTTGGTTATGCAATATCCAACCAATCAACATGTACTCTTAAATGTATAATTTATTGCAATCAATCAAAATAATATAAATGAATAATTTCTACTCTGAAATCTTTCTTTTTAGACACTGACTTGAATTACTACAACGATGGGCAAGAAAGTTGTTCCCTAGCACTCAGTGCTCATTTTAATTCGCCTAATGATTTAAAAAACCTCTGACAAAAAACAAAACCATAATCTGGGGATTCTCCACAACAAAACCAGGAACTTCCTGCCAAAACTCAAAACTTGGTTTATTTGCTCAAATAGATGGGCATCAGAGCACTTGAGTAACACCCGACAAGGGCCTTTAATAGTGGAGTCACTGATTGTTTTTTTTGTCAACGTGATGACAATTTACAGGCCAAATTATCAATAAACATAGTAACAAAAGTCACCTGTGAAAGTTTCAGCTCAATACAGTATCTACTTGTTGAGAAAAAAAACCAGCCAAAAAACTGTCAGGGTTAATTTATCAACAGCGTCAAACCCATCCAAGTTTAGCGAGGTGACACGGTTTGCCCTTCAACCTTTTTTCAGTGACTGGCCAGCAGGACCAGTAAAGCTTATCATTTCACTAGTTCACCGACTTTTTCACTTAATATCCATATTTCATATTAAATACGGATGCCTTGCAACACAGAACTAGCCAGCCGGACCCCTTAGAGAGAATTTTGACCTGTCCTCGAGTTCCTATCCAGCGTTTGGCCAGCGTTATAAGGGAGAACACTGGGAGACAGCAGGTAACCGCAGCATTTCTGGCCTCAGCATTCACAAACGGACACCACGGAAATTTGAATGTCCAAAAGTCACATTCAGGTATCTTTGGGAGATCCCAGTAACACTTCAGAGAAGGAGCTTGCCCGGGTATTTTTTGGCACAGCTTGCAGCAGGTTGTGCCGCGTCACCTTCCACACCCTAACAATGCGTTGTTACATAACTCAATCTCATCATTCCGAAAACTTAGCATACCTGTCTGAAACACCTGCACCTCAGAATAGTGAACTAGATCGATGACCCCTTATAAATGCTGTGCATTATTATTAACCATTTCAGAGTGGCCCTTAAGCATTAGCATCGTCATCATCCGATGCTTCTTCTCTCATGGGCTGCATCGCTGCCTTCTGGACGATATCCATCATCGGAATGAGCTTGCCGTCATCAGACACCGACATTGGTTGAATCACACCTTCTCTGCTCAGGGAGAGAAAATAAGAAAGAAGACAAAACATAAGCCTGTTTTAATACCACATGGGTAGCAGACCTCTAACGGGGGCCTTGTACTAAGACCTGAAGGTCTGTGGCTCACTCTCAGTCAAAGGCCTCGACAGTGGTCTTGAAAACCTTTATTTTAGTCTTGGTCTCTGACTAGGGTTTCAGGGTTGGTACCCAGGTAGGGTTGGTACCCACTATCACCTGGCTAAACAGGGATGGATTCAACACTCTTGATGAAAATACTGTGACAGTTTCTTTCTGACCTGGGCCTGGGCCCTAGAAATCAGTCAATGGCCATGTCCGAGTTGACAGCTACGGCTACAGCTAGAATTTTGGGTCAACATGCATACAGTACATCCTTAACAACACCCTTAGCAACGGTCGTAGCCGTAGCTGCAGCTGCCAATTCGGATACGGCCTATGACCTCCTGGTCTGGGTCCCAGACTACCAGATGTTACCTTGTGATTCTATGGATCATGTTAGCAAGCTCAACAGCGGCGACCTCCTTCTGTTCATCCGTCATCCCTTCCATGGGGTTGGGTCGTTCAGACTCAACACGGCCAGTCACTGGATTCACTCTGCACAAAAGCAATAAAAAGATTTAAGGTTAAAGGTCATAGTTTGGTTAAAACTCAAAATTTTAATTGCCGTAAAAACTAACTTGGTAAGAAGCACTGCAGCTGTTGATAGTATAAACTATTTTGAGAAGTAATATGGTTTGGATAATTTTCCACCTAAAATCTTAGACAGGATTCATGCAGGAACCGTTTCTCAGATTTCTGAGGGTTGGTTGACATTCAAATTTTGTATCCATTGGCGAATGCCGAGGCCAGAGATGAGGTTGGTACCCGGTAACACCACGCTAAACATGGATGGATTCAACATTCTAGATGAAAATACTGTGACAGTTTTTTTCTATTATATTCTCAACAAGAAATCACAGTACATGTATTCAGCTGAAACTTTCCCAGGTGAGTTTTATTATACTGCTCTTGATAATTTTACCTCTATATCAGCATGAAGTGGACAGAAACCAATCTATGACCCTATCTTTATACAAATTCTGAGATGAATTATGAATTTACACAAGTAAAAGGAAACGTTGGAGAGTAACTCCTACGTGCAAGTTCACTTTATATTGTAGATAATTCTCTCTCATTTCTCTGGTCTTATAAAATAAAGTCCGGTAAAAATGTTGGTCCGAGCTACAAGCTTGTGGATTTTTACCCCAACATTAAGCCCTGAAATTCCAGATTTTTTTTTCCACGTTGTTTCGAGGTCACTTTGTGGTTGACACTTACTCATTCCTGACATCCTTGTACTCTTCTGTATCGCTGTCTTCTTCATCAGGGCTGTAGTCTGTGTTGCCATGACCACCAGCCAGCAGACCACGCCTCGCCAACATCCCCGCCGCGTTACCATAACCCGTGTACTTGATGAGCTTCGTAACTGTAATTGAAGAAAAGGAAACCGTCCAGTCATTCTTTCTTTGCCTTTTACTAAAAATAGGGCTTGATCGCAGCATCAATTTTCTCTCTCACAATTTTGGTTTAAAAAGAACAGGGCTAACTTATTGATTACATTATCACAACGTGTATGCGTGTGGTGATTGCGGATTGTGCTAATCAGCAGTACAATCATTCCCATCATGCATCACTACATCCTGAATACGAACTTGTACGAGCTCATCAGCCCATCCCGGTGGTCTTGGATGAGACTGCAGGGGCCGAGCAGATGCCTCAAGACGTTTCCAGGTTCTCCGGGGTTCAACCTCTAGTTTACCAATTGTTTGATTCTGCAATTCTCCGTTTAATATATCAGACCTTATTGACAACTGTTTGTGTTTTCTATAGACACTGTCCTAGATGTTGACTGCCAGCTAGCTGCAGGGAGCCCTCTAGTGGTCAACTCAATCGCAGTGATGCCTGACAATGCCTGAAGAGAGACCACAACTCATAAGGGGTCCGACCTGTGTGTATATGTAGATGTACATGTGATTGTGGGCATCCCAGTGATCTTGGATAACACCAGTGGGGCTGAGCGAACAAGCTCACCAGCCCATCCCATCAGTCTTCGAAGAGACCAGTGGGGGCCGAGCGAACACCAGCCACGGCTTTAAATAAAAAGATTTGTTTTTACCTGACTCTTTGCACAGTATGAAGAGGAAATCGGCGACAACTTCTTTGATATCGGTCGAGTGGTTGGTCATGAGTCGTACCAACTTATTACGAATTCTGCAACCTTCCTCCGGCAAGTGGCAAGCTTCATCTTTCTTTAGAGGAGGCAGGACCTGTCACATACACAATTTGATACTTTTATTACAATACATGGTGAGAAAAAAATTAAATATAATTTAAGCCATTAAATAAGCAATTTGGGGATCACATTGGCTCAGTGGTTTCTTTCTCTGCGCTTTTAAAACTTTGTTTTACCTGGGTGGTTTTTTTTCCCACCTCAGACTGGAGCCTAACATGTGGATTGCTTTTTTTCAGTCTCTACCTGCGGTTTCTTTCCCTGCCTTTCATTTTTGAGTCTATGGACCCCGGTTGGAATCCAACCACTGGGGTTTCCCTCCCACATCTAAAACTGAACATTTCTTCATCATCTCCTTTTCAACCTGTTGTTGGCACTAATGTGCTGTTGAATGTGTAATAAAAATTTGCAAATTAGATTTGAAAAATGTCTGGTACCATGACTTGCTTAATAGCCACAAGTCACCGCTTAATTTTGATTTCTGAACTTTTAATTCATCAGACTAATAAAGAGGCAGCTCATCCGTCACATGATTTGGGGCAAGCTTTTGTGTAGTTACGTAAGAGACATCACGGCAAACACCCGTAAGAGACGTCAGGGTTTTGCTCATCTGGAGGTTGCTACACAAAAGCTTGCCCCGAACCAAGTGACATTTGTCTTAAGAAATCAAATAAGTCAAACTTCATCCATATTCTTCAAATGTTTCTGTGATTTGACACCAGCAGCTAGTCCTAGCCGGACCCAGCCACTACAGATCTCTTGACAAATTGAATACCAATGAAATTCATTGGGCAAGAACCAAGCTCATGGTCACTGGCCTTGGGGAAGGGAAGGTGCCAGGGTGCAGTGTTACCCAGCTCATGGTCACTGGCCTTGGGGTAGTGAAGGTGCCAGGGTGCAGTGTTACCCAGCTCATGGTCACTGGCCTTGGGGTAGTGAAGGTGCCAGGGTGCAGTGTTACCCAGCTCATGGTTACTGGCCTTGGGGAAGTGAAGGTGCCAGGGTGCAGTGTTACCCAGCTCATGGTCACTGGCCTTGGGGAAGCGAAGGTGCCAGGGTGTAGTGTTACCCAGCTCATGGTTACTGGCCTTGGGGAAGTGAAGGTGCCAGGGTGCAGTGTTACCCAGCTCATGGTCACTGGCCTTGGGGAAGTGAAGGTGCCAGGGTGCAGTGTTACCCAGCTCATGGTCACTGGCCTTGGGGAAGTGAAGGTGCCAGGGTGCAGTGTTACCCAGCTCATGGTCACTGGCCTTGGGGAAGTGAAGGTGCCAGGGTGCAGTGTTACCCAGCTCATGGTTACTGGCCTTGGGGAAGTGAAGGTGCCAGGGTGCAGTGTTACCCAGCTCATGGTTACTGGCCTTGGGGAAGTGAAGGTGCCAGGGTGCAGTGTTACCCAGCTCATGGTCACTGGCCTTGGGGAAGTGAAGGTGCCAGGGTGCAGTGTTACCCAGCTCATGGTCACTGGCCTTGGGGAAGTGAAGATGCCAGGGTGCAGTGTTACCCAGCTCATGGTCACTGGCCTTGGGGAAGTGAAGGTGCCAGGGTGCAGTGTTACCCAGCTCATGGTTACTGGCCTTGGGGAAGTGAAGGTGCCAAGGTGCAGTGTTACCCAGCTCATGGTCACTGGCCTTGGGGTAGTGAAGGTGCCAGGATGCATTGTTACCCAGCTCATGGTTACTGGCCTTGGGGAAGGGAAGGTGCCAGGGTGCAGTGTTACCCAGCTCATGGTGACTGGCCTTGGGGAAGTGAAGGTGCCAGGATGCAATGTTACCCAGCTCATGGTTACTGGCCTTGGGGAAGTGAAGGTGCCAGGGTGCAGTGTTTATCTTATAATTACTTTACTGATAAATGCTGATAACAGTCAGGATGAAACTGGTGTTTAGAAGTTTTGGGCTAATGTGAGTTTCACACAACGATAAATACGGAACATGGTGCGAGACTAATACTCACTGTGTCCTTCAACAATCTGCGTATGTGCGTGCTTCGCCTACATAGGACACAGAGGGCGCTCAGAACAGGGTTAAGCTGCTCGACAACACGTAACTTCTTAGCAGCTGCAGCCTGAACAAAAAAGAAAAAGAGATGCACCAATTGATTTCAGTTGTTACAACCAAAATTCAAGGACAATGTTTTTTCCTGCTTAAAAATTATACATGGTTTTTCACTATTTTCTCCCGACTAACACAACGGATTAAGCCAAAAGATTTCACATGTAAGTTTTTTCATGTCTATCAGGGAACGATTTGGTCCCAAATTTTTGCATAGCAAAACTGCTATGCAATTTTTATTTTGCATAGCAATCTCAAGATATTGCATAGCAGTCCATACATTTTGTATAGCAAATTTAAAATGCCTAAATATTGTTAAAAATTTAACCCTGTGACACAGGTTTATTTGTGTGTTTTTTAAAGGCTTAATTTCAGGCCAAGGCTACTTTCAGAATGTCTATAATAAAAAAAAAGACGCTCCAAAATAGGCCTATTCCCTTAACCTTTTTTTTTCACTAGTAGCCCGCAAGTTTTTCCACTAGCCCACGTGTATTAATGCACACAATTTTCGTAGTGTCAAAAAAAAAAAAAAAAAAAAACCAAAAAAAAACTGTACGAATTTTTTTTTTCGACAATCCCCTATTTTCGGCCCTAAATAGTACTTGTTTTCATCAACAACCATTTTCATTGATTTGTGATTTGAGAATCGGTTTTATAGAACTTCTTTTGCAATGAAATCTTCGCGTTAACGATTGATCGTCGACGCACATTGAGAAAAAATTCAATGAACTTTGCCCTGCAACGCCCTCCATCGGCAAAAGTTGTCGATGCTTGAATAGCCTTAACCCAACGCTGTGTAAAGTACAGAATCCGCGGGCGTGCGCCACATTGTGCAGCAATTCTTTACTCGACTCGTGAACGTGTATCGAGTTGGAGGCTAGCCAAGCTTCCTTATGAATATGAATTTATTGACAGGCCAATTACAGCGTGCGGAATGTTGGTTAGGATGGACTTTGGACCTGCTGTTGTACTGCACAATACACCATGTGTTGTGTGCTTGCGTGCGGGCGAGCGAACGTTGGATACTCACTACCATTACCATGTGGTTAAGTGCGTGCGTGTTTTACTATGAATTGAACGATCGCGATCGCGGTCACATTAAATCTAGCAAATATCAAGACTTCCTAAACCATTTTACGAACTTAAAAACAATCTCTCTTTGGGATTTTACAACTGTATCCCTCATTTTTTGTGAAAAGGTACATTTTTTGACTAGCCTGGCAGGCTACTAAGAGAAGGGTTTTGACTCGCCCGCTGCTGTTTTCACTCGCATTTGGCGACCTCTAACTTCAAACCCTGCCGATGCTGCTTCCATCATGTGGGGGGGAATGTTGATCACAGCGCAGCGTCGTGCGCGATATAATTGTTTCCCTTGCTCTAGTCTTAGGTTGTCGGACGTCACACTAAACAAAAGGCAATTCCTCAAACCCACCGCCACAGCTTAAGTAAATGTGAATCCGAAACCTTGTGGGTGTAAACTTATTTTTATAACTCAACAATTTTGTAACACTTGTATCGCAAATGCGATGCACTTTGTAAAATTGCATCGCAAATCGCTCCAATTGCATCGCAAAATGCGATGCAATACAAGGGAAATCGTTCACTGTCTATGGTTAATCACACAATATATGAATAATGTCTGCAAAGTTTTTGTCGGCTCTACCAATCCGGTATAATACCTATAAGACTGATTCACTAAAACTCATCATAAACTGAACCTTAGGGTTTTGAGGAACCGAGACCGTAGATTGAAAAAATTGTCAGACAAAAGGGAACTCACTAAGCTTAGAACTCACCCTATCTACTCGCATCTCCAAGAACCTCATGATACTCGAGACTGCTTCCATGTTGCGCCCACGGTACACTAGCCCACCCCTTGCCACTCCAGCGCCAGGTTCTGGGGTCAGCTCTTGTACGCAGGTCAACGGGAGGGCACAGGTCAAGAGGTTAATAGTCTGGCTGCACGGGGAAAACAATCATTAATTTGATTTCTTGTTTTATTCCAAGAGGAACAAACCCCATTACCCCTGGGAAAGGGTTACAACAATATTTCAAAATAACACAAATTGCAGTTCACATCATGAGAAAGGATTTAGCAAAACGCGTCAATGTAAAACTAATTATTTGAAAAAATGATTTCCTTTAACTTAATAGCAGACATGCAAATGCACCTACAATGCTACACTTTGTTTCCCCGTTACAAAGAGGGACAGAAGGTACTGGAAATCATGCTCGAAACATCCCTTTTCTGGGGGTTATTATGTGTGAATATCCACATTGGTTAAGCGTTATTACAGAGTTTGGTTTTGCTGGGATGACATTGACTGTTCCGACCAAACTGTGACCATGTTTTGGTTTTTTTTTTTTGAGTGAAATGTCTTCAGCTTACCTGTGGCATTCCTCCGTCTTAGCTGGAGTTGTCGTCTCCGTCATTAGCATCTTGTAGCAAACTTGACCCAGACGCTTCAACACTTCCGAGTCCTCTTCCTTTGTACACACAATAATAGTACAGCATTGTTTATAGGGTTTACAACTTTAGACGTAGAACTGTATGAAAAAACATCCCGCACTAATGACGTCACTTTTGCTCGAATTGCCAGACAAGCTTTCTGACACTCACGCGATCACTACATCGGAGCCCAGACTGAAAACCCTCAGTGAAGATAAAGAATGTTTAAACCCTGAAGCAAACTGGGCCCAATTTCATGGCTCTGCTCACCATAAGCAAAGAATCGGCGCTTACGGAAGCAGGGAATTCTTTGCTTACGTCAAGCGTATTTCACAGGTTAGCAGAGAATTTTTGCTCGTGCGTGTGCGTACTCCACATTACTAGGCATTTCTTCGCTTTACACAGTTAGCGCAGAAATTCGGCGCTTGCACAGTAAGCGGAGAATGAAATTGGGCCCTGGTCAAAAATGTTTACACTTTCTGTTTTGTTATGGCCGAGCCCAATTTCATAAAAACTGCTTCAGCAGAAAATATTGCTTAATAATTTACTGCTTAAAGCAAATATTAGCAGAATTATCAGTCACAGATGGTATATGTGAGATTGTATTTTGATGGTGTTACCACCCTTCCAATGTATTGCTTTGTGTATGTAAACAATGGGCCCAAACAAAACTTTTTAATCCTATGGCCTGCAGAGAGAGGGCGCTGTCCAAGGTCAATGCACTTTTACTTAATAAAGGCATTGTTTTAACCTAAAGACAGAAATTGACTCCAACTATTGCCTTCATATTTCATTGCCACAGGTATGTTGACATCTTTTCATTATATTCCTTTTATCAATAAGGTATAGATTACTTATAAGGCTGAATTTAGGTATTTAGACTAAGGATGGTTAAGATGGAGAAGGATTTAAAAATGAACTTTCTCTTTTGTTTCAAGTTGCATAAAGGTGTATAGGAAATGTGTGTACAAAATTGACCTCATGTAAATGAAGATTTGAGGTTTTGCAAAAGGATTATCACAGAAGTAAAAACTACCAATGGTGGAGATACATGGATTCTAAGGAGGAAAGTCTTCTCAGGTTCACGGCCAAGAGTAGTGATTTGTTAGTAATGCTATCATAGAAGAGAATTTATACTAATAGATGTATTTCAAAATTAGTTTTGACATGAGCTCATTGAATCAATCTGCAGTGAGACAAAACTCAATCCTTTGTTGTATTAGTATAACATGAGATTACAGACAAGTGAATGAGTCTTATGAAGTTTATAGTTAGGGAGTAAATACATATTTTATTCCTTTAAAAGAATAAAAGGTTTAATTTCATAGATTGGATCCTTGAATATCTTGTAGAGTCAGTCATGTAAATAGAGTGGTGTACATGAAAACAGTACTTTGTTCAAACTTCAGTCATGTGCTAGTAGAATAGTCAGAATGCAGTTGAGATGGATACAATTAGAGATTTGGGATGCAAGACATTAAAAAGACTTGGTGTTCATGTAGTAAACAAATTAAGAAGAGAGATTTGTGCATCCCAGACTGTAGTAGAAAGGTTACACAAGTTAAAAGTTATGTTTCTCTGGTGCTCTCAGTAGTTAAACACAGATTTCCAAGTTGGATTTATAATGTTTTAGTCAAAGTTGAACACTAGTGAAATGTTACTGTCTGCTAGAAATTTGAAGTATTCCTAACCCGTCGTAGTTTTCATTTATGAGTATGATTATCAAATGATATTTAATTGCGGATATATGCAAGAGCTCCCTAGGTTAAGAAAAGCAGACTGTTCAACTTAAATGTAAATAATACTGCTTTTCTCTTATAATAGTTAAGCGTTTGTATTAAAGGCACTTTTACTTAATAAAGGCATTGTTTTAACCGAAAGACAGAAATAGACTCCAACTATTGCCTTCATATTTCATTGCCACAGGTTTATCTTGAGACCCTGATTACAATGGTAACCTTTTTCTGGTAAGCACAAATTTGATGTGCTTGGCTACTTTTTCTGCTTGAGCAGCTCCATGAAATTGGGCCCTGTCCTGCTACCAGAGGGGAAGGCTGCAAGCCATGCTACTTTCTAGTCAACCACAACACCTCACCTGTTCAATATCCTTGAGTTTACTGTGTATGACCGTATTGAATAACGCTTTGTACACCTCACAAGCAAGATTGGCCTCTTCTTCCGAGATCTTGAGCATGTCGGCTACGGAAACCTCATTCATGGCCGCAATAATCTCCTCCGTCGCTGTATCTTCTCCGCCCGCAGCGCCCCCTGTGGCTCCCAAGTCTGCCGTCCCGTTCGAGGTGGGCTCTGTCGGTGAGTGTGGTATGGGCGTGGCGTTAGCCAGGACGTCCCGCTCAAGGATCCCCGTCAGTAACGCAATGCCATTGTGATCATTTCTAACCTGAGACCTATCAGAAGACAGTAAAAAAATCAAACAAAATGGTGGATTCTGCAAAGTGCCCTCATTCTAACCATATTCTTCCTCACGAAACACGTTGTAAAGTCGTAGCTTCAAATGTACTCAACTTTGACTTCTTAAGGCCACACTTACAACCCTCAAATGAGGGCCGCAGTCAGCACTTGCTTACATATTTCTATAATTTCCCATTGTCTTAAACACATCGTACACACTGGTCAGCCCATGTGCCATCATAACCTATAGCTGCACCATGTCACAACGTCCTAGAGGGGGTGTCAATCAACAGGGTTCGCTCGTCCCCAGCGCCTTGCCTTCAAACCAAAGGCGCTGGGATGGGCAAGCGTATCAAGCATGCTCATTGGTTAATGCTCAGTCCCATCATGCATCACACTCACACTGCAAGCACTGCACGCATGACGTACTTCCTGAACAAGAATCTGTGCAAGCTGATTAGCCCATCCCAGCGGTCCTGGATAGGCCGCTGGGGCCGAGCGAATCAACAGGGGTCAGTGATTTGGTCAGGAGGGGGCAGGACAAAACTCTGCCAGGACCCAAGGCAGTGTGTGGTGTAACACACATAGATAGTACACACTGAGGTGCTGTTATTCAGTTGAAAAACACTAGACCCCCCAGACTTGTCAGGTCGTGACCTTACTGGCCCAATGCTAAAAGCACTGGCCTCAGGCCTGTGGTCTAGTATCATGTCGAGCTCCAATTTAACAGAACTCACCTTGTGTTCGGACAGAGTGCAGTCATCAAAAAAAGTAATCTCATATCAAAGAACTGGAAAAAAGAAAAAGAGAAGAAAAAAAAAGGGCAGGAATCAGATTATGAAATGTGTTTAAAGAAACTATTCTAAATTTGCACACTCTGATCGGCCTCAAAGCCTCCCATATGCTATGCACACAACAGCGAACTAACGGAACACAGCCCTGGTAAGGTTAGCCTTTTGTCAAGGCCTTCGTGGCTTGGACAGCTTTGTAAACAGTGGAGCAACTGGAACGGGAGACCATGCGCGCAAACCGAATGGCGAAGCCACGAGGACCTTTTCCAACTTGTTAGCGGTTTTTTGTATATGAATTATTCACAAAGTATGAATTGTGCATCATTCATAACTTGTATGCAAATAAGTATCTGATGATACACACGACGAGACCTTCGCCATTTTCTTTATTTGTTAATTTGCATAATTTGTTAATGTATGCCGACCTGCTGACCCCCGTCGCTTCTGTTTGGTTTGGACTTTTGCTACCGTTTGGGTAGCAAAAATCGAGATTCTAAAGAAACCGCAAACAAGTTGAAAAAGGCCCTCGTGGCTTCGCCACTCACATGCGTAGTCTCCCTTTCAAGTCGCTTGGGATTGCTGCTCTACGATGCTGTCCAAGCCACGAAGGCCTTGACAGAAGGCTATGGGAAGGTCCATGTGTGGAATTACATGGAGGCGGTAGCCTCTATTACCCTAAGTCAAAGTTCACAGAGCTGCTTAAGCAGCAAATAGTGCTTAACAAATTTCTGCTAAAAGCGAAAATGAGCAGAATACCAGTTACAGATCACACATCTGGAATTGCATTTTGGCTTGTTATAACTTATTCTATTAAGCATAATTTTGTTGCACTAGCTACTTTTTAGTGCTTAAGCAGTTCTGTGAAATTGGGCCCTGCATATCAATGCTTAACGGTAAGCAAATTTTCGTCCTAACTATAGCAGAAAAAATTGCTTAAGCGTAAGCGTATTTCATAGGAAAGCAAGAAAATTACGCGGCCATTTTGCGCTTTCACCATGGAGTTGCATTGTTACGTCATTCATTTTCATACAGTAAGCACCGGAAGGTTAGCATGCCTTTCCGTGTGCTTACGGTTTAGCAGCGCTATGAAATGGAAATCGCACAGTAAGCCAAACAAATCGGCCGTTAAGCAGCTCTATGAAATTGGGCCCTGGTCTTGACCTTGGTTCCCATCAAAAGTTTCTTTTAAACTAAGATTTTCCAATGGAAGTGCCCTTTGCAAAATGGAAGTTGGCCTTGCCCTCTCAGAGATGAAATTCCAGGCCTAGAATTTCACATCACAGGCACTCACTGTTGTCACTGGATATCTAAAGGTGGTTTACCTTATTTCGTTCAGAAATAAAGGTTTCTGCTAAGTTGTTCTGAAAAATGTAAAATGTCTACAAAAAGAAAGATTATGTCTTTACCTTAATTTCCATAGGTATTTGTGGATCTCTACTGGTGTATAACTTTACCCTGTCCATGACAAAACGAACGCAGTCACATTCTCTGTATTGAGGAAATAAAATATATCATCCTTAATAACTGTTTTGCCAATTAAATAGGACAGAATAATGATATAGGTAACAAAGAAGGACAAGGGGCAAAACAGTGAGGGCATTTCGGGCAGAGCAACAAGGAAAACAAAATGGCCAAAGAAAGCCCAAAAAACCATTTTTATCCTGTATTAGAAATTGGTACTTATGTTATGCATCAGTTAAATATTTCACACAAATCAACCCCTCTGCCCCCTTTACCACCAAGTCCCCATCCACCCTTGTGTAGTGTCAAAGAGGCTTCAGAACAAATAAGGCCAAACACAGCTCAAGAACAAAATAGAAAAAATTTGAAAATTTGTAAAGAGGCTTTCCTCCAAACACAACATAAGAACAAAATAGAAAAAACTTGAAAATTTGTGAAGAGCCTTTCCTCCAAACACAACTCAAGAACAAAGATAGAAAAAAATTGAAAATTTGTGAGGAAGCTTTCCTCCTGAAGTGGAGCAACATAGGCTAGAAAGAAGCAGGTACTTACAGACAAATTTGTTGCACCACCGTACTGTTGAACACTAAATTGCACAGACACTTCTCAGCCTCTATAATAACTGTCAACATTGAAAAAGAAACACATCTTTTAAACAATAGTTTGTGCAATCAGATTTGGAATAATGATCTCGGTCCTTCTTGCTAGCCGTTGAAATCTTAACGACCTTCACTACTGCTGCACTGAACCTCGTGAACAGCTCAACATCGGCTGGAACAGCGCAGCGGATGTATGCGCAATGGCAGGCCTCGACAATTTTTTTTTTCTTAATTGCCCGATCGGGCAGGCTCTGGTCGCAGACTACTTGCCCGAACTTGCCCGGCAAAAAGAGACACAATTGAGACATGCATTTTGAGGAATTTAAATCAGAAAATTAAGTGTCAACTGTCAACATTGCCAGAGCTCAACTTACATGTATGTATGTTTTTATTTTATTGGCAATGTAGGCTTACTATCGTAGAATAAATAAACATTTTGTTTTGTACTTGTGTTCGTTTCGTACAATGTAAACTCCGTCATCGGTATGCACGCACCACTCACACAGAACCAGCGCGCTGATGACATGGACAATGCTTGCATGCACTGTGTGTACACGTGATGCCAAGTACCCGCGATGTATTTCTTCCTAGCGTTTACTGACTGCCTGGTAAGTGTTCACCGTCACCAGCGACGTATTAAATACCGGCGATGAACTAAAAATCTCTGCAAATCTTCAGCATACTTTTACGTGGAATATTTCACTAAATTTTGTAAACGAAAGGCATGTGGGTAAACATTATTTGTCTATGAGTACAAGATTGTTTCCTTGGCTCCCCTCGATTACAAGTGTCAGTTAAGATGGCGCAACACGACATCCATGCACAACAATAAATACAATCGACCGATCGCGCAAAACCATTCTTGCACGATCGGTTGATCGTGCAAAACCATTCCAGCACGATCAATCAATCGCGCAAAACCATACCAGCACGATTGGTCGATCGCGCAACATCAATCCTGCACGATCAATCGTTCACGCAAAAAATATTCGTAGCGCGATCAATCAATGTTCGTTGCGCGATGGACCGATTGCTGCGCGAACAATAGATCTTTCAATAGCGCAGTGCGATCGGTCGATAGTGCAGCGCTATCGGACGTTGATCGTGAAGATTGACCGATAGCGCCCAACATATACACGTCAACTTCAGTGGATTTTTTAAAGCTTAGATTTTGTTAATGCTTGGAACACTTTGTAGGGAATCACCAGTGGAATAAAACGGTATTTTATTTTATTAATTAATATATAACTCATTAGTTTTTCAATAAGAGCACTTGCCCGATCGGGCAGACCGATCAGGCGTCCAGGTTGCCCGACAAAGTTTTACCGTGTCCCGGGCAATCGGACAGGCGATTTGTCGAGGCCTGGCAATGGGCAAAATGGCTGGCCAGGCAAAACATCTGCCCTCCACGAACATACCGCAGTCCCTTCGACAGATCCAACAGGCCTTAAACTGTCGAGATCAATATGGTGCTGACTAAACCGCTTTGCACTGGGGATGGCCGATACAGACAACACACATGCCCTGATGGGGGCTGTCTTAAATTGCTAGATGCGAATGTGGTGAAGAAGAACAAACCGCAGAGCGAATAATCTAAATTACTACCAATAAGCACAAAATAGAGACATTTGGAGACGTCATGATGAGGCCTTCATCCTGAAATGGATCAACAATGGCTGAAAAATCGAAACAACTCCAAAATCACTGCCTGGGGTTCAAACTAACTTGACCATTTTGATTGGGATTTTGCGGGTGTTTTTTCCACACGAAGTACCGTGATTTGAAAGTATGTTTCGGAGAGTCTCAGGTAACAGAGGCATTACGTTTTCTTTCTAAAGGTATATTGTGAACATTTTCAATCACTTTTTTTTAAAAACAGTTTGTTTCTTTGAGATGACAGTACAGTTGAGCAAACTTTTGTGCACAGCTTTCCAAGTAACAGATGTTTACGTCAGATACAAACAATGTTTTCAAGCTCAAAGTTTCAATATGGTAAACAAGTAAAGGAAACAAAGCAATTGTGCTACTCATTTGAAAGGTAATTTTCATCCTCTACCAAAAACAAATCAAACTTGTAATTACATAAAAATAATATATATACTGGGTTCCTATATAGCGCTTTATCACATCCCTAGGGGTGTATCAAAGCACTCAGTATTTGTTTTTCCCTGCACATGCTGCAAGGTATGTGGAGCTGCATTTTGAAGTATGAGACCTATTCCTTTATAGCACCATGTAATGGTTTACAAGGAGCCGTGGCACAATATGCCAGGAACACCAGGGCGGACCCCTCTGAATGTTATCCAAGGCTACATGAAGGTAGAAAATCTTGTCACTTCCCGCTATATGGTCAAGGGGCATATTGACTCGATGTTTACTTGTGCGTGAGTGCTAAAGGGTTTAATAAAATAGGGAGAATACCATGCCTGGGCTCGATTTCACAAAGAGCTAAGATGGATCTTAAGTGCAAATTCATCTTAATTGCTAAGCAAAGTGTGATGTCACAATACAAATCACTATGGTTGTGTTGGGCGCGATCGGTCGATCTGAGTGATCGACCGATCGCGCTGCGCGATTTGAAGATCTATTGTTTGCGCATCGCGCAACAAACATTTTTGCGCAATCAATTGTTCAGATTTTTATTAAGATTAAGGGAACATCGCGCAAAAAAATTCCTGCACCGATTGATCTCCATTGGATCTATATTATTAATATTATTTTGTGCCGATGGCATGGGGTATTCTGTCCTCCAGTTTATCTGTCCACCATACGGTAATTTAACATGGGCTGAAGGAATTTTATTCAAATTTTATTCAAAAAAGATGGAATTTGTACAAAATTCGCCGTCTGGGAGGACAAAATCCCCTGCCGGACAGAATTGCCTTTCACCCCGTTTCGTCGCACGATCGACCGACTGTGCAAAACCATTCTTGCACGATCAGTCGATCGCGCAAAACCATTCCTGTATGATCAATCAATGGTGCAAACCATACCTGCACGATCAGTCGATCGCGCAACATCAACCCTGCACGATCGATCGATCACGCAAAGATATTAGTTGCGCGATCGACCGATTGCTGCGCGAACAATAGATCTTTCAATAGCGCAGTGGGATCGGTCGATAGTGCAGCGCTATTGGTTGATCGTGCAGATTGACCGACCGCGCCCAACAGTAATAATGACAACTCATCTTTAAGATGAATCTCAGTGCTTTGTGAAATCGACCCCCTGGGCTTCAAAATTACCTTGATCATTCTGACTGACGCTGGGATTTTCCTCCAGCCCAGCCAGCTTGAGTAAGAGGAGTACGCCTTCCTTCTGAGCCAGCTGATACAAATGATGCTTCTCTCTACTCATGATCCTCAACGCCTCCAGGCACAGGCAGTAGCATTCTGTGTTGTAGGCTGCCTCCAGGGATTGCAGCACGTCGCCGATGAATTTCTAGACAGGGAAGAAAATTTGATACTCGGGGAATCTGCGCACTTTTAAAAAGTCAAATTTAAGACTTTTTTTTTAGAGACCCTTTCAATGCTACACCTTACAAAGTTTAAGACCAAAAATAAGTGAATGAAGCAGGAAAGAACAGCTACAACTGCTCACGCTGCTACACACAGCATTATTTGGTTCTCTTCGAGCTGATAGAAAATTCATTGCATGCTTCATCCAATTTCTTAAAGACCTGGGCCCAATTTCATAGAGCCGTTTAAGCAGAAAATAGTGTTTAACAATATCCTGCTAAGCAGAAATGAGCAGAGTACCAGTCACAAATTGTACGCGTGACATGGTAGTTTGGCTGGTAACCTTATTCTGGTAAGCAAAGTTTTATTGTCCTGCTTTTTTTTGTGTGCTTTTAAAGCAGCTCTATGAAATTGGGCCCTGAAATAACTGAATTAAATACTTTGTAATGCTATTAAGGCCTTAAATTTTGATACATGTAGTTCAATTTGAGACTTATGAATCCTTTCTAAGGATCTGCAGAAACCCTGGATACTGGAAAAAAACTAAGACTAAAAGGACCTTTAATAATAATAATAATAATCGATTCTTATAAAGCGCTTTATCACAGCCCGAAAGCCGTATCAAAGCGCTTTTGACATTATTACCCCTGGTCACTGGGCCATATATTTCATTCCTTTAACCATCTCAGCTCCCTGGGGAATATACAGCCGGTGCTGCGAGTTTACCACACTCCAAGCTAATCATTCACATAAACCATCTCTGCCCTAAAAGGTACCCATTTGGTGGTCTGTCACTTCGTTCGATTGTGATTATTTAACAAGCTTTCACATGACTTCTTAAAACACAAATTTACCAACATTCCGTGTTTGAAATATGGACTAGTGAAAAAGTTGACGGAATGACAGCGAAAAGACAAGCTAAATTGTAACTGTTCCCACTTGCTAGTAACTAAAAACATAGGGCAAACTCTGGTGCTGCCCAAGTTTGATGTATGACTTAAATGTATGACTTTACCTTTTTAGTTTCACTTCCAAGTTCCGGAAAAGTAAACGTCTGGGCATTCTGAAAATAATAAAACAGATTATTTTTGTTACAAAAAATATCATTTACCCCAGTGGAGGATATTGAATGGCTCAACAGTTGGCAGGTTGACTATACAAGGAATGTATGCACCACATAATATCATAATATTGCAGGCTGGCATAGTCTACAATGTATCTATCATTCATAACCACAGTGAATGGGTCAGACAGTAGGAGGGTTAACTTGAAATGCGTAATGTGAAGTATGAATTCACCACATGATGTTATATAGACTTGATGACAAGTCGTTAGTCAGTGTCTATTTGTCTGCCAGCGCTGCCTATTACAAACACACATCCTGCCGTTCATGCAACAGTCACAGTGCGATTATACATTCAGGCAACGGTCGTAGGTAGCGCGTGGCAAGGTCCGTCAGCTCTAACGACTTGAGTTAGCTTGTTCCCAGCCGAATATTCATATATGGTAAATTATATATTGCATATGCAAAAGTTGCCATAGAGAGGGCCAATGGTAGCTCGTCTGACAAAATTGGAAGAATTCATTATAAACATGGGAATGTATCTTTTCTGTTAGCTTTTTTTTGTTTGAATGACAGTTTATTTGCCTACATCAATGTAAAAAGCATAATATTTTAATCATTATAACAATTTCTTAACTTTCTTTTGAGATAAATTTGACCAATGCATTATCATAAAATATTACTATCGATAATAAACCCCCTATCAAAGAATGAAGTGTGTGCCTGGTAGCTGCAAGATGCCATACACTGCAAGATGTATGATGAATATTCATGTCTTCAGGATTCTTAACCAATCAAACTGCTCCGTCCAATTTTGGTAGCAAGTCCAGTTGCATGTGTACAAAGCTGGGTACAAGTTATTCAAGACGGTAATTGCGACTGACTCACACACATATTGGGATCGAGGATGTGTGTACCATCCCCGCAACTGGACCGCACAACAATTACCGACTTGATTTCAAGACTAGATATTATATTGCAGGCTGGCACAGTTTATCAATCATTCATATAACCACATTAGATGAATGCTATTGAAAGGCCACAAGCGCAGATCTCTTTACTATCAGCGCAATGAAACTGGCCCCAGAACTTGAACCTGTTTCAACAAAGGTCAAAATCACCACCTGACCTAGACTTACCTCTTTGTTGAATTCTTGGAGCTTGTTGCAAATGTCAGCCTCATTTCTGGCATCAAATGCTGGAATCATGGAAATTATAAGTGCCTCCATTGCATTCAATCTTTCAAATCAAGTCGCATGAAAATTCACATGCACTAGAAAAGAAAACACACTGCGTCCAAGGGGCTTTCCAGATACGGTTTGAATGTGATGGAAGTTTTAAGTTTCTTTCCGTGGAAACAACAGATTAATTGTCAGATCTTCCAGCGATACCTGCAATAGTGCAAGAACAAACAGGAAAGTGAGGAAGTTATTAATTCAGCGCATTTTTACATTGAATTTGAAATACTGTTTCTGAAAACATGATATACATTGTGTACACACAGGCCTTGAACTTCGCTCTTGAAGGGGCACGGCAATTTTTCTCTGGTAAGGGGCACTCTATGACTATAATATGAGGAACATGTAAATTTGTATGTTGGACCTTTGCAAAGGCCGAAAGGGCACCACAGCAAATGCACAGGGCACCACCACGGCAATTGCTGTGGGTGCCTTGGGTTATTTCGAGGCCCGTACACAGATGTACAAACACGGAAAGTACAAAGTGTAGAGAATATCCCTCTCATTTACTTGCTCCGTATGCCATTTATTTGGACTGGCCGAGCTATAGTTAAGTTATAGTATGAAATAAATTTAAATCGGCGCAATTTGTATCATCATATTCATAGATTAGAAAAAAGAACAAACCAGGGACCTGACAATCACAATCAAAACATACATGATCATCATGATGATGTATTGTCAGATTTATAGAGTGCAATAAAAATGGTATTGATAAATGATAAAGCCAATACAGATTACAGTCAGAAGCAAGCACATATTTCATGTTTACCGAGTGTTCTGCCCTATCTATCATGCCCATTATATTAAGATTAATATTTAAATAAATATTTATATTATCAAATATTTTCTAATTTTAATGTTGCAAACCACGAGTCACGACGCCATCAATCCCAATCCCATCCATCAGTGCACCGTTTTCTTAATTATCACTTAATTCTTGTGAATTGTCTTGTCACGTCAAGATATGTTGTAATGTAACTAATTACAAAAGGGCGTTGCCGTTGTCACTGTCAGTGTCAGTGTCAGTGTCACTGCCGGTGTCACTGAAGACGGTCAGCAGGTATCACTGATTGACAGAGTGTGACTGGAGAATTTCACTCTCTCACTCTCACTCTGTCCTGTGCATCAAACTGCAATTTGCAAAGTGCAACTGCAAGTGGTGAATGACATGAATGAAATGATTGATGTGTGATGATGTGCTGAGTGATTGAGGAAATCAATTGAGGAGAAAGCAAGTCCTTTCCAGAATGTTCTCATTCCATAGAAAAAGGTTCACCCCCAGGTAATCCTGCAAGTACCCTGCAATTAAATATTTGATCTGAATACTGCTATAACTTACGATTTTACAAACACAAACGCATTGTTCGAGTCTTGTTGAATCTTGCTCCTCAACAAAAATTAGTCAAAACCCCAAAACACTGCAGTGCTGCTCCCCACAACGTTGTGTATGGTACGGCATATCATAACAAATCGTCACCGATTGGACAACAAGAACCTGGGCATGATATTCTGACCAATGGTAAGACGTTTACCTGGAAGCTTTGATGGTTGACAATTAAAGCAGTACGATAAGTCTGATTGGGCAATTAATCCCACGGTAAGACGATAGATCCAATGAAATAACTCGTACCAAGTTTGGTGAAATTATTTATCGCAGCTACTTTTTATTCATCAATGGCGGCTGCGGAATGGCATCTAGAGTGAAGTCGTAATCGTAACGTAAGTAAACTGTGGTTGTTCTTTGATTTAAGAAAGATCTAAACGTAAAGATTTGTAATTTGAGAAACCCTTGAAATGTTTGTTCCCTGATTGTAGTATTTTCTAAAGATAATCAGTCCGTACGCACCGTTTGGCCGAGTGAGAATGTAACACTCTTTCAACAAACTGTGCCTGCCTGATGTGATGGGGGTGATGCCACGGGGGGGCGCTGCACCTCAATCATCAATCTGAAGTCAAAGTCGTGAAATTTAATGCTATAATAGTTCAATTTTTTTTTTCAATTCCCAATTGCAAAGCCCATCCATCCACTTGTTATCTTTAGTATAAGCTGATGGTGCTGCACTTCCCTTGATTTGAACCCCAAAGATTAGATCTATCCAGTATCTTACTATCTGCACACAATTGTCAATGACGTCAATGTCATAAACTTTATAAGGCTCTAAAAAAGTCCAAAATAAGCAGACATTTTGTCAAATGTGGTACTCGGCACAAACATTGGAAATAGGGTAATTGGAATTGGATTGGGGATTAGATAAATAACACATTTCTAGCAGAGTAGCACATCATAATTCATATAGCGCCCTCTTTGATTCGTTCATGAGTAGCAGACAGTTAATTATAACTTATTATAAGTTAAAAAAACATTAAAATTACTGAACAGAATTTGTATTGTTGTCCGCATCGGGGTACCCTTTAGAGGCCTGCGTTCCCACTTCAAAATCAAATGACTCTGCATTCGAATGCCCCATTCTTTTTTTTCTCTTCTTTTTTATTCTATTCTTTTATTTATTATTTTAAAAATTCTCTTAAATAGATTACTATAATCTTTTCTTATTCCAAATTATGGCTCCCAATGATTTGTTTTTCTTTTTTAGGGAAATATAGTCTGAAATTGCAGTACAGTAAAACAGCGTTTTGATGATTTTATAATCGCCGGATATCCAACTGCCTAAAAAAATAATTTCTCAAATTGTTCAAAATGTTAAATTTGTGTTGATTTTTCAGGACAATACAGCTGTTATTGACACAAGAAAACCAATGTCTCATAAAAAGTAAACGGTAACAAACAACTACAACAAGTACTGATTTGCTCCAAAGGCAAAGCATGGGAAAGAAACGGGAGCGACCGTTTGAAAGTGGCCCGAAGAGACGCACCAAGCTTCAGATTGGTTCGGCGTCGTCGTCCACCAAGAAAGATGGAGGAGGGACAGGTTAGTGGCACCCGAGGAGACGGGTCACTTTGTACTTTATAGTTTAATTTGGGGTGTTTTATTGTTTGATTTTGAGGGCGGGGTTGTTGGCCCTCAGAGGGTCTGTATTTGTTTGGTAATGACTCTGAAAATTAATGGCAATAAAAACTTTCTTGGAAGGAAGTACAGAAGCTTTCGATAGTACAAAGCATTGTGAGAAACATTCCACTTCGAAGTGTAGCGGCTATGGAAAAAAGATATCACTTTTTATTCCCCAAAATTTTAATCTGAGAAACGTTAATGTCGGTAACGTTTCTCAGATTGTGTGTTTACTTATTGTGTGTCCCTATTAGGGATTATTCATCCTGCGTGGACATATTCACTCTGGATTTCCGACGATATCCACATTAGTCATGTTAGTGTGGGCTAAAATGAAGACAGCTTTATTACGGGACGTTGCAAGGCATAGTATAGTACAGTGTACATGTTATAGGAGAATTTTATTTCTATGATTGAAAACAAATAGTATGTTTGCATAAAAATAAACCACCTTATCTCACCTTGTGTTTTTTTTTCTTCTCCTAGGTGTGTTTGGGTCAACTTTCCAAGAAGCGTCTAGATCTCAAAGTGGTACGTAGTAAACACAGACACCGTTTCTCAGACCTGGAGTTTCATCTTTGAGAGGGCAGGGCCATTTTCATTTTGCAAAGGGCACTTTCATTTGGAAAATCTAAGAGTCTGTGGTCAAATTTTGAAGGGACACCAAGGCTGAAACCAGGACAACAGGCCTCCATGGCCTCCATGTAATCCCAGGCCTGTTTTTCACACATGTATGTCATGTACATCATCACCGTTTTCACAAACTGACGAACGTGTCAAAAAACCACAAAATTTTGTGAACCCATGTTTGTTCAAGTTGTTGACATACTAATTGCTGTTAACTTTTTCAGCACGTTTCGGGACCCAACACATGATGGTTGCGTAATTATAGTTAATTAGTATGACCGACGAACCACTAGATTAGCCATTTTGTTTGCGATGTCATGAAGTGGCGAGGCAAAACTCGCCTCTTAATCCCTTGGAGTACATGGCACTGACGCGGTGCTAAAAATGTTTGGTATTACTTATTGCATTTTCACAAATTTGTTGACCTACATTTAGCATTTGCACGAAACGACGGATCTCAATATGCAGGGGTTTGTACACAGCGCCCTACATAAAGTGTACCATATTTTGTCTTTGTTATCACAAAGTGACGAATGTGTTTAGGAATTGAGAAGATTGTAAAATATAAGGATTAGGTCTGTTCCACTGAAGAAGAGAAAAGAAAATAACCTCGAAACAGCAGTTTGAAAAATAGTTTCAAAACGTGTTTTGCTCCAAACACAGAAATCTGGCCGTGGTGAAGGGTCGCCACTTTGTGAAAGTGGTGACGAATTGTACGTCCTGACTTTAAGTATATCTGACAGAGCTGCCAACTCTCCCTGACTCTGCAGAGAGTTCCCTGAAAATAAACCAATCTTTTCAAAATTTGAAAATCTGATTATGGAAACTTTCTCCCTACTATGTTGAATGTAATTCTAGTATATCTCCGTGATTGTTGTACAAAATCTCCCCAATTGCAAGATGCAAATGTTGGCAGCTCTACCTCCTGTTGTTTCTAGACCAACACTTGGCCGAGTAATTTCCAAATGGCATGAGTTTTATGTCTAGCAAAACTGAGTGGCGGCGGCCTTGGACTAATTATTTCATTGGTTTCTTTCAGATCACAACCCCCTGAGTGGTCTTCTTGGCCAGTACGGCGACAGCGACGACGAGGATAGTCAAGATAACCCGCAAAGAGACACAGGTACAGAACAGAACAAGTGCATCTACCTTAATATACCTTTATCATGCTGCTGCCATCTTAGTCATATTCACTGTATCCAATAACAGTAATGAATGCTGATATTCTTCAAAAAAAGGGAGCCAGACTATTTTTGTTTCGAGCCTCGGTTTGGTAACATTGATTTGAATGGAAGACAATCAAGATGGCCTGTCCATTGCCTCCCACTTAAATTAATATAACCAAACCAGGGCTCGAAGGGAAAACAGTCCAGCTGTTTCAAAGAACACTAGGTTGCAGCAGACTTACCAGATCAATTTCCAATGTTTATGTAGTTCTGAGCAACTGAATGATAGATGAACTTTATTGCTAAAAAGTGTCATTATAAATCATTAGCTAAAATCAACTCACCAGTAAATTTTAGTGTTCAACTGTTGAGTGGTTTACTGATCAATAACTTAAGAAATATGTGTCTTACTTATTTGTTTCAAGATTTTTTTGGGGGCATTTACATAATGTTAATATTTTTCTTTTGTAGATGATGCTGTTAAACCAAAGAATGAGATCGACGCAAAAGTAGCCGATTTTCTGGCGGTAAGTTGAACTCAAATAAGCTTTCAATCTGTCAAACCACTTTTATAGGCATGTATCTAACGCTGACGGACAGTGGTCTAGACACATAGTAATATGGCTGGGCTCACGAAGCTTGCCTACCTGGTTAGGGTGACAAAATACGGTATAACAGTCTCGTTACGATGGGCAGCGCGCCGTATCGATACCTCTCGTCACTAACCCCTGGTAGGGATATGCTAATAACCATTGCTGATCGGCTCCCAAAAGTGACTACTTTGCGTGCACGCTTTTTAAAAACTTTCAAGCGCTTGTATGGCGCTTTTAGGTCGCTCAGTACGTGCTCATCAAAATGCAAGTATTTTTGACTTAATTTAAAAATGACTAACACCAATTATGTGATCAAATTTATGTTCTCTAAATTTTGTGAGAAACTATTTATGACCTTTTTCAAAAGTTAGACGGAGTGTACTCTTCCGACACAAGGGCAAGCCCAGATTAACACGGAGGCCAGGAATGTTGTGGCCTCCGTTGCCCTGGTCTTGGCCTGGCTGTCTGGCTGCCTGGCTGTCCCATCAAAAGTTTCCTGTAGACTTTAAGATATTCCAAGTGCCCTTTAGAAAAGTGAAAATAGCCTTGCCCTCTTGAGGATGAAATTCCAGGCCTGCAAGGAGGGTGTATACTGTGACTTATAAATGGAATGTAATTTTTACAACTCAAATTTTTCTTTTTCTTCTCTACTTGCAGGAAATTGATGCCCTCGACGGTTTGGAATCCCCGGGTCCCTCGGGGGAGACTTCCGAAGCCCTGCCTAAACAAACAGCAGATGTCCCACCTCAGAACAACGCGCACATCGATTCAACTCTTAGCCAAGCCGTGGAGTCAACCAGCGATGTGACATCAACGCCTAGTGGATACGGGGATCCAGAGCATGGCGTGATGGCGGATTCAACAAATAATGAAGCAGGTATGTGTGTGTGGGTAAATGACGACACACTAATTCCCAAGCCAATCTGCCATGCTGGAGCATGTGAGCATTAGATATGCTGCTCAAATTGAACACAAAGTACCCCCCACATTACGCTCCATTAAAGAAAGAGGCTTTAATGAAACATCTTTTTTGTCTGACAGTTAACACCTGTTATCTCCATGTAATTGCTTTTCCAAACAGTGGACATAATTGGATCATGCACAAACTAGTAGGGCTGCTGACTTTCCCAGGCAGATCAACTGCTCATGCATTAAGTTAAATGACCCAAGTAATTATATGTAAACACACCCACTGGTGAAAAGGATGAATAGTTTCTGAGTATTTGTGGCCAAAACTTAGAAATTCTTTAATGAAAACTTTCTCGTAATGAAAAAAACCAAGAAGAATCTTTCTATCTGATACCATGTCCCTATTAGAACACATAATACCCAAACTAAAGACAGACCCTGGACTTCAGCCATAGAAAGACTCAACTTTTTAACCCTAAGCTATTCCATCTTTTAACCTGGGCCAAATATCATAGCACTAGAGCACAAAAAGTACCTTAAGCACATTAGATATTTGTTTATCAGAATAAGGTCACCAGCCATAATACCATTGTACGTGTACCATCTGTGACTTGTATCTTGTTTTTTTTGCTTAGCAGACAACTTGAAATTGAAATTGGTTTTTATATGGCAGGGGAATTGGGAGAATGGCAAGAGCTTTTAGACGAGACAACAAACTGTGTCTACTACTGGAACACGGTCACCAGTGAAGTCACTTGGGAAATACCAGCAGCCCTTCACGCAGCCAATCAGCAGCTAGCAGGACAGTCATATGACCACCAGTTAGCCAACGGGACGATGGCACACGATTCAGAGGTGGCTGAACCTGTCGTGGCATCTGAAAGTGTTGCTATGCAACAGGAGGAGGAATTTACCAAGGAAGACAGTGCGACAGAGAAGTTACCCGTGACTAACGACCTCATCATTGATAAAGAGGCGAAGAAACTGCCTGTTTATGGACCGGGTGCAGTAGAATATGACGTTTCCCCGGAGCCGGAAATCGAAGAAGAGGAATTTGAGCTGCAAAAGCCAGAAGCGAAAAAGACAATGTACCCGATGTTTGTGAAAGGGGACAGCCTGCCAGGAACTGAAAACGTTGTGGCAGACGTCAAAGAGGCGGAGGCTGCTCCAGATGAGAGCAGCTCCACAGTTGGTCAGATTAAACCAGTGCTTATGGAAGAGGAGGCGGAATCGACCAATGGGAATGGGGATAGCAGACCGGATGATGATGATATGGATATTGATGAGCAATTGGAAATGGCCCTCGAGAGACGGAAGGTATGTTCGTTGAATCTGAGGTCGCATCCGAATTGGCGGCTACATCTATGGCTACGACTGTTGCTAAGGTTGTTGCTAAGGACATCCTATACTTCAACACACGATGACGTGGAAATCTAGCCGTAGCCGTAGCCACCAATTCGGACACGGCCTTACCTTACATGTACATTAGTAAGAGTGACATTATATACATGTTTCTGCCCTGCTTGTCATTTCATGGTGGCACTGCATTTATTATGCCCACAGGCCCATTGGGGCCAGTGTCACACGCAGTCAACTGACTGAAATGTCACGTTGAATGATGCTTTTCCACTACCAGACTACATGTACACATTCACATGGCGTGTCGTGGCTGAGCAGTTAACTGGTGTTTCTGATCAGCAGAGTGTGGGTTCGAGTCCCGGTCATGGCACTTGTGTCCTTCAGCCAGATACATTTATACCACAATTCGGGACAAAGCCACAAGTCCCTTAGGTTCCGTGCGCTACATGTAGGATTGGCAAGGATTGGTAGTGCATGTAAAAGAACCCAGAACACTTTTATCGTAGATGAGTAAGGGTTAACCCTGGTGTTTCTGGTTCACATAGCAAGCACTCTTGTTTAACAGGTTTCCTCAGGCTTTCAAGCTACAGTGACTAATTTCACTTATGAGGCATCCTTGGTTTCATTACCAGAAGTGTATACTAATTAATGTTATCAAGTAATAAACCACAAAGGAAACTGACTGGGTAAATTTTTTATAATTTGGGTTTGAACAAAGAAAAGTTGACTGGAGCGGGACTTGAACCAACGACCTCCGGACTAACGTACCGGCGCTCTACCAACTGAGCTATCCAGCCCTATGTTGGCGGTCTCCCTAATTAGTCAGTAATTAATTTCTGTGCAGGCGGAGTTGAAGCAGTTGGAGTTGGATGACGGAGCTGCCAGTCCTTTCTCAGTGGACAAGAAACGCAAAGCACCAGAACCACTGGAGTTATATGGTAATCAGGTTTCATGCATGTTGGTCTGACATTTCCTTTAATAAAGTGTGAAGCTATTTGACTTCTTCAACAGTGGATTGTAAAGTTACAACTGGAGCAAGCAGGACTTGCTGGCAAAGAATTTTCATAAATTGGTTTATGAAAAGTTTGGCAAGAGAAGAGATTTGCTGAATAAGTTTTATCAGAACACAGCTACTACGGGTTTGGAACGGAAACCCATTTAGATGGAGTTGAAGCCATCATTAAGTTTTTTGGTTAGTTACCAACGAGTGAACATACGATTGAGCCAATACCAGACGCTGTTGCCATAAATAAGTGAGAAACTATTTAAAAAAAATGTTTTTTATAAGAAATGGCAACAGCGTCTGAAGAACAAGTACACATAAGAACAACTTGTAGGTTAATTATTCAAACTTGCTATGAGCCCTGGGGCCGATTTTCACACAAAGAGCCAAGATTGATCTTAACTGCCAATTGATCTGAGTTGCTAAGCAAAGTGTAATGTCACAATACAAATCACTATGGTAATACTGACAACTCATCTTAAGATGAATCTTATCTCTTTGTTAAATCGGCCCCAGGTTCTCTGTTTCCCTCATTTCCATGAAAACTGGCAGGCAATTGCCTCCATTGCCCCCCGGGGTCATTGCCATGGTCACCCTTGAAATGTTCCAGTAGAAATTTACAATTTCCTCACGGAGGTGCCAACATAGACTGATTCAACGTTCTTGCAAAAATACCTCGACGGTTTTTGCTGTTTTCTCAGTAGATACTGCATTCAGCTGATACTTTCACTTGTGACTTTTATTGTATCTTTCTTGATAATTGTGCCTAACAATAAACATTACAATGACAAAAAAAACCAATCTTTGACCCTACCTTCATGATCTTTTAACGTGATCGCCTACAGATGAAAAGGGGGAAGTGAATCTCCTAGCCATCAAGAAGAAACGCATCGAGAATCTGAAAAGTAGCAGGAAATCCACCGTGGAGACCAACGACATCGGAACTCAATGCGATGCCGAGCTAGAGGACCTCGCTGCTAAGAAGAAAACCAAAGAAGAAGCGGAGATGAAGGTACAGACTTGTTCCCCCCATGGCAACTGGATGTGAAATCTGCGGGTTAAAAAAAAACAAAGTCCAGTGAATTGACCAAATAGGTTTTTAAAAGCTTTACTCATGAATAGTGTTGATATAGTACAGGATTGGCAATGGTAGGTCATGGCCAAGAGGGCAAGAGCACCGGACTCAAGCTCTGGTGGTTCTCATCAGCAGAGTGAGGGTTCGAGTCCCGGTCTTGACACTTGTGAGTTTTGAATTGAATTGAATTGAATGACTTTTTTTCCCCAGGTTGATTGGGTGGTGTGTTTATTGAAAACAAGAGAATTAGAATGAATGTGTCTGTCCAAAAACTTAAACACTTGTATTATTAGACTGTTTTTCTTTCCAAAACTGATGTGTGATAAGCATTTTATACTTGATGTGTCGTGACCCTGGGGTTTAGTGCATCGGGCTCAAGTTTTGGGCCCAATTTCATGGAGGTGCTTAAGCACAAAAAGTAGCTAAGCACAACAAAATTATGCTTACCAGAATAAGGTTACCAGCCAAACTAGCATACTACAAGTACAATTTATGACTGGTATCCTGCTCATTGCTGCTTAGCAGAAAAATTGTTATGCAATACTATCTGCTTAAGCAGCTCTATGAAATTGGGCCCTGGTGGCTGAGTCATCAAGGCCCAATTTCATAGAGCTGCTTAACGGCCGATTCTGTGCTTACTGCGCGATTTCCATTTCATAGCGCTGCTAACCACAAGCACACGAAAAGGCATGCTAACCTTCCGGTGCTTACTGTACGAAAAAGGAATGACGTAACAATGCAAATCCATGGTGAACGCGCAAGATGGCTGCCTTATTTTCTTGATAACCTGTGAAATACGCTTACGCTTAGGCAAACTTTTCTGCTGTAGTAAGCACAAAAATTTGCTTACCGTTAAGCAGCGCTATGAAATTGGGCCCAGGGTGTGGGTTTGAATCCCGGTCATGACACTTGTGTCCTTGAGCAAGACACTTAACCATAATTGCTTCTCTCCACCCAGGGGCAAACGGGCACCTGTGAGGGCAGAGATGGTTCTTGTGATTGAGTTAGCTTGGTGCCCTACAGGCTGTTTACTCCCAAGGGAGCTTAAGGAATGCAACCAATGGCCCAGTGACACGGGGTAGTAATGTTGGAGCTATATGAGCGTCACTGAGTGATGGATTTGAGCATTTTATAAGAAACCATTGTTATTATTATTGTTACTCAGTGCTTGCCGAATCCCACAGGGAAAAAACTACAAGCATACAACTCTGGTGGGATTCAAACCATTCCCCCCTACTTTCTAGAGCAGGTGCATTGGTCAGGTTCGAATCCCACCCTGGCAGTACACCTATGGATTTGTTTCCGACAAGATTCTGAAAGTTTGGAGTATAGACCCCTTGCATTGGCCGCCATCGTTGATGTAACGTGCACGCGCGAAAGGCTATCATTGGCTGAGAGTCGCGCGCAGCGCGTACACCCCTGCACTTTTCCATTGTTTGTCATCAAAGATGGCGGCCACTGACGTCATGTGCAATCCATCTTTACAGTGCTCATCACACATTGGTGTAAGGGTTACAAAAAAAAACAATTTATCTTTATCTCCAATGCAATTATTACCTATTACATAACTCTTTTTCGTTGATGTTCAACTTTCAGAAAGAGATTGCTGAGCTGTCGCTGGACCTCAACAACAAGTTGGCTTTTCTTGGGATCACAACATCAGAGTTGACAAAGTTTCAGATAATGCTAGTAGAGAAAGAGGTAAAAATTACTTTATGGTTTTGCAATCATTTTTTCAGAGTTCACATTTGTTGGTGTTTTCTTTTTGGAAGGTTTGTGCATCCACGTTTAGTTTCTTAATTGGAACATGGGACTTCCGATTAACCATTTCTACCGATTCCAATTTAAACTACGAACCAACCTGTTAAAAGAAGCAAATCAACATACTTTCAAGGATCGATCAGTATTAAAAATAAAACACTACATACCCAGTCACAAAAACCACAAACCGCAAGTGTAGGGTGCACAAAGCAAAAGGAATGACAAATTGTACAGGATTGAAAATTACATACTACGTTTTGTAGGGGAATAAGATAAGGCAGTTCTTCCACCAATGTTTGCACTGACACTAGAAATTTGTTTCTTCCATTTTGCCAACAGGTGCGGGTGCGCGATTGGCGGGAGGGTCTCTTGGATTCAAAACACCTTCTGCGGCACCTCAAGTCGGCCGACTGGGAGCTCCAACGTTACGAGCTGGAAGCCACGCCCTCCGGTTGGTCCTGCACTTGGGACAGGTACGATGCCACTCTCTTCTACTTTCCTCCAAAAAATAGAGTCACAAAAATTAATAGTCAAAACTTGAAAAACTTTCACCTGCTTCTTGACATTGATGTCACGGTCGAGATGGCAACGAAAGGGGGGGAAGGGTCAAACTGAAATCCGACCCCCCCGCCACAAACTGAAAGATATGTTTGGTGTGGATATGTGTGTGTGTACTGTGAACAGTGAAGTCTTACCAACAGAGAAATCATATTGACGACGAGCTGCGACTTGCTGGGACATCCGATTGGCTTGAACTTGCATCCGTGGAAAAGTTTGACTGGAATCAAACGACGACGCCCCATTCTCATTATTAGGAACTTGTGAACCCCCACTCTGAGGAATTAGTTACGATATTAGTTTGAAAACGTGGTCGTATAATTAGGCAGAAAATCACAAAACAACCTGTAGGTACAAGGGCATGGAGGCAATGACCAAGGGCATGGAGGCAATTACCAGGGTGTTTTATCTCAATTACGTGGGGGGGGGGGGGGTTGGATTAGAAGACAAATACATTTTAGTTTCTTTCTTGTGTTTTTGTTTTGTTTTCACCTCTATTTCTCGTCGTCTAACTTGTGGAATGTTTGGTGTCTCCTTGTGTCACTTTCTGTTTGTACAATTTATATTGTTTGTGATTGTTTGACTGCATTTGACTGTCCTGTTTTGTTGTTGCTGTTCCTGTCTTACATTGCCTGTGCTTGTCTTTTCTTAGTCTGTTATTACTTGTTGAGTGCACTGTGTCTCCTTGTGTGACATTCTTTGTGTACAGTTCCTTCATTGTCAGTCAGTGTCTCTGTCTGACTGCATTTGACTCTTGTTTTGTTGTTACTGTATTTTTCTATTATTGACACTTCTTGTCTGTGCTAGTCATTCTCTGTCCTGTTCTAGTTCTTGACTGTCTTTTAATGTTGGTATCCTAGTCAAAGTCTTGAAGGAGGTCTTATACAGTCAATGATCACCCACAAAATGTGGCCTAATCTTATAAAATGAAACAGAAGTCTGGGTCATGAAACAAAACTCAAAAAAGGATTTTAAACTACACATATCTTTATCTCACCACAAACCCAATAGCATGTGGGAAAAAAAGGTTATTGCATGCATCTTGTTTCCCCATGAAGTCAAAATGTTCGAGATGAAATGAAGCTTCATGTATGTGCCTCCTTTATAAGATCTTGATTAACATTGTTTACTTTTTGGTTGTTTAGTTGTTGCTCGTTTGTTTTTGTTTAACCATACTTTTTAGTCTTCGCACTAAACAAAATCAGGGTATCGCACGTAATTGTTACCACTGTCAAGGCCAGGGTGGGATTCTTATTGGTTTGTAAAACCTTGTTATAAAATGACCCAGGAAAGGGCAATTGTTAATTGGAAAAAAAAAAAGAAGAGAAATGACAAACTAAGCCCCCCCTGTCCCACTTTGAGAATGAAGTTCAATGGAGCATCGTTAGGAGCCAGACAACGGAACAGAAAGCCTTTGAGATCACACCATCGGACACAAGTGGATTCGGTACCGGTCAGTGAAATCTCTTTAAACTTCGTTTTGAGTAAATCTTTTCATTTTATTCATTGTGGTGTTGCCATATTGGATGTAACTTGGTGTTGTCATTTTTTATTTTATTTTTATTTTTTGACTTGGTGTGGTCAGTTCTTGCGAAATCAGGCAGAACTGAGCACACATGTACTATGTCATTAGCAAGGAAAATGACATTTTTTTTTTTTGCAAAAGATTTTCTTAGCCTTACATTTCGACCCCATGGTGGAGGCTTTCTAAAGATCTAAACATTTTAGATGACACTAAAGGTAGGGTCATCGTTTGGTAATGACCCTAAAAAAGTCGCATAATCTGAAAGCTTACTTGTTATAAAGACATGAAAGATGGTAATAGTAGTAAGCATCCTGCGAAATTATTTCATCTGAAATTTCCCCGGTTGGTTAGAAATCAATTAAAATGTTTGAATTCGCGAAACGGTTCATACATGAATCGTTTCTCAGATTTCTTCGGGGTTGGTGTCCGTTGGCGAATGCTACACGGCCGAAGATGTGGTTGGTACCCGCTGTCACCTCGCTATAAAACGTGGATGGATTCTATGTTCGCGTGAAAATACCGTGACAGTTTTGTTGTTGTTTACTGAACAATAACGCACTGTATTCAACTAGAGCTTTCATAGGTGACTACTATTGTATCTGTCTTGATAATTTCTCCTATAAATCAGCATGACGTTGACAAAAATCAAACAATGACGCTACCTTTAACCTTAGCAGTGCCTTGTAATAAAGAGGTATAATGCCATGCATTGTAGGTCGCAAACTACCACTTATGTGAGAAATTGCAAGTCAAAATTCTGGAAGCAGTTACGGCAGGGCATGCAGAAGTCCAAAACTCACTTCCCAAACCTTATTGGTCACGAGTGGAACTTAGATAAAGGTCATTTGAAGGTCATGTGGTGTGTTGTAACCAATACAAATGCGTTAATAAATAGTGCCGATTTAATCAGCTCTGTCAACACAGTCAGGAAATTTGGCGGATTAATGAAACTGCTGGGGTGAGCACAAAAACCACAGCTTAGTTTTGAACATTTGACGGAATATCCAAGTAAAGAACATCAATGCTTATCAATTTTTGCAATTGCTTCAGAATCTACCAACCACTCCTAGTTCGGTTTGGTTTTACAACTAGTCGCAGTCAAAATGTTTTGGTTTTTCTTAGCCAGCCAGTTTCATGTTTGAAAAAGGGGAAAGGCAAATCCAACCCTTGGTATTAAAAATCATCTTGAATATTAGAAATGTATATTTCTTAAGTCACCAAGAATAAAACTGAGGGGTGAAGAGGACCATTGCTGCACTTGAAAAAATTGTGGTTACATTTTGACTTGGGTTGTAAACCACAAGGAAAACCGACTGGGTAAATTTGAAATACTTTGGCGATCAACAAAGAAAAATTGACTAGGGCAGAATGTGAACCAACGACCTCCGGTTTAATGTGCCTGTGCTCTACCAACTGAGCTGTCCAGCTGTATGTTGGTGGTCTCCACACCCACGAACAAAGATATTGACAAAATAGGGAGACCGCCAACATAGGGCTAGAGATAGCTCAGTTGGTAGAGCGTCAGAACCGGAGGTTATTAGTTCAAATCCCGCTCTAGTCAATTATTGTCTTTGTTCAACCCCAAGTTCATTTTTGAATTGAAGCGTAAATTAAAGGATTCCAGTGAGTCGTTTTGAACTTTGTCCAATGATGGAATAGAATTTGTGCTCAATGATGTTGATTGGTGTATACAAACTTGACCTTTCATGGGTTGACCCCGTGCACAAGTGTCACACGCAGCTTGAACTGCTGCCATGCTGGCCATTGTAGGATCCAACTGGTAAAATGTGTAAGCGCAGTTTTGCTTCAAACGCGCACTACACTGTATAACACACGGGGCATTGACCCCCAAAATGGCGCAACCTAGAGTATTGTGGTGATGATGTTAGGTGAATTAGGTCAATTATACTTTGTTTTCTCTGCAAATAATTAATGAAACACCACCCAGGACTACAAAGTGTTACGAACATACGTACCTTACAGTAGTCCTTTTCTTCAAACTTTGGTCCAAGAGTTGACGACCAAAGTTGGTGACTTGAGACTCAAGCCACTAGAATCCTCCGCTCTTGAGTCTTGGGGACTTGACTTTTAATTTTCAAAATTTGCAAGTCTCTCTCCTAGTATGTTGTCACTGAATTCGGTGATGCTATTTGTTTTTCTCTCTCCTTATTGCGTAACAGTTAGCAGGTTAGGAAAAAAAAAACACAAAAAAAACCTGCAAGATGTTTTGAACGAAGAAGCATCTCTGTGCATTCCAGGCGTTAACGCTCTAGATTTCCTTTTGTGATTCCACACAGAGAACACAAGCAGTATTACTACACGGACAACCAGACGGGGATGTCGCAGTGGGACTTTCCGATGGACGCCGTGGCGCTCAGCGAGGACAAAGGAGAGGAGGCAGCGCCCAAATCGAGCGAGGCCCAGACGGAGTCCCAGTCACTGTTCAACCAAGCGTCAATGATGGAGGGAACAGAGCATGGGCAGTACGTGCTGGCCGCACCACTGGTCCCTGCAGTGCAGGATACCAATCAAAGCCAAGGTATGAGATTTGGGGTTATGGTTAAGAGGATGGGGGGGGTTGGGTTTGTGCTATACCCTGTCTGTAATGTTACTTTTGGTGTTGTAGACGCATGTCGTGGCCATCTCGTGGTCAAGGGCACCAGACTCGAGTTCAGGGCCCAATTTCATAGAGCTGCTTAACGGCCGATTTGTGCTTACTGCGTGATTTCCATTTCATAGCGCTGCTAACTGTAAGCACACAATAAAGGCATGCTAACCTTCCAGTGCTTACTGTATGAAAATGAATGACGTTACAATGCAAATCCGTGGTGAATGCGCAAGATGGCTGCCTAATTTTCTTGCTAACCTGTGAAATACGCTTAGGCTTAAGAAAATTGGTCTGCTTTAGTTAGCACGAAAATTTGCTTACTGTTTAAGCAGCGCTATGAAATTGGGCCCTGGTGTTTCTGATCAGCAGAGTGTGGGTTTGAGTCAGTCTTGACACTTGTGTCTTAAAGGCCCTGTACACTATTGGTAAGATCGAAAAACACAAATGTTCACAGATTCACACATAACTTACATGATTTAAAGTTAAGTTATGGTAGAAAGGGTTCCTTAAAATATTTCTGCCTAAAATGCTATCGTTTCTGAGAAATGAGTAAAACAATAGTTTTTATCACGCGTGATAAAAACTGGATGTTTGAAAAAACAGAAAACACTTTTCACTATTTTCTCGTGACCTCGATGACCAATTGAGCTCAAACTTTCACAGGTTTGTTTGTTCATGCATATGTTGAATCACACAAAATGTGGACACTGATTTTGAGCTGTTACCAAAAGTGTACAATACCTTTAAGCAAGACACTTAATTATTATTGCTTCATCTTTCGATTTGGATGTAAAGCCGTAGGTCCCATGTGTTGTGTAATGCATGTAAAAAAAAAAACAGTAAACTTACCGTTAAGAGAGAGGGCTCTCCCCGGTGTTTTCTGGTATGGTTGGCTGCAGATTGTGCCACAGCACCTTGTAAAACCGTTCATTGGTGCTATGGTAATAACTGGGTCTTATAAGTCAATCATAGCTCCACATATCTGCAGAAGAAAAAAAATACATGTACATGTAATGAAGGCGCTAAGATGCCCTCGGGTTTGGTAAAGGACTATATAGGAACCATATTATTATTTATTGTTAAGTTTTATTTATCAACTAGGGTCCAAGAACCAGGTTTTTCAGTGCTTAGCCTCGTTCACTCTTACCTTTAGCACTGCATACCACAGAATTCCGTGTTTACGGTCACCATTCTTGGCCTGAATTAGCTCCTAATCTATATTAGCTGTGTAAGTAAAGGAGGCTTTGAAAGCAGTGGGAGGTACACTCCAGCAAAGGTTCCTTGCTAACCTGTGAAATACAATGTAGGTAAATGTTAAGTGTGGATTTTTGTGTGTGCAAAGCAGAGCCGTGAAATTTTGCCCCGGTGGGTAGGGTTGCAGGGTCTATTACTATCATATTGCTGATTGTCCGATACTCTGTTTTATTTCACAGCCTATAGTACCTACATTGCCTCATCATCAATCTCAGAACCCCAAGCTATGGAGTACACCACTCCATACATCCCTGCAACTCCAGCTCCACCAAAGACCCCAGCCCCGCCCCTGCCTGCCCCTTCTCTCCCTGACCCAGTGCCGCCTCCATCCCTTGCCCCGTCCCAACCCAACCCTCCCCTCCCCTCCTCGTTCCATAAACCCCCTCCACCACCCCCAGGAACAGAGTTGTTTCCACCCTTACCCGACTCGCCACCCCCTCCACTCCCATCTGGGTCAGGACCTGAGTTGCCGCCTCTCCCATCCAGCCCTCCCCCTCCGCCACCCCCCGAGGAGGAGGAGGATGAAGGAGCTTGCGATAGCACCCGGACGATGACGCCTCCGCCCGTACCCATGCATCACCTTAACCCTGAGATGATGAATGAGGGAATGTCCGGCGACATTCCATCCTCATCCGCCATGCCCTCTGCATCATCCAGCTCAACTGTCATCGGCAAGCCTCAGCTCTTGTACAGTGGAACTGTAACCATGGCAGATCCCAACTACTCAGCCCCCGTGTTGTACAGTGCTCTTCCTTCAGTTGTTGCCCCTCCCCAGGGTGCCTCAGTATCATCAGGATTACCAGCTCAGCAAGTGACGGGCAAGACAAAGAAGAAGAAAGAAAAGGTAAACAAAAAACCAAAGAATGTTAGAAAGATAACAATTTTGGATGTTAAATTGACCAACTCTGGGTCTAAAATAACAAGGAACCCAAGGTCGCAAGCCAATCTCAGGATTTTTTACAGACATAAACTGTCATCCCAGAAAAGAGATTGGGGGGCTCTAAAAATACCTAGATGGTGTATTCTCAACTTTTTTGACTAGATTAGATAGACCATTTATGGTTCTTTTTTTTTTTTTTTTTCCTCCATCTCAAAGACCAAGAAGTCGTCCAGTAAAAAGAACAAGCTACCCCTGACCTTGGTGCAGAAGTGGCAGCAGATCAAGGAGGAGGTTGAGCGAGAGGAGAACGCCAACGATGAGGAGGAGGATGAAGAAGACGACCCGAATGTCGTTGCTCAGAAGCGGATTGAACAGTGGAAACGAGAGCAGTTGGCTGTGTAAGTAATTTGCACACAAATTTTCCAACTCTCACTAATGGTTAAGTGCCTTGCCTAAGGACACAAGTGCCGAGACCGGGACTTGAACCCACACTCTGCTGATCAGAAACACCAGGGCCCAATTTCATAGAGCTGCTTAACGGCCGATTCTCTGCTTATGGCTTACTGTGCGATTTCCATTTCGTAGCGCTGCTAACCGTAAGCACACGAAAAGGCATGCTAACCTTCCGGTGCTTACTGTATGAAAATGAATGACGTAACAATGCAAATCCATGGTGAACGTGCAAGATGGCTGCCTAATTTTCATGTGAAATACGCTTACGCTTAAGCAAAATTTTCTGCTATAGTTAGCACGAATATTTGCTTACCGTTAAGCAGCGCTATGAAATTGGGCCCAGAACTCGAGCCTGGCACACTTGACCACTCCTCCACAACATGCACTCACACCCATACTGGTACTCGCACTGTTTAGTTGAGTACATGTATTTGTAATCATACTCCTTAAGTTGGTTTTACCCTTACACCGATGTGTATTAAGCACCGTATACTCAGTGTTCTACCGAGCTCTGTGAATAAAGAAATATCCACAGGCAATCACTCGGGTGGGATTCGAACCCACGACCTTTGCACTGCTAGAGCAGATAATCCCACCCGAGTGATTACCTGTGGATTGTTAAGTTCTTTATCCCCAATGCAAATATTTACATCTATTTTATCATACTCCATTCTCTTGTACTCGTATTAACAATTCGTCAGCGTTTTCACGAAGTAGCACGCACTGCTATACCAGCAAAAAAAAAACAATCGGAGAAAACGGCCTCTGAAGTTGAACATTTTTTAGAAACCCACTTTTCTTCAAAACTTCAAAGTATTTCCATTTAAATTTCTCAATGTAGATACTTGATGACTTGAACTTAAAAAATAATCTTATTTTGACTCATTTGCATAATTAATTAAGAAACTAGACACGAGAGAAGTTCCGTGCTACTTCGTGAAACCAAAAAAGTGCGAAATATGTCTTTTTGCATTTTCACGAAGTAGCACGCGCCTATACTACAACACAGCATTTTGTGTTACTTCATGAAACTAGGTCAGTGCGCGCGCGCTCACACAAGTTGCGTGCTACTTCGTGGAAACGTTTTTACCTCACTTTGACTTGAGTGCGTGCCGTGCATTACAATGGTAAACAGAAGTTGGGTGCTACTTCGTGAAAACAAAAAATGCCACAATTGTGCAAAAGTTGATAACACTCATTAGCTTAATTAAAAAAGTAAAGCTGTCTGAGCTTTGAAACTTCATGGAATTGTAGGTCTTCATGCATTATCAACAGAAATGTAAAAAAATTTAAATGTAAAAAAAAAAAATCCTTAAGCACGTAGCGTGCTACTTTGTGAAAACGCTGACGAATTGCACTCTCGCTCAAACTACACTGTGGTTCTTTTTCGTTACTGTTACTCAAACTAGTCATGCAAAACTTTGTACTCAAGTAAAAACACTTGAATTTTTTTTTTCTTTACTCAGACTCATATTTATACTCACAATCTTAGTTTTGATTTGGGTGATATTTCTGTACTTTTACTCATAGCAAAGTACTTTTGTTTCTTTTCTTTTCAGTGGGCTGTCGACGAAGAACGCCAATTTCGAGATGATCCAGGGTGATTGGAGAGAACGTCTCAAGAGGAAATCAAACCAAAGCTCTTAAATCAGTAACTTTTGTAACTTTAATTTCATTGCGTTGTTGTTGACTATGTACATGCCACTGTTATAAGTCTGCCCAGTGCTCGTCAGAAGTGAGCAGTCATGTCATCATTTTAGTTTTCTGAAAATTCCAGGGCTTTGTTCATTAAAGCCATGTCTGCTGAACGCCGACAAGTTTTGCTTAGCAGAAACCGGTCACCAACCAAAATACCTGGTCATGTATAATTGTATTTCACTGGTTCACAGCTATTTTCTAAACAGAATAATATGCTTCAGTACAAATTGAGGCACAGAATCAGAACCAAGCATTTGGTTTTGGGTGCATTATTAAAATATCTATAGGAAATTTTCTGACAAAATTATCCAAGAGCAGGAACCCCTGCTTACCGTGGGATTATGCGCTTGCAATAACCAATCTCTGCTAACCTGGTTACTGCCTAACCACAATGTACAAGCAGGGATTCCTTGCTAACCTGTTACATGGATTTTTTCTGCTAAACAAAAGCGGCGCTTTCTTGCTTACTGTATTCAGAGCTGTGATAATCAATTTTCACAGAATTGTGTAGCAGAAAATAGCACCATCAAGCTGTGTACCAAATACAGTGCTAACTTGTTCTGTGGTAAAAAGCCATTCTGGGTGCAGCCGTGTTTGTTTGCAAACCAGAAACTTGAAATCTTGTACAGCTGTTGTACAGCTATTACTGCTTATTATCACAGAATCTCAAGTTGAACGCATAGTTTGGTATGTGGGTAGTTTTGCGTAATGCATAACGCAAACCCTCATGTCTGCGTGCCAGTTTGAACACAGGGCGTACGTTATTTGAAAAGTAAATTTTTTCGGCAGTCAAGCGCAAGCCTTGAATAATGTCGCCGCCAGGACGCTTTAAAAAAAAATAGTGCATCTGGAATCATGAGTTAGCACTCTAGTCGATAGCTGTGGGAACCACTTACAAGCAGTATGGAAATACATGGTGCTTTGGCTGGTTACCTGCATTTTTTGCTAAGCAATTTTTCTATGCTTAACAAATGTGAGTGTTTTTCAGCGTACTGAAATTGTATCTCTCTGCGTAATCCCCTTTTCGGGAAATTTATCAACAAGTTAAGAAATTTATATAAATCTGGAATTAAACATTAAAACACTGTATTGTACATACCATTTTGTCAATTATTGATTAAGTGAGGAATGCAAAATTAAAGAGATGGTAACTCAAGGTTAGGCTCAAGTTTTGTTGAGGTTTCTGATTGTTAGCTGGCGTTCAATCTCGAGTTACCACTTGTTCAATTCTGCATTTCTACCTAATGCAGTACTAAAGTACACTGTGTTCAAAATCAGAGCCCAGTGTCATAAAGCCGCTTATAAAGCACAAAAAGTAGCTAAGCACAAAACAATCATGCTCGCCAGATTTAGGTAACCAGCCAAAATACAATGTCACATGTACAATTTGTGACTGGTATCTGGCTCATTTTTGCTCAGCAGACAATTTGTTAACCAATATTTTGTGCTTAAGCAGCTCTATGAAACTGCGCCCTGACCAAGTGCTCAGTGTCCATGGCAGACTATCAACCATGTTCAAACCGTTTAGCAATAACAGTGTGCTTGTCAAAAAAAAACACCAAAAAACAATGCCTTGTTATATCCCTATGTGTTTGTGCAGAATTTTACCACAAAGTTCAGTGAAGTCGTGTGCCCAGAATTAAGAAGGGTGTACTTTTTTTCCCACCAGTAAAAGTAACAGAAGGTCGTCAGCAACAATACAGAGCTGCCAACTCTGCCCTGATTGTGCTGAAAGTTCCCTGAAAAAAAACCCAATCTTTCAATGCTCTGCTGAACAGAATTTGTAATTTCATTGATTATGGAATCTTTTTTTCCCATGCTATGTTGAATGTATCTTCCCGATTGTTGTACACAATCTTCCTGATTGCAAGAGGCAAATGTTTTGGTAGCTCTGAATAAAAATGGCTCCTGACAAAAAACATGGAACTACTGTCACATTTTTGTTGTTGCTAGATTTACCCCACAGACCATCTTTTCCCATTCAATGCAGAATTTAACCTTCCTACAATGACTTTATGAATGGCAGAAAACCGGTCAAATTTGGACACTCGGGTTTTCTTGAAACACAATTCTGTGCGTTAATTGCTTACGCCCTTTCTCTGGTAACTTTTCGTTATGACCTTCTTTCGGGCACACGACAAAGTCAGCCAGTTATTTTCAAAGGATGTACAGATTTTTCTAATAGTCATGGTTACTTTGTACTCCAAATTGTTATTTTATTCTTGAAAAACTTGGTTTTTGTTTTGTCCATCGAAAAGTGAAGGTGCATCGTCAGATCGTTTTGTTTTGTTTGTCTTTTTTTCGACGAGTTTATAGCAACCCTGAAGTTTTCATAACCCTAAACTACGAAATATAAACAAGACAATCAAATACACTATTGTGTTTTGCACTGGTAAATTACAAAGGTTGGGGGGGGGGGGGGGTGGGCGGCGATAGAATATCAGCAATAGTCTAGTATTGCCACTTGCTATATCTATATGACATTACTTGATGTTTTCCCAGCCAATTTCAACAACAATTCATTCAATTGTAAAACTCCAATTCAATTGGCATTTGCAGGTCACATAAGATCATCCAAATTCATTAGGTCGCAAAGATCATTTCTAATTTTGCAAAAGCCAACAGCAAGAGGCTAGTCAGCCACTCATTTTCATCAATTTTAAACAGATAGTAGAAATTGAACTGAAGAATGGTCAAAATGTTGTCTCGAATGTCTGTATAAATGAAAAAGAACAACATAAAACGAACCCGAATGAGAAGGGAAAACAAAATAATGGGTGCACGAAAACGAAATTTGAGTGCACTAGTAGCTTAAAAGAATGAATCGTTTGAATGATTAAGTGAAACATGCGTGAGTTTAACATAAGTGCTAATGAAACCGATTTAGTTTGTTGCTGGAATTGACCGGGAAAACCTGTACGGTAAAGAACTGTTCCACAAGGGCCTCTTCACATAGGGCAATTGTTTACAAGCAGTCTAGAGGCAATTAAATGCACTGCATACAAACGGACCACTCGGTAAAAAACAAGAGACACTTTTATATAACAACGTCTTTGTGTCCCCGAGATAACATGTGAGCTGTCCGTCTTCTGATTGTCAGAAATGGTTGCCTGAAAATTTCCCCATGTGACATGGCCCGTAGAATTTAACGAGGGATGGGACAGTTGATTGTGAATCTGCTCTTCCTTTAGAACAATTTTGGGTCAAAGAAAAGAAAGGAATTTTTCACTCCAAATTTATTTAAACATCCACACAGTCAGTTTCCCTCATGGGTCTATTACGTTCTTTAGAATGAATGAAGTATATTATTTGAAGTATTAACCCGGGTAGATTAAAAAAACCAAACAAAAAACATAACTCGTCAATAACCAGTGCTACCATGTTGGAAAGCCATGTGAAAATAAAAAAAAACATTTTCTAAGAACAATGAAGCCTACAGTTTTGTTCTTGTCCATTAAAAAAAAAACCCTATACTTAAAAGGTGTATGTTTAATGATTCGTTTTACACGCCATTCTATAATTCTATTAAAAACCTTTAAAAAAACCCAGGCGAGATAATACCGGTAGGATTGACTTAAATCCTAACCCTACCCCTAAACCCTAGTCCTAACCATAATCCTAACCCTAACCCGATTCCCTACCATATCCCTAACCCAATCCTCTCACCACGCTCGCATTCGTTTCTAGAGCTGGTCCAACTTAGTTTAACCTGTTCCCAACCTTCCAGTCCCCCCCCCCGCCCCGCCCCCACTTCCAACCTATCCCACCTTCAACATTTAAAAGGTTATTAACTTGGGCTGCCGTGAAGCCAAGCTGTGCCGATGTATCCACCGTCCCAAACCCAATATTTCTCCCGTCCGGTACCATCACTGGACGTAGCTGGCGGGAAAATGACCTTTGGTGATTGCCTTTCGACCGTATGCCCAGCCGTTGCTAAGGTGCTGGCCGATCTGCACGACAAATTCACCTGTCCACAAAAAGAAGACACAAACTTGGTTTGAAGTTCGTTCCTACTATTAATTGAATTCAATTTAAAACTCACATTTTATGTCCATACTTCATGATAATTTCTAAACAGTAGGCGTACAGATGGATTGCACATGACGTCAGTCTGTGGCCGCCGTCTTTGATGACAAACAATGGAAAAAGTGCAGGCGTGTACGCGCTGCGCGCGACTCTCAGCCAATGATAGCCGTTCACGCGTGCACTTTACATCAACGATGGCGGTCAATGCAAGGGGTCTATTCATAACCAACAAAACGAAGAAATGAATTCTGTTGAAACGAGTAACCATAGTTTTACAAAATTGAAACCACAATAAGTATGAAGGCAACTTCAAGAAGCCGGGGATGTGTGATGAGGATGCCTGATGGACAAAAACAAAATAAAACATCACCAGGAACAAGAACGTATACACCCAAACGGGTTAAATTAATAACAGACATAAATGAAGAAGAAGAAGAAAAAAAGTCCGATATGATCCACCAGAGTCCGAACGGTTCGTTACTCCAACATAGCTCTTTGCTCTCAAAATGACAAAATTAGCCGTCAGGCGACGGACTCCTGGGCCCGGCTGTTGGAATATCGGTACAGCCCCCTCTTGGGAAATAATAACTGCAAAATGCACTGTCTTTATTTCATTTTCAGTTAGTGGAACTAAATCTTTAAAGGCAATGTATGCTATTGTTAATTGTCAAAGGCCGGTATCCTCACTTGGTGTATCCCAACATATGCATAAAATAACATATCTGTGAAAATTAAGGCTCAATATTGGTCATCGAAGTTGCAAGAAAATAATGAAAGAAAAAACTAATCAAAAACTCCTTTATTGCAGAAAATGTGTGTTTTTAGATGCCTGAGAAAAGCTTCATGCCTAAAGCCTTTCTCCAGATTCATATTTTTGGGTGAAAGTTACCTTTCATTAATTTAAGGCCAATGTCACACGAGGCATTTTACATGCAACCAGCGGTTCCAGGCAATCTCCAATAAGAAAAGGCATTCATAATTTGAATATTCACATATATTTCTTCGTTTTGGATCGTAAAACATTGTTTGAAAAATGACTGCAGTTGGTTGCCTCCAAGTTGCCTCGTGGCAAGGCCCTAAAACTGCATTACTTTAAGGGGTCGTTTCTTTAAAAAAACAATTATAGTATCAATAGCTTTCCAGTGCTCTTCCAAGTAAGTTTTCATGTGGAGTAATCACCCAAAGTCTACCCTGCCTTGTAATCACATTCATTGAATGAACTGGCAATGTTTATGCAGTCACTTTTTGTTATAGTTGCTGCAAGCGCAAGTTGGAGTCGCTCAATGATGGTGATAATTTCTTTGGTTTTGTAAAAATCTGCCATCTTGACACTAAGCCTAAATCGGACTAGCAATTGAGTTACTAATTGGTCGGGGGGACAGCTGTGTCACTGCCGCTATTAAAACGAAACCCACCGAGAGACGCCAAACAAGAATGACCGATTGGCTCGGCTTATAGACATGCTTCTGGTCGGGGTCGCCAGCCAAAACGCACCTCATCCAGAACAACAGAAGATGCTATCCTCGGCGAACAACATCCGGGAACGCCAGAGGCGTTTTTAATCATATTCCCATTATCATTGTGTTAGTCACACCCAAAGCAGGTGACGGGGTGGTGTTGCGGTGTTTTCCATCCTTACCAATCATGTATAAATACCTTTATAAATGTGTCTAGACTAAGTTTCTCTTCCAAGCTCAATGAAACTTAAAAAATGAGCCTTTTTTTTCTTCTTTAGTTTCATCAAGTCATTCTGAGAGGGAAAAATACAAAGGTGCAGCCGACCAGGACAAACATACATTAGGCCTAAATAGAGGATAACTGCCTATCCCTCACCTTGCTTCAGGGCCATCTCATCCCGCGTGGCCGGTTTGAAATCGTAGAGCGCCCTCACGAGGCGCTCCCCGTCTTTCGGGTGCAGCGTCTGACGGGCTTGCTCCAGCCGCACCGCTTTCCCCTGGGGAGCGTCCAGCCTATCTTTGTATGTCCGGACAGTCGTGGCAGTCGTGTTCACTGGGGCTCGGGTGGGGTTCTTCCCCGAGGGTGTCTGTTGTTGTTGTTGTTGTTGTTGCGTCTGGGATGCTGGAGTATGCTGCGTTTTGCCCGCGGTAGATTTACTCGGTGATGGTGACTGCTGCTGATGGGCGAAGCTATTTACCTGTTGCTTGTCTGCGGTTTGACTGGCTGTCTGTGGGGTCCTCTGTCCTGGTTGGTCATCTGTGGGTTTGTCCTCTGCTGGCTGTTTGTGAAATTTGTCTGTTGTGATAAAATAATAATAATAATAGTAATAATAATAATAAACATAATAATAATGAAAAAGTAAACAAAATAAATAAATATATCAAAACTTTTGCTGCATGAAATCAATATTTCTAAATTATTGGTTTGTATTTTTTCACATAGTGCCTGTATTCGTGAAGAAACTAAAAAATTGCCGTCAAAAGTGTCCCCCCCATTATGTGGTCCAGCTCCTTTCATCAGACAGCCATTTTACTTAATAGCCCCTCAAGTTTAGACACGTTTCTCTCATTGCATCCACATTCTGTTTTGTTTTCTTCTTTTGTTTTGCTTTACCCGTTTGTCTTGTCTCCACGATGGTAGTTTGTCTGTGAGTGTCTAGGTCATCTTCTACAAGCCTTGGCTTAAATCTGACAGCCTCATAATCTCTTTATAATGGTTCATACATAGACTGACCATTTCCTTTCATTTTCTGTGCTTATTGTTTTGCTCATCTATGTAATATGTTGTATATTCTGAGTAGTATAAAGTACATGTTGACTTGAATTAAAATTGAAGTTTTGAGTTCTTTATACCTTCTGTGGTAGCAGAGGAATTGCCAACTGCAATGTTCTCCTCACTGCGGCTGACGTCATGGCCCTCTTGGTTTTTATAGTAACCGACCTCATGCAATGCATTCTTTATTAAGTTTACAGATGACACGTGGTTACCATGGATACGGAACTCCTGACTTGGTGACACATCGAGTGATTCAGAAAAGCTGTTTGTTCGACCGCGGGACCAGTCGTTACCGAGGTCATGTCCTTGGTTGTAACTCGGGTCATGGCCTGGGTCCTGACTGAGGATATGACCTGGATATGAAGCGTCAGTACGTTCTACATAGTGATGAGATTGTTTATTATGCGGGGAGGGAGACCCCGTCACGTGGTATCCCTCATGTGACCTTTGACCTTTATGCAAATCATATATGTGGTCATTGTAGACATTGTGTAAAGCAGTCAACTGCCGTGTGTTATGACTTAGGGGGTCATCTTCATGAAGATGTTGATGTTGATGATGCCTCTCGTCGCCATCATACCAATCCCGCTCTACGCCCTCAACGCCGTGACCATGCCAACCACCTTGTCCGTGGCGATCTTTTAACCACTTCTCACTCAGATCTACGTTTTGTGAGTAGCGTAGCCCGGGGGGTCGACGGTGATGGTGACGATACTGTTGGGCGTTGTATTGATGGGAGCGATGGGGTTTGTGCACTTGCTGAGGCTGGTGGGCGCGGTCACTTTCCGGGGCAGGCCAGTTCTGGTGGTGGGCGTGGTGCTTGGCGCTGTCCAGCTCCGAGTCAAAGTCATCCGTGGTTGTGAATCTGAAGATAAAGTTAAAACAATAAAGAAGAAAAAGTGTTTTAGGCGGGAGGGGGGAAGGGGTTCTGTGGATTGGGAACTCTGTTTTAGTTTTGTGCATAACATGACAAATCTTCAACGTTTGCTTTGTTTGTTTTGTTATTGTTTATGATGCCGTTAGTGGCAGAAGTGGGGGTCTTTTTCGTCGCATGTTTAATGTTCCAATCATAACGTGACACATGGAAAAATTATATTGGATGGCGCCAAACAGGTCAACGGGCAAGGAAATATCTACAAAACTTCGTTAGGTCTTACTGGTATAATACAGGAGCATAACTCAAAAGCGCAATAATACACATACAGTTTTGATATTTAATATCAGAAATGTAGAACTCAGAGACGTTTTCTTTGTACTTTTTTTAATCATGATCACCGGTGTCGATACATCAAACACAGCTTCAAACAACGTAGGTCCAATTTTAAACTTTCTCAGCTTACAAGCTTGCCAGGTGTGATCAAAATTCAGCAGGCTTGTGTACATTTCAAATAATTCAATTGATTCACTACCTTTTCTCAAAGGTTTTGAATAAGAACAAACAGTCTGATATTGTGCGCCAAATTTGTTTTTTGCCGCTGAGCGCGACACCGTAAAAAACTCTGTTTTGCCAACTTTTCATCTCTGCTGAATGAAAAGTAGCTTGAACTCCAACAACAAGTTACGACCATCTGCTTTTTTTCGGGGGTCTCTGCTGCTCTAGACGGAATGAGCGTCTGGGTTTTAGGAAAACAAAACATCCTTTATTCATAAGCAATTGTAGCTTTGAAATACCGACCGGCTTGTGGATGTCTGGCCAGGGAGACGCGAAAGCACGCCTCCTGCCTTTGCTACAACTTCCAAACGCCAGCGACCATGAACAAAGTTTTGGGGTTTATAGCGGCTGTGTACTTCGCAGCATGGCGAGCCGATCGTTGCAACCCACCGCCTCCATCAGCTGCTCCGTCTAAAAGGAAGTCCCAATATCAATAAGTCGTTGGGAAACAACAACCCTGTGCTTTCCCAGCATTTATACGGCTCTAATAAACACCGCAAAATAGGTCAGACTAAACAGCAAGTGAGCCAACTCAAAAAGTTACAAATCACTGCAGTTGACAACAAAAGTCAAATGCCGCCCTCTAGTGAAACTCTGCTACAAATACTGACATCGGGGAAGGGCACTAGTAAAAACTTTCGCACTGTGCATTATGGGATGTATACAGGGGGGAGAGTGTTGAGGACAAAAACCGTTCGAAACTGGGGATCTAGAACTAAAGAGGTACGTTGAAATGATGGCATTTCCACCTTTTGATAACCCCTGGAGTTTTAGATCCCAGGGAGCTTCTGGGAACAGTATCCCCAGTGCTAAAGAAGTATCAAGAACATGACTTATTTTATTTTGAGAAAAAAAAAATATACAGCCATTTCTGTTAACCGGGTAGACTTGAACAAGTCTGAATTCAGATCCAAGTCTGAAATAAATTTCTCATCCCTGGTGTATTTTTATAAGTGGTTGGAAATGATACGTCAGCACACTCAAAGAGTGGCGTTTAACCACCACAGATTGGGCAAACAAAAATGTTTCTTTAGTATGACAGAATATTGCTACCGACAGTAGATTCACGATGGCATAACTATTCTGTGATTAATTTCGAGAGAATTTTTCGCTCGCAGTATCACTACCGTGGAGAAGTGGACCTAGGTTTGCACCCTTATAACTTTAAGTATAATTTTAAGTAATTTAAAAATAATTATTTTAAAAAATAAAACATAAAATGCATCTTTAAAATAACATATCTATTTAATTATTTACTTACTTTTACTTATTTATTTATTTATTTATTTATTTATTTATTTATTATTATTTTGTTGTTGTTATTGTATTGTTATTGTTGATGTTGTTTTTGTTTTTTAGCGTTCAACAGTGAAATCATGTCATGATAAGAGAGATACACTTTCGAAAGGATATCGGTTTCGCCAGTTTTCGAGGAGCGTGTTAGCGTCAAGAAGTCAGTTGTGTAAATCAGTTTCAATTTCAATTTGGGAAGTTGAAATTGCCGTTCTCACACCCACCGCCCACCGCCCCTTCCGATCCCGGCCGCCCTAGCAGCCGCAGCCGGGACCTAAACAAAGTAATAGCCCCAGGCAGCAGGTCACAACAACTCAACATCGTTGTTGTAAGAGGTTTTGGGAAAAGCACATGATAAAAGTATTGCCCAAAAAAATAAATAAAATGGTAAGTGATTGTTTGAAGCTTTGCATAGTGTGGTGGAAATAAAAGACCAAACTATAACTAGTAAACTTGCAACCATGGTACAACCATGTGTACATCTCTTTTGGGAGGAGTGTTGGCTCTGGAAAGAGCCGCGTGTGCTCTCGACGTATCAAACAGTATACACTACTCGTCTCCTGAAGATGAGCAGGGTATCCTGTTCGAATCGTCGAGACCACACCGGCTCTTCTCAGAGCAAACACTCCTCCCAAAAAGAGATGTACACGCGGTTGTAACCACAGCATTACTAGCAAAAAAAATAGTTGCTGACCATCTCGTCTCAAACTGAATTTGAAACTTTGGTGAGGTAGAAATACATTTGATTGTCAAGGCACAACGCCTTGGAAGTTAAGTTGAGGTAATCAAGGAAAGAGCTGGGTGGTTTAACAGGTCGATCGGTACGCCCCTGAATACGATCAAAGCACACTGATAGAAACGTCGAATAAAGCCACAAACCTCTTTTACCAAAATTGTCACGTGTGCATCTTTAAAGCATTACCATGCGGTCACCATGTTCCCTGTATCCACTATATCAACAGCAATCGTTGTGCAAAAAGACACCCGACTATTTCTCCTTCCAACCTCGGCTTGGTTTGTATAAGTTTGAATGGTAGACAATCAAGACAGCCGTACCATGATAACAGTCTAATTTTGAGCAATATTACAGTCGGCAGAAAAATTAGGTTAAAATAATAGAGCAATTATAAAACGCAGACTCTCCAGAATTTCCAAGGAATTGAGAGCAGAATTAATTAAGATTACATGTAAATGAAAATTTATGTCTTCGGCCTAGTTTTTGAATAAGCGATGAAGCGATTGCAGGGAATTTTTCAAGGGCAGTGCGCTCTACAGGTTTGGTGATGCAGCTGAAAAAACCCCGGCACCCGAAAAAACCCAAACAGACAAAACAAGAAGAAGAGAAAAATGGGATGTTTTTGGAACGATGAGGGGGAGATGGCCTAATTGGGGTTGCGGTTTTGGTATAATGTATGAGACTGCTGGTGTAGATGGCGCCTGGTTCGTTTTTAAGATCTTCCCATTGTTTTCTCCGACTTATTTGAAATTCATTGTAGTTAGGCCTATAAATACATGTATAGGTATTGATTGGTAAGAATAACAAACATCAAATTGTTAAATATTGGTCTGAAAGCTTACTAATTATGAAGTTCATACTAGAACCTATTTACTGTAGAATATTTCCCTCTGAAATGAATTTAAAAATCGAGAAAGCTATTTGAAAACCTTAAAAAAAAATTATAATAATAATAACAAAACCGCAACAGCTGATTTTGGTTGTTACAGCCCAAATTAAGGACAATGTGTTTATATGCTGGAAATTGTGCGTGGTTGGTCACTATTTTTCTCCTGACTCGCACAACGGAATTAAGCCCGATGTTATGTCATGCATATGGTTGATCACACAAAACATGAACAATTGTCTGTGACTATTTTTGTCGGCACTGCCAATCCTGTGTAAATAATAATCGCTGGCTGTGTGCAAGGAAGACGCAACGAAAAGTTACCGGAAAAAACGGTGTGGGCAATTATGTTACAAAAATTGTATTTTCATCAAAACTGAGCGTGGCAGTTTGAATCAGTTTTCTGACATTCATCAGTCATTAAAACGAGGGCACCTTTGGTATAGATACTCCAAAAATTAATGACCATAAAACAAATTTACTTGGTAAAGAGCACCGGAGAGCGGTTGATATTATAAAACGTTGTTAGAAACGACACCCTTTGAAAGTAATGTAGTTTTAGAGAAAGAGGTAATTTGTCACCCCAACAAAATTTAATCCGAGAAAATCCGGCTTCAGGCATGAATCCTTTCCCATGCATCTGAAAACACACAATTTTTTTTTCTTCCAATATTTTCTTGCAACTTCGATGACCTATATTAACTGAGCCCAAATTGTTACAGATTTGTTAATTTTTTTTTGCATATGTTGGGATACACCAAGTAAGGATACGGGTCTGTGACAATAACTTTTTTAAAGAAAGGTTGAAATTCTGCATGTGAATGGGTAAAGTTGCCTTTAAAGATTAAAGATTAAAAGATTAAAAATATTTATTGTCATGATAAAAAACATGAAATTTGTCTTCCCTGTGTAAAGGAGACTATACAATACATACAAGAAAGACATAGCAACAATAGACAACAAGAATAAAATTACAATTTACAGATACATGTAAATACAAATATAAAGATATAAAGATATGGGGGAACATGTAAAAAGTACAAAATATAAGCGTGAACCAAATTTATCTCGACCATCTACTGTTAAAAAGCTTAATTGCACTAGGGATAATTCTAGCAACAAAAGCGCAACAGTATTGTTTTTGTACAGAGCACACAACCATACCTATAATCATAATTATATTTATCATTTTATTTTAGTTTTTAGCCTTTTTGAGTTGCCTGGTTTTTGGTTGCCTAAATTTAGTTATTTTTTCCCCTTTTGTCACCACCCTCCTCCCCCCTCCGAAGTTATTTGGTTGGCTGGGGATACGTTGGTGAGTTTTTGGTGCATTTTGTGGGTACTAATCGTTGTTTGCTTAACATGAACAGTTTTTTACAAATTATTTAAAATTATTATATTTTTAAGATTGTTATTATTTGTTGATGTTTGGAACTCCTTTGTGTTTGTTTATTTGGCTGTTTTCTAAAAGCAACTGTTAAAATAGCTATTCTTCTTATTAAAAAAAAATAATATTAACTGATCTTGCTAATAGTTGTTACTTATTTCCCCCCCTTTTGTTTACTCTATACTACATGTACATGTTGTTATTTCTCATAAAGTACACTGCAAAAACTCGGGTGTTAAAATTGACACCATATTAGCACCCGATAGTGTAAATTTTGATTCTTTTTGGTAACACCCATGGTGTCAATTTTAACACATCAGTTTTTACAGAGTAAAGACAATCAATGTGTAGTGTTGAATTGAATTGAATTCGAGTCTCTGTTTTTGTAACTGTGTACTTTGTAAGTTTTTGCTGGCTAGCTATTTGATTAAGCGTTTGTTATCCACTGAAGAAATAAAGTTTTAAAATAAACCCTGTCTAATCGGGAGCCAATCAGGAGAGTTGAGCGTGGAGGTGATGTTTAGCTACGGTTGAGTCCTCCTCGGGTTTTGGGTACACAAGAGCGGCAGCATTTTGCGCACTTTGTAATATTTTATGATAGGCCCTAAGAGATGAAATATAACCCCCCAAAACCCAAAACAAACCACACACACATAAAAAAACACACTGTCCACACTCTGATAAAAAGGACATGACGAGTGTGTGGATGACAGTGACAAATGCACCACACTGGGTATTGTTATAGATCAGGCCTGTACCGGTTGACACTTTCCGAAACATGGGCCACGCGGTCGTTTGAGAGTCAGTAACTTCCATCCGTCACGGCCCAGTACCGGGTTTTAGAAAACGGACAACCCCTACAAAATCTCAGCATGATGTTTACGAAAATCTAATGAATCGCAAACGCACTTTAGGAAGTCTATCGGCGTGGCGTTTGGGGGGAAGGGGGGGGGGGGGATTGTAGCATTGACAACCCAAACCCGATGGAATTAATTTTCTGAAGAAAAATAAATAAATACTTCACGCAGGACCACCTACAAAGTATCATTGTCACACCCCCAATTACTCACAGCATTAATGCCATAATTTTTTTGGAGATATGGTTGTACTATTGTCTAGCAATACCACAAAGAAACATCATTCACACATCGCCATATAGTACGCGTTTTGTTGGACCTACAGGATACGGTTGATTTTTATTTTTATAATAACGCGGAATTAATTTCACGGTCGACGGATTTGAAAGCATATGGTGTAAATTTTGATCTGTATTGTTATAGACAGCGCTTATCAATTCGAGCATTGTGGGAACTTGGGTTCATAGCATTGTTTAAACGCATGGAGCAAACATTATCGCGCGCTCTTTTTTCTCAAAATGCGACCATCCAACCATTCGATTATGCGCAAGCTAGACTTGCATAGTCTATTATCAGATCCCCCCCCCCGGTGCCCTCCCCATTCAACGTATATGGGCAAATATTCTTCCGTTCAAGGAGTGATTTTTAATCTTACACTCTAACGACTCCCGAGTCAGAATTGACCTGGACTTCCGGGGGCTATGGGGGGGGGGGGGGCCTGGCCCATTTCTGGGTCAAGCTGACAAGAAATGTGGTTTAAAAAACAATGGGATTTGAATTCGGATTCTGGTTTAGTTTGACCCATTTCTGGGATATTTTGTCACAGATTACGGGTCATATTGGGGGGGGGGGTCAAGCGGGAGTGAAGACATAATTGGGGAGGATTTCGTGTATCTGATCAGTGAATTGTTTGCCCCCGCTGGTACACCACTGTCCAAGTCAGATCTCCAAACTGCGCTAGTTTAACTAACATAATCTGATTAATCTGTTTAATATGATTAATATTATTTGTCAGCAAACGAAAATGGTCATTTTGGTGCCCGATATGTGGCACCCTTCTATTGTGTCTTCATTGTGTAACTGGGAATCTCAGGAATTCTTCAGAGGATTTTAGGGGGGGGGGGTACTTCTGCACAAGAGGAAAATAGTGTGTTCAAGTATATGGGGATATTTTTGGGGTAGAGGTGACACACCCTCTGCCACATATCAGGCACGGTAAAGAAAGGGAAACACATTAATTCCATCGTACTCATCTGTCAACTCGTCCGTAGTGATGTGGCCAGCTTGTACCATCCCCCGGTGTTGGTGATGGGGAAACTCCTCTGCCGTTTCCTGGTACGTCCGGGGGTCGATTTCCTGGGACGAGGGATACAAACAAAGTGGCGGACTTGTCAGTCCCGAGAAGTCTGAAAGTTCTATGAATTGGAACTTGACATTTTACCTTGGAGTTTAATTTCGAGTTGAAACTGTTTAAAGTGGGCACATTTCTACGCATAAATGCAAGTTTCTTCCAAATTTAGTGGAGTTTTGTTTCGAGAAATAAAAAGAAAAGTGACCATTAAAAAACGACCAAACAAATGCTTATTCAAAATCTGACAACCGTTAAAAGTACAAAACTGAATATTCCCATTAGGTGCTTGATATGTGGCTTGATGACCCCCCCCCCCACGGCCTATTCCAATAGGTGACATGAAAAAACATGTGCTTGTAGAATGTTTGCTAAACTTTTGGGAGTATAGTATTTTTTACGTTGATTCTTTGGACTTATGTTAAATGCAATGGAATGGGACTATCTGGAAGGATGGGGGTAAATTAATTAATTTTTGAGAGAGTTAGGCATTAGTTACTGATTTTGCAGCAACAGTCCACGTGCTTTCCCGTAGGGAACATGTGAAGCACATTTTCACGAGGCCAAGCGTCGATACGCGCGAGACTTGCAGTATATGCTCGCGAGACTTGAATGGGATGGGGAAAACAGGAATGGTGACAGGAATCCTACCTCGTACTTTGGCCAGGTTGCTTGGCATCCTGCACCGTAGGTCTGTAGGTCTATTAAACCATAATAAACCACATATCGCTTCAACATCCTTAGGAGAAATCCTACCTCGTACTTGGGCCAGTTTGCTTGGCATCCCGTGCCGTGTTTCCGGCCCCATTCCTCCACGTCAGCCACCGGCTCGGCACCCCGTACCTGGTCCGCGATGTGCTGGTACACCGCCCCCAGTCTGTAACAATAGATTCAGGCCATACAATCTAGTGTTTGTTGGATTGGAAATTTGGGACATCTGTAAAATCACCCCTGGTCACGTGTGTAGGGCGCTGTTAATCGATTTCACGTTTATCGAGATCAATCGACCCATTACGTTCCAAAAGAAGAACCAGTGAAGCATATAGTAGCAAACTGCTGAAGCGTTTATGGTATAGAAGCCAAAAGGAAAGCTATGCGTAGCCAGATGGGCCAAGTTTCATTGAGCTGCTAAAAGCTCAAACAGTAAGCCAAGCACAACAAAATCTTGCTTACTGGAATAAGGCTACCATCTAAAATACCATGTCACGTGTGCTATTATTTTGTAAGTGGTATCATGATTACTATTGCGAAGCTGTGAAATTTGGCTGAGTTCAGAATCTGCCTTATTCCGGCCTCATGCCATGTTTTAAAATAATTTTGCAGAATATTGTAATGCGTTTCTTATCCTCGATAATTATTTTGGTCGCTCATTGAGCTGTTTTTCATAATTAAAAAAAAAAAAAAGTCATTATGATCTGAAATCCTACTTGTTATAAAGATGGTGATGGTAGTAAGCACCCTGCGAAATTATTGCCCACACGTTGATTAGAAATCAATCAAAGTATGTTGAAAAATTGGAATCTCCACAGATCGCCCAAAAGGCGACTTTTGGAGGTTTCAAAATTTCCGCGGTGTCCGGTCGCGACTGCTGCGGCCAGAGATGCGGTTTGATGCCCGCTTTTCACCTCGCTATTTTCTATTCTGTGGATGGACTCAACGTTCTCGATGAAAATATCATTTTCTCAGCAAGTTGTATTCATCTGAAACTTTCACGGGTGACTTTACATGTCTATGTCTTTACATTTACTGATAACGTGAGTTACTGAAAAAAAAGGGGACGGGCGAGCAAGTCTTGAAAAAATACATCTAACATATTAGGCCCAAAATACCATTCTGCGCGTGGTCCATCAGAAAAAAAAATAAAAAGAAAGAAAAAAAAATCACCATTTGTTCGCTATTATTTTATTTGAACAAAAATTGAAATGAAATATTAAATCAGGAAAATGGTGTATATTTTTATATTTAGTTGCATATTTCTAATGAACAGTCAATCAAAAAGCGGGGGGGGGGACATCTGATATGCTGTGCCCTCCAGTCTCAAAATTGAGGGGGACATGTCCCACCCCCCCTCGTCCCCCACCCATCGACGCCCTTGCTGTGACCTTACCTTAATGTTAAAGGTATTATACGGGATCGGTAAGCATATACAGAACATCCTTATTTAACTCTATAGTCTGAAGCTTACTGAGTATGAAGCTCATACTAAAACTTCTGTGAATTTGTTTCCTCTGATGAAATGAAGTCATGTTCAAGAAAACTGTTTCTGAAGGCCTAAAACAATAGACCTTATGCACGTGACGTCATTTCAGTAGGGCGCCCTCGCCTAGAGGTCAAAAGGAGGTTGTTCATTGGCCAATCCTGTGCGCCGCGCGCACAAATCTGTGCGTTTCGATTGTTTAGTCACCGTTTAACCTCTAAGATGGCGGTTGAATGACGTCAATGCATAAGGTCTATAAAGCAACGGCCGATTGCGGTTGTTACCACCTATAAGGACAATGTGTCTACAAGCTGAACATTGTGCGGTTTTTCTTCTTCTTTACTATTTTTCTCCTGACTCACACAACGGATTAAGCCAAAATTTCCACAGGTTAAAATATTTCATGGTTGCTCACACAAAACATGGACGCTGTCTGTGACTATTTTGTCAGCTCTACCTATCCTGTATTTTTAATTATTCACTTTGTTTGCCAAAACAATTATTTATATACGCAATAGACCTTATGCATGGACGTCATCCAGCCGTCATGTGCATAAGGTCTATTGTCTGATATAGGACTTAAGTTTTTACCCCGTGGCCGAGTGGGTGTTGATAGTTCGGACGAACAGCAGGAGCTGAGACTTGAGGTGTTCCACACGTGACCTCTCAAAGCCCTGCCATCTCCCAAAGGCTGACGTCATGCTCTAAAAATAGACACAAGGATACAAACAACATTGACAACTTTTACGCAACAGTTAAACACAAGTCTTGACAGTTGCTGGCATACTGTGGAAGGGATGGGGGGGGGGGGGGTGGCACGCGTCTCATCATCATCATCACAATCTCAGTCCGACTCCAAAAAATGGCAAAACCAAGATGTATAACTCATATATGAATACATGAGTCTTATATGCGCCTGTATCTACTAATAATGCACTCAAGGCACTGGAAGAAACAAAAAAGAAAAAAAAAGAAAAAAGGGTAAGGGATTTTAAAAGAATGAGTTATTAAGTGAGAGGCATCAAAGCGCCCATTAGGGGAAACGCAGTGGCGCAATATTATTTGCTGCCAAACCACACCAGAAACACCGGGGCAAGCCAGTCTCAAATTGTACAGGTGACATGGAATTTTGGTTGGTAACCATAGATAGCATAATTTGTGTGTGCTGAGCTACCTTTTGTGCTTACGCAACTGTATGGATTTGGGCTGATTGAGTCAAAGGGCTTATTGTTAGCGTCAAGGGTAATACATATGACTGTGATCGTTAAAAAAAAAATTATATTCAATTTTAGCTATACCAAAGGGCTTATTGTTAGCGTCAAGGGTAATAAATATGACTGTGATCGTTAAAAAAAATTTTATATTCAATTTTAGCTATACCTCGACGTATCTCTCCTTTGCTGCAGCGTTGCACAGCAAGACTCTTCGTAAGTAAACCTGCTTCAGCCTCTCTCGCTCAAAAACCAGGCTGTCTGCGCGCTCCCTGAGCCTCCATCTTGCCTGGGGACTGACCGCTTCGTTCGACGCTTCGTCGTCGGCGAAGCGTCGGGACCTGTAGGCCGCTACGCTCGCTGTGTAGTACGCCTGTGGGTAGAAGAAAGAACGGGAACAATCTCTACGAGGAACTCCAAGGTCATATTCAGTTTTGTGAGCCCTTCATCCCCCCCCCAAAAAAAATAGAGTACTTATGAAAATTGTTATTTTACAAGTCTCTAACATCGAGGTGTAAAATACCACTGTGTTTTATACCAAACAAGTGCAATTTTTGTCAATTAATCCAAAAACGTTCGATGACGTCACATTTCAAATTGATGACCTGTACATTTTTCTTTATAGAATGTGCAGTTCGTTTCTGAATTTTGATGATATTCAATCAAAATAGCATTGGATTTGACCTTTGAACTGGCGCAATCCTCTTTCGAATGTACAGACCCAAATGTGTTTGTTGTCCGATGACGTCATGTTTCAAATTTCGCTCTGAAAGAGTAAATTAATGACACTGATATTTTACACCAATTTGACGCGAGGTTTATAGAGTCATGTAATTTCCCCACACTTCATAAGAACTCCATCTATTGGAAAATGAGTGCACCACAAAACTTAGTTGGACCCTGGAGATCCTCTTAAAAGAGTTAAGAATCGAGGTTGAAGTTTAAAAAATGAAAAAATGAAAAAAAAACAAAAAAAAACCCCAGAAATCTTTAAAGCATTTGATGGTTCTTGGTAGAATTTGCAAGCGCAGCTCCCCCCCCCCCCCCCGCCCTGCAAGAAACGAGCTCAGTTCAAAACACTGACACATTTGGCCTTGCTTTCTACCCACGGACACCAGGAAGACAAGAAATGGGTAAAAAAAAGCTATGTCTATTATAACTATACTTTGTGTGCACAAAAAGCTACCATGATCAACTTAAACAAGATGCCGAAAGTTTTAATTTTTAGTATACAGCCATCTTTCAGATGGCATTTTGTCCTTCTATGCTGCAAAACGTTCATCGTCGTTTATTCCATTTTTAAAAATCTCCTTCTCCTTATCTTATAAGTTGTAGTTAAATTATTTTGTTCATTTGAATATTAAATTTGGATTGTATTAAGTCTGGTACCAAGTCACAGATGGAACGTCATGTAACTTAGTATTTGGGCTGGTAACCATATTCTGGTATTCAGCAATTTCTGTGCTTGTCTATTAATGTGTAAGGTACTTTATATGCTTAAGCAGCTCTGTTATAGGGGCTTTCTATAATGTTTGTATACGCGAAATTGAGTTCAGTGTGAATTGATAAAACAGCATAGAGCTATAACATGAAACCAAAGTGCCCCGTCAGCAATTTTGCACCACGCTGCGCTGTCACCTGTTATGTAGGTCGACTGTATCAAAAAACTCTCTTGTAGTTGTCACATTGTATGACAGCATCGGTGGTTCAGTGGTAGAATTCTCGCCTGCCACGCGGGAGACCCGGGTTCAATTCCCGGCCGATGCAATCGTAATTTTTATTCAAGCTTTGCTTGACAATTTTGTTTTGTTAATAATTAACGACAAACCTTTATAGTGACCGCGGATATAGACGTAACATTCTTATTCCAGGCAATGTTCTTTTCTTATAATTAGCATAGAAGTGTAGTTATAATAGCAATTAAAATAATTGATTATTCTCTTATCGGACCAATGCTGCAGCTTTATCGATGAACACAAACGCCCTGGGATTGAACAGCTGCAACTTGATATAAGATTAAGTAAACTATTAAACAACTGTTATTTGATTAGATTGCTATCACTCCACACACTATTTACAAACATGTTTTTTAATCACAAAGTTTATACACAAACAAGTTTTATATGTTAACATTGAGTTCAGGTAGTCTGTTTTTCAATAGTTATTAAACTTTTTTTTTTCTTTTTTCGTGGAGTCAATTTTGGAATCAATTTACAAACGGCAACCAGAAAGAATTGAAGAAATAAATAATGAAACTCCCCCCTCACTGAAAAAAGGTCACTATGTAAACTGTTAAACAGATTGAAAACAATTAGGCTTAAACATATTGTGCCGAACAGCCAACAAAGACGTGAAAAAGTTAAATTCCAACCAATTCAAACAATTATTCTCATACTTTCCTTTAAAAAAAAAAAAAAAAAAAAAAAACTTACATAGAGAAAACTTACATAGAGAAAGATTTAGTTAGACAAGAATTTCATAAGTATGCCAAATGAAGGAAAACAGATAAATAACTGTAATATAATCTTGGTAGAAAGACGGTTTCATTTATTGATTCTGGTTGTGATGCTAAGGACTCTCAGAAAAGCGAACTAAGTCACTATATAAGCCAAGAACCCCATGGAGAGAAGACAATGAAGGAAGTTTCAGTTTTAGATGTGGGAGGAAAACCCCAGAGAATTATTTTCCAGGGAAAACCCACGCAATCAGGCAGGGACTGAAAACCCAATCCACATAGTGCCCCCGGTGGGATTTGAACCGGGGTCCCAGAGGTGAAGGGCAAGGCAAGGCAAGGCAAGATACCACGAGACCAACCAGACCGCCCTAATAACGCATAGCTGTAAGTTGTGTCTGTAAAAAATATTATAACAATATCAAGCATCGGTGGTTCAGTGGTAGAATTCTCGCCTGCCACGCGGGAGACCCGGGTTCAATTCCCGGCCGATGCAATACTTTTTCTTTTTATCATATCTTTCTTTACTTTTTAAAGTTATAACAGCTGCAGTGTGTTTTCACATAATAAACAGAAAAGTACGAATTAACTTTATACATATGAAACACATGTGGTTTTGAAAAACAATTAGAACATTCATCTTACCTTTTTGGCTCTTTGCACTTTCATCAGAAGCTTTGCGTACTGCTTCTGCGCAGCCGCAAACTGCTCAATAGCTTCTCTCGTCTCCCTAAGCCCGCCAAAACTTCCCCGATGAAAATGATCGTTCTTCCATCTTCCAGAAATTCATAATCAAATAAACTTTAAGTTTATTTAAAGCCATAACATTGATGACGGAAGCTAACTATAATTTGATTGTTTATCGCTGTCTTATTTGTAATTGATTTATTTATTTCCCTTAATCCCTTGCTCCTCTTTTTGCTATAAATGGATATGTTTGTGTTTGTTCTTGTTTATGCCTCTGACGAAGGTCCGGTTTGGATCGAAAGCTAAGGCCATCTCTCCTACTATTTTTATCTTCTTGCGGTAACTGTAATAGGTTTACACTGATAATTTTTCTGAATTATTTCTCTACAATTATGGACTTGAAATGTGACGTAAAATTGTATTCCGATGACGTCATAAAAACCAGCTTGTAATAGACCTTATGCACATGACGTCATTTAATTAGGGCGCCCTCGCCTAGAGGCCAAACGGAGGTTGTTCATTGTCCAATCGTGTGCGCCGTGCGTACAAATCTGTGCGATGCGATTGTTTCGTCACCGTTTTACCTCTAAGATGGCGGCTGAATGACGTCAATGCATAAGGTCTATTTAAACGAGTACAACCTTGGCTCTGTCACTCTACCACCTCCCTGATTGACACAACCTCAGTTGAATGTTGGTTTGCATGGATGAGGGGAGGGGGTGTGGGGGAGGGGAGGAACTTACTTGTACATGTTGTAAAACGGCCCTTCGTCTCCCGTCAGGCGCATTCGGCAGTTTTCGTGAATCTTCGCCACTGCCGAGGCCTCGTGCAGCACCGCACGCCAGACAGTCAACACGGTCCCGTAGTCGGATCCTAAAAGAAGTCGTGGGATACGACATTTAGTTAACTGTGTTGTCCCAATGTAATTTCCATAAACATTTCTCTCCATTATTATTTACCTTTGACTTGCCGGCTACTTGCATGAACAAAGATAAAGTACCAGAGTGATTATTATTTGCTGAATTTCATTCGAAAGGTTCAATGATTACAAATATTTTACCAGTTCACCTAGAGAAATAACAGACAAAAAAATGAGCTAAACCGGATTGAAAATTTCAATTTTGAGTATAACGGACAAAAAGGATTCGAAATAACGGACACAAAGATGAGCTAACCTGGAGTAAAGATTTCAATTTTCAACTATTAAAGACAAACAATGAGTACAACTGGATTTGAACCTGCGACATCAAGAAAAAGTGCCAGCGCTCCGCCTCATGCTGTCGATCTCCCTATTTTGTCAATATTTTTGTTCGGGCGTGCCATTCAGAAGCCATTCAACCTGTAACTAGCGTATAGCCAGGGATCACACCCAAGTTTGTTTATTTACAAGCTTGTTGGGGTGTTTGTTTGTTTGGTTGGTTGGTTTTTGTTTTGTTTTGTTTTTAGATGATCCTCCAAACAAACTCGGCAAAGCTCCCACAATGGGATATAAACACCAAGCTGGCAACAGCCAAACTCTCTCATACAAACATTGGTTTAACGTCTGTGATTATGAATTTCACAAATCAATCAAACTGTGATTCAGTAGCTGAAGAAGACGATACTTATTCTATTCATTGTGAAATCAGCGCGGTTATAGCGTGGCTGGATTCGAATCGACAACCTTGGAATTGCAAGTCTTGCAAGTATAATAATCAAGTGACCATGGTGGCAGAGTTTACGATCCAACGTCGGAAGCGGCAGTACCGGGATCACCAGTGACTTTACATTTTAAAGTTAGAAAAAAAAAACCCACAAAATGACTGGTTTCCCTTTCGGTATTGCAGTCGAACTCCTTCAAGTTTCTGTCCCGATCGCTCCGCCTGACCCCATTCTCCCTATATAGGTCCCAGCTTTACCACGTCAGCTTTATTATGGGCGAAAAAGTCAGCAGACGTAGTATGATGTACACCATTCTCAACAAAGTAGTATACCGATGTCCCAATGGGATGCTATCTGATCCCAAATAATCGTTCACCAAGGGGAAATACGCAAAACACGTGTGCAGATGCGGACCAGAACTTTGACAACAGTTTCTTTCCAAGAACCACCAGAGACTGGAGCAGCCTCCAACCTAGACTCAAAGATGGCATCCCAATACCCTACTCTGCATTTTTAGAGTCAAAATGGGCCCAATTTCACGGCTCTGCTTACCGTAAAGCAAAGAATCGGCACTTTAACGGAAGCCGGGAATTTCGCGCTTAATACGTCAAGCGTATTTCACGGGTTGGCAGAGAAGTTTCGATTGTGCGCGTGCGAACTTAATACACACAGCTTGTGCAGAAATAGACCTTATGCATTGACGTCATCCAGCCGCCATCTTAGAGGTAAAACGGTGACGAAACAATGGAAGCGCACAGATTTGTACGCGCGGCGCACAGGATAGGCCAATGAACAACCTCATTTTGACCTCTAGGTGAGGGCGCCCTACTGATATGACGTCATGTGCATAAGGTCTATTCGCTGCTTGCTCTGTAAGCGAAGAACGGTGATCGTAAGCGCAGAATTCGGCGGTAAGCAAAAATTGGGACCCGCTGCAGACCCTCGCGGTTAAGAGAACGTCAACTCCTCACCCATTCGAGGTGCAACCGAAGTAAAGTAAACCCAAGTTGGTGTGACGTTTCCAGATAGGAAAGGCTTTGCCGACCACTTTCATATTCAGATTCAGATTCAGATCTTACCCTTCATCAGTGCCTCGTCCCATTTCGCAGCCCACTGTCTTAAGCTCTTCGCGTACCTGAACTCAACATCGGCACGTTCTTGGATCATGCTCATCAAATCTTCACAGGATCTGAATCAAAATGTAATAACATTTTCACATTAATTTCCGGAATTAAATTTATATAAAACCTCAGTGGATTTATCCGGAGTCTATTTACCATGCCCGAGATAGGGGCAGAGGGAATTCCCCAATGTTCCCACCGTTTTTCCTCGTGCAGAAAAGTACCCCCACTCCCCTAAAATCCCCCAGAAAAAATGATTGAGTCTCCAAGTACACAATGAAGACAATGTGGATACAATATCCCCCAAATCGAGCATGGGATTCCGGGTCGCAGGGGGCTTGACCCATTTCTGGGTTAGTATGACCCGGTATCTGTAATCAAACTGACCAGAAAATTCGTCAAACTGACGTAGTGTCCTGGGCCCAATTTCATAGAGCTGTTTAGAAGCAGAAAATGATGCTTAACAATTTCCTGCTAAGCAGAAATGAGCAGGATACCAGTCACGAATTGTACACATGACATGGTAGCTTGGCTGGTAACCTTATTCTGGTAAGCAAAATTTTATTGTGTTTAGCAAATTTGTAATTTCCTGCTAAGCAGAAATGAGCAGGATACCAGTCACAAATTGTACACATGACATGGTAGTTTGGCTGGTAACCTTATTCTGGTAAGCAAAATTGTATTGTGTTTAGCAAATTTGTGTGCTTAAGCAGCTCTATGAAATTGGGCCCAGGTGAAAAAAAATACAATTCTTAAAAAAAAATAATAAAAAATCCGGGTCAACCTGACACAGAAATGAGTCGGATCCCTAGCCCTGGTAGAACGCCAGTCTCCATTACACTCACGTTTTATAATAGCAATTTCATAAAGCTGCTAAGCAGAAAATTCTGCTTAGCAAATTGCTTTACTTATAGGCAAGAAATGAGCGGGGTACAAGTGGCAATAATGTAAACATAATGGAATGTTGGCTGGTAAACCTGTGTTTCTGCTATAAAGCAAACTATTTCTTTGCTTAGCAAGTTTGTTGTGCTTACAGGCTTTATGAAATTGGGCCCGGTGCTAAGCAGGCCACCTGGGATGCGGAATCCCCGTCAATTCCGAACCGGAAGTTTTCAAACTGTAAAGCACTTAGAGAGCCATTACCAGGTGAGTTTGAATGGGGTGATTTATATATTATATACTGGGTTCTTATTATAGCGCTTTATCACACCCCTAGGGGCGTATCAAAAGCGCTCAGTATTTTTTCCTGCAAGGTATGTGATTTTAACTGCCACAATAAATTAAAAAATTTGCCGAGTTTTTTGGGCGTTAAGTTTTGTAATTAATGGTAATAAACTGAGCATAAGTGCCCAGTGAAATGAACTTCAAGCAATAAAAACAAACCAGCTTCAAAATGAAAGTACGGGCTACCATAGACTGTAAATGTTTTTATGGCACTTAAATTGCGCGCCCCTCGCGTTGTGAACACTTTTGAATAGTCATGGCATAAATTAATAGTGCACGTTTAGTATCGTAAATAATTATTGACATTTTGCAAAGGAGGGACTGCAACAGGTGCAAGTGGTTCTAGGAATAAAATCTCAATTGCACCAGAAAAAGTGTAAATTGCATTCGCAATTAATAACTTTATCACAATGGGGTCCAACAATCAGTTTTATGAGTAGTTAATGTGTAGGTTGGATCAATCATTAGCACGTGCGTTGTAAAGACCCAATGCGTGTGACGTCTTAAGCCCAAAACAGTCCCCCCATACTTGGGTCAATGGAGAGATATCATTGGCTGAGAGTAGTGCGGAAAGGGCGTATACACGCGTGCACGTTTTCATTGTTTTGACGACAAAGATGGCGGCCTAGGCGAGGGGTCTATATCCCAGAATACGGGGGAAACTATACACCAAGAGCCTTGTCCAAACCTCGGTTTGGGGCTCTGGCTCCAGGCTCTGTCTGATGTTGGATTCACCGTGCAAAATACGGAGCTTCTTGATGGATGCAGTACCAATACCAGGGGTCACATGGGTCACAGGGGTCACATGGGTCACATGGGCAGGGTCGGTTGTGCGCATGGAATTGCCAGCCATTCCAGAAACATTGGGAAAAATCCCTTCTCTTAACGGTAAGTGTACACACGGGACCTACGGCTTTACGTCCCATCCGAAGGACGAAGTGTCAAAGGTCAAGACCAGGACTCGAACCCGAACTCTTCTGATCCGAAACACCACAGCTTGAGTCTGGTTGCATGCTGACGCGGGGATCCATCTATAGGCTGTAGCCGCCAAATTCGGACACGACCGTAGGCTCGATTTGGCGCCTGTTTTGTGCACGAATTGTGCACGAAAACTGAGTTCAGTTGCTAGTCTATAAATCTACACACTCACTGGTTAATCTTCACTCTGACCTGCTTCCAATGCACTTTGAAAAGTCCCAGGTCAAAAGTGGCCCAGTTTCTGGCCCAAGGGTCCACTTTTATGTCAGTGTGATCCGGAATCTGTGTCAAAATGACCTAGAAGTAGAAGTGGGTCAAACTGACACAGAATTTGAGCTAAATTGCCATTCTTCAGTTTCAGGGTCAGTCTGCCCCAGAAATGGGTAGGTCCTCGGGACCCAGGATCCAAGTCAATAGACCTTTATCATGCTACCACCATCTTGGTCATGCTCCCTGTATCCAACAGCAATAATGAATGCCAATGATCTTTGTACAAAAAGGAACCAGGCTGTTTCTAATTCCAGCCTCAGTTTGATTGCATTGAGTTTAATGGGAGAAAATCAAGATGGCCGAACCATGATAAAGGTCTGACCCGGGAATAAGAGTAAGACAGCAAGTGCTCAACACCGTCTTGAGTAGACCCTTTGTTTCATACCAGAGTTGAGCCCTGATAGGGTGTGTCAGTATCCGTTTACACAAATTACGGAGACTGAGCGTTCGACTGAGCTCTGGATAGTAGGACGTCAGTCTCCGTAACACCGCACAATGCAACGGAGGAGTCAAATCTTGGTTCACATTCACTGAGCCACAATAAGTAACTGAGCACAACAAAAATATATGGTTACCAGAATCATGGTTACCAGCCAAAACAGCATATCACATGTACAATCTGTGGCTGGTATCCTGCTAAACATTAGCTGAGCCGAATTTTTTAAGGACTATTTTCTGCTTAAAGCGGCTCATGTGAAATTGGGCCCTTGGCTAGGCGTCCGACCAGGTCCAGAGATTTGCCTCAACCATTTGCCTCAAGTGCTACACGATAACTAACTACACATTTTCTTTCAAAGTTTTACTGACCTGTTGCCATTCTCAATCCGCTCCAAGACCTTCCTTGGTTCGCCGATGTCCCAGAATGAGACCCCTTCTCTTCCGTCCACCATTTTAAAGTCGCATTTTGTAGCCCGAACGCATAGTCAACTTGACCATTCTTTTCTAATTTCTTTAAAAACGAGCCCGATATGTTGGCGACTTCACCCGCAAGATAGCAGGAATTTTTTTTTTCGAACTATGTACATCAACAACAACTTCGACGCGGCGTACAACAAAAGCGCGCAATGATCTGCAACGCGCAAATTTATCTGTTTGCGCTCTGGATTTTTTCTTAATTGTTTCTTTCTTTGCGCGTTTCGTGGAACCATAGATATAGAATATAATACCTAGATCGGCCGCGCGTACAATACGCTGGTTCAGCCGGGGGGGCTGACATTAGTCACGTGCATGAGGCAACGCGCAGATTTGTACGCGCGGTGCACAGGTTTGGCCAATGAACGGCCGCTTTTTGGCCTCTAGGGCGCCCTACTGATATGACATCATGTGCATAAGTTCTATAACATGAAATTGCCATTGTCAATATCTGCGCGTCGCCTCAAGCACGTGACATTTTACTGCGTCCATGGCGAACCAAATCTTTTTCTACACAGGCAGTGGAGCGCGCGCACGCGCGGCCGATCAAGGTATTATATTCTATATCTATGCGTGGAACACATGTACAGTGCGTTCTTGGCTCTAGTCTTTTTTTCAAGACGGCACAAGGATACATTTGAAAGTGCTGGGGAAAAAATCTCGAGCCAGTTAGTTTAATCACAAGAGTTAGTAAAAAAAATAGGAAGATACTATTACCTAATTAGTATACACACTGCAAAAAAACGTGCAAAAAAAATTTGACACCATGTGTGTTGTCAAAAGAATACAAATTTACACTATAGGGTCACTTGTGTAGAATAACACGAATTTCTGCCAACACAAATACAATTGGTGTTAATTTAACACCATATATAATGTTAATTTTGATTCTTTCTTGTGTGTCTTTATTTGACAACACCCAAGGTGTAAACTTGAACTCCCTAATTGTAGTATACCGGGCTCAAGGGAACATGGAGATGTTCTTGAATGGAAGATATACAAAGACAACAGGAAACAGGAATATTATTATTACTATTATTATTATTATTGTTATTATTATTATTGAAACCAAGGATGCCTCAAAAGTGAAATCAATAACTAAGCTTCACCCAACAAAGAACAGCCTGGTAATGATGACGTTGATACTACTTTCCGAATAAATTCGATCTACATCATTATTGTTATCTTTACTTATTATCTTTGGATTAGGTCTAGAGCTTTTCCCCACAAGCCTCTGCTTATTTGAACAGCCTCCTTACTATAACAGCTTTTATTGTTACATTTTTCCCCCAGTACTATTATCAACGGTCATGTTTAATCTTTGCTTATTTTGTGCTATGCCTCCTATATTTTTTCCCGAAACGATTCTGTCTTTTGTTATTGTGAGTACGGAAATAAATAAATACATTAAATTGAATTGAATATTAAGTACGTGCCACAGTTGCCCGTCCTTGACGCCCTCTGTCGGTGGGTTTTAGATAAATAATTGTAGTCAATCTGCACGAACAAAACAAATAAACAAAATTCCATGAAAAGATTGAACATACACCGTACACTGCTCGATCCGAGTTTGACAGCTACTAGTCACGTTGCTGTGTTCATGTTCAAACATTTGTACGCCAGGTAGGTGTAAACCCATAGGCCCTAATATTCGTGGATACAAAGACATGTCTAACAAAAGACCTCGGCGCTGACACCCACACAATACATGCAGCACCCACCCCAAAACACCGTCTGACGTTATTCAAGTGGGTAGAACAAAGTCATGAATGACTGTCTTTCTTTTTTCATTATTTCTCTTTGTCAATATTGACTGTTGTGATGTCATTCTACAGTCAATCCCCTTTTGCCAACAATAACATCACAGCGTTATCAAGTTCAATATTTTTAGAGTACACACAACTTCAGCGGCGGGGAGTCCCCGTTTTTCCTCCCGTCATCAAATCTAGCACGGGCCGGTCGGTAGGTGGAAGTACGGTGGCCTCGACGTGACAACGCTATCCGGAAATTGCACTATTTTAGTCACTAACTTAAATGAAGCCTTGGTGTTGCATACATCCACATCCATTTACTAGAATCAAATAATATGATATTTAGAATAAACAGAAACTAGACAGGTCCAGCAGAACCTTTTGTTCTGATCAGCAAAACTCATTATTTTGAGTTGTGGTGCTCGTTCAGAAGACGCAAGGGTCTATAACAGGTAGTTCAATCACCGTTTTGTTCCTTGTTGCATTCTTATTGGGGTTGCTCATTATTGGAACTCAACAAAAGGAATTTTCAGGAGTCAGTTTTAATTTGGGAGGAAACCATAACATGGTGGGGAAAAAAACTTTATCGTAAAGTTTAAGCAGAAAGAAATAAGAAAAACAAACCCGTACAAAGGAGAGATAAGTGTTACAAAATGTAGTTTTTGCTGGTAACTGATCAGGTATGAAAAATTAAACTATTTTTGTTGTTGAGATTATTAGTTAATACTTGCTTCAGGAAAGGACTGGATGTGACTAAGTCAACGACTAAAAGACAATGCCCAAGCCAAAACAATGACAATGACAATGTCATGGTCATTACTATTACTGATACTATTTCTGGTAATGAAACCAAGGATGCCTCATAAGTGAACTTAACCACTGTAGCTCGCAAGCCTGAGGAAACCTGAAAACCAGGGTGCTTGCAATGTGAACCAGAAACACCTGGGCTAACCCCTACTACTCCATGTTAAGGTGTTCTTTGGTTCCTATATGTGCACTACCAATCCTAGTACACGGGAACTACGGCTTAATGCCCCACCCGGAGGACAAAGCAGTTACGATAAAGTATCTTGCTTAAGGACACACGTGCCACGACCTCACTACCTGGGCCTATTTCATAGAGCTGCTTAAGCAGAAAATATTGCTTAACAATTGTCTGCTAAGCAGAAAGGAGCAGGATACCAGTCACAAATTGTACATGTGACATGGTAGGTTGGTTGGTAACCTTATTCTGGTAAGCATAATTTTGTTGCGCTTAGCTACTTTTTGTGCTTAAGCAGCTCTATGAAATTGGGCCCTGGACTCGAACCCGCACTCTGCTGATCGGAAACACCAGAGCTTGAGTCCGGTTCGTGTCCCATATTTGGATAGACTTTGTGTATTTATCTCTATAACAAAGAGAACAAAAACAAAGAACAAAACAAAATGGGTACCAATTGGGTGGAAAAACTGCGGTCTCATTGTGGGTGGTGTTAATGAATGCTATCTTTGTACAAACCGCCCACGCCCAACAATAATCCGGGGGGGGGTGTGAAAATGGCAAAACAATATCCCAACCATACCTAAAGGGCCACTTTCCACCCACTCCTACTTGAAAATAAAACATGGAAATTCAAAGTCCGGGTGTGAAAAACGTCCGAGGATTCTTGGAGCAGGTGCAGGCCAGGAACTGACTGTATTTGTTTTATTAGAACGGCTGATGACAAAAAACAGCACCGTGATGTAATGACGGCACCTGCATGGTCGTTCTAAAGTAATTTGGGTAACACCACCACCCCCCTCACCCTAACTGCAAACAAAATAATCCTTACACATGCTAGGTTCTTTTTGTCATTTATTGGGTTACACCTTCAAAGGGTAAATGAGGAGGGGGGGGGGAGGGTGTAGTGTTGTTCCAATCCTGCGTTACAATTGCTGCTGCTAGACTGTGTTGCTGTTGCTTATGTTACATCATAGTTGCTGGTTGCTGGTGCTCCTTTGTATTGCTGTCAAGTGGCGTAGCCGAGGGTGCGGGTGGGGGGGGGGGGGGGCTGGGGGCACGGGCTTTATAGTGTCACCCCGGCACCCCCTACGATTCGCGGTGTGCTCACAAAAAGAAAAAGGGAGAAAAAAATGGAAACTGCGTCTTTGCATAATCTAATGCGGCCACAAAACCGCGGCCACAAAACGCCAAGAACATAGAGGATGGTGGCTCCCTGCAGAGTCCCCTTTCCAAAATAAAAGCATGACCCCCACCACTGACCAACCCATTCCCCCGCCCCCGCCCCCTACTGAATGCCCCCTCCCTTGTGCCGCCGCCGTTGCTGTTGCATCTTGTATTACAGTTGCTGCAGTTCTACCGAGTTGCTGTTACAGTTGCTGCTTCACAAATGTGTTGCCGTTGCTTACGTTGTATGTCATAGTTGCTGCAGCCCCAGCTTAATAGTGCTGTTGCATGTTGTGTTACGTTTTGTTCATGCCTTGCGGTTGCTTTTGTAACATCAGTTGCTGCTGCTATCACCATGTATTGTTGTTGCACGGTGTTACATGTTCTGCAGTAGCTTTTTTGTGTACACTGATTGGAAACTTTGGAACGCTATAGGTAGTGGCAGCAACCAAACCAGGTTAATTGCCATTATTCCATTGAATAGTTCTGAGCATGCGCACATTTCCGAGAAGACTGGATTTACCTGATAACTCTGCTGCCACCTAGCGTCCACAAGTCGGACCATGAATAGCTGCTGCTCACCTGACCGTGCGCCACGTGTGCCCATTTGATGGATTAGCGTTGATGGTGTACGTAGGTGTAACCGCGTTTTGCAGTTTCATAAAGAGATCTTTTATGTTTCTGGCTAATTAGCGTATACGAAGCACGCAAACAACCAACAAGATGTTTATTTCGTAAAGGCTGTTTATACTTTTCTTAATCACTCCACAAGTTAGTTAATAAAGCAATTTAATTGATAAAGAACGCCGCAGAGCTTTTGACATTGTAACACATTGTAAGAAACGACCCCCTTTGAAGTAATGTATAGTTTTAGAGAAAGAGGTACTTCTTCACCCAATTTAAATCTGCGAAAAAACTCCGACTATATAAAAGCACACAATTCTATGCAGCAAGGTTGTTTTTCTGTCATTACTTTCTAGCAACTTAGATGACCCATTAAGCCCAAATTTCCACTGGTTGGTTATTTTTAAGCATACTGTTGGGATGCACCAAATAAGGATACAGGTCTTTGACAATATTACCAAAAGTATACACAGAATGCGACAGACAACCCTAAACATAAACCAATGTTTTCATGCAGTTGGACCTTGTACATGTGACGTGTGACTCTCTTCGTGGAACCTCAATCACGATACGTAGTCTAATTCAACGGGAAGTCATTATGTAAATATTGTGAAGCTACCGAACGGAGTTGTTGACATTTGTACCAAATAATTATAACCTGCTTTCAGTTAACGTGACTCGTTGATTTGTTAATAACAATTTCGCTGCGTTAATTCTCAGAACAGAAGTCCGCTGGCCAAATGTATAGTTAAATCAAAAACAGACCAGTGCACATTCTCTGTAAGATCCGGTGAGCCAGTCAGCGTTGAAAAGCACCCCCATGCTGTCCGAAATATGGACGGGTGTAAAAAGCTGCCGGACTAGTGAAACGACAAGTGACCTGGTCCTGCTGGCTAGTCAAGGAACAAGTTAAGGGCAAACCCTGGTTTTTTGTTTTTGTTGTTAGGTTCAGTATCACTTGCCACTAAACGTTTAAGATAACAATGTTTCACCCGGTTTTATAACGTGGACTCAAGACAGCCGCACATTGATTCAAATTTTACCCCCCCCCCCCACTCTCCTGGCGATTTCACTATACACCTATGGAGAGCGTAAAACTTTCTCCTTTTTAAATAATCTTTTATTGATACAACTACGAAATAGGTCGAAGTTGATAGCTTCTGGTAGTTATCTACACTAGTTTTCTGTCCTGCAACTCCTTCACTTAATCATCTTGACACAACGTCTACTGTTTGCGGTACAAAATATACTAATTATGGTTGCAGCTGCGAAAATAAACTTTTCAGGCTAGTTGAAAAATCGGCAACTTAAAAGAATGTTCTAAAAAAAAAGGGAGACAACAAAGTCCCCAAGGTTTTGGTTCTTTCTTAGATAGTTCTGTCTTTGTTTCAGAATTTCGTCTGAACCCGCCAGGGTTTTGTGAGCCAGAATTTGAGCAAAACATACCCACATGTCGTTCCCGAGCTTCTGATTGGCTGACGTGCCTCTCCCGAGCTTCTGACTGGCCAGTGGGCTCTTTGTGTTTATGCAAAGGGCGGGATAGTCGCAAGACGATGATTGGCTGTTACGTTCTTATTACTTGTATGATTATTCTCAAAAATATATTATATTTGTTTTGTTTCTAAAAGGCGGATGTAGAATCTCTGGTGTCAGAAAGGTCGTTTGTTTAAAGATCAAACAGACAAACCTGGTCATGACATTTGGGGGTTTTCAGATGGAAGTGAATGATGTCTGTCCGCCACGGGACTTTCAAAGAAACTGCGGCAACACACACATCCAGGTTCGAAATCGACAGCTGGAACTCTAGTGTGTTAAATATATAAATATACATATGTATATATATACTAATTGTATTGGGAAATCAGAAAATCAGTGACCAGTGTTGTTTTCTTAAGGCAAATCTGACAACAACAAAATCACACACAGCAGTGAATAGCATTTTCAGAGCACCTGCAAAAACTGTATTTTTTTTCTTTCTACGACATGATGTTCAACATTTCTGAATAAATCTAAAGAAGTTTCTGTACAAGTCCGTCCCAAAGGCATAGCAAGAGAAGAACCGCCGCCAAACCAGCTTCAGCATTCATTGTTGGATCAACTTTTTTTCAACTTGATTTCACCATGACCGACGTGACCCGCCTTAGGGGCTAATTTCACAAGAATAGCGACAAATGTTCACTTCCGAACTTTGAGCCGGATTGCTGAATTTGGGCGCGAAACAAACATTAGTGGAATTAACCGTCTTCTTCGACAAAGAAAGGGAGTGCGGTATATAAATCTAAAAGTCACCTTTGCAGAACCACTTTGAAAAGGAAAATGCTCCAGCATCCTCCAGCTGCGAGTTTGAAGTCTTCGCTGACTTTGTTTTCGCCGGGACCTTTTCCCGCCAACGCTGCGCCCCATCTACACCAGGCGCACATCTGTCGTCAGTTTGCAGGCGAACGATTTTGACAAAATTAGCCACCTTTTTTTTCCCATCGCGTTATCAGGAATTGGATAAATCATTACCCGCATCTTTATGTCATTCATCTAAGAAGGAGGACTCATCTTGATGTTGATTGGGAGCTTCGGAGAGAAAGGACCATCAGAGGGACAAGGAGAGATGCTTTGTTTCTTGCAGTCTGAGAGACCAGGACAGGAGTGTCTAGGCCGCCCGAGAATGACAACGTCAGCCGGCGAGGATCACGCAAGCCCACTGCTAAACCAGAATGGATACCCGGAGCTATATCCGTATGGCACCCAAGAATTTATCCACCAGAATTCTGTAAATCAGATTCATCCGGATAGTCTCATAACTAATCCCATAGTTAATCCCAATCTTGATCTCGATCCCAGCCTGAGTCTCGACACAAAACAACACCAAGAACAACAACATTCATTTTTTCATCAGACTGTGATTAATCCCTTTAAGTCCCATTTCAATCCGAACTGTAATTTGACCACCAATCCTCGGAGCCAGGAGCCGATACAGCGAAGCGACTGCCGGTACGCATCACTTCCGCCTTGTACGTTTCTCCGGAGAACGACGTTAGGATCATCAGAGATTACCACGGGTGAACAGAACGAGAGGATGTTGAATGTGGAAGGGCCAGAACAAAACCCACAGCAACACCCACGGCACGTGGGTCGGTTCATTTACAACCCCAAGTCTGACTTGACTAACTCACGGTCAGGTTACCGACAAGGTGAACTGCCGCGATCGCACTTCACGTCCATTGGGCACTGGGCTATCAGCGATCAGCCAGACGCTACCGACCACGCCCCGCTGTCAACCCCCCTAGCCACACAGGGCAGACCCGGTGGCCCACACCCACAAAACACGCTATTTGAAATCTCTGCAAAGACCACAATCCCATTGCTGGTTGAAACTCAAGCACCTTCCCAATCTTACCTGGGACTTCTTGAAGATAATCCCAACAACGCATTGAACTGTCACACAACAACAGCGTGTGACACAGGGAAAGTTTCTTACATGACAAACGATCAATTGGAGGATAACATCTTTAGGGCACCTAGTACGCCATGCGTTTGGGATACCTCCGGAACTAACTCCTATTTTCAAGGATTCAAAAAGGGACAGCACCCACATCCTAACCCAGCGCAGAGGGACGGTTGCAAAGAAGGGAGATCCCCGAGCCAGGACACAGAGATGATGTCAGTGTTTATTCCCTCATCACGCACATGCGAGGCTGTGCAAAGCCGGTGCTTTTATCAGCATTCTGCTGGCGTGCTGCCTAGTGCTTCATTTCCGCATCTGGCTCAGACAAGCCCTTTACGTCACGGAGGCAACATACAAGTAGGAACGATGAACAGGCAAAGTGGCGAGGACGATTCGATGAATATGCCCCCAGAACAGCCACCAAGGTTGGGTCAGGCGACCGAGCGGACGGCTACGGGCCCGTGGCAGCCCGGGGCTAGGCCAAGATTTGAGCAAGTTGTGATGGCGGGCGAGCGCCACCCGCGGCCCGGGTTTCGTCACCGACCAAGGCACCAAGGAGATCGTGCGTACCAGGGTAAGTTGAACTATTTATTTCCCATCCTATTCAAACCATATGTTTAATTAAACAATAAATAATCATCAGTTAGATTTAGTGATTGTTGATTTTGTTGACTGGAAGGTATTGGATAATTTTGATGTTTGCTGTCAATCAGATTAACTTCACTACAAAAAACGTTACAAGAAAAATATATATATATAACCAAAACCGGCCATAATCTCGTCGTAAGTTCATAGTGTTAAAAACAGTTTCATCAAAAACTACTCCACATTTTTTGTTTCAATACCATAACAAGGTCAATAACCTACCTTTCATTAAAAGGAGCGTATAACTTTGGTAGTTAGTCCACAAATTAATTACCAGAAAAACTTAATTGATAAAGAACACCGGAGAGCTGTTGGTGTTATAAAACCTTTGTTAGAAACGAAGCCAATGAAGGTCATGTAGTTTTAGAAATAGAGATAATTTTCACCCATTTGAATCTGAGAAAGGCTTCAGGCGTGAAGCCATTCTCAGGCATCTGAAAGCATACAATGGAATGCAACAATTGTGTTTTTCTCTCACTATTTTCTTGCAACTTTGATGACCAATAGACCGTGCAAGTCTTGCGCGTATTCGAACATTTTTGGGACCACTGTGGTCCCACGTCGTACGTTGCTTAAACGCGTGAAAGAAACAAACTCACGCACTTTAACGGATCCCAATGTTCGAAAACGCGCGAGACTTGCACAGTCCATTGAGCCCAAATTGTTTAAAGGTTTAATATTTGAAGCATTATATGTTGGGATACAACCAAGTGAGGATACTGGCCTTTGACAATTGCCAAACTAAAAGATATACCATGCCTTTAAACATTTTATTAACAAAGATTGTACAGTTGATCGATAAAGCATCCCACTTTGCCCAAACATCAAAAAGGATCGTTTGAAAAATGTTTCATTCTATAAAAAAAACTATAAAAAAACTCAAACCCCACACACTGTAATTTACACCCGGTTCAGACAGATTTGGAGCGACTCTAGGGCGACCCAAAACAAGTTTTAGTTTCAGACAGGCGAACTTAAAATAGCATTTACACCAAGTTCGGCTCATGACAAGATCGTCTTCTGAAACCAAGACGCTCCAGAGTCGTTCCGAACGACTGCAACAGTCGATCTCCCGACTTCCAGCGCGTCTGGTCGATCGCTCCTAACTTTTTCAGACGTCGATTTTTTCATGTACTGAATTCAACAATGTGGTTCGGCACGACTTTAAAGAGCCTTTCTGGTCGGTTATTTCTACAGCTTCGTAAAAATCTGAACAAAAAACCCAAACCCCCTGCAGTTGAGAAGTGGGGATTAAACTAATAATGGATTCGGTAGTGTGGCTAAGGCTTAAACCCAAAAATACTATTCTTTAACGTTGTCGTTGCAGCCAACGGTCATAGTTGTAGCCGAAGTCAAGACATTTTGAATGCGGCATAAGACCGTGGCCGAATTGGCGGCTACAGCCATGGCCTGATTTCTGCGTCATCATGCGTTGAAGTATAGTACGTCTCTTTAGCAACATCCTTGGCAAAATAGCCGTAGCTGTAGCCGCCAATTCAGAATACGGCCAGACAATCGCCCAACAAAGTACCAAAAAATTGAACGATTCAGAGGCGAAGGGGCGGAATTTAAGTTGTTCTTGGTTTTTACAACTCAAAGATTGCAACCGAATGGCAAATGCGTTTGAAAAAAAACAATGTGTAGCACTTGCAGCTTTAGAATGAAATTACAACTTGAGATTCATTTATCACGAAATAGGTTATGTACGCGATGCATTGATACTTGTGTATTCGATATTGAGATACAATATTGGCAAACGTGTTATTAAAAGGAGATGGCATGGTTCAATTTTAATGATGTCGTGGCAAGGGGACACTCAGCAATTTTAGCAGAAACTAAACTATTTTGAGAAAGGCCTCCCTTCAAAGTATGGTTCGGATGTTAATTTTTAGCCCCCCCCCCAATACAAAAACAAAAAACTTGAATCTGAGAAACGGTTTACCTTGAATCATTTCTCAGATTGCTTAGGAGTTCGTTCGCAAATGCTGCGGTTGGTACACGCACCTCCACTAATCATGGATAGATTCGTACGTTCGTCTTGTTAAAATACCCAGACAGTTTTGTTGTTGCTGTTTTCTAAGCACGTAGACACCGCACTCAGCTGAAACTCTCACATGCGACACCAGTTTTACGGCGACGGAAACTAATTTATGACCCTTTAAACCGTTTATGGAATGACTTTTTTTTCTTCTTCTTGATCTGTATGTTATTTTAATGTTTTCCGAAAGGAAGTTTAACCAATTTTCCCCGAAAGGCAGAAATGAAGTAATTTCTTGAGCTAATGGAAGCTCGAAACGAAACCGGACGTGACATTTTTCATGTTACGGCAAGTCTTAATATGGATAACAATGAGGGTGCGTGTGTCTGTATCAGCCAGCGAAAATACTGTTCCCAATGATTGTACAGGGAAATAAATACACACAACAAATCATAAAACATCCAATCAATATAAAGACTGGGTTGTTGTTGTTAATGTTGTGGTTGTTGTTGTTGTTGTTGTTGTTGTTGCTGTTGTTGTTGTTGTTGTTGTTGTAATAAATAAATTGATATAGTTTGAACCCTCCAATATGGTCTAAAACAAAACAAAATTCAAGTTGGCCACCGGATATGCGGCCATTTTAAATTCCTACATTGCAATTAACACCTTCACGTGACAAGTCACTACCACTTTCTTGAGGAAAAATTCCCACCAAAAACGTGGAAATTAAGTGTTGAAAAAATTACAAAACCACTAAAAAGTTTGTAATCTTTAGCCCAATGTCAACAAACGTACGCCATAGAAACAGCTGACCCCAAAACACAAACTTCTTATTAAAGTATGACCCAAGATACATAGTTGAGAAAGTCAGAAAATCTGGTGTTGCTCAGATATGTGTGAATAACAATAAATAAATAAATAAAAAGCATTATTTTCCTTTTTGCAAAATATTTGAAAGAAGAACAAGCGTCAGTGTCTGGCATGAACAAAACCCTCGTCTGTATGTTTATGGTTTTGTCCTTGACCATTGTACAAATCTGTTTTTCCCTTCTTTCTTTATTGTATCTGCGTTTTAAAATCAGCGAACCCTGCCCTTCTTCTTCTTCGTCTGCTTTGTACTTTAGGTATTAATAGTTTGCATTTTTATCAGAGTAAATAGTGGGGATTTTTAATTTCTGGCTGGTCCGGACTTTTTTGATTTTCATTTTAATCATAAATTTTCATACTGAAAGAATGTCATCATTGGTTTGCCCTATGAAATTACCGACCATGCTTTGTGTTTTGGAACCGGAAAAAGGGTAAAAAAAACAGCCCCAAAACAACAACAACATAACATAAGAATTAACAATAAATAAATAAAGGAATAAAGAAATACACGAACAAATAGATAGCAGACACAAAGATTGTGTAGTTAGTAATCCAACTTTTCGCAAGCACATTTTACGATCCCCGGTCATCGGGCTCCCTATAATAGTCTCAACTCATTAGCAGTAGGCAGCACCGGAGGTCAACAACCTTGGAAACGGCTCAAAGCTTGTAAAGTGGAATTTGAAACCTTACATTGGCGGGTGAACATTATTGTCCAGCTGTTTTACGGGGACCCAATTTATTTATCTCTCGACAATGAGTTGTGGTGCTTCTGAACAGAAAAGACAACTCAACTTCTCGACATGTCTACCTGTGAATAATGATCGTGTTCATATAACAACACAAACCCGTAGAAGATCATAGCATATGCCTCGAAACGTCGAGCTCTTTAAAAACCATTTTTACCCCAGAGCCATGACGGCTTATTAAAACGATAATGCATACACTGCAAAATCTGGAGTGTTAAATTGACACCATGGGTGTTGCACATTATAGATACCAAAATAATTAAAGTTTACACCATAGGGTATTACAATAACACTAATTTCTGCAAATACGATTAAATTGGTGTTATAGCACCCTCAAATGTTAATGTTGATCTCTCTTCGGTATCTGTCTGTGACAACACCAAGTGTGTCAATATCAACACCTAAAGTTTTTGCAGTGTAGTGTTACACAGTGGTGTACGCGTGTCGTGGCCGAGCGGATAAGAGCACCGGACTCAAGGTCTGGTGTTTCCGACTCAGCAGTGTCTGGGTTCAAGTCCCGGTCGTGACACTTGTGTCCTTAAGCGAGACACTTGACCATTATTGCTTCGTCCTTCGGGTGGGACGTTAAAGCCGTAGGCCCCGTGTGTTGTGTAACGCACGTAAAAGAACCCAGCGCACTTATCGAGAAGAGAAGGGGTTCGCCCCGGTGTTCCTGGTTTGATTGGCTGCATACTGCGCCACAGCACCTTGTAAACCATTACATGGTGCTATGTAAAGGAGTAGGTCTCATACTTCAGAAACGTTGCCCCAAATGTCTTGCAGGAAAATACTGAATGTTAAGCACTTAGAGGCTGGCCTGCAATAGGCGCTATACAAGTACGTTATTTACCACATCAAACCGTATTTAGTCTATAGATCAAAAGCTTACTTTTCGAAGATGTGCGGTAGAAATGTATCATTCCTTGTTGTCTCAATTTGACCCATTTCTCGCTTACTGTAAAGTCTGGAAAGATTCCAACTTTCTTACAAAAACATCGACACCATTTGAAAGTTCAACTGAAAAGAAGAGGGGGGACCGGTATCATCTCGGAAATAACGTGTTTGGTTAATCGCCAATTTCATCGCAACCAACAAATTGTAAACTTAAAGAGGCATAATACGTCATGGTTTGGTTGTAACAAAACACATTCATTAGCCGGTATTGTTTTCGAAAAGAAAACAACTGTTTTCCAAAGTCTTGCTGTTTTGAACACAACTGTTTTTAAAGTCTTGCTTTCGTAAAATTGCTGCAACAAGTCTTGTTTTTGAAAAAAACTACTTTTTTAACAGTCTTGTTTTCAAATAAATAAGGTTTTGTTTTCGAAAAACAAAACCCCAAAAAATGTTTTATAAAAAAAACTATTTTGAGAGTTTTGCTTTTGAAAGATGCTGCGTTTCGAAAGTCTTCTTTTCGAAAAAGAAAGTGCTTTCTAAAGTCGTGTTTTGGGAGAGAAACTGTTCTGAAAGTCTTGTGTTGTCTTCTTTGAGAAGTTACTGTTTCGAAAGTCTTGTTTTCGAATAATATATTGAACAAAATGCATGTTCTGTTAAGAATCTTTATTGTGCATGCTGGTTTATACAATTTTCTGCTTATTTCGAGTTCGAAATGCTTTCAAAGCCTATTTCTGATAATTTCGATATAAATATACAACGATTGTCTGGTGTAAAAGCCAACATGGGTGCCTCAGCACCCGCTTCTTATTTCGATTTGACAGATCGAAATAAGGCAGTTATTTTGAACGTGCACATCTATTCGACGAACCCCACGAGTCGGTGTGTCCTTCTATCCCCATGGACTTGAGGAATGGCTTGAGGAATGATAATATGGGCCTACGTGGTATAAGTTTACGCCTGATGGTTAGGGAAGTTTCTAAATTGATCTACAATAAGGACCACGTATATTATTCGACGTTTCATGTAAAATTGTCTTCACAAAGTGGGGGTAACTAGAGGACGAACCGTTCTCCTCTCCAAACACGAGGCTGTCTCTATACCTTTAACCAAAGTTAACATAGTCTTAAAAGGAAATGCTCATATTGTGAGGGGAGATTTTATGTCATCGCATGACAACGGGGGGAATCCCCCGACTCGGTACCGCAGACTCGTCGCACCGCCCCCTGCGTATTCTTTGCGGTACATGAGACTTAGCGTAAGAAAACCACGGGATCATGTTCTCCAAATCGGCAGGTCGCCAAGAAATGAACAATCGGAAAGTTACAGATGCAACAGTAATTCATGTTTCTGGTATACAGGAAAAATGACTCAATATACTTAACACGATGAGGGCGCACGCTCAGTTAAGAGATCTTGCTATGAGCTAAGATGGGAACGGCACTCTTTTCTGTTTTGGTTGAACTTTCAAATCGTGTCGATGACCTCTCTGGAATCTTTCCAGACCAATATACATTCCAGTGAGCGCGAATTGATTCAAAATGACCCCACAAGATGAATCAATTATTCACCCGCACCTTCCAAGAAGAAGGTTTTTTTGTTTTGTTCTAATAAACGTATATGGTTTACGGTTCTGGAAGGGCGCAGCGTCTTTGATGACAGCGTTTTGACCTTGCCCTTCCCTGGACGACCGCTGCTTGTATATCTCTGCAAAGAGACATGCCACAGTAAAAACCATATTATGACTCCTCAATGTGCTTTGGGCTCTTTTTACGTGCACTTCCTATTCTCTGGTTCGTTGGACCTGTGGCTTTGAAGGTAGAGTATACTTTTGGTAAATGCTGTCAACAACCAGTTTCCCCACTTGGGTGTATCCCAACATGTGCATAAAAATATCAAACCTGTGAACATTTGTGGCTCAATTGGTTATCGAAGTTGCAAGAAAGAAAAAAATCAAGAATTGTGTGCTTGAGCTAGAAAGACGTCACTGCATGCCTGAAGCCTTTCTCATATTTAAATTTGTGGGTGAACAATTACCTCTTTCTCGAGAACTACTTTCTCGAAGAACGTCTTCGAAGAACGTATGTAAAAGCCAAGTCCAATTGTTACTTTGTTCTTGCATAAAGAAAACATATATAGCTCAATGCAACACCTATTGGCTGCTGGTAATCAGTAGAGTCAGTTTGTGTGAAGTGGGTGTGACTCAACCTCGCTACCATGGGCAGCGCACTGTATCGATGCCTCTCGTTTTGAGCAAGGCGATCTGAGGGGGGGGGGGGAATGGCGCGGCGAGATCATACACCATTGGGAACGAGGTTGGGTGTTACTTACAGCGGAATTAATAACGCCAGACCATTGATCTCGATTCAATATAATAGAGGCCACTGCGCCAGACATACATACTGGATAAAACGTGCGACCCACGTAGTTTTATACGCGCATTTTTCATTTATTTAACCTAAGCTTTAATTCCGAAAATGGCAGACCATAAGCAAACAACAGCAGCGTGTGAGGTCAGTGGAAGGGGTCAATAGACTGTACAAGTCTCGCGTGTATTCGAGCATTGGGACCAGTCTAAGTACGCGAGTTTGTTTCCTTCACGCGTTAAAGCAACGTACGTGGGACCACAGTGGTACCAAAGAAAATGTTCGAATACTAATGCGCGCGAGACCTTGCACAGTCTATACAGGTGGAAACGGAAGAGGCGGTGTCTGCAGTTGGCTCTAGGGGTTGAAGCCGGTGTGTACTAAAACACCTACCAGCCGGGGCTTGTCCGGTCGTGACTTAGTCGATCAGCGAGTGGGGGCGGGCGGGGTTTTTGCATGAGCTCCCCCACCCCCTCCCCAGAGATCCTCGCTTGCTGAAGCTTACCCGTGTACCCGATTTTTGTAATTAATAATTTTTTATTTCTCGCGCAATAATAAAGAAAGGTCGATCAGCTTTGTCATGGAACTCACTCCAGAGAGAAAATGACGCAGTGTTTAGGAAAACAGTGAGCATCTATAGCGGACCCTATTTCATAGCTGCAGAAAAATTTACCAGAATAATAAGGTTACCGGCCAAAATACAATCTCACAACAACTGTGACTGGTGTCCTGCTAATGTTTGCTTTTATTTTTCATAACCACCTGACATACAGGAAAATTCCAACTCTAATCTAAATTTGTGTACATGACTGAAAGTTGTTTTGTAAATGCAAAAATGGCTGCTTGCAAACTGCCTACAAATTACAACAAAACAACAACAAGGATCCCTAGACAAACAGCAGCAGCAACAACAACAACAACAACAATAACAACCTCCCAATTTTGATAAAGTACCGAGGTATTATTGTAAGCACTTCCATTATAATGCAAAGTATACGCGTGTCTTTTGCTGTCCAAATTGTCATTGCCCACGCTTAGGGTGTACGCCGTGCACGTGCGTCCCGGGCCGGGCAAACCCCTTTCTGGCGCCCACACACCCCATTATACTGCACTGCACAAGGTCGGCCGCCTCTGAAAAAAAATATGTTCGCATCGGAAATCATTGTACGTCCTCTCATTCATGTTTATATGGGTGCACGCGTGTACTTTTTACTGAGCAAAATGTTAGTATTAATGCACTTAAAAAAAAAAAAAATTAATGACACAAAAGTTAACCCGTGAAAAACGTCGGGTTGTTGTTTTGTCTCTATTAATTATTTGTATGTTGGTTTTGAATCATTTGCATGGTGTTGTATCAAAGTATGGGTTTGCGGTAACACCACGTGCATATACGTTGATGTCTATGTTTTGTTCTTTGAGAACTTGTCTTGCTAATAATTCTACTCCAGCGGAATAGACTTCAGAAATCGGGAGGAAACCTCAGAAATTTCTGAAAAGAACTGTCCTGTTGATTAACTACTAGGCCTACTACCTGAGCGGAAGGTAGGAAATCGGCCGGGATTACTACTTCGCGCTTATAGTTGATCGAGGGGGACGTTATTCACTTCACTGCTGCGGAGCGAGTTTTTAATTGGTCTCAACGTTTCGACATAGCCTGCTCTAGTTATCGACAGGAGCCGATGTTAATTGTTATTATTTGTTTAAATGTTCCACAGCAAATGTACTCTAAGATATTCCCTTAGAGCGGTGAAGTGCTCTGGAGCTTAAGCCCCGAATTCCGCAAGAACAGATTGTCCTTTTATTGTTATGGTTTTGAACATTGCCGGCCTTTGCAAATGTACAGCGTGTGCTGAGTGGAAAATTACCTCTCGTTGTGTTCGATGTTTATCTAAAATCTTTTGAAAATCTTTTTTGCGGTTATGAAACAAACAAAAGCAATTCAGCAGAATCTCAACATTTACGCACAATCTCTGATTCGACAAGGCGTTGGGACGAGGTTGACATTAAAAAGCGGCACGAACGCGGGGTCAAGCGACACCCACGCACTAGTTGACCCGCTCGGGGATCCCCGGGTTTGCCCCGGATTGACTACGACAGGAAATGCTTTTGTCGGCCGTGGGTGGCGTGCCAAATCATCCGCGTTATGATTATAATATAAAAATAGTATTAATTCAAGTGGGACCGAGGTCTGCTAATAAACACAAAGCTGGGTAAGACCTGCGACCTTTAGCTTGTTGTGTTTATTGTTTCCTTCGAGTTTGGAAACCAAAATTGTAAAGAATGGAGCAGAAAAAGGTTAACATTTCTAACACGTCAATATTTCGAGTAACCTTTTCAGTGGTATGTTTCAGTTTCGTTTCACTTGTCACCCGTGTCAAGTATTTCTTGGTAGTCTATCAACGGAAGCAGTTCCTTTGTCAATAACAATAACATAAATGTCAACGAAATAAAGAGCCTTATTTTCGAACTTGACAAACGTGTGTGTGTGTGTGTTGTTGTTGTTGTTGCTTTTTTTTTTTAGGGCGTTGGGGTGTTAGTGTTTGTTAGTTTGTTGGTGGTGTTGGGATGTTAGCTTTTGATTAATTTTATCATAACAATTTGTAATATTTTTTTTCTTTTTATTCTTATATAAATTATTTTTATGACCGGGGGCTTGTGGAAGACACATCGTTTTGATTACAGTTTTCTTTTCTTTATTTTACTTTCCTGGACTACTCAACTGTTCAAGATTTTGTTATTGTCTGAAGATTTAAAACAAATACATTAATTAATAAATCCAAAAGAACTGCAATTTCAAATCAATAAATGGTACCTTTGTGGTCAAAGCTAGGTGCCGATGAAATTGCTGTGACACAGAAATGAGCTGGAAAGGAATCAACGTTGCAAATGAAAAAATGGCTTGTTAACTGGTATGTTGAGTCGGGTTATTTTTTTTAGTACTGATCAAACTTTGTTTCGTTTTGACAACTTCAAAAGTTTCGGTCACAAGCGGCCAATGGCTGCCCGTGGTCTGCCCATTTTGGGAGTCAAGAATGCATGTAAAGATATGGGCCCTATTAATTTCACAGAGCTTATTAAAGGTAAGGGTCATAGATTGGTTTTTGTCAACGTATGTGATAGGCAAAAGTATAAAGAAAGATACAATAAAAGTGAAAGTGTCAGCTAAATACACGTGTGTCTACTTACTGAGGAAACAGCAAAAAAAAAACCCTGCCACGGCATTTTCACAAGAACTTCTAATCCATACACGGTTTATAGCAAGTTTATAGCAAGATGATAGCGGGTATAGGAACCGCCTCTCTGGTCGCGGCATTCGCGAACGGACACAAACCTACAGCAAGTGTACATCATTGGTAAAATGTCACAGACCATTCACACTTTATGTGACCCATTCAAACAACAACCTGTGAACATTTAAAACCCATTCGGAAATCGGAGTCACGAGCAAACAAAGAAAAATCCTCATGTCTTTGTTTTGTTTTCACTTGTTTTATTTTCAAACATCGGGTTTGAACTTGCCCGATCAAAACTATACCGTATACTCATTTTAAAAGCTGCGTGCAAATTAGCATGTGAACATTTTATCGACGTTGTTCACACCCAAACAGCACACAATACAATTTTGCTTACCAGAATAAGGTTACCAGCCAAAATGCAATGTCATACTTACTATTTATGATACTGGTTTCCTGCTTATTTTTGCTGAGCAGGAAACTGTTAAACACTATCGCTCTATTAGAATTGGTTTGTGGTGCGTTGTACTGCACGCACGTCGCCTAGTCTGCGCACTGCACAGTTGGGAAGGTAGTGCATTCTGCTCTACCAGCCAGGCTCCTAGTGGATGGTACCCATGCCCACATCCTTACGGAATGTGATTGGGGTAACACTGTTTCACTCACTAGAAGTAGGTGGCAACGTGCCCCTGTGGTGGCAGTTGATTTGGGTGGCTGGCCCAGTTAAGTGAAGCCCTCACTTTGGAATGGCCGCACGCGTCCGTGATCTTGTGATGTAAGGCGATCTTTCACGGACAAAATAAATAAATACAAATAAAACTGCACAGACCGGGATGAGTAATGCACATAAACCATGTTAAACAAACCAGCCTATATTATTCATCAACCCAACTTTGGTTTACTCAACTGCAGTTTCGTATCCCAGGATCCAGTCTTCGGTTCCCCGGCATCACCCAGGTCACAGCGCTGACGTTGTTGCACCTAACCAAATGACGTCATCTGCCAGAGCTGCTACGTCATCGGTAGGCTTGGGACAACATGGCCGCGCCCGTCATCATTTGCAAGCTTTGGGCAACATTCGCTGCCCGGCATTTGTGCACACCAATGCTTCAGGTACGCATGCCTAGTTCAACTATCATACATTTTTATTTGTTTAAATTCTTTAATGTTTTCCCACTTCTTGGTGTGAACTTTATGCCACTAAATACAAATAAAAGGCGTAATATCATTACGCTTATAGACTTTTCCATTGTTGATAAACAAACCGCACGGATTGGCGGCAAGACGGCCCAATATTAGTAAAACGTTCGATCGTGTTAACATTATGTTGTGACCAAATCCAACATTTCTGCGAACTGAAAAAAAAAATTCATATAAAAAATAAGCACACCCAATATGATTGTTTGCTTTGCTTCCAACAAAATTCAACACCATTTGTGTGTGTAACGTTGCTACAAACTGTGGCTATCTGTTTTTGCTTTACATTTTATGGTTCCCATAATACTTTTCCCATCTTGGGTGGCAAAAACTGGGGCTGTGACGTTGCCAATGGAAAGGTCTATAATATCGGCGCCCGTATCCTACACATGATGCGCTTCTTAGGGTACAACATTACGTCCAAAACTTCCAAGCCGTAAGCATGTAACAAAAGCAGCTGTAGATCCGTCAAACCACTCAGACGCTAATACATTCTGACAGTTTGACTACGGTACGCTCATTGTCACCAAAAGCCACAACGACACGAGTCAAACCAACACTTAGTGTAAACACTGCCCTCACATTATTTACGTGCATTCACTACGAGGACGTCGCTCCCGGCACACACCCAAACTTTGAAACCATTGATCTGTGACCGTTGGCAGCGAACGAAAACGCCCTCTCTTGACAATAGACTTCAAGTGACTTAAATAAAGCGGACCATTCCAAAAAATTGAGGCGCATTACAGCAAGTCGTCCCTCCAAATATATATCCCTTGGGACTTTGCAAACAAAACAGTGACAAACTTATAGAGTCAAAAACAACAACAACAACAAACAACAACAACAACAACAACAACAACAACAACAACAACAACAACAACAACAACAACAACAACAACAACAACAACAACAACAACAACAACAACAACAACAACAACAACAACAACAACAACAACAACAACAACAACAACAACAACAACAACAACAACAACAACAACAACAACAACAACAACAACAACAACAACAACAACAACAACAACAACAACAACAACAACAACAACAACAACAACAACAACAACAACAACAACAACAACAACAACAACAACAACAACAACAACAACAACAACAACAACAACAACAACAACAACAACAACAACAACAACAACAACAACAACAACAACAACAACAACAACAACAACAACAACAACAACAACAACAACAACAACAGCAACAGCAACAGCAACAACAACAACAAGAACAACAACAACAACATGAGAGGTGTTCGCGTACATTGCACGACCACCTAAAACAAAATAGAACGACAGATCTTTTGCTATAACTTCCAAAAGAAATTATTTTCTTCATTCCACAGCAAAGTCTTAAGACATTAAATAGTAGTAAAAAGAAGAAAAAAATACAACATTAACATCGACAATCCATAAAAAGATTATCGTCCTTCAATTGTGAAGAGCGCCCTCAACATATTTATATCGGTTCCCCCGCTCGCCCACTCGTTAAAACGACTGGGGAGGAGGCTCCGAAAACAACAGTTTGGATTGTTCTTTATATTGATGATTTCGACTAACATTATTTTCAATTCGAAAAGGAAAGGGGGAAAACAACAACAGCATAGCAAATAAACACAATGTTAATAAATGCCTATTCCAGATTCAATGACTGTGTCCATCAACAAAGAAAATATATTTTCTCCACATGACAAAACGAAATCAGAGCTCCAAACTCGTTTTTCTCGAATAGGTCTAACACTTCAATGAGGCAATAGGGGCAATTGGAGGCAACAGGGGCATTTGCCTCCATGCCCCCGGTATATCGCCTTTATGCCCTTTGAAATGTTCCCGTACATAATAGGCCTAAATAGGTTTTCCTCGCAGAGATTATGCCAAAGAAGAAATGCTTTGCCCTCACAAGAGTGAAGTGTCTGCGGGCCAAACAAAGCTATAAGCAAAAATGAGCAGGACACCAGACACACTCTGCTGATTGGAGACACGGTAGCTTGAGTCAGGTGCTCTTAAACCGCTCGGCCACGACATACGTCACTGTTGTTTGAATCAATACATGATTTATATAACACTTTAATTCCTTGTGATAGCGTCACGCGTCGTCAAATTTGCGCGTTTGAGGTAGAAAGCTTGGCTTAGACATCTTATAATCATGAGTTTTGTACTGCAAATTATTCAGTGAGTAAACACTAATATACAGGCATTTAATTGAAATAAATAACTCAATAATTGTATTAAATGTTAATCAAAACTGATTCGCATTTCCTGGGTCAATTATGAGTAATGGCAAACCAAACATTTACACCAGACTTCGGGTCAAATTTGTTGCCGAGTTGTCTCGAAACTTCACATATCCACCATTTAGATTTCATTTCAGGATTTGTATGACAAAATTGCCATGGTAAGTGGTCGTTAATTAAAAATTAGACATGAATGAAAGCCGGAATCCCGACATTAACTCCCGTCCATCAGATGTACAAACAATGTTGAATGTTACATGTACTCTGGGCATTGTCCGTGGCATAGTGCGTTTTAAGTGGTACGTTTTTCGTTTTGTATTTTTGTAGCATTATCTGTAAAAAATCAATTAAGATATAAAACAGTTAAAATATAAAAACTCTTTCATGAAATAATGCGGGCTCGCACGAAATGGTGTATAATTAACTTTATCTTACTCCTCCGGAGAACGTTACTTTCTTTAGCAAGGTTCTGTATTCGGTGCGCTGGGAAAAAGTGTTCAGTGTACGTCAATTCTTGTGACTTTACGAACATTGTTCTCGCGTGAAAGTGCGCGATTGTTTAGGCGTGAGAAGTTGCAATGTGCCGGGTTGCGCGCGGACCTGTGTACGGTTTTGGAGACTTCAACGAACACGTAGTTCGTAGCCACTCGTCTGGGTGCAAACTTGTTGACCTTTTTACGTGTGTGCTTCAACAAAATCAACAGATAATTATATTCGCTTCACGCTCGACATAAGTGCCCGACCAAGGCTACTATTGATTAGTGATAATCGAATAATCTCAAAAGCCACTTTAATTCTGAAATCTTAAAGGAGGGGTCATACTTTGGCAATGACTATTATAAGAAAGGGTGCATTGTTTGTTTGTATCTTTAAAAAAAACATTGTCAGCTTTTGTAAAGCGCTCCGATCGTTGTGGGGCGCTATAAAAATGCCTTTATGTATGTCTGTATGTATGTATGTCATTTTTATCCGAAAGGTAACTTGTTATAAAGGCGTTAGTATTAAAGCATCCTGCCAAATTATTTTGTCTGAAGTTCCCCCGTGAAAAGAAATCAATAAAAGTTTGTCGAGAGATCTGAATTCCTAAAGATCACCAGTAGGCAACTTTTGTTAAATTGTCGTGTGGGTGTCAGTTTGAATGCTGCCCTCAACACGACTGGAGATGCGGTTGGTAGGCCTATACCCGCTGTGAACGAGCACAGTGTTTTTACGCAAAAAAAAAAATAAATAAATAAATAAATAAATAAATAAAAACCGTGGACAGGTGACAGGTTTTCTTCTCCTTCTTATCTTTTCTCAACAATATAGATACTGTAGTCAACTAAAACTTCCACTGGTGACTTTCATTGTAGCTTTCTTAATAATTTTGTGTATCAGCATTACGTTGACAGATGACCCTAGCCTATAAAGTAACAAAAGGACCTAAATACGTATAATTTTCTGCCGTGCGGAGAAAAAAAAACCCAGTTTCCCCAACAGTTAAATCTCATATATAAAATTTGATTTAGCAAAACATGGACGAGCACGAAAACCATGACAAAATATCGTCGTTGTTGTTGTTTTCTCGAAACTGTAACGTCCTTAATATGGGAATTTTCATAGCTACTATTAATATTATTAATATTATTATTTATTTGTTTTTAACTTCTATTTATTTGTTTATTTATTTTTGGGGGGTGGGAATTTAATGATTTTGGACCACGGAGTGCCCCTTTAAACTACCTTTTCTACATGTCACAAAACAAACTAACACCTCTCAAATGAGGACAAGGTTGTTCTACAGTTTTGGACGTTGTTAAAAAAAATTCCTCGCCGAGTCCAGTAATTGTCGGCTAATAATGTGTACAAAAGGTTACAGAAAAAAATGACCTTGTCAGAAAAATAATACTTCATGATTCCAGTTGATTCTCTGGACGAAGGGCACTTGCTAAGGAAAGCACAGTTTAAAAGTCTCAAGTGCGCTAGTTTTAGTAGTTCGTTTCAGTGTAGCTGAGGATCGACGATTTTGGTTTTGCTTTGGTTTTGCATGCTTGATGTGGACTGAATGGTTTGAATCCAACTCTTAACAAGCTTCGTGTCATTTCTAGCTCCAAAACTCAATTAACGGGGCACTTTATAGACAGAAGGGGTACGACACTAACGAAGGCACTTAGAAAAAGAAGAACAAACAAAAGCAGGAAAAAAGCAGAAAACTATTTTCGTCAACCAACAAACTGGGCTCGCTCGTCGCCAAAGTGAGCTGGGGCCAATTTCTCAAAGCACTAAGACTCATCTTAAGATGATATTATTGTTACTATTGTTATTATTAACACTTAATTCATCGCAGTGTCCTTGCATCTTACAGACTTCAAGTACATAGCTTAACATTACATTACCAGCAATATATCAGTAATTATATCAGCCATAGTGACCTGTATGGTGACATTAGACTTTGCTTAGCAAGTAAGAGTGATTTGCAGTTAAGATAAATCTTAGCTCCTTCTGAAACCGAGCTTAGGTCCCAGCTCACAGAGCTACAGTGCTCTGATTGCTGAAGCACACAAAGTAGCTAAGCACACGCACATACATGCGTGTTACCAGCCAAAATACTAATGCACATATGCCACCTGTGTCTGGTATTCTGCTCATACTTGCTTAGCAGAAAGTTGTTAAGCAACAGTTTCTGCTTAACCCACATTTCTAGGGAACAATAAATAGTATGTAGTTAAAGGGGATGTTATGATAACACGGTGTGCGGGGTCTGGCTCTAATATTAGATTTATACGTGTTGGTAGAAAACAGGACCCTATAATATTGGTATTGGCTACGCCCACCTGAGGCAGTCAAGTGACATCAACGTGACGTCAATGTGACGTCTTTACTAACCCTGAACTTATTGTAATGTTTTTGCTTAGTATATTTTGCAGCCTGTTGCGGTTAGCTCTTTGTGTAGCCCAACAACGCATTGACCACTTTGGCAGTTTACTTAATTGACATGAACGCCGTAAATAATTTCATGGGGGGTCGGGGGTCGGTCTGAATTGGCATAATATAATTTATTTTTTCGGTCAAGCGATTTTCCTCTTTAGTTTATTTGTTTCCATTTAGGAAGTTGATCGTTAAATTTTCTTTTCAGGCAGATGAAATCATTTAGCATACTCATCGTTCTTACTAGTACACGAATTCGTCATCCAAATGAAATGGCTAGGTTAAATACAGAAGTATTCCACAAAACCTAAGCCATCTGGACAATTGGTGGCGTGTCGTTTCGTATAAGAGCACCGGACTCCAGCTCTGGTGTTTACATAAGTGTGTGGGTTCGAGTCCCGGTCGTAGCACTTAGAATGCAACATTAAGCCATAAAGTCCCGTACGGCATAGTTCAAATAAAAGAACCCAGAACACTAAAGGCCGGTTTATGGTCGGTCGCGCGATGGTCGCGCGATGGAAATCTTGACGCGCAATCATAAAAAGACGCAGTTTTTAGGCCTCAGTCTTAGGATCGCGCGCAAGATTTCCATCGCACGACAATCGCGCGACCGACTATAAACCGGCCTTTATCGTTGTTTCTGGTTCACACCAACCACCCTTGTTTAACAGGTTTCCTCGGCCTTGCGAACTACAGCGATTAAGTTCACGTTTATACGAGGCATCCTTCGTTTATTCATTACCAGTTTAATCAGCTCACGTGTCTCAACACGGCATTTTTAAAGGGGGACCGACTTAATGGAATGGGTTAGAGGTAGAACCGTCTCAATCAACTTCAACCTCATCAATTTTAAGCTTGAAATTAGACAAGACGTGTTGTATGTGAATTGCTACTGTGGTATCATCTAATATTTCCTATAAACAGTCCATTCCGTGTATGCTGCAGAGCGCCAACGCGGGTCAAAAAGGGTCTTTTCACTCAAAATTCACAAGGGTACATGCGGTAACTGTTGATTTCGCGGAAATAAGTACGCGACCCGACCTGTTTCATTTGGGCTTTCGATGCATGTTTTCACTTGACTGGTTCGTTAAGGACAAACGCTGAATGGAAAATTAGTTTGTAAGGCCATGGGCAGGAGATAATTGCAACAAAAACAAACCATTTCACAAGAATCCAATCCCTTTTTCACCCTAGACGAAATTCCCCAGAAAATTCCCAGGGAGTGTTGGGTTTGATCTTTTCTCACTTGAATTGCTAACACTGGTAAAGTCCGGGGGGGGGGGGGATAAGTACCCCTGCTTGGTGGGAGTAGGGTCAAGCTAGATAACCCCTGGGTTACCACGTTTACTCTTCCAGAAAGGGACCACTCTTTGCGGTAGCATCAGGTGGCATCAGGTGTGAAATGAACGGTGGGTTTTTTTTTCTCTGAGATTTTATTTCCCGGGAATAGGCTCTTTAATGTGTAGAGGGCTTTAAAGCTATAGTCATACATTGGTTTTTGCCTGTAATTCTGATTTGTAAGCAACATTTTTAGAAAGATACAATAAAAGTCACATGCGAAAGTTTCAGCTGAATAGAGTGTGTCACGGTATTTTATGCATCAGGATGTCGAAAGCATCCATTTAGCGTGGTGACAGCGGGTATCCCGACTGCATCTCTGGCCACAGCATTCGCGACATCAACCCTCATTAAATCTGAGAAAACGATTCAAGCACGAATCGTTTCTCAGATTCCATATAAACATAAACTTCGAAGGGAATCGGTTTTTTTTCCTTCAAAATAGTGTATACTCTCAACAGCTTCTATCCAAGTAAGTTTTTATTGTCATAGATTTTTGGAGTACTTACCAAAGTATCGAAACGTGAACGAACACAATTGATCAAAATAGTTCCCTGAACTACCAGACAAGTATAGATTTAAAAATTTACTTTGCGCGACCATCATCCGTAGACCTGTACCATATTTTGTTTACCTTTTTTATGTTTGTATATAAAAACAAATCTTTTTAAAGGCAGGGTATATCTTTAGTAATTGTCAAAGACCAGTATCCTCACTTGGTGTATCTCAACATTATGCATAAAGCAACACACCCGTGAAAATTTGAGCTCAATTGGTCATCGAAGCAGTGAAGGAGCTTAAATAAAAGGAGAAACACCCTCGTTCCATTATAGAGAATTGTGTACTTTCAGCTGCCTGAGAAAGGCTTCGATTTGCCCTAAAGCCTCTCTCAGATTCACATTTTGCGAAGAAAATTACCAGTTTCTCTAAAACTACATTACTTCAAAGGGGCCGTTTCTACAACAGCCCTCCTCCCCCCCCCCCCCATAGCTCTCTTTACCAAGTCAGTTTTTATGGTCATTATTAGCTTGTGGAGTAATAACCAAAAGCACACTCTGCCTTTAACACAGTCCTTTTCGGTAAGATATTTCGCTTTAAAAGCTACAATGAATTTGACCGTTTGTTGTTACCTTCATTTACGTACTTCTCTCACGGTCAATGGTGGTCGGAATTGTTTCTTTAGTTGTTTCGGCCACGAGATCACCATCAGAGGTCACTAATATTATTGTACACAATGTGCACCTACGTCAAACGCCAGTTGTGATTTATTCAAGCGCACAGTCGAATCGGTCAAATTCTTTAAGTAACAAGGTTTTTCTTCTGATAACAACCCCCCCCCCCCAAACCAACAACAATAAACAAACAAAGGAATACAACAAAGCATAATGGAGAGATTTTCTTGCTCATCCAAGAGCACCCCCACCCTCCAACAAAGCATTGTCCTTCTCTCTGCATGTGTTTAGAGAAGAACACGTTCGGGTCAGCTTTGGAGCATCGAACCTACTTTCACTTTACAGAATGGACCAAGTGACCCTTGATTTCAAAAAGAGACATTGTACAATCCATGGTATGTCCCGGCAGGCGAGATACGACACTGGTTACATGGTCTATACACGAGCATGCTCTCGTTTCCTCGTAGTTTGGACCAGGCGACGAAAACCGAAAACACCATTTTTACTCTATAAAAAAAGGTCAGGGGTGGTAAAGTGGGGGGGGGGGGGTGAGCCAGACATATTTTTTTGTAAGCACTATATTTAGGAATTATCTATAAAACAATACGGAGAGAACTTGAATCACTCTGTGTCTTTAAAGTTACGGTCATAATTTGTTTTGTTTTTTTGTCAACGTAATGCTGATTTATAGACCAAACTGTCAATAAAGATACAATTTAGGTCAACTGGGAAAGTTTTAGTTGAATGCAGCGCTGTTGAGAAAACAGCAAGATCAAGAACATTGAACTCAGTCCACGTTTACCGGGTTTACCTGGGGACCAACCGCATCTCCGGACGCAGCAATCACAGAAACGGAAACCGCGGAAATTTGAATCTCCAAACTCACGTGAGGTGAGTATTGGAGATATTGTTGTTGTTGTTTATTGACATACTTGTATTGGATTTCTAATCAACGGGGATTCAGACGAAATAATTCCGCGGAATGCAACTATTCTTATGTAAAAGTAAGATTTCGGACAGAAATTACACACTCGGTCAAACATTTTTCGGGGTCATTATGTTCTTTACTATTAATTTTGTGTTTCTAAAATATTACTTCTTTCATCGGGGATTTCCATGTTTTTGGGGGTTGTTTTTTCCTGTTTTTGTTTTTTCGTTTATTGTTACATATTTTTGTTATTTACGTTGTAATGTTTTTCTGCGTGTTGTCGTTGTTTGTTTGTTTGTTTGTTTGTTTGTTTGTTTGGTTTGTTTTAGTTGTTATAAATTGCTTATATACGTAATTTATTTTAATTTAAAAAACGGTCAAAGCCACTGTCGAAACCATCGTCAGACCTTGCCTGAGTTTATTTACAAGGTGAGTGACATTAAATGGACACCACACAACGTTTGCAAACTGATCACCCGTCAATATTACCGGTGCACACCGGTAAACCCGACACCGCGGTGTCGGTTTACCATAGGCGTTTACCACAACACCGGTTTGACCGATGTTGTAAGAAAAACTCCTTGGTGTAAACCTTGAAAGAGATAGGCGATATACTCGCTGGTGTTGGCAGGGGTGATATTTGGCACTTGAAAAAAAAGTAGGACAGAATTTGCAAGGCCTGACTTAGGGCCCCTCTATAGGTTTTGGCTTTTCAGCTATTTCATAAAATAAAATTTAAACAATGCTGAGTTTTCTGAGGGCAAAAGAGTGGGAAATCATTTCAAAGTAGAAAATAATGTCATGCCTGATTTGGGATGACTGAAAAGCAAGATGGCAAGGGCAAAATTGGGGTGTGATGTGGCTGAGTGGTTTAGAGCATCGAATTCAAGTTTCGATGGTTAAGTCATCGGGGTGTGGGTTCGAATCCCGGTCATGACACTTGTGTCCTTGAGCAAGATACTTTACTATAATTGCTTCTCTTCACCCAGGTGTATAAATGGGTACCTGCGAGGGTAGAGGTTGATATTGTGTTTGAAAAACCTTGGGAGCGCCACGGCAGCCCGGGCTGTATACTCCCCAGGGAGCTGAGAAAGATTACAGGAATGTTATTGGCCCAATGACCAGGGCACTAATGTAAAGCGCATTGAGACGTTATTGTGAAATGCGCTATATAAGAACTAGTTATTATTATTATTATTAACATATTTGTTAGATAATTGCATTTTGGTGATGTAGATTGAAAATTCTGTACAATGTAGTAATGACTTTCCCGCGAAAAACTTTGGTCTGAAAAATATTTAAAAAAAAAACAAGCAAACGAAGAGACACCCCAACAAATAAACAAACAAACAAACGAAGCACAGCAAACCCCAAACACCGTGTTTTCGTTCACCTCCATTGATTGACAAATTAGCTTAATAAAGAAAATGCATAAAGTTTAAAAGGTAGATTAAAACTCATCAGGGCGTAACATTATAGACCGTCATGCATGAAAAGTCACGTCAGATCATGAATATTTATTGTTTTCGAAAAAATTCGGGGCAGACAAATACGTTTACCTCACTGTCAGAGAGGTAAACAGGGATACAAAAAACCAAACAAAACACCCCCCAGAGATTAACGAATTTTCTGGACTCATAGGAGCCTTCAAGTTGCTCACCGATCATAAAATGTTAGTTGGCGAGTTGCCTAATAGTTGCTTTGTGGGATACAAAATAATAAATACCCCCCCCCCCAAAAAAAAAAAAAAAATACCCCCCAAATCCCCCTTAAACCCCCAAAAGCAATTGCAAGCAGAGATTAAGGAATGTCCTACAAGTAGGCCAACGATCATCAATTGTTAGTTGGCAAGTTGCCTAAAAATTGTTTTGTGGGATATCCGACTCCTTTCGAAGATAACACGAGATGACAACAAACTTTGAATCCGCTTTTCCTGGAACAAATAATCGGTTACATCATAGCTCCATTTACAAGTGAGCTATGATGTAGTGTACAGCGCCCTCTAACGTTATAATTATTCTTATGTTTCTGGTATATGAAGCTATAACAATGCCTCATAAGTAAACTTATAAACACACGCCTCAGCCTGAGAAAAGGTACTTGCTTTGTGAACCAACACTGGGGTTAACCCCTACTCTTCCACGATGTGTTCTGGGTTATTTTACGTGCACGCTACCTATCCTAGTAATTGGGACATACGGCTCAATGTCTCATCCGAAGGACAAATCAATATTATGGTAAAGTATCTTGCTAAAGTTCCATGACCGGGACTCGAACCCACCCACACTCTGCTGATCAGAAACGCGTCAAGAGATTAGGTCCGGTGCGCTCGTGATAATCGCTCGGCCACGACATGCACTGGTCCCATGTGTTATAAGCTGTACAACATAATGTGGCCTTGACGGTTTCCGATGTAGATTATGATGGTTGATGTAACCTTGGCATTGATGTCTTTCCTTCGCCACACTTTTCCGGTGTCGGTCGTGACAATCCCTTGGGCATTTTGCCAATTTTGATTGATTACCAACAAAGCCAGTACACGACTGATTACCATAGTGACTAGCTGCTACCTCAAGCCCACTGATTATAAAGTTCACACCAGTACAGATCCTCAAGGGAAATAAGAGTCCGTCTGAAATAAAGTGGACTAAAATAATAAATCCCCAATCAGTCACTCTTTTACAACACTATAAACTGGACCCATTTGATTTTCGGGCTTTTGAACATTGCGGCAAAGTGTTTTTACACTATATACCATTGTTCACCGAGTTAAACATTCCTGAACTATTTTGGAGTGTGCAGCACCTGCAACCAAATCAACAACCTCTATCCTCTCGCAGGTGCCCATTTCCTTCGCAGGTACCCATTTACTCCTGGGTGGGGAGAAGCAGTGTATAGTTATCTGTATATTCTGCTGCCGTGAAAGAGAATTTTTGAATTTGGGAGTTCCGAAAAGAACTGTCCTGCCACCAAAAGTACGAGGTAGGAAATTGGCTGGGACTACCGGCCTCCTACTCCGCAGTAGAATCATAATAAGCGAGAAAAGTAGAGGATGTTACCGCAAACCGGGAAAAAAACCCACATCGAAACTTCACCATGCAATGCCTCAAAACCCACAGTTATTAGTTAAAGTTGCATGATACGCTCCGATTGTCGTCGAATTTCTTTACATGTTATCAATTTTTTAAAGATGTTTCTCTGAACGAAATTTTGAAAGGTGATGCTGTTTCAAAACGACAAACATACAAAACTTATGCCACGGAAAATGAACAAAAAAGCATGTAGCATTCATAGTTGTACGTGGCTGATAATTAATTTTTAGTTTTTAGTTAAAAATTAATTGAATTATCATGGTGCAATTGTGTGTGTGTGTGTGTGTGTGTGTGTGAGTGGACACACGGAAGGGCATTTGTGGGGTCCTGACAACAATGGAACAATGAACCCCACAAGGTAATTTCAATAGTAACAATTGGGCCCCACAAGGGAATTCTTTAGAAAAGGCAATAATAGAACAACAATAGCGGTACCCCACAAACCAGATCCGTACAGCTGGGCTCAGATTCGGTACCTTATGGAGACCAAGGACAAAACAAAAAAGGGAAAACAAAAGGTCTCCACATGGAAATTCTAAAGACCGGCGTGCTCCACAACATGGGATGTTCTCGGTTTTATACCATTTACAAACTTGTGGGTGTGAGTTTGTTTTCACATTCAAACCGGGGACCTATAACAAAAGAGGACAATAGGGTCCCCGTTGGGTAAAGGTCCCCAGTTGGAAATTGTGTACAAAACCAATGGGAGCTGTTGCCAAAAAGTTAAAGTCCAAACAAAAGAGGGACAATAGGAGGTCCCCGATTGGAGGTGTTTACACACTTGTGTGTGTGTGTGTGCGTGTTTTTTTTTTTTTTTTTTTTTTTTTTGCCAATACCTTTATAAAAGCTTATGACTTTCTCGAATCTATAAAATGAGGGAGGATATTTAAATGTTAAATTAAAAAAAATTCAGGTCAACTCGGACCTAGCATTTGTATAAAGTTCCAGATACTAAGTATATTGATTCCTTTCCTACTTTTTGTGTCGACGTTTAACCACGGAGACAGAAATTAACCTCCACTGTTTATAAACTCTCGTGTTGGTCGCTCTCCAATCAGTCTGGAACAGCCAGAGATAATGTATGTCAACCGGCAGGGGGGAAACTTGAGAGTGCATTCAAACTGGGGAATGATATCAAAGGGGACGGTCCCCGGTCGTCTGAAGGTCCCCAATGGGGGGGCTGTTGCCGAAAAGTTCAAGTACATAAACAACAGAGAGACAATAGGAGGTCCCCGACTGCACTAGTAAACACTTGGGTGTACGCGTGTGAGTTTGTGTACATGTCACGGGACACGTTTAGAGACAAAAAGGGAACTACCCCTCACAGTCACTTGAAAAAGCATGATTACAGATAGGTATATCAGTTGCCATGATTGCTTATCTCAACCATTACTCTCTACGTTGATATGACACGAAACACCCTGCAGGCGTACGTAAAATGAACTCCCGGTCACATGGTCATGTTTATATATGTGTTTATAGAAGCACAGATCTTGTACCCCCGTCTTCAGGACTCGAGTTTTACTCTGGACAGCAGGCCCGAGGCCAGTGAACTATAGCATCGGGCCAGTAAACCCAAGAGTGGACAAGTCCAGCAGTTTTGTGTTAAATTATGTTTAAAAACATAATGTGTGATACAGTTCTGTTGATTTTTTGAAGAATACTGGAACCCATAATACAAATGAGATAGCACTCTTCTCTTACGGTGCTTTTTCAATCTCAAACACTTGTATATAATGTTAAACTGCGACATGATTTTTTTCTCTTCCTCATGTCAAGTCCGTTGTTGTAAAGCACACAACATTCTGGTCCAGTATATTGGCATACAAGCCCTCCGCGGTCTTGCGAGTTTCCCACCAAATACGATTCCTGCTCTTTATTGGTTTTTGGAAGTTCAATCAAGTCAATTCCATGATCTAGGTTTTAATAACACCAGTTCCTTCCGACATATACAAATTTTTTTATCAATTTTCGTGTTCACGTTTGAGTGAAACAACAATAATCATCTTGTTTATAGTGTTTTTGTACAGTTCTTTTTGGGGTCTAGTGCCTGCCTCTTGCATTGATCGGTGATTTTATAGTGGGACCCCGTGCTTTTTTCTTGATTTTGACAGTACTTCAGACTAAATGACTTCTCTGGAGGAAACACATTTTCTGTGGCCAATTTGATACTGGTATGCACTTAGTCATCACCGAGCTAGTCAGATTAAAAACTAATTAATGAAATTTCAACATGATGGACTTTAAAGGTGAAGTCAAAGATTGGTAAATACTCCCCAAAAAAAAGAAACAACAAAAAAAGATTCCCTTCGAAGTAATATGGTTTGCATAATTTAACCCCAAAAACTTTTGAATCTGAGAAATTATTCATGCACGACTCGTTTTCCATATTTCTGAGGGCTGGTGTCTGCGGTGGCCAGAGATGCGGTTGGAACACCCACTGGTCACCTTTGCTAATAAACGCGGGTGAATTACTCTGACTTATGAAAGTACCATGACATATTATTTGTTTGCTGATTTCTCAGCAAGAAGACATATTCAGCTGAAACTTTCACATATAACTTATGGTATCTTTCTTTAAGATTTCGCCAATAAATCAGTACTACATTGAAAAAAAAAAAAAAACCAACAATCTAATTCAATTCAATTCAATATGACGTTTATTCCATACTCTTTTTGGAAAATAATTCAATATAAAAATATCAGTACATAGAAAGGTAACAAAATCAAAAGCGCGTATAAGTATACAAAATAAATATAGTATTAAAGCAAATACAAATAAATAACTAGGAATGAAATGTACAAGAGAGGAGTGAGAGCATGAGCGCATCTATAACCCTTCCCCTGTCCTTATTAAGCTAAAAAAGTTCGATGGTGACACTGACAAACAGATTGCGCAACTCGAGTCAGTGGGATCGGATGGTTGGACCGCTTATCGGGTCATTTCCCTCGAAGCATTGCCCATTTCCTGGAAGTAGTGTCGTTTGGCACCCAATGTATAGACAACCACATACGAGATTTAATCACACAAATCGACGCGGTACTGCTTACTTTATGACGTCATTTATTTCATAAAAACAATATGATTAGGTTAGAACGTTGCTTTTTCACACGAGAAACTTGACAGTCAATTTTCTACCTCCTTAGTCGTACATCCACAACTGTCTCCCCCGTATTGCGTAATCACAGAGCAACGCCACGTGAATGCCAGCCGTCGTTGTAGCCACAGGCAACGCACTGAACGGTGTGAATGCAACCCACATTCCGAAGCACGGGGCTCATTGATCGATCGCTGGGAAAAACGGGGGAAATCCCCTTTTGGGATAAGCTTTGTGCAGTCGGACCGATCCATTATTTAGGAACAACAGCGGCATGTCAACTTCTGGAAACTTAATATTTCAGCCAAACAAAAACTTGTTTTATTCTGACACGATGATGTATGGTTTCGTTTGAGCTTGCGTCGGCAAAACATGAATACTCCGAGAAAAAGAAATAAAAAGAGCAAAAACTGATCAAACTTGTTTACGATCTGAGCCACTTATAACCCAGAAACGTGAAAAATAATAAAAATTATAAGTTAACTCTACCCGCTATATCGAGAAGACCGCGGGGGGGGGGGGAGGGTTGACATTAATTACAGTTCTTGTCTTGGCCAACGGACTTGTCAAGGGACCGCGTCGTGGCCAAGGGGACCGGGGCCCAATTTCATAGAGCCGTTAAGCAGACAATTCTGCTTAGCAAATTTCTTTACGTAGCAAGAAATGAACGGGGGTACCAGTGGCAACAATGTAAACTTTATGGAATGTTGGTCGGTTCTGCTATGAAGCAAGAATTTGTCTATGCTTAGCAAGTTTTTGTGCTTACTACGGTTATGATATTGGGCACAAATCACTTTTATTGTGACTGAGTCAGTCTGACTGGGTGTGGGTTCTACATCCGTTCATTGCACTTTTTTTCATTGGGCAGACCAGCGGGTGTCACCAGACATTTCCACTAAAGGGGGGGGGGGGTCATGTTTTTGCAAATACATAGTCCGAAAAATAAAAATGTAAGCAGTAGCTTATGACTATATAATTTGGTTTTACCCTCATACCGATGTGTATTAGGCACTGTATACTCAGTACTTTCTCAAGTTCTGTGGAAAAAAAACCACAGGCAAATCACTCGGGTGGGATTCGAACCCACGACCTTTGCATTGCTAGAGCAGATTGTCTCATCACTATAAAAAACCATCGAGTTAGCCCGGCGACAATTAGAGGCGGTTCGAATCCTACGTTTTAGCAGCGGGTACCGTAACGATTTTAAAATTGCGCGTTAACGCGTTAAAGAAACAAGCTCACGCGCTTTAACGGACCCCAATGTTCGAATACGCGCGAGACTTGCACAGTCTATTCAAACTTAGGGCCTCTGACTATTAAAGCAAGTCATGTACCATGCATTATTCAAGTCTAACTGACAACAGGTTTATTCGAACGTGGCCTATGGTTCCTGTACACGCATTCGTGATCGTCAGGGGTGAATTCAATGGACCTAAAACAACAAACTAAAAATGTACCTACAATGGAGCCTGACAATAAAAGACGACGGTAGAATTACAATCAACAATTGACCGGATATTAATACCGTGCACCTTTGAAGAGTCCCGCCGGGGTATCACTTTCAACACGCGGACACATTTTTGTTTAAATTACGTACAGAAACCAGGCCTAGACAGCAGGTGACCAATCGTCTGCCAACAAACCAGAGTCCAACATGCTGTCTTTTTCTTTGAATAACAACATTGCAAGTGCAATTCAGCCAACTTAATGAGTCAATGGCCGTATCCGAAATGGTGGCTACGGCTACGGCTACGGCTGTAGTGTTGCTAAGGACGTACAACGCATGAATACGCGGAAGTGTAGCCGTAGCCATATAGCTGTAGCCGCCAATTCGAACACGTCCTATGTATAAGCATGAGGAAAAAAAAGTACGATCCGAGTGCGACACAAATGATCCAAAGAGTACTCGTTACTTCGTACAAAATTATACAAATACTTAACCCTTAATTGAATTAAAGGCAAGACGCTTCGAATAGATGGAGAGTCTTTCACGGAGGCAAGATGACAACACAACACACATTATCACCATTAAACAACATTGTGGAACAAAAGTCAACGGGAACATGGGGTTTGTAGCTCTCCAACATTAACCATATGTTTTCGGGGATTTTGGGTTTGTTTGTTTTGTTTTTACATGTTTGTACCCTTCAGCAGCCTTTATGACCTTGAAGACATTTGGGTGTGGCGCGTTTGCCCCCGTTTTCAAGATTCTGGTAAAGAGTACTAACCCCTCGGTCTGCCGTTCGAATCAGTGTGGCCCGTTTCCCCCTTGTCCCTTCTTCCCGACTCAGAGGGAGGGAGGGGGATGTTTTCTAGACTTTTGTCCCCCCTTATTTTTATTTTTTGTACACACAGCTTTTCGGAACATTGTCCACCAGCACTACAGAAGTTAGACCACAGAGCAGGATTTCTGTACATGTGGATAAAATAACGGCGGATTTTCGTCATTACCAGGCTGACTCAAACAGTCTAAATTCAGCTACAAGTTTGACATTTCTCATCACCGTATGAAACAAAATAGTATTAATTAAACACATGAATAAGGGGGAGAAACAAGTGTTGTGATGCTTAAACTTGGAAGGTCACAATAAAGGCTATACACGAAAACTGGCTGCTATACACATATCAACCTCCCAGGGTACAAGGCATGTGTCTTCTGGTGTCAGCGTTTCTTTGGGGTTTTCCCTTCTTAATTTAAATCCACATAGTCCCGTGCAGTGCACAGGTTGCAGCCAATTTCCAACTTGCCCCGCCCACCTTTTCGCCGCCGGAGTTTATTTCTGTATCACTTTTTGGTTTAAGCCTCATCATCGTAATGCCATTCGGTACAAACTTCGTATTTCGCGTGCTTACTTTATGCTTTATTACTTTATGCGTTGGGAACCCCCTCCCCCATTGTTCCTTTACTTAAACACCCTGTTTTACCTATTGTACGGCATGACCCCCCCCCTCTAAAATCATCCGATGAATTCCTTAGGATTACAAGCATACAATGAAGACTCAATAGAGGGGTGTCCATATCGAGCAATTGTTTGTGCAAGGCAAGGCCAGCCTCATCTTTTATGAAAGTCTTTTGAATTTAAGTTGAGTTTATCATCAAGCCACTTTGCAGAGCCTCTCCCATAGTTGTCCTTGACACATTGTTGTTATACATGCCAAGTCGATTACATAATGCAAGTGGGGAAATCCCCTCTCTATATCCCACTTCAGGGCCAAAATTCATAGAGCTGCTTAAAACACAAAAAGTAGCTAAGCACAAACTACCATATCACGTGTACAGTTTGTGACTGGTATCCTGCTCATTTCTGCTCAGCAGAAAATTGTTAAGCAATATTTTCTGCTTAAAATACTCAATGACACCATCGCTCACATTTTTTTTCTCAAAAAATCAAAAAAATTCCAAGTTCCACAACTGCACCTAGCCAAATAGCATGCCAAGTGTCTTATCACTATCCGGGGTTTGTTTTTCACTAACACAATCCAACAATGACCCGCTCTCCAGGAATTCCCTTAGGAATTGTACAGCAATTACTTAGCCTTGCTAAATTGTGTGAACAAAGGGTGTTATTCAAAGAAATGGTTTTTTGAGCAGAAATAGACATGTGGGCTCATCACAAAATACAATTTTGCTTGAATTGATTTTATTTAGTCAAAAGGGTCTATATTTAATGATTTGGGTGATTTAAAAGTGATTTGGTTCTTCACAGAAATGTATTAAACGCTAAAATCAAACTGTTACTCAACAAGTAAAGCATGGCAAAATGGTGTGATTTTTTTTTATGGTGTCACGAAGAGTTAAAACACAAAAAGTAGCTAAGCACAAAGTAGCTAAGCTCATTTCTGCTCAGCAGAAAATTGTTAAGCAATATTTTCTGCTTAAGCGGCTCTATGAAATTGGGCTCTGTCACCGTAATGACATTTGGAAACTTCAGCGGGAGAGGGGAAGCATTTGGTCAGAAAAGAGGGGACGTTGATCCAAGAGTAGTATTACAACTACATCCAATTACACAGTCGAGGTACTCGATCAAACAATGGCGACAATAGACCTTTCTTTTGCAACGTCACAGCCCAAGTTTTTGCCAACCCAGGTTGGAAAACTATGGACCCCATGAATGCAAAACAAAAACAGATAACTACAGTTTGTAACAACATTACACAAGTATTCAAAGTTAGTGTTGAATTTATTGGAAACAAAGCAACCGATCATGGGAGGTATTTTATAATATAATTAGAAGTTTACCGAAAATGTTGAATTTGGTTAAAACATCTGTTATCACTATTGAATGTTTTACTTACATTCGGCGGTCCATGCCAACCAGCGCTGTTTGTTTATCAACAATGGAAAGGTCTATACCCACCCACACTGCAAAAACACGGGGTGTTAAAATTGACGCCATGGGTTGTTGTCACATGTAAAGGTACACCCAACAGAGAATAAAAGTTAACATCAAAGGGTGTTAAAACAACAGCAACATTAACGTTAATTGGCAGTTATTTAAACAATTATGTAATTTGGATTTATTTTATTTATTTACTTATGGTTTTTACAAAAAAAAACCCTGTATTATTAGTTTATTAATACTTATTTATATAATAATACAAAATATAAAATTAGTAGGGGAGATGGCCTTAGCTTTCGATCCAAACCGGACCAGAAAAAAGCGGGAAAATATAGCCATATATATTAACATTATTACTTTTTTTTATTGGGGGGGGGGAGTATCTATAACTTTGTGGCAACACTCAGGGTGTCAATTTTAACACCCCTGTTATTGCAGTGCACAAAACATCCCAAAGGATCACATAATTTGTATTAAAGGTAGGGGAACCTTTTCGTAATCCCAGCATATGCATAAAACAAAAACTGTAAAAACTTGGGCTCAATTAGTCATTGAAGTTGCAAGACTATACTGAAAGAAACAAACTCCCATTGTTGCATAGATATGTGTGCTTCCAGATGCCTGAGAAAGGTTTCATACCTGAAGCCATTCTCAGATTCAAATTTTGGGGTGAAAAATTACCTCTTTCTCTACATTACTTAAAAGGGTGTCGTTTCTTACAATGTTTAAAAGTATCAACAGCTCTCCAGTGCTCTTTATCAAGTAGGTTTTTATGGTCACTAATTTTTTGAGCAATTACCAAAAAAGGGGGTAATTTCGAAGGTATTAAAGTGGACCGACAGCCGTTTTGATTGAACATCATGCAAAGGCAGGATTGAACCAAAGCATCCCCATACCAAAGTGTACACCACACCCATTTTTCTCAGAATAATGTCATAATATGTTTTGGGTGTTGAAAATTGTGTGCACTTAAAAATAAAAACGAAGTAAGAGACTTGTAATTTTTCCCACTCCCATGAGCACTTTATCTCTTAGAAAACCAGTACAAACAAAATTGATGTGGTCATTTCCCGTCCTCTTTAAAGATTTTGCAAGAAGTGAAATTCCCATACAGTCTGAAGTGTCGCCCTTATCTAAAGCTCGTTCGGCCCTGGTATGGTGTTATCTAAAACAATGGACTTTGTGCGCAGATTATATACACAGATTGAGCAATAATGCGATGGAAGCCAACTCACAATGTTAAGCGTTTACTGTATTCTATACTATCTGCCAAGCTTCAGTGGGTTGTATTATGTATGGTAAATAACTGGGTGTGATGGCAACTATCGTTAGCTAATAAATAGTATTGGTCGCCATCTCTGATGAAACGTGCGCGCGTAAAGAGCTATCATTGGCTGAGAGTCGTGCGCAGCGCGTACACGCATGTACGTTTCCATTGTTTGACATAAAAAACGGCGGCCGATGCAAGAGGTGTATTGACTGGAGAGTAGCTATAGTAGTACTTGTCCAGCGTTTTGAAGCAATTTGAGCGTATTCATGCTTGTGTCTGTTAGTATTAGTTTGACAGGAGTAAAAAACAAATCTATTCGAATACAATAGCTGCCATGAAATAATATCACTAAAGTTTAAAGAATAAAGTTACCCGATACTATTTCACAACAGGCCTTACGCCTATGACGTCATTTGAGTCGGGCGACCTCGCGTAGAGGTCAAAAGGAGGCAACCTCGTTCCCAGTGGTGTACGATCTCGACGCGCCATTTTGTTTTCTTTGCCAGAATGCCTTGCTCGATTGTAACCCCTGGAAGTGTGACTTTAAAATATCCAAATATATTGGATATTTTAATTAGTCCTGTGGTTGATCCATTCTGTGTTGCAGACTTCGCAGAGCGCGCTGTCAAAGGACGCATCAAGTCATGGAGCAACTGACCCCTCTCATTCTTTTTCGATCTTGTGATACGTCTTAACTGTATGCAGTTTAAGGTGACCATGTAAAAACATGATTCATTTGAAATGTATTGCGTCGAAAACGTACATTTTTACAAGCGCGTACTACGCGCCCCACAGGTGCCCTACAAGCGTTCGAATATTTTTAACAAGCGTGCACGCAAAGCAGTACATTTTGGTTAGCCAATCAGCATTGATTTTCACTGTTTCCCTCCCAGGGGTTTAGCGACGAGAGGTATCGATACGGCGCGCTGCCCATGGTAGCGAGGCTGGAGAGGTATCGATACGGCGCGCTGCCCATGGTAGCGAGGCTGGAGAGGTATCGATACGGCGCGCTGCCCATGGTAGCGAGGCTGAAAAAGAGGTTTCTCACATAAAGCATTAATATGTCAATATATATAGCTCTGTGGTTGTTCATAGGCCCATCCTGTACAGATCTGTTCATTTCCACTGTCCTGTCATCTATACACGGTCTGTTATGTTCTCCCCAGTTTCAAAGTTCATTTGTAACACTGGTTCGTAATATTATTCAGATCTTGTGATGGATAGTAAATCAAAACAACTATCCCCTGCAGTTGTGATTTCCTCAACGTGATAATCTTTTCCCCATATTCTGCAAGTTTAAGCTTCCTGTTGAGAGTTGATGATATTGCTGCAACCATGGTGATTCAAAACATGCCGTGACCATACACCGTATACCACAATAAACCATTCCCTCTCTTGGAATGAACACATTATTCATGTGGAAATAATCAAATTAGGTTGCAGCTTTTTTTTTGAGAAAACAGCGAACACGATATATCACTGGTTTTTGTTTTCCTCCCTTCACGAGGAAACTACATGTCTGTTCTCGTTATTTATTTTCGAACGGGCAATTAACAAGATAACACTATATTTGGGGCAGTTTTCTCAAAATCTCGCCCACATAATTATAGCGATCGCGAGCACTTAAGATATACGCTCAAGAATCATAGCTGCCAACATCTTGCAATCAGGAAGATTTTGTACAACAATAAGGGGGGTATTTTGAATCCCATTCAACATAATAGGGGGGAAAAGTTTCCATAATCAGAGAGACTTTCAAATCTGCTCATCAGAACATGGAAAGGTTGGTTGATGTTCAGGGAACTTTCTGCAGAATCGGGGAGCGTTTGTTGGCAGCTCTGTACCAGGGTCATGGGTTCGAACTCCACCTTAGTATCTTGGGGGGTTTAGTTTCCCCCAGGACGTTGGACAGTACCGACTATAATACACAGTACTTTTCACCTATCAGTGATTTTGCAATAATTATATGCCACATCTGTGTACACTGTACATGTGACCAAACTTCGTTTCAGAAAATCTGCTGTTCTCTTCTTGAATGTATGTTTGCTTGTTGGTTTTTTTTACCAGCTTTTTCTTTTTTTGGGGGAGGTGGGGGTGGGGGGACAAAGAACATTATTAAATGAAACGTAAGTTTAAAAAACTCAAAATGACTCTTACAGGTAGTTCTTGGAATGCTGAATGCATTTGAATAGGGGAAGAATTGACGGGAAAGTCCCTTAAGCTCACCTGCGCTACAGGAGAGTAATATAATCTTGTGCACCATTGTAGTCATTCAGTTCAACAACATAATTGGGACAATGATTGAGGCATAGACAACTTTCGAGTACAATAGTGGGTCGCACAACAATTCGCAGACGTTTCAGATTCATTTCTAAAAGTGTTCCTTTATCTTCGGAACTTTGTTTGTTCTTTTCAACGGATGGCACTGTCTTTACGAGTGCTCTATAAACAAGAGTATTTTTTCAGACCTCTGAAATATTGCAATGATTGTTCGATTGAAGCTCTCTAAAAAAGAACATGCACAAAAAATAGCACATCAAACAGTGGGACCACGTATGCCAGATGACATTTTCACGTTTTGTTGTATTGATCAAATTCAAATCAACGACGTGGTTGTGTCATTTTGGGAGTCCAGAGCACGATTTCACACTGCACTAAGATTCATCTTAATTTGAGTTGTCAATTTTGCCATATAGTAGTTTGTATTGTGACATCACACTTTGCTTAGCAATTAAGATTGATGACGTTCAAATCGACCAGGGCTTGAACTTGTTGGGAAAATCCACAAGACCCCCATGGCTTGGAGCTCAAAACGTGTATTGGACCAGAAATGTTTTTACGAGACCAGAGTCATCATATGAAGAAAAAAAACCTTTTCACACACAGTTTACTATATGCAGACTGTTTTTGAATAAGCACAAAAAACATGATTTTGGGTTAGGTATCTCATCGGTCAAAGAGTCGTGCGAATTTTTAGGCAGCGTGACGTTTACAAACTTATTCACATGTGACATACATGCAGTCTGACTCTCAAAAAACGAAAACTACATTGTACAGGAATGGGAATGGTAAATTCACAAAAACCATTAGTTAGGGCAAGCATTAGTTGTTCAAACTATTAACTAAAATTGGTCTATTACATTTTACAGGACATTAACCATCAAATTATGTAATCATAATACCTTATATTATTTGTTATTGCGTTTCAATGGAAACCAATTACATCAAGTGTTTGTTTTAATGTTAAGGTTTGAAGTCCAACCAAGCAGCAGAGGACGTAATTTTCATATTATCCCACGTGGATGAATTGCTTCTATCCTAACGGTTGATTTTTGTTACAATATTTATCAATCACCTCAAAGTTATGTTATGTTGTTCTTTATTGTGAAGACTTAGCACAAAATGAGACTTAGTCAGACCATTCTTCAATTATGTTTACAGTCTCTCTTTTTGTTTTCTCTCCTTCTCCCAAATAGCAATAACATTTACAAGCGACCTGCAACTTGTAGTTTTGTCCCATGTGCACAATTTCATGTGAACTTAATTGGGTCTAAAACGAGTGTAAATATAACCGAGGTATTAATACATTGTCTGGAATGTCACGAAGGCCACGGAGGCAATGGCCTCTGCCCTGGTCAAGGCCTTGGTGCTCCTTCAAAAGTTTGTCTTTGTAGTAGACTTTAAGAATTTGGAAAGAAAGTACCCTCTGCAAAATAAAAACGTCCTCTCAAAAATGTAATTCCAGGTCTGTTTAATACTTATGAAAGTTGTGAAAATTAACCCGTTAACAGAATCCCATATTTGGTTTATCTTATTACTTATTCCAAGTTGTTTTCGACTGCAAACGACCCCCCAACCCCCCCCAAAAAACAAAAAACAAAAAACAAAACAACAACAACAACAAAAACAAACTAACAAACAAACAAACTACGCAAACAAATATATTAATTAATAGATAGATAAACAAATAGATAAATAGATATACAGACGGACAGACGGACGGACATGCTTAGGAGAGCTACATTGTGGGCTTTCCACATGTGTTGTCTATGATCCCTTTTCTTTAATCTTTCCTGTTAAAAACATTGTGGGCACAGCCCCACAATGACAAAAAAGCCCACAACTACACATCCTACCTAAAACTCACCCCACAATGTATCTCTCGTCCGCCCGGACGGACGGATAGATAGATAGATGGATGGATGGATGGATAGAAAAAAAGAGAACAAAATAAAAATAAATAAACAAACAAATAAATAACAAATAAAGACACAAACAAACCGAAAGTACCTTTGATAAGCAGTCCGTGAAATAGCAATGGTGTGCCATCATTCAAGTATGCCTTTGTATAATTTTACCGAACAAAACTCGGGATTTGCAGTATCCCGCGTTGTTATATTGTTCCTCTTATTTTCACTTTCGTTTTCTTTTAAAGATGTTGAAGAACAAATCAAAGAAAGAAAACTCGAATGTCTCTCTCTCAGTCTCTCTCTCTCTCTCTCTCTCAAATTAAATTGCTACAAGAGGTGTGCATTATAGATGACGGTGTTTTAGTTTGCAATATGTCTCGTATAATGACAGATGTAGTCTTGAGAAACCAGCCCATACAGCTACTTACAAGACATAACAGTGTTATATGCTAAGCAAAAGTTAATAAGCACGAAACCACTTGCAAACGGTATAAAGACATGCCCTTTTCTTAAAGCTAGTAACCTTATTCTGCTATAAAGCATTGATTTTGTGGTTCTTCTTGTGTTAATTCACGGAATCTTGCACAGATCATGATAAAGACAACGACGTCTCACGCGTACTTTAAGTTAACTCGTTCGAGTACGGGATTTGTTTCCGCGCGTTACCTTTTTTTAGGTGTTCGTGCAATACGTGCACGAACACCTCTTGACAGGCCTATTGTTCTAGTTTTGTTTATGTTTTTTTTTTTAGGAAACTACTAACAAATCCCAGGTTTTCCTGAGGTTGGGGTCTAGTTCGCACGCACCCTTAAGTACTTTTCGAATGTAGGTTTTCTCTGTCATTTTCGACAAAAAGCAGCCTACTTCACTTTCATGTATTCGTATATAAAGCAATATTTGCCTTTTAAGTTGAAACCGTCATTTTATTTAAGTTTGAGGCATGCAGTTTTCAATTTTCATATTCAGTTCACGGCGTTCTTTTTAGCCACGCGAAACCAGCATTCAATTTATAGTAGATTAGGCGCAGCTAAAGACTTCTGCGAAAAGCTACTGCGATTTTAAATGTTGTTCAAGTGCACATGTTAAGATGAATGGCTACCTTTTAAAAAAAAATAGAAAGTAAATAGAATTGATGGGCTTTCAAACAGAAAACGCGACGTTAAAAATTTGCTGCTTATTTTGCCAAAAAATGACCTGGAAATTCTCGAACTAAACCAGGAATCCCTGATTCAATACCAAAGTGTAATGTATAACGATAAGTTTCAAAAGGTGAACCCTTCATCAACAACGGTTCTATAACAGACAGGCCATAACAATGCCACTGGTGTGTTACCCAAACATTTAAAAAGTGTGTTGCTCACTGGGTAAATTATTAAAGAAATGTGATAAATAATTGAACTAAATATCGTGCACTCATTCGGTATAGTAAATTGCATATTTCATGCATTTACGTCATCCAGCCGCCATTTTAGAGGTAAACCTATGACGAAGCAAGGCGCACATGATCTTGGCCAATAAGCAACCTCCTTTTGACCTGTACTCAAATGACGTTATGTGCGTAAGGTCTAGTGTAAGTTTGGCATGAATTGGTTACGGAGGAAGGAATGGACTAACTTTCATCCTATACTTTTATCAAGGTCAACCATGGGTCAACAAGCAACCCGCAAGATAATGGGACTTTTAGCATAGAATAAAGAAAGGACAAAATAGGAAATTTTTTTTCAAATCAAAAGGGGTAAGTCCAGCATTTTTATCAAATTTGGGCCAATTTTAAAGGTGTGGTTTTAAGCTCTAAAATGATGCAAAAGGCTTTCCTGGTGCCTTTTCATGTAATTTGAACCAAGATCTAAGCTTTATTTTAGGAACTTAAGTAGGCCAAAATATGAAGAAAAAAATAATAAGGAGGTAAGTCAAGCATTTTTATCAAAAATTTCTATACTTTTATAAGGTAAAAGACGGCGGCTTGCAGGAGCTTGTTTTTCCACACAAAAAAGGATCGATTACATGCAGTCCAACCACAGGATGAACCCACTCACTAACAATGTACACACATGATACGGTCTGTGTGCATGAACTCATTTACATGCCATACATGTACACAAACATGTATTTTGTTCAGTATGTCTATAACAAACGTGTGTGTACTTGTACATAATTGGTGAACCCAAGTGTTCTGAGCACGGCGTGCACGTCCACGGAAGACAGTGACTGGGGACTACGAACCAATCAAATCGCTCCTACACTACGTCATGGTAATTAATCGCCCAGGCGGTGACAATACCATGTACATGTACAGTACATGTTGGAAGTAAACGGCGCATAGTGCTTTACCCACACATGATTGGGGAGATTTCGTTTGGTATATAAACAAAATGTACATAGTGGTGTGCTCATAATCATTTTGTCAGAACAGAGTCCACTTTACGTCAGACTTTAAAATCGTATCGAGAGTGCCCATCCACACCGTAGTTCTTTAACAGCTGAAGAATTCAGTTAAAAGCAACAACGAGTAAGTTTAAACTATTAAGTATTATCTAAACTATTCAACTTGGTATTGTTTCAACGTGCTTTGTTGAAATAAAACAAAGCTGAGCTCTTTGCTGTCAACCTAACCAATGTATGCTTTCTTTTACAGGTGGTGCTTTTTTTCCCTTTTTTTTCCAGTTTTATATTTATGAAATTACTAAGAGCTAAATCTTATGTCAGCTGTTCGTGTATCAGTGTGTAACATAAAAACAGATTATAATTTCAAAAACGCATACACTCTGATCAACCAAAAAATGTATGTTACTACGATGTGTTTCTAGTCCCTTTCAACTTGAATACTCTATATGCTTGGTCTACCATGGGAACAGGGTCAGGATTTTGTGAATGAAAATGATGACTGATTGTCAATAGAAACCAATAATCTTGTTTCAATAGTTTCCGATTGAAGTAGTCTTTCACTTTGCAGCACAAAACAACTAGTATATGTTATACACAAATTAAAATACAGTCACAGGGCAGAATGTGGAAATCAGGCCTGATACTTCATGGAGACATTTAACGGAGTATCTCCAGTCATGCCTCGGTGCCCCTTGAAATGTTCCAACAGAAATGTACAATTTCTTCTTAGAGGAGGTGCCCCTTTACCAAGGAAAAAACGCCTTGGTGCCCTACCCATTTCAAAAACAAAGAATCTGGCCAGTGGAATGCTGTTAGTGTTATTTGTTTTGTTTTCAGGGTTTAAGCATCTCACTGGCTTTCTAATGGATATTTTTGAACTGTCAAGAAAACGAAACCAAATTTCGATTGAGAGAGAAAAAGAAGGAAAAAAAGTCCGATGACATTGTCATAAATTGAGTCCAAAGTTAATGGGTGCATCAGGGTGCATCATTTGTACGGGGTGATCAGAAACGCAACTTTACAAAGCTGGACCTCGTTTTGATGGTCCGGCTTGCATTTTGTTTTTTAACTGCAAATAAAGCTGTCATTTTGTACTTTGTCTCTCACTACAGATACCAATACTCAAGTTTCAGTGACCGCAGAAACTATTAGCATGTACACAATGGGAGAAACGTGCACTATTAACCCCACACCATTTGTCGGATTTGGACAGGTAATTAATAGCCTTACAAATAATTAAAAGAACTTAAATTAAAATTAACTTGTTATTGTTACAATAGGACTGAAATGATTTAAAATGCAGGCTCTATGCAAACACTGCGGGGGAAAAGTAACTCGGATAAACCTTTGTTTTGTTTGTTCGTTTTTGCAACACACGAAATCCTCACTGCAAAAATGTTTATGAGAGAAAAAAAAAAGCGCACACAGAAAAACCACTACCAACTCTTTTGAGGAAGTTTTCCTCCGTTTAAAGAGCCGAACACCTGTTAAACATGACAACAAGAACAAGGAAGTACGATGAATGATATATTTCATGTATCCCGTGGAAAACATAGGAAACGCACTGTGCACGTACCGTCTATTGAAACAACTTTATGAATGAACAAGTTTTACACAGCACGCCCGAATCTGCCGACAAAAGTTGGGGTCTCTACAAAACCTCGTTTGCAAACACATCTTTCACTGTTCAACCAACATATTTTAACTGGATTATCGCGACGGGAATATGTTAAACGACATAATGTGCATTAATTTAGCGCACGAGAATTTCCTTACAGTAACCAATTAATTAATTCACCTGTTATTATATGTTTTTACGTTGTAGTGCGACACGCATGAGTTCTCACTAGTGGGAACAGTAATTGAACGGTGTGGCTGTACTACTATCGTGATTAATAGTATAGCCACATACATAATCAACTGCTTATTAATTACAAAATAAATCATCAAATTGTTCCATGTATACAGTACATACAAAAGCATGCACTATTGAAAAAACATACGTAAACTGTAAAAGGAAATGGAATGTTGTGGATGAGGAAATTCATCGCGATAATTAAAAGTAATCCATTGTATACAAATAATCGTCTAGAAATGATTGGTTTCGGTTGGGCTACACCGCAAACGCCAATGAAATCATGGGGCTTACCGCCGGGGCTTTCCTGGCATCACGATTCAGTAATGTACTGACTTTCTCTCGGTAAATCCTGTGACTCGCGGCTGAAGGCCCAGTGTTTTGTTTTTGTTTAGGTTTTTTTTTTTCCTCCCCCTTTTCTTTATTCTTTAAATGTCACCCAGTCACGATAAAGGCTGCTGTTTTTACCGTTAGATTTACCTCAGTGTTTTATGGATTTGTCTGCCGGAAGGTCTGGTATAGGGGACAATTTGAGATTTTAATTTTGACCATCTACAGTGGCAGTTAAACACTGACGAAAGCATAAAAGACGAATAAGTGGCTGAAGGAACATTAAGTTGTTATGGTTTAATAATTAGTGTTTGACAAGGCCATACCCAATTGCAAACATAACCGCTTGCAAGAGTTCTTGATTGAATTCCTTCTCTCAATATAACTGAGTCGCTTTGAAAGAGTCAAACAAGCGTTAATAAATGACCTTAAAATACAGTGTACTGTACTACTTAAAAAGCACCTCCACGGTTTGAGAACAACCGAGAAAGTTGCATACAAAAAGGTGTTGACTCCAATGATAGTGTGTGGTACGGTACCAAAGGGCGTCTTGCAAGGTCACCATTCTAGCTGATACGCGAGTTTAGGTTCGTGGAAACCTGGCAGTCGGGGTTTCCCCTTTTCTACCCCGGTTGTTCACCACAGCTGGTCACGTCATCCCGCGCTTATCGCCGCTGATAAGCCGCGGGCCACACACTGACCCCAGGCACTGGTGATGTCGTAACACTTGTAGTAACACCCAGAACGGAAATAGGAAGTCGCACATAATATGGTACAGCAATTGTTATTGGCCCATTGTTAATCGCCGTTGCGGACTTTGTTTCGATGACCCACATTGGTTCGTACTTCATTGACGTCATTTTGTTGGCTTTTGGTTAATAAGTGATTCATAATTAAAGACACGCGGACTTTGAGCAGTGTGTACGAGACTACACGCATAACCGGACCACACGTTGAAGTTTAATGCACTGGAATGACATAATTGAAAATAAAAATAAAAACACCCGTTATGTTTGTGTAGTACAGTGCTCCAAATGGGATGTTTCAAGTATTGAGTTTTCCTAAACCATCAAAACCACCATTAATAAAATGAAGAAAAAAAGAGAAAAAAAGTAACCTCTATAATGTAAATTGACGATGCACGTACGTGCGGTACGATCGAGTCGTGGCATTGTTGTGTGAAAAACCAACGGCTGTTTTAACTTGTTTTCATTAGTACACATACAACGTTAGTCGGTTTACAGACGTCAACTGTGGAGGGGGTTCTGAGAAGTTGCGCCACGCGGTAATAAAACAGGGTTCTGGAAATCTACTGGGGTTACAGTGTCAAGGGCAAGGATGTTGAGACTCATCGTAACTTTGTTCGCCATTTGCCACAAGAGAGTTAAGGTATTTCAAAACTGGCCTGTTGCCAACATGAGTCATGACGACACAGTTTGCGCAATTTGACCCGACCGGGCTTTGAAAAATGCCTTGATCACGCTTTTACATTGTGTAACAATTAACCCATATCAGATTGTAACACGTGCTTCATTGCCAGGGCGCAGATATTAAATCATAATTCACAGAGAGCTTTCTGCATGCGGGGGCATTCCAGATGGCAGGCGAGACTGCTTGTGTCGTCAGGAAGGGTTCCACGAAATACGGATGTTTCGAAACAGATAACAGTTGATCGCATGGGCCTTGCCCTCTAAGTCGTTATCGGTTGCTGAACTGTAGAACTAACATAATTGAAAAGTTATCGTACAAGAATGAAGCCATATTTGGTCACGTTTAGTTGATAGAGTCATTGCAACATGAACCTGTCACTAAGCATGCGACAATGATAACTACGTCATCGGTGGTCTAAGGTCCTCTCTCAATAAACCCCATGGAATTCCATCCAATATCCAACAATTAAATGATATTAAAATAATGTTTGTCGTATGGTTCGATCGGCCTCCGCGTTTGAGGAACCGTTTCTCAGGGTTTGGAAATTGTGGCGCCAGTTGTTAACCTTGGGATGATGACGTGTAATTAGAAGTAACCACATCAACAAACACCAAAACCACAAGACCTCTCCTTGGAGGATTTGCTGTGGTTACTTTCTTATCTTTGGTTTCTGTGAATTACCATTCTTAAATGGAAAGATGTGTTTAGAAGTATGATTGCCTTATGTTGTTGTAAAATATACAGTGAGCAAATTGGGGGTCAATGTTTTATTTGTTCTAATTTTTCCAGGAAATGAAGAGCTTCGACTTGAACCTATCTGGTGACTTCGTCAACTTTGATTTCATCACACAAGCTCAAATTGATGGCTTCTTCAACACGGCCCCGACCGACACACAGGGGGGTCTCCTCCAACCGGTTGAGATGGAGGGATCCTTCAACGAGATGCTGCCTGCCCAGTCTCCCATCAAGATTGAGGAGTTGGGGTCAGTGAATGTTGAGTCCCATCATCAGAGCCAGTATGATGCTGATATGGATCAGGTGCAGCAGTTGATTGTTCGGGAAGTCATGGGCGATATTGTCACAGCCTGTGAGCTCATCAACATCCCAACAGGTATGTGTATAAGCTTGAACACTGAGGGCGCACTTGGGTACAATGGTATATCAAACCACATTACAAAAATGAGGCTGAGAGACAATCTGACAGATACCCTTTCTTCCATGTGCTTATATAGTCATACCAGCATACAGGGAACCCAACAAAGAAGCCTTTACGATTGACCCCAAGACAATGGAAAAAGAAAGTAAACAAGCTTGAAGTTTTTTTTTTAAATGAAAGAAAAAAGAAATAATTATAATAATATTGCATTTCCTAAAATATGCACTTTAATCTCAAGTCTAATTTTAAACACATGTTACAAGCAACATAAAATAACAAGGAAATTGTCACTGGTTTGTTTTTCCATCAATGTTCACAGTTACCAGATATAATGCTTTAAAAAAAATATATTGATGGTCCTCACATCAACTACTTGAATAATTCACCAATTTGGGGCAGATTGCAAGGATTCACTAAATCAGTGTCAGACTTTTCGGCCATGACCCATAAATTAAGCAAGAAAGCAAGAAGGATATGAGGTCACATCCAGGAAGGATGTTGAACGGACCACAAAGTTCATCAGTCTACATAATTTACTTTTATGTAAAGAGAAGGTCGACAATCTCAGGGTCATCCAACTATCACTTTAGTTGATTTCGATCCAAGTACTGTACGAGTAATAGGTATATTTTCTACATGCATGTTAAGGGAGTGTTTATTTTGATAGACATAGCACATTCCTGACTATTGTAAATACTGTTATAGTTACAATAGCATACTATTCCTAAGACGTTTCTGCATTCTGTGCAGAAGTATGATCACACATAAGAAACAAACAGACACCTCAAGCAAACACAACTCTCTGGTATAATTGTCACCAACACCGCACAATATTATGCCAACAAATAAACTGGGGCATCAACCTTATACTGAATTATGTACAGAAACTTTGCATTGTTTGCATTGCATAATACTATAATACTTCTCACCAGAATATACATTGAACATATAAGTCAATTGAACAATTAAACAATTTATGTACACTATTTCAGTTATGAACAAATGAAATGTGAACTTGAAATATGAACAAACTAACACTAAAAGTCAACGTCTGGTTTTTCTAAACCAGTAAATGAATGCTTTTTGTAGATAAACATTCTGGAACTCTACAAAGAATTTTACCTCGTGCTAAAGAAAGCATATCAAGTAAAAATATCCTCATATCTTGACTGTTTGTTCACTGTCGCAAAAAGTAACCATGCTTTATTCCACTGGTAAACTTTTCCCACCTGTTTATAAAGTCCATTATTTAATTGGATCCCTTCATTTTTGTTTCTTCCTGCAGACCCTTGCAGATGGAACTCAGAACAGGTCAAGAAATGGGTGGAGTGGACGAGACATCAGTACCGCCTCCCTGAGATTGAAGTTGGTTTCTTCGCAATGGATGGGATGAGCTTGTGCAATCTTACTGATGAGCAGTTCCGCCAAATCTCCCCAAAGTCTGGCGACATCTTGTTTGCCCATCTCGACATCTGGAAGAATGGTAAGGATGAAAATAAATCTTATTGTTAATAAATCCTGTTGCCACGAGCATAGAGAAAGGGTCCTTTCTCTATGCTATGAGGTAAACGGAAAAATACTCTCTCTTCAGAAAGTTAACTTCTTAGACCCTGATTTCGTATCATTTCTTCAAACAACTAATTTTTTCTGTTTTAAGATAACTAACAATTTCCTCTTTTTGTGTTTGTGTTTTTACAGCCGCTGGCAGAATGAATGTTGCTGATGACATTTTGCCCCCACATCTTCCAGCACCTCAAGTGTTTGGGGATGAACAGTGCAGTTACATGGATCTCCGTTCATTGGGCGGATATGAAACATCAAGCTCCATGTCAAACAGTGATGGTAAGTACCTAATGTGAGCTTATCCTCCATACTTACATCTTTGGTTAAGGCAGTGTTTCTCAATTTTCTTATCCTTATACAGTGCACCTGTCCGATTGTCCGATTGCTATACTTTTACAACAGGGTGTTACACAAGACTCAAAGATGCAAAAGATGCACAAGTTTGCCCTAAACCAGTTACAATAGAACGTGTTCACCAATAAAGACAAGAGTGTCCAAAGAAGCCTTATAATGCACAGCTGGTAAATACCTTGGGGGTAACCCATGCAAAACTCCCACATTCGGGACTACATTGGCCCCCCCGCGTACATTGCTTTAATGCATGAAGAAAACAAACTCCCGCACTCTTAACAGGTCCCAGAGTTTGAATATGCACTGGACTTGCACAGTTTATTGACAAACTGTAACAAACATGTACTAGCACACATGACGATCCAACGAAAAAGAAAAACGCTTTCAAATCATTTATTTTCTTGCTATTTTTCTATCCCAACAGATGAGGCATCAATCCCCTCTCCTGGCCCAACATCAGGCCCCAACACTTTCATGACCCCAAACCACACCGGTGGCATACACCTGTGGCAGTTCTTGAAGGATTTACTCGTGCAGCCGGATTCCTACGGCTACTGCATCAGGTGGCTGGACAGACCCCAAGGTATGATAACTCAATTGTTTGATCCCGCCAAAGCAAAGAACGAATTAGAACAATATCAACAGAAAGCAATGTAATTTGGAGAAATTGTGCCGAAACATTGTTAATAAACATTTTTTAAATGGTGTCGTCAAATGAACAATGTGCAACTTTTAAGGAAACAGGTGCCACAACTGGCTAAGTAGGGATTTGAACCCAGTGACATGGGGGCAAGAAGGGGGGAGTAAGTGCACCCCACATTTTTTCAGTAAATAAGGAAAATCATATAAAGTGCAGTTAGATACAAAGTACAATTAGGATCACAGGCAACACACACAAGAATACAAAAGTCACTTGTGTAAACCCCACCAGGATATATGTGTGACCTCATGGTTCAAAATAAAGTGACTTCACAACTGAAGACCATATAATATTCTACACAAAGCTTGAAATTTTGTTTCACATTAGGCTGTATGCTAATGAAATTTTCTCGTCTTTTTTATCTTCAGGCATTTTCAAGATTGAAGATTCAGTCGAAGTTGCCCGCCTTTGGGGTCTCCGTAAGAACCGACCAGCAATGAACTACGACAAGTTGAGTCGCTCTATTAGGCAGTACTACAAGAAAGGTATCATGAAGAAAACAGAAATTGCACAGCGACTAGTTTACCAGTTTGTCCACCCATGTTAGAATTTAAAACCATGCTGGAATATGCTTCATGAGCTGACACTATGACTTACACCTTGCATTATTATATTTAAGCTATTTATTTTTTAAATTAAATTATCTTTTTATAATATTAACGACCAGTTAGCTGAACAGTTTGCTACACATGTATAGCGCACTGTCCATTTTTTTTTTAAGTATACAGACATTGGCATACTGTTAACAGTAAATGGAAAAACAGTGTGCTTGATATAATAGGCAATTTTTTGAACACTTTCTTATGTGTATATAATAAATAATTTATTTAAAAAGGTTGTCAGCGAAGCTATGTAAAGCATTTTTGAAAACAAAAACTGGAAACAAGTGTTTCGCTATATTGCAACAGTAAGTTGCGTCGGTGTATGTTCTGTGAACACCTTTCTTATGTCTATTATACTTTCAGTACTGCCAAATAGTGTGTCCTAGGTCTGATATGGTTTTGTTATGAAACTAATTAATACTTTTGATGTCTTGTTCCATTGCTTGACATTTTGATTGTTGGAGTGTTTAGAATCAGTAGGTTGTCACTTGAAAACATACACCTAGTTACTAATTTTTAAGTGATTATTTTGTCTCTTGAAAACGTTCACTGAGTTTTAGTTATCAAGTGATTAGTTTGTCTCGTGAAAACATTCTCTTGATTCTAGTTGACAAGTCATTAGTTTATGTCTTGAAAATATTGACAGATTACTGATTTCTATTTGTCAATTGATTAGTTTCTCTTGAAAATATCCACTTAGTTTTAATTTTCAATTGAATGATAGTTTATCTCTTAAAAATGTCGCTTAATTTTTGGGTCAAATTTGAATTATGAAGATTAAAACAGTAATAATAAATGCGCCATCTCTGTCATAAATGACACTCCTGGCGCCAAAATATCAAATTTGGTGGACCTTGTTAAGAATGATTTTATGAGACGGAGTAGCCATTGAACAATTTGATAGGTATACAAGGTGAGGTGGTGCATATTGCTACTACACCAATATTATAGTTATCATATTTATGGAAGAAGTAACTACTTGATTTAGGTCTGTAGCATCATGGTGCTTGACTATCAGTGTGGGTTCGAGTTCCAGTCTTGACAGTGGGTGTGATAACTTGAACATATGTAGCTCCACATACCTTGTCGGCAAAAATAACAAGTGCTTTGAGATGCCCCCGGGTGTGATAAAGCATTGCGCAAGAACTGCGTATTATTATTATTGACTCTAAAACAACTCAACATCATTCATTTGGAAAAAAAGATTTGATTCCTGTACATCTCATCCACTCTATACAAGCAAAACGTAACCTGGGATTATTGTTTTGATATTCTGAAATATAATCTTATCAACGTTTTTCAATAATTGTATTTTAAATATACTTTTCTAAAATAAGTTATTAGTAATAAAATGTAGTACTTTGTGACGTAAGTGCACGCTAGTTTTGAATATATTTGCCTGTAAATTAGCATGGCTATCAATGGTACTTTTTTCAATAAAGACAAGTACAATTGAGAACACATTCATTTTATTTACAGCAAAAACGCCCTTCAATTCACTTTTTAAATTTGTTTTGTTTTTTATATGAAAACTTCAATTTGATTGAAAAGAAAACCTTTAATGATTTATAGGTGAAACAAGTGCAAATTTATATGATTTTTAATGTTTTTATATATTTCTAAATCTACTTACTCTTAGACTTTTGTATTGTTGTAAATTTAAAACATAAATTTATTTAATAAATATGTATTGTTAATAAAAAAAACAAGCAAGCATTGTACTTTGTTTTTCTTATCCTTTATTTGTTAGTGTACACTGTAAAAACAGTGTTTAGAGTTTAAACACTCTTGTTGTACCCACTTTTTAAACATGTTTAAATGACAAACATGTTTATCATTTTGACACCTGCTTACTTGGTTTGTAGGATTCAAACACATACAAAAATCTAAACATGTTTCAGGTTAAACATGTGAAAAAAGTGGGTACAAAACTTATGCTTAAAAATGTGTTGTAAATCTAAGGACAGTTTTTAGAGTGTAATAACACTACCATCTCTTTTGCTGGTTTTTGTATACATTATTGTCACAACTAAATCTATTGTACACACCATGGCCCAATTTAATGGCTCTCCTTCACTGTGTGAGGGAAAGTCCGCACTTATCAAAATAAGAGTAATACACTGAAACAAGTTTCTCTTGTTGTACAAAAAGCAAGGAATAAATCCCGAGGACATTTATGCTGACTTTTCATTACGAGTATGCGGCACCGGCAGTCAAGCTGGCGGACACGATTAGCTTATCTGTCACAATGACACTCCATACTCTGCACTCCATTAAAAAATGAGTCATATCATTACAACAGAAAACGCAAAGTCAGAATTGCAACTGGCTGTGAAGACTGAGAACTAAATAAACAAGTTCAGAGTGTACACACATGTATTTTTCGTAATACTTGTAAAAGTAAAGTACGTCGAACCCAAAAGAGACAAAAGTGCTATGAATTTAGACCTTTAGGTTTGAACCCACAGTGTACACATCGAGAACTGGATCGAGACCGATTTTCAGTGTCGTAACCAGACATTTTCATTAAGGGGGGGGGGGGGGAAGGGTTGATGAGTCCAGCAATTTTAATTTACTTCTCTTGTTAGTAGTCAATAACTTATGGCGACAAGATCTTATTATACAATGATTCAGATTCAGTTTTGAGCCCAGAGGACTCATCACAGCCGCAAAGCAAAGACTTTGTGAGGGCATTGACCTTGGACTCTGATGCAAATGTTACGGCAGATGCGAAAGCGGCTTAAGCTATGCCAGGTGTTGCTAACATGGTTCTACAGATGTCAACTTACTTAGTGTACAGTTACATGCAGCCGTAGCCAATTCTGAAATCACCTAGGATTAAACTCTTGAAAGTCTCTACAACAGTTCATCAGTTCAACTGTAGGTTTAAGTTTGGTCCACACTGGAAGAAACAACTCTGAGGAAAGGTTTAATTGTCGTTTTAGGTGTCAGCAATAAATCTCAGGGCCAAATTTCAAGGCTCTGCTTAACGTAAGCGATAACTCAGTGCTTATGTAAGCATATTTCACAGGTTAGTAAATAAGGAATTTTTGATTATTGCTAAAACAGCTTTCCCTTGGCACAAAGCAGTGACCGATATGCACAGAAGTTTGTGGTAAGTAGAGCTGTGAACTTGGGCCCAGGTTACAGGTAAATGAAACTGCACCTAATTGGAATTGACTTTAGTTTTATATTGCTTGGAGCAAATCTTCATCTACTTCACCACAAATTCAACACATGGAGAGTTGGCAGCTCCGAGACAAGTATCCTGAGGAAAATCCCAACTAAAGTGAAAAGTTGAATTGCAGGAAATATGGGCTGGGTTGAAAATGTTCAGTACCGGATTTGCTATGCAGTCAGGTCTTTCTAAACGTGATGTTATGGTTTTGTGTTTTTTTTGTGTTTTTTTTTGTTATTTGCTTTCATGTTTTGTCATGTGGACATGGTGATTCATTCACCATCACAAGGGTAGGATAAGAGTTTCATAGTCATGGTTTATGAACTAGTACGCACAAGAATGCAGGCATTATGTGACATCAGAGAAACTTTTATATTTACAATGGTGCAGCTGCAAGTCCAGACGCACAACTTAATCTCACAGACACTTTTCACTTTAAGGAGTAAGGACAAAAGTTTTTTCACAGTTGACAATTCTTCTGGAACTGTGGGCAAGACCAAGCCACTGACTTGCCGCAATCTACAGTCAAAATTTGACAGGACCCTATCAACAAATATGCGAGCAGAATAGGCTATTGAATGGCTACTTGCCAGTTGCCACACAGATCCAGAAAAGTGCCTCTGCTGTATAGTTATATTTAGCCAGACGGACCATTGCTAGTATGGCATATGTAGTTGCATCTTTTTACCACTAGCCTGATACTTTGGTGGTGGTGGGGGGGGGGGGGGGGGGCAATTATTTGTTTTTAACAACCTGTGTTGTTTTTTCACTGAAAAATAATTATAATATTTTTTAAAGTTCCACATACAGTTAATGTGTCGAGGCTAGTGCATCAGACTCTAGAAACCATCAGAGTGTGTGGGCTCGATCCCCGATTATGACACGTGTGTCCTTGAGCAAAGGACCCCAACCATAATTGCTTCTCTTAATACATGTGTATAAATGGTAACCTGCTTGGGCTGCGATACGTTACATAACCCCTTTTTAAGCTGCTATATAAGCCTTAGTTGTGATAAGCAGCTGGAGGTTGTACAAGTTGAGAAAGTATAAGGAATGTTCTAAGAACGTATGCCTGATGAACAGGAAAGCACCTTGATCTAGCCACTACAATCAGATAATGTGGGCTATACAATAAGAACCGCAATTTGGAGTATCATTATTAGTAATAGATTATTATTCATGCAATATTGGTTCAATGAACAAATTTGGAGGCCATCAAAGATAGCACCAGTTCCATGAATCAGCTAAATTATAACAGGTACAAAAAGGGGAATTTCCCTAACATGCCTAATGTGGAAGTCACAACCCCTTTCATCAGACATAGGAACAGGCCATACCCAACAGGCAAACTCAGTGGCCAGGTGTACACATTTGGTACCATTACTCAGCGTTGTTTATAAAACAATACAACAGTAGTACCCGTACTCTGTACTTATACAGAACTACTAGAGTACCATTTTGATGGTACTTGATAGTTATACTCGCAAGCCAAATACTCGTACTCGGCAAAGTCCATACTCGAGTTGCAGGTGACTTATATTGTACCTTAATTTGGAGCTTTAAATAAGCATTACTTTGAAAAAAAAAACCCCAAAACTGTGAACCTACCTTTAAATATTTTAACACAATTGTTTAGTTTTTTTGCATAAATTGCACTATTTGTTATTACTCAGCTAAACTACTCGTAATTGTTTTTACGATCTCATTTGTCTTTTATTTTTAAAATTGAGTTGAACATTTACTGCTGTTTTGGGTGGGTGGGTTGTGTGGGAAAGGGAAGCAGGATACGTGTAATGTGATCTGCTACTTTTTTTAGTGTATCGTTGTGAATCTGCAACTCATACAAATACAAAATACCTTCACTTCAATCAAACCAGTGACATACATGGCAAGTAAAACTGGGACACAATTGTGGTCAACTGGACGGATGAAGGAAGTGGAGTCACAAAACAGTTCACAGATCACGTCCCGGTGTCAATAAAAAAAATGCATCTAATTACATCATCACATGTTTTGTTCTTCTTGTTGTTTTCCCCAGTGGGTAAACATGCATCATCAGATTCTGAGCACTTCATGCAGTTCTTGGAAATAAAGTGAAATGGCAATAAATCAGCAATCGGGTTGGCTCAGCGCTTTCTTTCCCTGCCTTTCACCTCAGCCTCTGTAAACCCCGGTCCAAGTCCCACCTCTGGGTTGCATTTCACGGCTGCAACCAATAATTGTTTCGGCCATTAGCAAGTGACTAACCATTGGCCAATTTAACTGAAACAGTTATTAGTTACGGACTGGAGCTTTGCATCTTTTCAGTCCAGGCTCTGGTAGGTGGGTTTTCCCCATTTGGTTTTTTTTTCTTCCCACATCTAAATCTGAACACTTCTTCTTATTTTCTATTCATCTTGTTATTATTGCTAATTTTACAGTTGGATGTGTAATAAAAACTAAAAAGAAAAGTGAACCATTGAGCTGAATTAAAAACAGCAAGAAAACAACAGCAACATTGTAACCAACAACACATCAGTGCATTGTGATGTTATAAACATTATAGGCCCCTAGAATTAGGATGGTTATATTTAAAAGCACTTATTTTCATCTTATTGATGAGCAAGAAAAACCCAGTTTTGAGTTTTAGAAAGTGCCTGATTTTGGCATGGGAAGTTACATACCACTCAGTAGTATTTCACAGAACTAATTCTTTGAAGTAGTGTCATGATGTTAACAGCAAGCAGCCAGCCCCAACCCAGTCATTTTTACCGCGCGCAGTGAAATGCAAGGCTGGGCCCTCCTGTTCTTCCATTAATATTGTTTTCAGTGGCTCTTCAAGACCATTTCTTATTTTCTAATGAGGCTGTTTTTTGTAAGGAATAAAGGCCCAACCCCTTCAAGAATAGAAGTCCTATGCCTTCTAGGCCTGATACTTCATGGAGGCAACGGAGGCAATTGCCTCCATTACCCAGGTCGTTGTCTTGGTGCCCCTTGTAACGTTCCTCATAGAGGTGCCTCTTACTAAGGAAAAAATGCCTTGGTGCCTTTGCCCTTTCAAGACTGAAGCATCAGGCCTGCTCCCTGCCGGTAAGTCAGCAAATGACATTATGCAAAAACAAGAAAACAACTAAGTGCGTACTGTTACAAATGGCAACAAACTAAATCATTAAAGATAAATTCTTAAAGAAGGACAGAAAGAGTGAAGCTTTTACCTTAATTGCTGGAGGAGAAGGTTGTCTAGAAGAACATTGTTTGAAGGGATTTCCGAACATTGGCCATTTCCTGGTTTTGCTACATTCAAAACATTCAAAAATTCACAACTTCAATCATGCAAAACTTGAATTTGATGCTCTAAACCACTCGGCCACAGTCTTTATTAAGCTGTGTATTTTGGGGCAACACTCATGGCTACGACAGACGTACAACTGCCCCAGTACCGTATCCAGAGGGGGTTTGGGGATGGGGAAAGAGGATGGGCTTGAGACCCTCCTTATATCTCTTGCCATCCTCTTGTCCCCACACCCTTCCCCATTAAGAAAAAGGGGGCACAGAAAAAAGAACTTTGGAATTTGGTTGAGATTTGCAATTAAAAATGTCTAACGTGCATGTTACCACTTAACTAATTAATACTGTCTGAGTGAAAAAAGCATATGCATATAGATCAAATCAGATCAACCAACATAATCAATAGTTTGTAGTGACACTTCATACAAATGGTTTATTCTTGGTAAAGTAAACAACCCCCCCCCAAAAAAAAAATATATATATATATATATAAATTTAAAAAATATATATATATAATAATAAATAAAATAAAATAAAATAAAATAAAATAAAATAAATAAATAAATAAATAAATAAAATAAAAAGTAAAAAAAATAAATAAACAAACAAATAAACAAAAAATAATGTCTAGTTATACTACTGAAGTGCAGTTCCTCCCGCCTCCATGCGGTTTCAATGATTCCAATTGTAGCAAAACTAGATGGTTAGGCCTATGGTAAGAAATTAAACTGAATGTATGAACAGCCCGGGTTGATCTGTACTCTCTTTTTAATTGAATAAATAAAGAGGACAGTACAGTGTGTCAAGGTAAATTTTCTACACCATAGAGGGCGCTATGTCAGCTCTACAGTTGGAGTTGAGTGGGGTTTGAAAACTGCCAGGTAATTTTGTATGGAAGCTTTACAGCAGACTCTACAATCGTCCCAACTGTAGTTTGGATTGGTCCAAACTTGAGTGGTTCAGTTGGGACAGCCCAACTATAGCTGGATTTGGTAGCAGGCCTATGTGACAAAAATGATAGGATAACCAAAATCTCAGTGGGTCTCTATGGTATTTTTTGGTCCTCAATCTCTAGTGTTTTTTCCGGCTTACAATGGGGCTCGTACAGGATACACTTTTCTCATGGCAAAACTTGAGAAAGCTTGAGAAGAATCAATTAATAAAGCATCACATACACATGCAAGGCTGCCACTTCTGCCGGTCTAGTGTTGTTGCAACCATTCCATGCAACTGCATGCTCCCTTGCAAGTGAACGATCTTTTGATCCCAGCTACAGTTGGACCACACTATACCCACTCATCATTTGGGACTGATCCCAACTATAGTTGGGATGGCTGAAACACATCCATTATGTAAACGATGGAAACTAAGCCTGATACTTCACTGATAATATGGCAATTGCCTCCAAGCCACTGGGCATTGCCTTGATGGCCTTTGAAAAGTTCCTGTGCAAATTAGAGTTAAAAAGATAGTGGACTTCCCCAGTAGGTCTGCTGCCACCAACAACCATCTCCACTCATCAATAGTGACACAGGATAATAATGACTTACCGTGTCCACGAGTATCTTCTTCTGCAGCAAGCCCATCTCTTTACGGATCTCCCCATGGACATGACCCTGCTGGTCAGAGTGACACTGGTCCAACTCTTTCATTGTCTGTGGATTCAATGTTGAAAAATGTTAGCCGTGAATGTTGTGGAGGTGTAGATTGGAGGTATGTAACCACTTATCTTGCCCCCCTAGCAATGTTACCTCCTCGCAAAGTCGCCCCCTGCAAGACCACCTCCTAGCAATGCTGTCCCCTGAAATCACTTTCTAGTAAAGTTGCCCCCTGCAAAGTTGCCCTTAGCAAAGCCGCCCAACAATAACTTTATAACAAGTGGAAGACTATAACACTGTTGTTGACCTGGGCCCCCATTTCGTACAGCTGCTTGAGCACATAGCTAAGCACAAGAAAATATTGCTTGCCAGAATAAGGTAACCAGTCAAAATGTCATTTCACATAATATGTGACTGGTATCCTGCTTATTGTTGCTTAAAATTTGTAAGCAATCTGCTTCAGCAGGGCCCAATTTCATGGCTCTGCTTACTGCCGAATTCTGCGCTTGCGATCACCATTCTCTGCTTACTGTGCAAGCCCCGAATTTCTGTGCTAGCTGTGCAAGCGAAAAATGCCTAGTAACGTGGAGTTACGCACGCGCACAAGCAAAAATTCTCTGCTAAAGGCTTGAAATACGCTTGACGTTAGCGCGGAATTCCCTGCTTCCGTAAGCGCCAATTCTTTGCTTCCGGTAAGCAGAGCCATGAAATTGGGCCCAGCTCTATGACATTGGGCCAAAGGTTCAGCTGACGATGAACACTAACTATTTTTAAAAACAAATTCATCCAAGGGAATTACTGTTATCTTAGGCCCTGGAATTTCATCTTCAAAGGTACATTTCTATTTTACAATGGGCACTTCCATTGGAAATATTTATTAGAGTCTCCAGGAAAGTTTCAAAGGCGCACCGGGTCTAAGACTAAATGGTAAACAGAGGGGCGCCTCTATGTAATTTCAGGGACTGATTTCACAAAGCATTAAGGTTCATCTTAAGATGAGTTGTCAGTATTTTGATTTGCATTGTGACACCACATTTTGCTGAGCAATTAAGAGTGATTTGAGGTTAAGATCAATCTCAGGTCATTGTGAAACCGAGCCCAGTGGAAGTCCAGGGCTTGACATTGGACCAGTGGCCAGAGTCCAACATTGTTGCAATTGGTCAGATTGAACCTCATAACCATGAAACGAACAAGTCCTGCTGTAAGTGTTTTTTCCAAACATATAAGCTAGCAAATACTTTTCAATTCCAAAACACCTCATAAAAGTTTGAAATAGAAAAAGGTTGAATGGCTTCTGACTGGCACATCTGAACAAAGTTATTAACGAAAAGGGGCACCGCAAACACAGGGCTAGATAGCAAGCATGTTAATCTGGAGGTCGCAGGTTCAAGTCCTGCTCTAGTCGAGTTTTGTTTTAACTCAAAATTAAACAGAAAAATGTTGCTCGGGGCTACTTGTGGTCTAGTGGGAATTTCTTTTTAAATCGAGGCCTCTAAAGCCCAGTTCATACTTCATGCGAAAGCGAAAGCAACGCAAATTTTATTGCGTCAACAATGGAGAAACTGCACGTATTCATTGTCAACGTCACAGAAATTCGCTTCGCGTTCGGATTCGCGTGAAGTATGAACCGGGCTTTAGTCGGTATTAGGTACCTTGGAGTACTGCTCAAACAGCTGTCTGATTGTTTTGAGCCGTTGTGACATTGTGATTCGTGATTGTTGGAACAGTTTCTGCTGCTGGCGAAAAAGTACCTAAATCAAGGAGAGGAGAGATTGCACAGTGAAAGATTAAAATCCTGGGTCAAATCAAGCAAATGAAAAGAAAATATGGTTGAATAGACCATTAAAGTCTTGCTGGTATTTTGAACATTTGTGAACTTTGAGTTCCTTCATACATTGCTATTATTATTATATATTTCTGGTAATGAAACCAAAGATGCCTCATAAGTGAACTGAATCACTGTAGCTCTTGAGCCTGAGGAAACCTGTAAACAAGCAGTGCTTGCTATGTGAACCCAAAACACTGGGATTAACCACTACTCTTCCACTCTTAAGTGTTCTTCGTTCTTTTACGAGGGACCTACAGCTTAATGTCCCCGTCTGAGGAACAAAGCAATTATGGTAAAGTATCTTGCTCAAGGACACAAGTGCCACGACCGAGTGCTATCTAGCCCTTATGTTGGAGGTCTCCCTTTTGTGTCAATATCTTTGTTTGGAGGTGCAGAACTTGACAAAATAGGGAGACCGCCAATACTAGGCTAGATAGCTCAATTGGTAAATCAAATGCACATTAATCCTGACGTCGCAGGTTCAAGTTCCGCAGTAGTTAATTTTTCTTTGTTCAAACGCAAACTAAAGAAATTTCCACAGGTTAGTGGTATGAGATGTTTATAGAAAACAGATGAAAACAATTTCCACCTTCCAAAAAACAAGGATGTACTCTCTTTAAATCTTGTTATCTTACCAGAGATTCAGAAATTTTACCTGTATTTTTTCTTCTTGTTCTTTCACTTTATTGACATCCGTTTCCCACTGGTCAAGGACATTAGCAAGTTGTTTGATGTACTCGTCTTGCAAACGGTTCCTGTCAATCAGAATTATCAACAGACTTAAAAATGTCCAGGATGGTTTACCATGATGAGACTGGTGAGAGGTGCAAGGGCGGATTATTGTGGAGACATTTGTAAACAACGGTGAGGATCTTGAACAAATAATTCTGATGGACTGGGAGCCAGTGGAGTTGATTGAGAATGGGGGAAGCATGGTCATATAGGCTAAGTTTAAAATATTCAAAGTGTCTTTCTTTAGTTTTTTACCTTTCTGTCTGTTGCATCTTCCAGATTTTGTCCACCTTACCGTTGGCCGACTTCAAGCTCTGCTGAGTGAACGTCTCTAACCGCTGCCTCTTAGATACGAGCGATTTCCTCACGTCGGCTGTTTGTTTTAGAAAAGCGTGTTAACATTGTTAAAGGAGAAGGTGATAATAAGATGGTCCATCCTACTGCAGAACAGGATTGACAACCCCTTAAAGTTGACCCTAAGAAAAACCGTGTCCGAATTGGCGGTTACAGATACAGCTACGACCGAATCATGGCTTTAATATGCGTTGAAATACAGGACGTCATTAGCAACCTCAGCAACAGTCGCAGCCGTAGAGGTTAATTCGGATGCGACCTCAGTAACATGCTTAGAAGTAACTAGTGATGTTAAATTCTCCTCCATAATGGTACCGTCGTTATGAGGCTGTTTTGTAGTGAAACTAAGGAACTTGAATAATTTTACCTCCAAATGATTCCAGCATAGTCTGCATCTCCCCACTGTAGAAAAAACAAAAACAGTGACCCAAACATCAGAGACATCATCACCTATGGTAATTCTTGGTGTGCCATTAAAGTGTTATAATCATCCGTAAAAGAACCCTATATCAAATTTTGGAGCAGTATACATTTCAAAATAAAGGATGACACATAGGGCGTGTTCTACCATTTAAAAAATGACAAGAATCTGTGTGTGGTATACTATGTCGCTATCAAAATTGAAACCTGAAAAAAACGTCTAGTAATTATTTACAAAAAATAGTTAGTGGCCTGACGTTTCAACCCTAGCAGAGTCTGGTAATTATTTACTTTACTTACTCAAAGTTGGTGTTGGCCTGAGGTACTTCTCCGAGATCATCATCTTGGTAGAAGCGTTTCTTACCAGTCTTGGTTTTAGGTACAGCTGGAGTTTCATCTTCTACAAATACCAATGTAATAGGATTAGATTTGCTTGCTGATTCAGGCTTGATATGGAAGCAATGGAGGCAATTGCCTCCAATTGCCCCTGGTCATTGTCTTGGTGCCCCTTCATGTTCCAATAGAAATTGACAACTTTCTCATAGAGGTGCCCTTTACCAAGGAAAAAATGCCTTGGTGACCTTGCCCTTTCAAAAACGAAGCATCTTGCTGGCCTGCTGTTTATTCTTAAAGACATTAAATCAACTGTGAGTGCAACAGGGTCTAGATCAGGCCCCAATTTCATGGCTCTACTTGAGCAAAGAATCAGCACTTACGGAAGCAAGGAATTCTTTGCTTACGCCAATCGTATTTCATGGGTTAGCAGAGAACTTTTGCTTGTGTGCATGCGTGCTCCACGTTACTAGGCATTCTTCGCTTACAATGTACACAGCTAGTGCAGAAATTCGGCATTTGCACAGTAAGCAGAGAATGATGATCGCAAGCACAGAAGTCGGCGGTAAGCAGAGCCATGAAATTGGGCACGGATCTATTGTTTGTTTGTTTGTATTTCTTTTCCACTTCACAATATTATTAGTTAATACACCATCCACTGCAAAGCCCTCACCAAGCATGAACAAAAACAACAACAAAACAACAACAAAAACAGGCTGGCACCCAAACTACCACAACAGAAAGAAAATAAGGGAAGTCCAGTCCAGTGCAGACCAACTGTTAGGACACGATGAGCACCATACTACTTAAAAGTACAGGATCCAAAATTGGTAACACTGTTAGAGTTTGGCTTCTGTTCGGTTGTAAACCATTCATTTAGCAAAGGGCACTCCTATCGGAAAATCTTAAAGTCTTTGGGATACTTTTGAAGAGGCACCATGGCCAATACCAGGGCAACAGAGGCCATGGCCTCAGTGCCCTCTGTGAAAGTCCAGGCCAGTAAATCTTTTTTTTTGGTTTGTGGGTTTTTGTCAGTTGGGGTGGTAAGCAGCTACTCTTTCTCACAAGGCCTTATGAAAATACACTGTGTTTACCTCTACTGCTTCCAGCTACGTCTTCATTTGTTTCATCGTCGTCATTGTCGTTGAAATCAAACTTGTCTAAGGCTTGGTTGATCCGTTCCTTTTGAGTTGTTGGGGCCGCTGGTTTTTTCCTGGCTGATGTGGTCGCTCTTGGCATTGTGCTGTGGGTGAAGGTTGCTAAAAACATGAGATGAATAGTTTTAGAAATTTAAGTGGCAGTACGAGGAGCAATAAATTGTTAGACTTAGTTCAAAAAACAAACATGTGTAGCACTTACATAATTGTTAGGCCTTATTCATGACTAATACCAGGATGGAGTAGGGTTGCAATCTTATGACTAAGTAAATGAAAATATCTATTTAGCCCTACGGGAAAAATATTTTTGCCTTTGAGAAAGACCCTAGTGACTTTTTGTGAAAATGACAATAGGATAAGAAACATAGCTTTTTGGGCCCAACTTAAGCCATTTTATTTTAAAATACTATTTTCTTGACATTGTTTATGTGGAAAACAACGCCACCTACTAACAAAGTTTTGTTTGAGTTTTAGTTGTAGGCCTAGTCTGCCGCTGATGACAGGTCATTCATGTAAACAAAAAATATTAAAATAAAAAAATGAAATACTATTATAGGCCTATCCCCCCTCCTTTTTTTTAACTTACCATTAATTTCTCTTTTATAACACAATTAAAATGTCAACCTAATTCTGTTCATTTGATCTCTTTGTTAACTTAATTACCGTAGCCTTTTATGAAAATTTAAGTTATAGGCGTCAGGCCCTAGGCTAGAAAAAGCAACAATAAAACCATTCAAGCGCATATCACCATGAGGGTCCTATGCGCCAAGCCAAAACTAAAAACGGCCATATTTTAGGCCTAGACTAAGACTCAGCAGAGTAAGAATTATTTTAAATCATCCCCCTCATTTCCCAATTGAAGTTTTAAGTAAATAATCAACAACAAAAAGGAAAAAACTCCATGAACACTGAACATATAAAACTTGGCCACCACTTTTGGCTACATGTAGTTCACCAAAATGGCAGACTATCTGACTACAACATAAAATAAAAGACCCATTGGGAAAGGTCTTGCATGCAGGAATCTAGCCTTGTCCAAGGCTCTTTACGCAAGCACCCCGCTTTGAATTCACCAGGGGTCGATTTCACAAAGCGCTAAGATTCATCTTAAGATGAGTTGTCAGTATCACCATAGTAATTTGTATTGTGACATCACACTTTGCTTAGCAATTAGGAGTGATTTGGAGTTAAGATCAATCTTAACTCTTTGTGAAATCGAACCCTGGTAGCATAACAATACTGGCACGGTACTGCAGTACTTGATATACAGTATACCGTGGGGTCGAAGCATGGTTTTTCAACCTCGTACCAAAAAACAAAGCCGAAACAGAGCCTTGTTCCCACTGTAAAAAGGTCAGATTGTGGGCGGAGTTGCTTTATGCTAATATTTGCCGAAGGTGTATGCTCATTGGTTAATGTATAGTGGCAAGGCGAATACTACATAATCATTACGTCATAACGAGAGTTTATGATTGGACGATTATCCGCCCAGTACAGGAAATGAATATTCAATATCTGATTCAAGCATGTACGTAATTAGCACTGGAATCCCTGCGCAAATTGATAAAGAAAAACATAAACTGCCGTTTACAATGGGAACACGGCTCTGTTTCGGCTTCGTTTTTAGTACGAGGTTGAAAAACCATGTTTCGACCCCACGGTATAGTGTATATCAAGTACTGCAGTACCGTGCCTGTATTGTTATGCTACCTGGTGAATTCAAAGCGGGGTGCTTGCGTAAAGAGCCTTGGACAAAGCTAGCAGGAATCCCTTGGCTTTGCACACCTCCCCCCCCCCCCAATGCTCGACAGCAACGTCTCTTATCACCTGATGCCTGGGCACATGATGTGAAACTAAAAGAGGAAGACCAGCCCAGGTTGGACTGTCCATCTTCATTTCACTCCAACAGAGGAGTCCAACCTGGGCTAAAGGAATACATAAAGTTTCTATGTATCATTTTTTTACTTTGGCTGACCCGAGTTGTGCAGTGGGCATTATACGTAGGCCTACATTCTACAACTAAAAGCACATTTTACATTTGAGTTGACCGCAGCAAAATGGTGAACTATGCAAGACTAAGACTAGTAACTAGTAGAAGGGTAGTAGTTGAATAGTAAGAAGAGGTCTATAAACTATTTCTCCTCTATACACATTTTTGAACTACTATAAATTAGGCATATTTTTAAACCTAAAAATACATTGTAATGTAATGACCATATGAAATTTAGGCCTAACGAATAATGGTTACATTTTGTTATATGTTTTTCATCTGGTTGTTTGATAATTCTTACCTCCATAAATAAGTCCATGGTTTTATTGAAATTAACGTCTATTCTAGGTGAACTGTACCACAATTAAATCTCTTTCTTCTCTGAATTTCTCGTCCATAAGTTCTATTAAACAGATAAAGTGTAGGCAATAGGCCTTCACACATAGACGTTTCCTTTGTACTAATTAACTACAAGTTGTATTTCTCTAGTCGTTGTACTACCCCCTAGATCATAGACCAAGGAACAGATGTCGATCGCAGGGCTCGAATTTGAGAGAAATAACCACATTTGTCTTATGTGTAGTACTTAAATACTGAAGAGAATTGATGATATATTTATCACTATTAGAATCATATTCAATTCATAAAATAGACAGCAAGTAAACATTTTTCACCAAAAAAAATCACACATTTAAGGTAGCCATGTATTCAAATTCAATAGAAAAACATTTGTCCAGTTATAAGTTTAATGGCCGAGGCTAAAATCACTGGCCATGTGCCTGCGGTCCACTCATGTTAATTTCAAGCACTGCTACTACTACCAAGTACGAATGCTGGTCATCTCGCCCCCTAGCAAGCTCGACCGAACAGAGTCGCCCCCTGCAAAATCGTCCCTACCCGGCTCGCCCCGGGTTGCTACAAAGTCGCCCCCTGACAATGTAGACCCCAAACAATGTAGCCCCATAACAACGTCACCCCCTGACAATGTCGCCCGGAGCCAATGTCGCCCCCTAGCAAAGTCGCCCCTAGATGTTATTTAGTTCGGAAAATAATTAAGGCTTCTTATGGTAACGGTTTTGAATTGGCCAGACCCAGAAAGATCCACTGTAGCAGCTGTGAAAAAAATATATTTAAAAACATTTTCAGAAAAGATTCCGTTTGAAGTAATGTGCTTGTGAAATGTCTAAATAGGGCCTATATCGTTTTCCATCCCCCCAACATTGAAAATCTACTCTATAAATTTAATGTTAAATTTACTACAGGTTTTCCTGGTCATTGTCGGCCACATTCAGTATTTTTATACAAAAGGTGACTCTTTCGAACCACTAATTTGAATAGACACTTGGGTGGCGTGCCAGACCCCCGGATCGTCCCCATCAGTGGCTTGGGAGTCTGCAGCGTCCCAACAAATCTGTAAACCTCAGTTTTAAATAGATACCAACCTCAAAGTTGGTACCGCAGTATACCACTCTCCGTCAGTGCCATTATGGAGTTATCGTAAGTCGCTTCTATTGTCCAAAGTGGGATCATTCTAACGACACTTTCATTGTCCGGGTGTTATTGTCCCTATTGGTTTTGAGTGACAGGAAACCCACACTTTGACACTATGCTCATTTGATAAAATCTTCACTCGGCTCCCTGCAGCTGTAAGCTCCCAATCATGCTGGATAAGTTTTCGATAATTTTTATTTCATGTAATATATTTCGTAATAATATAATAACGATTGATTGAAAAGATGAGCTTTCAGATCTTTTTCTAAATGGAATTCTTCTTCTTCTTTTATTTTTTTATAAGTATTATAACAAGTAGGCTAAATAATTATATCTGTAATTCAGAAATTGCTAGGTATTATATTTGTAAAAAAAATGTCTATAACGTTTATTAAGTATTTGTTGGGTGTTATAATTTACGATAAATTGAGTGACGTTAAAATAACATCATTGACAATATATAAATTTGGGGCATGGAGTTTATTATTTGATGAAGTTTTTTACCCGAGCACAAACTAAACATACAGGCTATATAAGTAGGCTTTACTCAATATTCCTTTCAATACAATAATTAAGCCATCACCATAAGAAGCCTTATTTCCCAAACTAAATTACATCTGGGGGCGAATTTGCTAGGGGGTGGCATTTTTTAGGGGCGACATTGTCAGGGGGCGACTTTGTAACAACCCGGGGCGAGCCGGTTAGGGGGTGACATTGTGCAGGGGGCAACTTTGTTGGGGGCGAGCTTGCTAGGGGGCGAGATGACCAGCCCCCCCCCCCCCCAGTACTAGCCTAGTGCTAGTGCTACTGCTAGTGCTAGCCTGTGGCTGTCCTGTAGCCACATATGGGATGCCGTGGTTGGTAATTAACCAATGCTAATCAAGCAAGTGGTTAATATTATTATGGTGGACATTGAAATAGGCCTATGTCACGAATTAAGATAAGAGCGGGGTATAGTCCGGGCATTCCTTTTTTTAAGTCTTTATGGAATGCCTAAGATTTCATTTCAAAACAATTTTAAAGAGGAAATAAGTTTCATTGGGGCGAGTTGTCTCCCAACTTCAAAAGCAAATTCACTCAGTCAACAAAACTCGCCCCGACTGTGATCATGGTGATGTGAACGGTACGGCGTGCAGACGATAAGCTCGAGAAATGTTACCAAATTAAAAACAAAAATGACCACAAGACACCCACCATCTTACAACAAATCCCACATATTACCCCGGTAAATAATATACATTTGTGTGTTACAAAAATTTAATTGAATTCAACTCACCAACGTAACAAGAGAGGAGCGAACTCGGGCAGCTGACAGCACTCTCGCCGCACGCAGTAGTCCAGTAGTAAAATGTGTGTGAAATCACCGCCGAGTAAAAAAAAATATACGAGGTCAACCGGGGTCATTCAAACTTTAATATCAATCCGCGTTTAAGATTTTAACTTAATTTTAAACGATAAAGAACAAAATGATCCCCCTTTTTCAGATAAACCAATTTATTTCATCGTTCTTCCTCTAAATTATTTCAAAATTAGCTGTAGGATTTGATAAGCATTTTTTTTTTTACAGTGGATTTACTTTTTTCTTTAAAGCTTCATCCTCGGAAGGATACTAATTTTTGCCTGTGGTAAGAAAACTAGCGGAATTATCGTCTGCCAAGCCAGTGACCATTTAACACACACACACATAAAAAAAGAAGAAAATGTTTAGCTTTATCAATGCGTTCTGAGAGTCAAATTGGTTTTATTCCGTAGGCATAAATTGATCACTTAAAAAGTGTAAGTCTGTGTTGTCCTTACCATTAATTGTTGTGTTTTGTTAGTGCCTCGAAAAGACGAAGGGATGACGTCAGAGTGCAGCTCACCAGTGGTCAATAGGTGGCGCTATTTCAAACTAATGGTTGTTTCAACAGACGACATACAAAATCGCAGGGATGCGATAATTTATTCATTGCGAAATAAAATCTGACAGAAATGGCTTGTTTTCGCATAATACTATTTTAATGCACGAAATAATTTCCTTTTATTTTATTTTTTGAAACACTTGATCCTACCATAGCCTTTAACTTAAAGGGCACATTGTCTTCAAATCTCTCAAAATTGATCAACGATTGTTCATGCACAAAAAACACAGGTATTTCTTTTAATTAGTATGAGTAGTGATTTTAAAAACGTTAGAATGTGCCTCTTGAAATAAAACTAGCTTTACATTGGTCCACCATCGTGGATTCATTGGTTAACCCTTACTTCCCCCCCCCCTAATGAAAATGTCTGGTTACGACACTGAATATCGGTCTCGATCCAGTTCTCGATCTAGTTCTGTTTGTGTACACTGTGGGTTCAAGTCTAAAGGTCTAAATTCATAGCACTTTTGTCTCTTTTGGGTTCGACGTACTTTACTTTTACAAGTATTACGAACAATACACTCTGAACTTGTTTATTAGTTCTCAGTCTTCACAGCCAGTCGCAATTCTGACTTTGCGTTTTCTGTTGTAATGATATGACTCATTTTTTAATGGAGTGCAGAGTATGGAGTGTTATTGTGACAGATACGCTAATTGTGTCTGCCAGCTTGACTGCCGGTGCCGCATACTCGTAAGGAAAAGTCAGCATAAATGTCCTTGCTTTTTGTACAACAAGAGAAACGTGTTTCAGTGTATTACTCTTATTTTGATAAGTGCGGACTTTTCCTCACATAGTGAAGGAGAGCCATTAAATTGGGCCATGGTGTGTACAATATATCTAGTTGTGACAATAATGTACACAAAAACCAGCAAAAGAGATGGTAGTCTTATTACACTAACAAATAAAGGATAAGAAAAAACAAAGTACAATGCTTGCTTGTTTTTTTAAATTTATTAACAATACATATTTATTAAATAAATTTATGTTTTAAATTTACAATAATACAAAAGTCTAAGAGTCAGTAGATTTAGAAATGTATAAAAACATTAAAAATCATATAAATTTGCACTTGTTTTCACTTATAAATCATTAAAGGTTTTCTTTTCAATCAAACTGAAGTTTACATATAAAAAACTAAACAAATTTAAAAAGTGAATTGAAGGGCGTTTTTGCTGTAAAGAAAATGAATGTGTTCTCAATTGTACTTGTCTTTATTGAAAAAAGTACCATTGATAGCCATGCTAATTTACAGGCAAATAATATATTAAAAACTAGCGTGCACTTACGTCACAAAGTACTACATTTTATTACTAATAACCTATTTTTAGAAAAGTATATTTAAAATACAATTATTGAAAAACGTTGATAAGATTATATTTCAGAATATCAAAACAATAATCCCAGGTTACGTTTCGCTTGTATGGAGTGGATGAGATGTACAGGAATCAAATCTTGTTTCCAAATGGATGATGTTGAGTTGTTTTAGAGTCAATACAAATAATACACAGTTCTTGTAATCACACCCGAGGGCGTCTCAAAGTACTCATTGTTTTCCCAACGAGGTATGTGGAGCTCTAATATGTTCAAATTATCAGACCCACTGTCAAGACTGGGACTCGAACCCACACTCTGATAGTCAAGCACCATGATGCTATAGACCTAAATCAAATAGTTACTTCTTCCATAAATATGATAACTATAATATTGGTGTAGTAGCAATAGGCACCACCTCACCTTGTATACCTATCAAATTGGATATTTTCAAGAGAAACTAATCATTGACAAATAGAAATTAGTAATCTGTAAATATTTTCAAGACATTAACTACTTACTTGTCAACTATGAATCAAGAGAATGTTCAATCAAAATGTCAAGCAATGGAACAAGACATCAAAAGTATTAATTAGTTTCATGACAAAACCATCTCAGACCTAGGACACACTATTTGGCAGTACTGAAAGTATAATAGACATAAGAAAGGTGTTCACAGAACATACACCGACGCAACTTACTGTTGCAATATAGCGAAACACTTGTTTCCAGTTTTTGATTTCAAAAAAGCTTTACATAGCTTCGTTGACAACCTTTTTAAATAAATTATTTATTATATACACATAAGAAAGTGTTCAAAAAATTGCCTATTATAGCAAGCACACTGTTTTTCCATTTACTGTTAACAGTATGCCAATGTCTGTATATTTAAAAAAAAAAATAGACAGTGCGCTATACATGTGTAGCAAACTGTTGAGCTAACTGGTCGGCTAACTGGTCGTTAACATTATAAAAAGATAATTTAATTAAAAAAATAAATATCTTAAATATAATAATGCAAGGTGTAAGTCATAGTGTCAGCTCATGAAGCATATTCCAGCATGGTTTTAAATTCTAACATGGGTGGACAAACTGGTAAACTAGTCGCTGTGCAATTTCTGTTTTCTTCATGATACCTTTCTTGTAGTACTGCCTAATAGAGCGACTCAACTTGTCGTAGTTCATTGCTGGTCGGTTCTTACGGAGACCCCAAAGGCGGGCAACTTCGACTGAATCTTCAATCTTGAAAATGCCTGAAGATAAAAAAGACGAGAAAATTTCATTAGCATACAGCCTAATGTGAAACAAAATTTCAAGCTTTGTGTAGAATATTATATGGTCTTCAGTTGTGAAGTCACTTTATTTTGAACCATGAGGTCACACATATATCCTGGTGGGGTTTACACAAGTGACTTTTGTATTCTTGTGTGTGTTGCCTGTGATCCTAATTGTACTTTGTATCTAACTGCACTTTATATGATTTTCCTTATTTACTGAAAAAATGTGGGGTGCACTTACTCCCCCCTTCTTGCCCCCATGTCACCGGGTTCAAATCCCTACTTAGCCAGTTGTGGCACCTGTTTCCTTAAAAGTTGCACATTGTTCATTTGACGACACCATTTAAAAAATGTTTATTAACAATGTTTCGGCACAATTTCTCCAAATTACATTGCTTTCTGTTGATCTTGTTCTAATTCGTTCTTTGCTTTGGCGGGATCAAACAATTGAGTTATCATACCTTGGGGTCTGTCCAGCCACCTGATGCAGTAGCCGTAGGAATCCGGCTGCACGAGTAAATCCTTCAAGAACTGCCACAGGTGTATGCCACCGGTGTGGTTTGGGGTCATGGAAGTGTTGGGGCCTGATGTTGGGCCAGGAGAGGGGATTGATGCCTCATCTGTTGGGATAGAAAAATAGCAAGAAAATAAATGATTTGAAAGCGTTTTTCGTTGGATCGTCATGTGTGCTAGCCATGTTTGTTACAGTTTGTCAATAAACTGTGCAAGTCCAGTGCATATTCAAACTCTGGGACCTGTTAGAGTGCGGGAGTTTGTTTCCTTCATGCATTAAAGCAATGTACGCGGGGCCAATGTGGTCCCGAATGTGGGAGTTTTGCATGGGTTACCCCCAAGGTATTTACCAGCTGTGCATTATAGGGCTTCTTTGGACACTCTTTATTGGTGAACACGTTCTATTGTAACTGGTTTAGGGCAAACTTGTGCATCCTTTGCATCTATGAGTCTTGTGTAACACCCTGTTGTAAAAGTATAGCAATCGGACAATCGGACAGGTGCACTGTAAATAAGGATAAGAAAATTGAGAAACACTGCCTTAACCAAAGATGTAAGTATGGAGGATAAGCTCACATTAGGTACTTACCATCACTGTTTGACATGGAGCTTGATGTTTCATATCCGCCCAATGAACGGAGATCCATGTAACTGCACTGTTCATCCCCAAACACTTGAGGTGCTGGAAGATGTGGGGGCAAAATGTCATCAGCAACATTCATTCTGCCAGCGGCTGTAAAAACACAAACACAAAAAGAGGAAATTGTTAGTTATCTTAAACAGAAACAATTAGTTGTTTGAAGAAATGATACGAAATCAGGGTCTAAGAAGTTAACTTTCTGAAGAGAGAGTATTTTTCCGTTTACCTCATAGCATAGAGAAAGGACCCTTTCTCTATGCTCGTGGCAACAGGATTTATCAACAATAAGATTTATTTTCATCCTTACCATTCTTCCAGATGTCGAGATGGGCAAACAAGATGTCGCCAGACTTTGGGGAGATTTGGCGGAACTGCTCATCAGTAAGATTGCACAAGCTCATCCCATCCATCGCGAAGAAACCAACTTCAATCTCAGGGAGGCGGTACTGATGTCTCGTCCACTCCACCCATTTCTTGACCTGTTCTGAGTCCCATCTGCAAGGGTCTGCAGGAAGAAACAAAAATGAAGGGATCCAATTAAATAATGGACTTTATAAACAGGTGGGGAAAGTTTACCAGTGGAATAAAGCATGGTTACTTTTTTGCGACAGTGAACAAACAGTCAAGATATGAGGATATTTTTTACTTGATATGCTTTCTTTAGCACGAGGTAAAATTCTTTGTAGAGTTCCAGAATGTTTATCTACAAAAAGCATTGATTTACTGTTTTAGAAAAACCAGACGTTGACTTTTAGTGTTAATTTGTTCATATTTCAAGTTCATATTTCATTTGTTCATAACTGAAATAGTGTACATAAATTGTTTAATTGTTCAATTGACTTATATGTTCAATGTATATTCTGGTGAGAAGTAATATAGTATTATGCAATGCAAACAATGCAAAGTTTCTGTACATAATTCAGTATAAGGTTGATGCCCCAGTTTATTTGTTGGCATAATATTGTGCGGTGTTGGTGACAATTATACCAGAGAGTTGTGTTTGCTTGAGGTGTCTGTTTGTTTCTTATGTGTGATCATACTTCTGCACAGAATGCAGAAACTTCTTAGGAATAGTATGCTATTGTAACTATAACAGTGTTTACAATAGTCAGGAATGTGCTATGTCTATCAAAATAAACACTCCCTTAACATGCATGTAGAAAATTATACCTAATACAGTGGATCGAAATCAACTAAAGTGATAGTTGGATGACCCTGAGATCGTCGACCTTCTCTTTACATAAAAGTAAATTATGTAGACTGATACCCTTTCATTTCCAGGATGAACTTTGTGGCCCGTTCAACATCCTTCCTGGATGTGATCTCATATTCTTCTTGCTTTCTTGCTAAATTTATGGGTCATGGCCGAAAAGTCTGACACTGATTTAGTGAATCCTTGCAATCTGCCCCAAATTGGTGAATTATTCAAGTAGTTGATGTGAGGACCATCAACATTTTTTTAAAAGCATTATATCTGGTAACTGTGAACATTGATGGGAAAAACAAACCAGTGACAATTTCCTTGTTATTTTATGTTGCTTGTAACATGTGTTTAAGATTAGACTTGAGATTAAAGTGCGTATTTAGGAAATGCAATATTATTATCATTATTTCTTTTTTCTTTCATTTTAGAAAAAAACTTCAAGCTTGTTTACTTTCTTTTTTCATTGTCTTGGGGTTAATCGTAAAGGCTTCTTTGTTGGGTTCCCTGTATGCTGGTATGACTATATAAGCACATGGAAGAAAGGGTATCTGTCAGATTGTCTCTCAGCCTCATTTTTGTAATGTGGTTTGATATACCATTGTACCCAAGTGCGCCCTCAGTGTTCAAGCTTATACACATACCTGTTGGGATGTTGATGAGCTCACAGGCCGTGACAATATCGCCCATGACTTCCCGAACAATCAACTGCTGCACCTGATCCATATCAGCATCATACTGGCTCTGATGATGGGACTCAACATTCACTGACCCCAACTCCTCAATCTTGATGGGAGACTGGGCAGGCAGCATCTCGTTGAAGGATCCCTCCATCTCAACCGGTTGGAGGAGACCCCCCTGTGTGTCGGTCGGGGCCGTGTTGAAGAAGCCATCAATTTGAGCTTGTGTGATGAAATCAAAGTTGACGAAGTCACCAGATAGGTTCAAGTCGAAGCTCTTCATTTCCTGGAAAAATTTGAACAAATAAAACATTGACCCCCAATTTGCTCACTGTATATTTTACAACAACATAAGGCAATCATACTTCTAAACACATCTTTCCATTTAAGAATGGTAATTCACAGAAACCAAAGATAAGAAAGTAACCACAGCAAATCCTCCAAGCAGAGGTCTTGTGGTTTTGGTGTTTGTTGATGTGGTTATTTCAAATTACACGTCATCATCCCAAGGTTAACAACTGGCGCCACAATTTCCAAACCTTGAGAAACGGTTCCTCAAACGCGGAGGCCGATCGAACCATACGACAAACATTATTTTAATATCATTTAATTGTTGGATATTGGATGGAATTCCATGGGGTTTATTGAGAGAGGACCTTAGACCACCGATGACGTAGTTATCATTGTCACATGCTTAGTGACAGGTTCATGTTGCAATGACTCTACCAACTAAACGTGACCAAATATGGCTTCATTCTTGTACGATAACTTTTCGATTATGTTAGTTCTACAGTTCAGCAACCGATAACGACTTAGAGGGCAAGGCCCATGCGATCAACTGTAATCTGTTTCGAAACATCCGTATTTCGTGGAACCCTTCCCGACGACACAAGCAGTCTCGCCTGTCATCTGGAATGCCCCCGCATGCAGAAAGCTCTCTGTGAATTATGATTTAATATCTGCGCCCTGGCAATGAAGCACGTGTTACAATCGGATATGGGTTAATATTGTTACACAATGTAAAAGCGTGATCAAGGCATTTTTCAAAGCCCGGTCGGGTCAAATTGCAAAGGTTTATCCGAGTTACTTTTTCCCCGCAGTGTTTGCATAGAGCCTGCATTTTAAATCATTTCAGTCCTATTGTAACAATAACAAGTTAATTTTAATTTAAGTTGTTTTAATTATGTAAGGTTATTAATTACCTGTCCAAATCCGACAAATGGTGTGGGGTTAATACTGCACGTTTCTCCCATTGTGTACATGCTAATAGTTTCTGCGGTCACTGAAACTTGAGTATTGGTATCTGTAGTGAGAGACAAAATGACAGCTTTATTTGCAGTTAAAAAACAAAATGCAAGCCGGACCATCAAAACGAGGTCCAGCTTTGTAAAGTTGCGTTTCTGATCACCCCGTACAAATGATGCACCCATTAACTTTGGACTCAATTTATGACAATGTCATCGGACTTTTTTTTCTTTCTTTCCTCTCAATCGAAATTTGGTTTCGTTTTCTTGACAGTTCAAAAATATCCATTAGCAAGCCAGTGAGATGCTTAAACCATGAAAACAAAACAAATAACACTAACAGCATTCCACTGGCCCGATTCTTTGTTTTTGAAATGGGTAGGGCACCAAGGTGTTTTTTCCTTGGTAAAGGGGCACCTCCTCTAAGAAGAAATTGTACATTTCTGATGGAACATTTCAAGGGGCACTGAGGCATGACTGGAGATACTCCGTTAAATGTCTCCATGAAGTATCAGGCCTGATTTCCACATTCTGCCCGGTGACTGTATTTTAATTTGTGAATAACATATACTAGTTGTTTTGTGCGGCAAAGTGAAAGACTACTTCAATCGGAAACTATTGAAACAAGAGTATTGGTTTCTATTGACAATCAGTCATCATTTTCATTCACAAAATCCTGACCCTGTTCCCATGGTAGACCAAGCATATAGAGTATTCAAGTTGAAAGGGACTAGAAACACATCGTAGTAACATAAATTTTTTGGTTGTACACGATGCTAAGATCAGAGTGTATGCGTTTTTGAAATTATAATCTGTTTTTTTGTGTGTTACACACTGATACACGAACAGCTGACATAAGATTTAGCTCTTAATAATTTCATAAATATAAAACTGAAAAAAAAAAAAAAAAAAAAAAATAAAAGCACCACCTGTAAAAGAAAGCATACATAATTACATTGGTTAGGTTAACAGCAAAGAGCTCAGCTTTGTTTTGTTTTCAACAAAGCACGTTGAAACAATACCAAGTTGAATAGTTTAGATAATACTTAATAGTTTAAACTTACTCGTTGTTGCTTTTAACTGAATTCTTCAGCTGTTAAAGAACTACGGTGTGGATGGGCACTCTCGATACGATTTTAAAGTCTGACGTAAAGTGGACTCTGTTCTGACAAAATGATTATGAGCACACCACTATGTACATTTTGTTTATATACCAAACGAAATCTCCCCAATCATGTGTGGGTAAAGCACTATGCGCCGTTTACTTCCAACATGTACTGTACATGTACATGGTATTGTCACCGCCTGGGCGATTAATTACCATGACGTAGTGTAGGAGCGATTTGATTGGTTCGTAGTCCCCAGTCACTGTCTTCCGTGGACGTGCACGCCGTGCTCGGAACACGTGGGTTCACCAATTATGTACAAGTACACACGTTTGTTATAGACATACTGAACATAATACATGTTTGTGTACATGTATGGCATGTAAATGAGTTCATGCACACAGACCGTATCGTGTGTGTGTACATTGTTAGTGAGTGGGTCCATCCTGTGGTTGGACTGCATGTAATCAATCCTTTTCTGCGTGGAAAAAAAAAGCTCCTGCAAGCCGCCGTCTTTTACCTTAGTGTTGCTTGTAAAAGTATAGACATTTTTGATAAAAATGCTTGACTTACCTCCTTATGATTTTTTTCTTCATATTTTGGCCTACTTATTAAGTTCCTAAAATAAAGCTTAGATCTTGGTTCAAATTACATGAAAAGGCATCAGGAAAGCCCATTGCATCATTTTAGAGCTTAAAATCACACCTTTATAATTGGCCCAAATTTGATAAAAATGCTGGACTTACCCCTTATGATTTATATTTTTTAAAAAAGCCTATTTTGTCCTTTCTTTATTCTATGCTAAAAGTCCCATTATCTTGCGGGTTGCTTGTTGACCCATGGTTGACCTTGATAAAAGTATAGGATGAAAGTTAGTCCATTCCTTCCTCCGTAACCAATTCATGCCAAACTTACACTCCCCCTACGCACATAACGTCATTTGAGTACAGGTCAAAAGGAGGTTGCTTATTGGCCAAGATCATGTACGCCTTGCTTCGTCATAGGTTTACCTCTAAAATGGCAGCTGGATGACGTAAATGCATGAAATATGCAATTTACTATACCGAATGAGTGCACGATATTTAGTTCAATTATTTATCACATTTCTTTACCTAGTAAGCAACACACTTTTCAAATGTTTGGGTAACACACCAATGGCATTGTTTAGGCCTGTCTATTAGAACCGTTGTTGATGAAGGGTTCACCTTTTGAAACTTATCGTTATTACAATATACTTTGGTACCGAACCAGGGACTCCTGGTTTAGTTCTAGAATTTCCAGATCATTTTTTGGCAAAAAGCAGCACATTTTTAACGTCGCGTTTTCTATTTGAAAGCCCATCAATTCTATTCACTTTAAAACAGTTGATTTTTTTTAAAAAGGTAACCATTCATCTTAACAATCATGTGCACTTGAACAACATTTAAATTCGCAGTAGCTTTTCGCAGAAGTCTTTAGCTGCGCTTAATCTACTATAAATTGAATGCTTGTTTCGCGTGGCTAAAAAGAACGCCGTGAACTGAATATGAAAATTGAAAACTGCATGTCTCAAACTTAAATAAAATGACGGTTTCAACTTAAAAGGCAAATATTGCTTTATATACGAATACATGAAAGTGAAGTAGGCTGCTTTTTGTCGAAAATGACAGAGAAAACCTACATTCGAAAAGTACTTAAGGGTGCGTGCGAACTAGACCCCAACCTCAGGAAAACCTGGGATTTGTTAGTAGTTTCCTAAACAAAAAAACATAAACAAAACTAGAACAATAGGCCTGTCAAGAGGTGTTCGTGCACGTATTGCACGAACACCTAAAAAAAGGTAACGCGCGGAAACAAATCCCGTACTCGAACGAGTTAACTTAAAGTACGCGTGAGACGTCGTTGTCTTTATCATGATCTGTGCAAGATTCCGTGAATTAACACAAGAAGAACCACAAAATCAATGCTTTATAGCAGAATAAGGTTACTAGCTTTAAGAAAAGGGCATGTCTTTATACCGTTTGCAAGTGGTTTCGTGCTTATTAACTTTTGCTTAGCATATAACACTGTTATGTCTTGTAAGTAGCTGTATGGGCTGGTTTCTCAAGACTACATCTGTCATTATACGAGACATTATTGCAAACTAAAACACCGTCATCTATAATGCACACTTGTAGCAATTTAACTTGAGAGAGAGAGAGAGAGAGAGAGAGAGGGAACTGAGAGAGAGACATTCGAGTTTTCTTTCTTTGTTTTGTTCTTCAACTTCTTTAAAAGAAAACGAAAGTGAAAATAAGAGAAACACTATAACAACGCGGGATACTGCAAATCCCGAGTTTTGTTCTGTAAAATTATACAAAGGCATACTTGAATGATGGCACACCATTGCTATTTCACGGACTGCTTATCAAAGGTACTTTCGGTTTGTTTGTGTCTTTATTTTTTATTTATTTGTTTATTTGTTTGTTTATTTACTGTTATTTTGTTAATAAATAATAATAATAAAAGGTATTTACACTGCGCTTTTCCAAAACATGATCAAAGCGCATAACAAAGAAAAGGAAACATTAAAACAAGCTAGAACAAATCAAAAATCTACAATTTAGGAAAGAGATAAGTTTTAAGTTTTTTCTTAAAAGTAACAACACAAGAAGAATTACGGACATTAATTGGGAGATTGTTCCAAAGTTCAGCAGCAGAGTGTGAGAAGGCGTGTTTGCCATAAGTTAATCTGGACTCGTGAGTGTTAAGCCGAGTTTTATCGGAAGAAGAAAAACGGAGTCCTTGACGGTGGCTTTGGCGAAGATGAAACATATCAGAGAGATAAGGTGGAGCAATGCCATTCAAACATTTAAAAAAACATATAGAAGAGTTTTGAACTGGATGCGTTTCTCCATGGGTAGCCAGTGTAGTTTAGCGAGTAAGGGAGATCCATGAGCTCTCCAACAGTTAACAGTATGAGAACAAGTTTGGCAGGTCTGTATTGAATACCGGTGAGGCGTTTAAGATTTGCTTTGGTGATTCCAGATTAACAGGGAGTTACAATAGTCTAGACGAGAAGTGACAAGACAGCGAACCACATGGTGACAAGTATCTTGAGCAATGTATTTTCGAATCCTTGCAATGTTGCGCGGATGGAAGTTAGTAGAGCTAACATACTGAATTAACTTGAGATGACATTGACATGACAGGGTCAAACATGACACCCAAGTTCCGAAGACTAGTTGAGGGGGTTACCGTAGAATTTCCAATGCTTAGAGAAACATCTTCAACATGTGACAAGCTGTTCTTAGAGGCAGCGACAAAGAACTCTGTTTCCTCAGCATTCAGTTTCAATTTGTTTGTGCTCATCCAGACTATGATGTCATCTATGCATGACGTTAGTATATCCAAGGCTTTCTCTTTTTCACCTGGCACGGTTGGATTGAAGTCAACATATAGTTGTGTATCGGCGGCATACATGTGGTAATTGACATGGTGCCGACGAATAACTTTACCAAGAGGATGAGTGTAAAAAGAAAACCCCATAGGTCCAATGACCGAACCTTGAGGTAGTCCGTAGTCCATAGTATGTTCACAAGAATACAAATGTTCTTTTTTCCCTATCCATCCATCTATCTATCTATCCGTCCATCCACCCGTCTGTCCGTCTGTATATCTATTTATCTATTTGTTTATCTATCTATTAAATATTTGTTGGTGTATTTTTTTATTTTATTTATTTATTTATTTATTTATTTATTTATTTATTTATTTTTTTTTTTGGGGGGGGGGTCGTTTGCAGTCGAAAACAACTTGGAATAAGTAATAAGAGAAACCAAATATGGGATTCTGTTAACGGGTTAATTTTCATAACTTTCATAAGTATTAACAGACCTGGAATTAAATTTTTGAGAGGACATTTTTCTTTTGCAGAGGGTACTTTCTTTCCAAAATTCTACAAAGACAAACTTTTGAAGGAGCACCAAGGCCTTGACCAGGGCAGAGGCCATTGCCTCAGTGGCCTTCGTGTAATTCCAGGCAATGTATTAATACCTCGGTTATATTTACACTCGTTTTTGACCCAATTAAGTTCACATGAAATTGTGCACATGGGACAAAACTACAAGTTGCAGGTCGCTTATAAATGTTATTGGTATTTGGAAGAAAAAGTATTAGGAGAGAAAATAAAAAGAGAGACTGTAAACATAATTGAAGAATGGTCTGACTAAGTCTCATTTTTGTGCTAAGTCTTCACAATAAAGAACAACATAACATAACTTTGAGGTGATTGATAAATATTGTAACAAGAATCAACCGTTAGGATAGAAGCAATTCATCCACGTGGGATATTATGAAAATTACGTCCTCTGCTGCTTGGTTGGACTTCAAACCTTAACATTAAAACAAACACTTGATGTAATTGGTTTCCATTGAAACGCAATAACAAATAATATAAGGTATTATGATTACATAATTTGATGGTTAATATCCCGTAAAATGTAACAGACCAATTTTAGTTAATGGTTTGATTACTAATGCTTGCCCTATTAGTGGTTTTTGTGAATTTACCATTCCCATTCCTGTACAATGTAGTTTTCGTTTTTTTGAGAGCCAAACTGCATGTATGTCGCATGTGAATAAGTCTGTAAACGTCACGCTGCCTAAAAATGCACACGACTCTTTGACCGATGAGATACCTAACCCAAAAATCATCTTTTGGTGCTTATTCAAAAACAGTCTGCATAGTAAACTGTGTGGAAAGTTTTTTTTTTCTTCATATATGATGAAAACATTTCTGGTCCAATAAACGTTTTGAGCTCCAAGCCATGGGGGTCTTGTGGATTTTCCCAACAAGTTCAAGCCCTGGTCGATTTGAACGTCATCAATCTGAATTGCTAAGCAAAGTGTGATGTCACAATACAAACTACTATATGGCAAAATTGACAACTCAAATTAAGATGAATCTTAGTGCAGTGTGAAATCGTGCTCTGGACTCCCAAAATGACACAACCACGTCGTTGATTTGAATTTGATCAATGCAACAAAACGTGAAAATGTCATCTGGCATACGTGGTCCCACTGTTTGATGTGCTATTTTTTGTGCATGTCCTTTTTTAGAGAGCTTCAATAGAACAATCATTGCAATATTTCAGAGGTCTGAAAAAATACTATTGTTTATAGAGCACTCGTAAAGACAGTGCCATCCGTTGAAAAGAACAAAAAAAGTTCCGAAGATAAAGGAACAATTTTAGAAATGAATCTGAAACGTCTGAGAATTGTTGCGCGACCCACTATTGTACTCGAAGGTTGTCTATTGTCTCAATCATTGTCCCATTTATATTGTTGAACTGACCCACTACAATGGTGCACAAGATTATATCACTCTCCTGTAGCGCAGGTGAGCTTAAGGGACTTTCCAGTCAATTCTTCCCCTATTCAAATGCATTCAGCATTCCAAGAACTACCTGTTAGAGTAATTTTGAGATTTTTAAACTTACGTTTCATTTAAATGTTCTTTGTCCCCCCCACCCCCCACCCCCCCCCCAAAAAGAAAAAGAGAAGAAGAAACTGGTAAACAAACCAACAAGCAAACATACATTCAAGAAGAGAACAGCAGATTTTCTGAAACGAAGTTTGGTCACATGTACAGTGTACACAGATGTGGCATTATAATTATTGCAAAATCACTGATGGGTGAAAAGTACTGTGTATTATAGTCGGTACTGTCCAACGTCCTGGGGGAAACTAAACCCCCCAAGATACTTAGGTGGAGTTCGAACCCATGACCCTGGTACAGAGCTGCCAACAAACGCTCCCCGATTCTGCAGAAAGTTCCCTGAACATCAACCAACCTTTCCATGTTCTGATGAGCAGATTTGAAAGTCTCCCTGATTATGGAAACTTTTCCCCCCTATTATGTTGAATGGGATTCAAAATACCCCCCCTTATTGTTGTAAAAAATCTTCCTGATTGCAAGATGTTGGCAGCTATGATTCTTGAGCGTATATCTTAAGTGCTCGCGATCGCTATAATTATGTGGGCGAGATTTTGAGAAAACTGCCCCAAATATAGTGTTATCTTGTTAATTGCCCGTTCGAAAATAAATAACGAGAACGGACATGTAGTTTCCTCATGAGGGAGGAAAACAAAAACCAGTGATATATCTTGTTCGCTGTTTTCTCAAAAAAAAAGCTGCAACCTAATTTGATTATTTCCACATGAATAATGTGTTCATTCCAAGAGAGGGAATGGTTTATTGTGGTATACGGTGTATGGTCACGGCATGTTTTGAATCACCATGGTTGCAGCAATATCATCAACTCTCAACAGGAAGCTTAAACTTGCAGAATATGGGGAAAAGATTATCACGTTGAGGAAATCACAACTGCAGGGGATAGTTGTTTTGATTTACTATCCATCACAACATCTGAATAATATTACGAACCAGTGTTACAAATGAACTTTGAAACTGGGGAGAACATAACAGACCGTGTATAGATGACAGGACAGTGGAAATGTACAGATCTGTACAGGATGGGCCTATGAACAACCACAGAGCTGTATATATTGACATATTTGGCTTTATGTGAGAAACCTCCTTTTGACCTCAACGCGAGGGCACCCGACTCAAATGACGTCATAAAAGCATAAGGCCTGTTGTGAAACAGTATCGGGTAAACTTTATTCTTTAAACTTTAGTGATATTATTTCATGACAGCTATTGTGTTCGAATAGATTTGTTTTTTTACTCCTGTCAAACTAATACTAACAGACACAAGCATGAATACGCTCAAATTGCTTCAAAACACTGGACAAGTACTACTATAGCCACTCTCCAGTCAATACTCCTCTTGCATCGGCCGCCGTTTTTGATGTCAAACAATGGAAACGTACATGCGTGTACGCGCTGCGCACGACTCTCAGCCAATGATAGCTCTTTACGCGCGCACGTTTCATCAGTGATGGCGACCAATAATACTATTTATTAGCTAACGATAGTTGCCATCACACCCAGTTATTTACCATACATAATAATACAACCCACTGAAGCTTGGCAGATGGTATAGAATACAGTAAACGCTTAACATTGTGAGTTGGCTTCCATCGCATTATTGCTCAATCTGTGTATATAATCTGCGCACAAAGTCCATTGTTTTAGATAACACCATACCAGGGCCGAACGAGCTTTAGATAAGGGCGACACTTCAGACTGTATGGGAATTTCCCTTCTTGCAAAATCTTTAAAGAGGACGGGAAATGACCACATCAATTTTGTTTGTACTGGTTTTCTAAGAGATAGAGTGCTCATGGGAGTGGGGAAAAATTACAAGTCTCTTACCTCGTTTTTATTTTAAGGTGCAAAAAAAATACAACACCCAAAACATATTATGACATTATTCTGAGAAAAATGGGTGTACACTTTTGTATGGGGATGCTTTGGTTCAATCCTGACTTTGCATGATGTTCAATCAAAACGGCTGTCGGTCCACTTTAATACCTTCGAAATTACCCCCTTTTTTAGTAATTGCTCAAAAAATTAGTGACCATAAAAACCTACTTGATAAAGAGCACTGAAGAGCTGTTGATATTTTAAAACATTGTTAGAAACGACACCCTTTTAAGTACACTGTAAAAACGGCGTTTAGAATATAAACACATTTCGCGAAACATGTTTAGAATGCAATACACGTTTCAGAGAATAATTTTAACACCCGTCTCTTTTACTTTAAGTTTAAAAGAAAAGACAATTGTTGAAATATAATGCCCAAGCTACGCTCGGCATGAGAATCAATAAATCATCATCATCTCAAATTTGGTCATCGATATGATTTGAGAGGCAAAGATGCCATAATATCAGACATGCTAAAAACAGTCATTTTGCAATTATAGACCTCTTCTAATTAGGCCTATACACATTTTGGGCTTTACTTTCTACCCATGGTGTGAATCTTTAAAGTGCTGACCAATACGATACAACAAAAATTTGCTTCAATTGAACTTACACACATTAAAGTGTAAACTACTGCGCAGGAAAGGCTATTATACCTACTGCTCAATCAACCATTTCTTTGAATAACACCCTTTGTTGGATTGTGTTAGTGAAAAACAAACCCCGGATAGTAATAAGACACTTGGCATGCTATTTGGCTAGGTGCAGTTGTGGAACTTGGAATTTTTTTTATTTTTTGAAAAAAAAATGGCGGATTACCGACTTATTAAGTAAAAACTGTTACTCAATAAGTGAGCGATGGTGTCATTGAGTATTTTAAGCAGACAATATTGCTTAACAATTTTCTGCTGAGCAGAAATGAGCAGGATACCAGTCACAAACTGTACACGTGATATGGTAGTTTGTGCTTAGCTACTTTTTGTGTTTTAAGCAGCTCTGTGAATTTTGGCCCTGAAGTGGGATATAGAGAGGGGATTTCCCCACTTGCATTATGTAATCGACTTGGCATGTATAACAACAATGTGTCAAGGACAACTATGGGAGAGGCTCTGCAAAGTGGCTTGATAAACTCAACTTAAATTCAAAAGACTTTCATAAAACTGATGAGGCTGGCCTTGCCTTGCACAAACAATTGCTCGATATGGACACCCCTCTATTGAGTCTTCATTGTATGCTTGTAATCCTAAGGAATTCATCGGATGATTTTAGAGGGGGGGGGGTCATGCCGTACAATAGGTAAAACAGGGTGTTTAAGTAAAGGAACAATGGGGGAGGGGGTTCCCAACGCATAAAGTAATACAGCATAAAGTAAGCACGCGAAATACGAAGTTTGTACCGAATGGCATTACGATGATGAGGCTTAAACCAAAAGGTGATACAGAAATAAACCCCGGCGGCGAAAAGGTGGGCGGGGCAAGTTGGAAATTGGCTGCAACCTGTGCACTGCACGGGATTATGTGGATTTAAATTAAGAAGGGAAACCCCCCTCAGCAACCCTGAATTATTTTGAGGCCAAAGAAACGCTGACACCAGAAGACACATGCCTTGTACCCTGGGAGGTACTGTAGCAGCCAGTTTTCGTGTAGCCTTTATTGTGACCTTCCAAACTTGTAGCTGAATTTAGACTGTTTCAGTCAGCCTGGTAATGACGAAAATCCGCCGTTATTCTATCCACATGTACAGAAATCCTGCTCTGTGGTCTTACTTCTGTAGTGCTGGTGGACAATGTTCCGAAAAGCTGTGTGTACAAAAAATAAAAATAAGGGGGGGGGGGAAGTCTAGAAAATACCCCCTCCCTCCCTCTGAGTCGGGAAGAAGGGACAAGGGGGAAACGGGCCACACTGATTCGAACGGCAGACCGAGGGGTTAGTACTCTTTACCAGAATCTTGAAAACGGGGGCAAACGCGCCACACCCAAATGTCTTCAAGGTCGTGAAGGGTGCTGAAGGGTACAAACATGTAAAAACAAAACAAACAAACCCCAAATCCCCGAAAACATATGGTTAATCTTGGAGAGCTATACAAACCCCATGTTCCCGTTGGTGTTTGTTCCACAATGTTGTTTAATGGTGATAATGTGTGTTGTGTTGTCATCTTGCCTCCGTGAAAGACTCTCCATCTATTCGAAGCGTCTTGCCTTTAATTCAATTAAGGGTTAAGTATTTGTATAATTTTGTACGAAGTAACGAGTACTCTTTGGATCATTTGTGTCGCACTCGGATCGTGTTTTTTTTCTTCTCATGCTTATACATAGGACGTGTTCGAATTGGCGGCTACAGCTATATGGCTACGGCTACACTTCCGCGTATTCTCATGCGTTGTACGTCCTTAGCAACACTAGTACAGCCGTAGCCGTAGCCGTAGCCACCATTTCACTATATTTCCAAGAACTGCATGATCCCCCCCTGGGGCTGTGGCATCACATTATCTTCATTGGAAGAGTAAATTTAACTATTTCCCTATTTTACACAACATCATAACATTTACCTCCTCCTGACACATCCATTTCATCACTTCAAAAATCTAAATATTGACACTGGGTAAGTGCTCAGAATCTGATGATGCATGTTTCCCCACTGGGGAAAAAAACAACAAGAACAAAACATGTGATGATGTAATTAGATGCATTTTTTTTTATTGACACCGGCACGTGATCTGTGAACTGTTTTGTGACTCCACTTCCTTCATCCGTCCAGTTGACCACAATTGTGTCCCAGTTTTACTTGCCATCATGTATGTCACTGGTTTGATTGAAGTGAAGGTATTTTGTATTTGTATGAATTGCAGATTCACAACGATACACTAAAACAAGTAGCAGATCACATTACGCGTATCCTGCTTCCCTTTCCCACACAACCCACCCACCCAAAACAGCAGTAAATGTTCAACTCAATTTTAAAAATAAAAGACAAATGAGATCGTAAAAACAATTGCAATTTGTTTAGCTGAGTAATAACAAATAATGCAATTTGTGCAAAAAACTAAACAATTGTATTAAAATATTTAAAGGTAGGTTCATAGTTTTTTTTTTTTTTTCTTCTTCAACGTAATGCTTATTTAAAGCTCCAAATTAAGGTACAATATAAGTCACCTACAACTCGAGTATGGACTTTGCAGAGTACGAGTATTTGGCTTGCGAGTATAACTATCAAGTACCATCAAAATGGTACTCTAGTAGTTCTGTATAAGTACAGAGTACGGGTACTACTGTTGTATTGTTTTATAAACAACGCTGAGTAATGGTACCAAATGTGTACACCTGGCCACTGAGTTTGCCTGTTGGGTATGGCCTGTTCCTATGTCTGATGAAAGGGGTTGTGACTTCCACATTAGGCATGTTAGGGAAATTCCCCTTTTTGTACCTATGTTATAATTTAGCTGATTCATGGAACTGGTGCTATCTTTGATGGCCTCCAAATTTGTTCATTGAACCAATATTGCATGAATAATAATCTATTACTAATAATGATAATCAAAATTGCGGTTCTTATTGTATAGCCCACATTATCTGATTGTAGTGGCTAGATCAAGGTGCTTTCCTGTTCATCAGGCATTCTTAGACCATTCCTTTCTCAACTTGCTGGAGACATCTACATGTACAACCTCCAGCTGCTTATCACAACTAAGGCTTATATAGCAGCTTTAAAAAAAGGGGTTATGTAACGTATCTCAGCCCAAGCAGGTTACCATTTATACACATGTATTAAGAGAAGCAATTATGGTTGGGGTGCTTTGCTCAAGGACACACGTGTCATAATCGGGGATCGAGCCCACACACTCTGATGGTTTCTAGAGTCTGATGCACTAGCCTCGACACATTAACTGTATGTGGAACTTTAAAAAATATTATAATTATTTTTCAGTGAAAAAACAACACAGGTTGTTAAAAACAAATAATTGCCCCCCCCCCACCACCACCACCAAAGTATCAGGCTAGTGGTAAAAAGATGCAACTACATATGCCAACTAGCAATGGTCCGTCGGGCTAAATATAACTATACAGCAGAGGCGCTTTTCTGGATCTGTGTGGCAAACTGGCAAGTAGCCATTCAATAGCCTATTCTGCTCGCATATTTTTTGATAGGGTCCTGTCAAATTTTGACTGTAGATTGCGGCAAGTCAGTGGCTTGGTCTTGCCCACAGTTCCAGAAGAATTTGTCCTGACTCCTTAAAGTGAAAAGTGTCTGTGAGATTAAGTTGTGCGTCTGGACTTGCAGCTGCACCATTGTAAATATAAAAGTTTCTCTGATGTCACATAATGCCTGCATTCTTGTGCGTACTAGTTCATAAACCATGACTATGAAACTCTTATCCTACCCTTGTGATGGTGAATGAATCACCATGTCCACATGACAAAACATGAAAGCAAATTACAAAAAACCCCAACAAAAACCACAAAACCATAACATCACGTTTAGAAAGACCTGACTGCAGCAAATCGGGTAAACTTTTCAACCCAGCCCTTAATTCCTGCAATTCAACTTTTTACTTTAGTTGGGATTTTCGTCAGGATACTTGTCTCGGAGCTGCCAACTCTCCATGTGTTGAATTTGTGGTGAAGTATATGAAGATTTGCTCCAAGCAATATAAAACTAAAGTCAATTCCAATTAGGTGCAGTTTCATTTACCCGAAACCTGGGCCCAATTTCACAGCTCTGCTTACCGCAAACTTCTGTGCATATCGGTCACTGCTTTGTGCCAAGGGAAAGCTGTTTTAGCAATAATCAAAAATTCCTTATTTACTAACCTGTGAAAAATGCTTACATAAGCGCTGAGTTATCGCTTACGTTAACCATGGGATCAGAAAAAAAATGCACCAATGAGTTAATTGACACAGTAGATAGCCCTCCCTCTAAAATTGTACCTTTAAAAAACCATTAAAAACGTAAAAACGCAACAGCTGATTTCGGTTATTACAGAGTAAGAATGTTCCGTCCCAACTTGATAATTGTCCCAACTATAGTTGGGACAGGTCCCAACTTGAGTGTTAAAGTTGGGACGTCCCAACTATAACACTGCTGCAGACGCACAAGCTGATGCGATCGGCGTTAATTAACAAGATTCTGTTCCGTCCCAACTTGATAATTGTCCCAACTATAGTTGGGACTGGTCCCAACTTGAGTGTTAAAGTTGGGACGTCCCAACTATAACACTGTTGCAGACGCACAAGCTGATGCGATCGGCGTTAATTAACAAGATTCTGTTCCGTCCCAACTTGATAATTGTCCCAACTATAGTTGGGACAGGTCCCAACTTGAGTGTTAAAGTTGGGACGTCCCAACTATAACACTGCTGCAGACGCACAAGCTGATGCGATCGGCGTTAATTAACAAGATTCTTTATTGCAACGGGTCTCGGCTCTTTATACAAACTCATGTCAAAACTGTCATGATGGAGCGAGCCGGTGCCCAGGACGAGCCTAGTATACTCGCTAACTCGGCGTAAATGGTGTTTTTAGAAGGTTCTGACACCGGCCTCATGCTCATGCTCATGCCGGGTGAAAGCTTTCAGTCTCAAAATAGGCCTAGTCATTTAATTTCCCTTCTCTTGGAAAACCCAAATACTTACTAATTTCAAATATTATCAAGGGCAAGGGAAAGTGGTCTTAAAAACTTCATACTATGATACTTACTATATTATTATGTTTTTGGTTTATTCATGGGGGTGATTTGTGTTTACTGCGATCGCAACTATAGTTGGGACGTCCCAACTTTAACACTCAAGTTGGGACCAGTCCCAACTATAGTTGGGACGATTGTCAAGTTGGGGCGGAACAAGAACAATGTGTTTAGATGCTGAAAATTGTGCATAGTTTTGCACTATTTTCTCCTGAATCAAACAACAGACTAATTAAGCAAAGGGTCTTATCGTTATCTCATGGTTGATTACGCAACTTGAACACTGTCTGCGACTATATTTTGTTTGCTCTACCAATTCTGTATAATATCTTAAAAGTTATAAATAAGCTATAAATAACTAACGCAAATGTTTCACAGAATAGTGTTGTACCCCACCACTCTAAAACGAAATTGTCATATTAATCCTGGAAGCCGAAAGCCGTAAAAGAAAAATAATTCATCAGTTTATCGGGAAAGTTACATCATAGGGCATTGTTGTATATGGAATTTTCAGGAAAAAAATTAATGTAAATTTGTGGGGTAGAATCTAATAATATGAAACATTGCTCCGTCTGTTTACATTTGTGCGTTCCGTGACCGCCGAGAGAAACGAGAACAAAGGTGACGATTTTAAGCTGGCAGACTAATCAAATACAGTTAATGTGCCAATAATACATACTTGTAATTTATTCCGGCAATTTCAGACTGCGTTTGCGCAGTAACGGTATTGGTCAAACTGTGCTGACGGTTCTCAAGCACTTTGTTGCTAGGACCTCTTTGCACACGAGCGTTAGGCCGTGTCCGAAACGGCGACTTCGGCTACAGCTACAGCTAGATCAGCGCGTCTGCCAGTGTTGAAGAATGGGCAGACGTGTGCAATCTAGCCGTAGCTCTAGCCGAAGTCGCCGTTTCGGACACGGCCCTACATTGACCGTCAGTCGGCAATGACGTCACTTGAGCACGTGATGCATTTGATGTTGTCGACAGTAGTGGTACTGGTTCCGGTATCGACAGTGACGAGATGTGTCCCATCATCGACTTCGATGAGCTCAGTTTGAAAGTCGACTTAAAATAGTCTGGTTCAGATGTCAAGTTTGGTTCCAGTGTCGACTTTTTCGACTGATCGGGTGAACTTGTTTCCGCCGGCGTCATTGATGAATGATGTTCATCGGTTTTGCCTGCAGATAAATAAAAATAATAAATAAATAAATAAATAAATTATACCTTAACATGAAAATACTGCATTATCGATCATTGTGTTGCTTTGTCAGTGAGAAAGCAAGCTAGGTGACGTCATCATTATATGCATAATATTTCCATTTGGGAATTTTTATGACCCATTTTTTGAAAACCGAATCTTGAACTTCAACAATGTACTGTCGATCTTCTGCAACCATAGTTATAATGTAATTTACATTAACTTCGCATGTAATTCGCATACGTTTTAAAATGTAAAAAAAGACAACGGTTTTTCCATGTGTTTATTTTGTGTTTACAAACCCCTGTGCTAGCTGCCAGCATTCCAGCAATGACGGCACCACACCCGCACTACTTGCCCGTCCGTACGGGCTAAAAAAAAGATCGGTCTGTAGGTTCAGGGGAAACGGTCCAATGCTCTGGTACCTGGCGAATTAAATGTGCAATACGCATTGACCCTCCTGCACAACCTCGTCCCCATGGTTTACTTTATTTCCAACCATGTTTGTAAATAGTAAACCCTGGGATGGAAACTCCTCACTTGGACCCTGATCGGACAACAACATTACATTAGCACATGTACATGTTTCCAATACATACAAGCTACTAAATCTGGTACCGGACCACGAGACTATGGCGAAGATGTGAATTTCGATATGCAGCCAGACTCATCTAATTTGCATACGTATCCAAAATTTTTGGATATGCAAATGTTCCAATACCAGGGTGAGAGAGCAATCAACCTCGTACTGCTCGACACACCCTGGGGAAGAGGTTGCCTCCTGCACAACGAAGAGCGCACCTCCGCACAACGCACGTAAAACTTTCAACTATTTGGGGGGGGGGGGGGTCAATTCCTTTGTGTACATTTTGACACCCCAAAAGGCGACAGAATAGGTGCCGCGTGTAAGTGCGCAGCTGCATGTCGTGAAATGGGCCAATACGTCGAAATTCTAATTTATACCTCCAAGTTTGCTTCTCTTTTGAATATGTTCAGTCTCAGTCAGATGTCTTCGCTTGCTGGCATTCCCACCGAATGATTCTCCCGATTGGTCTACAGTCACAAAAATAGCACTAAACATAATTAATTATTGATCATGTTTGCCTATTATTTCATTTATTTAAAATCACCCACGATTGCGCAACGTTGAATGCCAGCTATTCCTCTGTGTGTGCAGTGCGCATTAATTAGGCTACGCAACAATCTCCACATTCACTTTTGTCTCCTCAAAAAACAAAAATTCCACTCTCTTAATCTTTGCTTTCTATAACACGAATTGTTTTTTTTATAATTTATTGTACATGAATATTACCACTAAAAAGGGAAATATGCAATAACGAAGTCTATCTTCCCGTACACTCCTCCGCCCTCTAACCCTGTTTATACCTACGACAATGATTATTATATCCGACTCCCATCGAAACTAAAAAATTGATCAGGTTATCAATTATACTCATACCTCCTGATTGCTCTTGCATCTGATACAAACGTTTAGTTTCGTTGGTTCCGATGTTCCGGAGAAAAACAACCCTCCGGGTTCCGTGCCGGACGATCATCTCGGCCGAAGACTGAAGGCACCGCCGGATCACCGCCTCGCAGTGGTACAAGACGCGTACAATGCACACGGCCTGTAGCTCCTGTGACGTCAGGATCCAGTTGATGAAGTTGAGTTGCACCAATTGTTTCATTTCCTCGTCTGTTTTATGGTCCAGGTGATGACGAAATAAAACAAAAAAAGGCAGATGAGATTAGAAGAGTTGAAGCATTGAACGGGATGTGGAAGGTAACAAAAAACTAGATAACGGTTGACAAACAATTTGGAAAATGATAGGTCGCCTACAATAGACCCCATGCGTTGGCTGCCATCTTTAATTTCACACCATGTGACCTCTGACACCACGCGTTTACATCATCAGAGCCACGAAGCCTGAACTTCCTGCGGGTACGATTTGTACACAGCTTAATGGAAGAAAACACCAACTTTGATGTTATGTTATGGAATTTGCAATAACTCACTGCATGGCTTTTATCAACTCTCATAATGAAGAATTAGAAAGGAGCATATTATCTCAAAACTGGTTCAGTTATCTTAACGCTTGAATTTAGATGTAAATTATGACACAAAATGTCTGCGCAGTATCTTGCCTGCCAGAAAGACCCTAGAATGTACAAGGTCAGTCTTTTTGTAATAAATGATGGTGTTCCGTCCCAACTTGACTATCGTACCAACTATAGTTGGGACTGGTCCCAACTTGAGTGTTAAAGTTGGGGCGTCCCAACTATAGTTGGAATCGCAGTAAACACAAAGCACCTCCATGAATAAACTAAAATCATGTAAGTTTCTTAGTATGTAGTTTTTAAGACCACTTTCCCTTGAGAATATTTTATATTAGATGAAATGTTGGTTTTCCGAGAGAAGGGAAACTAAATGCGTAAGCCTACTTTGAGACTACTGACGAAGCATGAGCCCTCTAAAAACACTAATGTACATGCATTTACACCGAGTTAGTTTAGCCATGGAGGTAGAATTCTACCTCGACCGGCTCTACCTCAACCATCAGTTTTGACATGAGTTTGTACAGAGCCGAGCCCCGGGTTTGAAATAAAGAATCTTGTTAAATTAACGCTGATCACATCAGCTGCAGTAGTGTCACACAGAAATCCATGCATGATCGATCACGGTGTCCATCCTGTTGAACTCTATGGGCGATCCCAACTATAGTTGGGACGTCCCAACTTTACTACTCAAGTTGGGACCAGTCCCAACTATAGTTGGGTTGGGACAAAATATTGTCAAGTTGGGACGGAACAATGGTCTATTGGTTGAATTATCAAAATCTGGCGTTCATTTTTGTGGCTGCTAAATTGTCGTTTGGATTCAAGCTACTCGTAGCTACATTGGTGGCCAATGACGAGTCTGGAATTGTGTCCACAAATAAAAACAAACATACAATTGCCTAATACTCACCATTATCCCTGCTGGCAAGATCGTCGACGATGGCTATTATGGGTGTGTTCACATTGGGCCCAAATCTAGTCAGAATCAATTATATTATGTTACAAATACTTGTTTGCATAATAAAGTAAATTAAAAACTGTTACACAACAGCAAGTATATTCTTTCTGCTGACTGATTTGCAAGGTAGCCTATAATAATTATTGTTTGATCCTTTTTATAAACATCAGTCATTATAGTTAACCATGCGATGTTGCTGCTTGTATTAAAGTTGTGTTGTCACTTCTACGTCCTATGTTTGTCCGTTTGTCTTGTCTCTGTTTGTCCACCGGCTGATTAATACAAGCCTGGGCTTATCAAAAATTGGCTAACCTGCCCCCTGGGCTTACCTACCCCCCCCGCCCCTTGCGAAAAGGAAAACGTTTCTTTACCTGAATCTTTGTACCCAAGTGTGGCATGATCCTTTGTATATTCTAATTGCGTCCGGCAGAAGAAAGATGGCTCTGGACTGGTGCTTGTCGCATATGGAGTATGGGTTTAACGAGTTCGGTATCTGAAACATTAAAGAAACAACAGGTACACAACTTAGGGCCTTGACGGATATGGCATTACTTTTCCCACCAGAACCATTTTTAGAACATTATCTGAAAATATTCTAGAGAAAAATGTTGTTCGAAAAAAAAAATAATGCAAAAATAATGGCGTGTTGTTTCGACTCTAGCCAGCAGCAGAGTCTTTCTCGTGCAAAATGATAACAAAACACAAAATTTATCTTGAAGCATACGGTGTATTAACTGTATCGAAGCCGACAGTCAATGGAAAAGAAGTGAAGATAGAAGGAGAGAGGAGAGAGCAGAAAATAATTGCTTAAGCGTGAGCGTATTTCACAGACAATAGACCTTCTGCATTGACGTCATCCAGCCGCCATCTTAGAGGTAAAACGGTGACGAAACAATGGAAGCGCGCAGATTTGTACGCGCGGCGCACAGGATTGGCCAATGAACAACCTCATTTTGACCTCTAGGTGAGGGCGCCCTACTGATATGACGTCATGTGCATAAGGTCTATTTTGGCAGCTATCTTGCGCGTTCACCATGGATTTGCATTGTTACGTCATTCATTTTCATACAGTAAAGCAGAGGAAGGTTAATAGCATGCCTTTTCGTGTGCTTAGTAGCGCCAGTTAGCAGCGCCAGTGAGATGGATGTCACACAGTAAGCACAAACTCGGCCGTTAAGCAGCTCTATGAAATTGGGCCCTTGTCGGCCATGGGGTCTCACCCGGATGAGCACACATGGGTCGACCTGGTGTCGAACGCACCAATGGGGACTCGGGACGCTACGGTTGTTATCCTATGCCCTTACTCTGATCAGACAACATTTATCAATCTTAGAGATTTCACATCCAAGTTTCATCCAGACTCCATCGTCTCCAATGGCAACAAGGTTGTAGTTCGCAGGACTGTATTGCATTATTGGCCGTCTGGTGGAAGATATGAAAAATGGAAAAAGTGTTTCTTTGTTTGTTCGATTGTTCTTTTTTTCTTTCCATAAACAAATTATACAGAGCAAAAAAATGGCAGAAGAATTAATGTCGTTTTCTTCCACCATCCATTATAGTTTACTGCTGTTTCGTCATCGTTTTGCAAGGCGCACTCCCAGTGAGAATTGGGAGCTTATGACGGGCACCATGCCAGTAGTGTGGTTTGTGTGTGTGTGTGTGGTTTTTTTTTCTTTCAATTTTGTGCTTAGCAAAACTTGGCAGGATACCAGTCAAAGATGTGAAATTGTACTTTGGCTGGTAACCTGCATTTGGGCTCAAGAGGCCATGACCTTAGTGTAATTCCAGGCCCGGGAAAATATCAAACACACATTTTAAAAAGTTTTTTGCAATCGATGATAAAATTTTTTTTTTTTTTGATCATCGATTGCAAAGTTTTTTGCAATCGATGATTGCAAAAAAGTTTTTTGCAATCGATGATCATAAGTTGTGTACTCACAAGAGTTCGTATCCTCCTTCTCTCTATGCTGTTGATTGGAATGAACATTCTGCCCTATGTTTTGTGTAAAAAGTGTTTTGCGATTGTTATGTTTCCTTGGTATGTTTTGTCTGATAGTTGTCATAGATTTCAAATAATTATTCTTTATGACATCACTATTCCATCTCAATAAGGACGCGTGCGCCAACTGCGCGCGAACTAGTATTACTACTTTTGATCCAAAGAGGGCGCTAAACGCTATTCCAGCGCGAGAGGGCGCGCTCTACATGTGTCGAAATCCTCGTGGGGTTTGTTTCGTGACATTTTCGTCCAAGATTGTGGCTTTAAAATGAGTCTACCGGCTTTTATCGATGTCCCTGAACAAGAACAGGTCAGTATTCAATATGAATTAAACAAAATTGTGTGATCAAAATAACACAACCTTGGTTGTATGATTGAAAAAATCCAGTTTTAAATTTATGAAAAAATCCTCACGTAATTGATGCAGTGACTTACATTCGTTAGAAATTTACACTGCTGCTTTGAATTGTAGGGCTCACTCCCTTGATTTAGTTGTGATAATCGTAACCCCTCTTCCGGAGACCGGAGGGTTACGACACAACTTTTCATTAAGTGGTTAAAAATCTATGTTAGTATGTATGTGCAATTTGGACCATTTTTGCCAGCTGTGCCTGTGGTGATGTGTGACTGTGAGCATGGTGGTGAGACTAGCATTAGCAACGAACTAACTAACTAGTCCCCAGATTTGCCAAATTGTAAATGTACTTATACTTATATATAGGCCTACTAATGTTACCATTTCTTTTCTTTAGTTATTGCACTTTCACTCAGTCAAAAATCATGACACAACCACAAGAACATGAAATTGCTCTTCAATGTGTAACTAATCATTTCATATACCACTCAAAACATCATTGAGTAAATACATTTGAAGAAAAAACAACAACAAAAACTTACCAAAGGCCGACCGTGCACACTATCTAAAAAGTAGATCCCGAGTCTGACTCTGAGTCTGAGTACTAAGTGAGTAACTTTGGCACTGTAACTCCACAACACCCAGCCACAAAAAAATGCCCCAAAATGACAAAAAGACCAAACTAAATAGCCTGAAAATCGCCTACTTACTGGATTCTCAATACGTCTAAGATTAAGAATAAGATGCAACATCAGGCATTTAATTTACTCAAATTCACGATCATTTTTGTACTCCAAATCGATGATTTTTAAACCCCACATCGGAGAAACGATGTCAAATCTGTGTGTACTCATTGAGTCATACTTCACCAAGTATCGACATAGGGTCGTGGTGTGACTGTGTAGATCATATGGTCACATCACATGACTCTTTTGCTCACTTTTTATTTTAGCCTCGGGCCAGTAAACTCATGATCGGACAAGCCCGGCAGTCTTTTGTGGGTTTTTTTCAATTGAATTGTAATATCTAAATGATGAAAAAATTTTTTTTTTACTTCAGATCAAATTCACAAAAATCTTTCAGAATGCTCCAGATTACACAATAGGGCTTTTAAGACCAAACACCAAGTAGAAAACATTCCGAGGGCCTTGTTTCAATTCTGAGCTTTTTGCTTTTACCAAACTTCCAAGATCTGGGTCCAGAATGCCCCACAGGTTTAGAAAAAAGCTGGGGAAAACCCTGCTGTATAAAACTTCTAAAATGGAATGTATTTGTTTTTCATAAAATTATTGTTGTGATAATACTACACATAGGACTGGTACAAGTCTACACTTCATGTTTATTCATATGTAAGCTCAAGACACATTATAGCTAGTGTATGTCATACGTTCTCAAGCAAGTTGCTAAATAAATCACTGTGTTTCAACTTATAACAACAAGTCTCCAACCTTGTAACTATTACCACAATTATTATCTTTTGTTTTCTTGCATTGTCTTTTAAAAATCCGCTCTGAACTTCATTAACCCAGGCAATGGAGCTCAGGTCCTTCCTGAAGTCCCAAGGTGCCGACATATCAGAAGACCCAACAGATCAAAGGATTGACGATGATTTGGAAAAGATCATCCAAGCTGCTGATGTCATCTGGAAATTGTCCGACTCCGCAGGTAATTATTTGGCCCCCTCCCTGAGTCCTGGAAAAGGCTGAAATCACACCTGAGGCTTCTGGAATTACACGGAGGTCATGGAGGTCATGGCCTCTGTTGCTCTGGTCTTGGCCTTGGGCAAGTTCGGGTTGGCGACTAGAGTGACTAGACTAACAAGAAAACAGTGTGACAATGTGTGACGTAGCTCTCGAATTGACTAGATCGACCATGCTCCAGTGCATGGTCGATCTAGTCAATCTCCCTGTGCTCTATGGTTTCTGGTAAGTCTAGTCACTCTAGTCGCCCACCCGAACTTGCTCCTTGGTACCCCTTAAAAAAGTTTCCCATAGACTTTAAGGTTTTTCCAATGGAAGTGCCCCTTTGAAAAATGAAAATAGCCTTGCCCCCTCAAAGATGAAATTCCAGGCATGGAACAATTCAAGTGATATGGTGCTTTTTACTCACAACCATAATATACAAATACAAACCTTTTTAACCACTTCACATCAGATGACGTGTGATACAGGCCAAATTTTTCTGGACTGGCTTTCGGCGGATGTTTTTTTAACGCCTGGAACAACTTTAGAGGGGCCTCAATTTTTTGCTGTCAGTCGGACAACTGACATGTACTGTTATCCTGGTATCCACCAGGAAATTTCATTGTGAAACTTGCACCTAGGCATGCACCCGTACAAAGAGGGACAGATGGTACTGGAAATCATGCTAGTAATGTCCCTTTTCCTGGGGTTATTGTGTAATCTACGATTCCAGACCTTATTCCTTTGGTTATACAAATATTCGTCGCCACGAACTGACACAAACCTTTCTTACTTTATCGCTTATTAATTTAGGACAAACAGCAGTTTAAAGCACCGTTTATATGAAGTTCAAAGCATCAAGTTCCCACTGTAAGAAACCTAGTTGAAAATACCTCAGATTTTTGCAGGAAAACCTCATTTTAAAAAACGTTCAACTTCAAGCGCTGTTTTTCTCAGATTGCTACTTTTTACTGGTGTCAGTTTGTGGTGTCGGTGACGAAATGTGACATACGAGAATGGACAGGCGGCCGCAGGTTCGAAATCTGAGCATTCCATGATTCAAGCTTATCATGGCAGATTATCGGCCGTGGCTTACGGCCGGAGTTCTGCCATTCACAGTGAGTGCACACTCGCATTTTCGCAAAAGACAACAACAAAATCGTCAGTGCTTATCATAAGAACCTTACTTCTGTAGGGAGTAAAGGTCAGTTACCCTCATTATGCCTCAATGTTGAGAAATGGAGAGGAAAAAAAATGGTCCTTCATTACTTTTTCCTTTTTTTTGTTTGGTCAGAGATTGAAGGTGTCTTCAACAGTATCTTATCGTTACTGATCTACCAGCGTCCGGAATGTCTGAACCACCTGGGTAAACTTCTCAGCGACCATTTAGTCGCGGCCGGAGAGGAACATCCAGAGGCTAAACTAAGAATGTAAGTAACTTTGCTAAAAAAGGTAGCACCACAGATTGGTAAATACTCCAAAATTAATGACCATAAAACCTACTTGGTGAGCACTACTGCGCAGCTGTTGATAGTATAAACTATTTTGAGAAAAAAAGAAGGCAGTTCGAATCCGATATAGATATTCTTTATTCCCGATGCAAAATTAACATCTTTCAAATCACTGCCTCAAGCCAGCGGTCAATCTCGGCCACCGGACATCTGCACTAGCATGGCAAAGGTGGTGGGTTCTAATCCAACCGGGGGTGGTAGGCCTGTGAATTTTTAGTCACAGAACTCGGGGGAAAGTACCGAGTGTTTATTTATTTAAAAAAAAATTTTGTGAGAAGTTGCCTAAACATCACTTAACTGATTTTTGGCTGTCGACCCAAATCAACTGCCACCAGGGGCATGTTGCCACCTACTCCTGGGGCTGAAACAGGGTTACCCCTTTCACAGTCCGTAAAGCAAGTAGGCACGTATCATTTACTAGGAGCCTGGCTGGTAGGGCAGAATGCACTACCTTCCCAACTTAAGTATACAGTGCCTAACAGACATTGGTGTCGGGACAAAAACTAAAAATTAATAACATTCTTTATCCCAGGTGCAAAATTAACACCTGTTGAATTTGATCTCAAAGGTAAGTTTACTTCATTAACTAGCTATAATATAAAATGTTATATCATCACCCCTTACAGACTCAGTAATTTATTTTATGGCGTCGGCGTCGAGAACTTACTCTGTCATCACATCTACTGCTGCATGTTGAAAGTTGCTGCCCAGGGAAAGAACGCAGATCACGTAGAGACAGACCTGGAAGTGGTAAGACTATCGCTCTCTTTGTAGACATTGATAAATAATAATAATCATAATATAATACAGAGTATTTGTAATGCGCCAAAATCCACCAAATTAAGGTGCTCAAGGCGCACGGAGAGTGAATCCTCACACAGTAAATAAAGACGAAAATCAAACAAAGAACAATGACAGATAGGCCATGTTAAACACGAGCAAGTTTTCAAGCTAATCTTAAAAGTTTCAACACTAGAAATATGACGAATAAAATACTCCGAAAAATTAATGACCATAAAAAAACTTACTCGGTGAGAAGCACTGCAGCTGTCGATAGTATAAACTCTTTTGAGAAGGTAATATAGTTTGGACAACATTTGAATCTGAGAAACTTCTCAGGTTTCCGAGGGTTGGTGTCCGTCTGGGAATGCTGCGGCCAGAGATGCAGTTGATACCCGCTGTCGCCTCGCTAAAAACGGGAATGGACTCGACGTTCTTGTGAAAATATTGTGACAGTCTTGTACTGTTTTCCCAGAAAGTAGACACTGTATTCAAAGGAAACTTACACATGGGTCTTTTATTGTGTCTTTCTTGATAATTTTGCCTGTAAGGGCCTTGTCACATGAGGCAATTTACAGGCAACCAGTTCCAAGCAATCTCCATGAAGCAAAGGCATTCATATTTCAATGTTCATGTTTTTTTTCTTGGGGATCATAAGACATTGTTTGAAAAATGACTCGTGTGCTACCAAAGTGGTCCTGTAGCATGCACTGCACTTGGTTGCCCCCAAGTTGCCTGTAAAAGTTGCCTCGTGTGACAAGGCCCTTAATCAGCTTTACGTTGACAAAAACCACTCTACGACCCTACCTTCAACCTTTCATTTATCTAAGGCTCGGATTAGAATGTGAAATTCCAGGAGACCTTGAGTTCAGGGGCTCTTCAAAAACCTCTGTTCGATGTTGGAAACACCGTGCAAAATGTAAACTGTTTTAAAAATAGATGAGACGGAGCCCAAGCTGAGATTTGAGGAAAAAAAAGGGTCCAGGTTAGACTTTGTTCTCCGTTTTAACTTCTCAGGTAAAGAAATGGATAGAGAAATGGGAGTTGGACCGTGGCCAGACGTCACACATCTTACGGCTGCTGTATGAAGCTCTCAAAGAAGGAAAACAGATGTAAGTTGCCTAACTTCACCCCCCCCCCACCCCACCCTGCACCATTCATGATTATATTCTGCGACAATGCACGAGCGAAATGCATTCTGTAGCCAGGGACCACACCCAAGTTTTGCGATACAACCTGGGAAGCGGCAGCAGAGGGATCACCTTAAGGGGATGCGACTTTTGATTTCAGTAATCATGTAATAAACCACAAGGGAAACATGACTGTGTTCATTTTTTACTAATTTTTGAGTCCAACAAAGATTGGGGTGTCGTGGCCGAGCGGATAAGAGCATCGGACTCAAGTTCTGGTGGTTAAGTCATCGGGATGTGGGTTCGAATCCCGGTCGTGACACTTGAGCAAGACGCTTAACCATGATTGCTTCTCTCCACCCAGGGGTAAAATGGGTACCTGTAGGGGCAGAGATGGTTTATGTGAATGATTAGCTTGGAGCGCGGTAAACTCGCAGCACCGGCTGTATACTCCCCAGGGAGCTGAGATGGTCTAAGGAATGAAATATAATGGCCCAGTGACCAGGGGTAATAATGTCAGAAGCGCTTTGATACGCCCCTCGGGCTGTGATAAAGCGCTATATAGATAGGTTGCAATATGACGTAAGTCGGCCATCTTTACGGGCAATTTGGAACACACAGTCATGCGTTTTGCGTGAGAACAGCGTGCAGCACGCGCACATTTCACAAAACTCATTGCATAATTGGTTAGTAAACAGCGCGGCTGCGTTAATAATTTGAGCGCTTGACGCGCCTGCAAGCCAAAATGCAATTTGCCCGTAAAGATGGCGTCTATTGGGAACTATCTATAAGAATCGATTATTATTATTACTATTAAATAAATTGTTTATAATCACTCTCACTTGGTTTTTGTTCACAGCGAATCGTCCAACAAAGTCATGGTAGAACTCTTGGGGACCTATACCGAAGATAACGCCTCTCAAGCTCGAGATGAAGCTCACAGGTGCATCGTCAACTCCCTGGCCGACCCCAAGGCCTTCCTCTTTGATCACCTCCTCACACTCAGACCGGTGAAGTTCCTGGAGGGAGAGCTTATCCACGAGGTAGTATGACTATTATTAAGGGTTAAAATTTGTTTTTACCCTTACACCAGTGTGTTCTAATGCTGTTTACTTACAGTCGACTCTCGTTAATACGAGCTCGGAAGATATGAGACGCCGGTTAATACGAGGTATTTCACCGGTCCCAAACTGTCCCGTGCGTGTTTCTATGTCTTAAAAAACGGAAGATACGAGCACGGTCGTAACGAGAACACGGATAATACGAGGTATTTTTGCAGCCCCGTGATGACAAAATGTATTGTTTTTCATACTTTTATAGCGAGATCGGAAAAATATTGTTGCGTGAAAGCTTACCGTTCAGTTAGCCAAGTTTCTGAAATTACATGCTTGTTCCCAAACTATTTATCGGATCGGACCGGCTACACGGTTCCGTCCAATCCGAAAATCAGAAACATTACGCTGGTAACTTATGCTTGAAATACTACTTTGCCTACACGCCTAGCGGCTACCAGCGAAAACAATAATCAGCATAGGCGCTACGCACTACGCAGTACCGGATCTGTCACATCATGGTCACATGAACGGCAAGTTTGACATGACTTTGCTATGATTTTTATTTTGAGTTATACAACATATTAAATTTCTACGATCATAGTCAACAAAATTGCATTAATCATTGATATTTTTGTGTACATGATGCTCGTAAGAACTGTACTAGGAAGCCAACCGCTCCGTTCTAGCCCAGACACGTGTATAGTGCATGCACTATGACGACGTGTGTATACAGTACATGTACATGTACGTGTAAATAGTGCGCTGCGTTTAAGGCGAGGTTCGGATAATACGAGGAAAACGGGCCAGTCCGGCGGACCTCGTATTAACGAGAGTCGACTGTAGTACTTATCCCATTCTATGAAGAAAAAAAATCCACAGGCAAGTCACTTGGGTGGGATTCAAACCCATGACCGTTGCATTGATAGAGCCGATGTCTTACCACTAGACAGCCGAGCTAGCCCTGGGGTTTAGAGGCAGTTGGAATCCAATGTTTTAGCAGCGCGGGTACCTCAAGGCATATTATAATCGTCTGTAAATATTAAGAATCAAAATTTGGGGTGGGTGGGTCCAAACAATTTCATAAAAGGATCAACATCTTTTAAACGTTGATTAAAACGTCTGCATGGTCCTAAGTCATTAATTTGATTGTTTTGTGTTTCTCTCAAACACAGCTTCTTAACATATTCGTTTCGGGCAAACTTGAGGACTACATGACGTTCTTCAAGAACAACCAGGATTTCATTAAGACGTTGGGTAAGATGTTTTTTGACAACTTCGTCTGGAGCCTGTGCATTGCATGCACACACTAGGGACATTTAATCAGTTAACCGTTTAAACATAAATTGTTCAGGCAACTTGAGGCAAACCTTTTCTTTGTACTAAAATATCAAGTAATAAATCACAATGGAAACTGACTGGGTATGCAGGAAAAAGTCGTTCAAGGAAGGGTGTATCTTTGGAAATTACTCCAAAAATTAATTATTGTAAAACCTTACTTGGTAAGAAGCATTGCAGCTGTTGATAGTGCATAACATTTTTTGAAATGTTTCCCCTTCAAAGGAATGTGGTTTTTAGATAAAGGGATTCAAAAAAATATCAACCTGAGAAATGTTCAATGCATGAAACGTTTCTCAGATTGTGTATTCCAATTACGGATTATTCTTCCTGCGTGGACATAACCGCTCCAGATTTTTGGCGATATCTCAAAAACGCTGCCACCTTTTGAATTTTTTCACAGGTTAGTTTTATTGTATATGTCTACATTTATGTAGGAATAAAACAATCAAACGGTTCCAAAAACCAAAGGTGTACTTTGCCTGTAAGTTGTTCCGATTGGTTTGCGATCGTAGGTTTGTCACATGAGCAGAACATGCAGAAGATGCGCATCTTGTCGTTTGTGAGCATGGCCATCGATCAGAAGGAGATTCCATTCACAACGATCGAGAACGAGCTCAAGATTGAGACGGAGCAGGTAGAGGGCTTTATAATTGAGGGTAAGTACCCAGGCTCAACAACCTGGAGATTTTGGGTGCCAATTTCAGACCTTTGCTTACTCAGGATTTTTTCATTGTGGGTTCAAATCCCACCTTGAGTAATATGCCTGTAGTCTTTTTTTGTTCACATGACGTGGGGAAAATAGTAGTAAGCAGTGCTTTGTGACGTGTCAGGGTCGAGGGGTCAAGCGCACAGCACTCAAGCTGTGGTATTCTGATCAGCAGAGCGTCCCGGTCTTGACACTTGTGTCTTTAAGCAAGACACTTAACCATTATTGCCTCGACCTACGGATGGGGTGTAAAGCTCCTGTAATGTCCCGTATTTCGTATAATGCGTATAAAGGAACCCAGTATAATTATTGTACAGAGAAGGGGCTTGCCCCGATGTTTCTGGCATGGTCTGGTAGCAATACACGCCACATCGCCTTGTATCTTTTTCAAGGGTAAGAAGTAACTATAAATAGTGAACTTGCGGGTACAACCATGTATAAAATCTCTTTTGAGGGAGTGTTGGCTCTGAAAAGAGCCGGTGTGGTCTCGACGTTTCGAACAGTATACTCTGCTCGTCTTCAGGAGAATTTTATATATTTTTTTTTTCACACCATGCAAAGCTTTTAACACCATTTTTCAAGGGTGTTATAGTGTGGTTGCTTCGTCTCATAAAAATCATTCTTAACAATCGCCACCAAATTTGATAATTCGGCTCCAGGAGAGCCATTAATGACAGACTTGGTGCATTATAAATGTACACTAATAGATAGGTTGCAGTATGACGTAAGTCGGCCATCTTTACGGGCAATTTGGAACACACGGTTGTGCGTTTTGCATGAAAACAGCGTGCAGCACGCGCACATTTCACAAAACTCATTGCATGATTGGTTAGTAAACAGTGCGGCTGCGTTAATAATTTGAGCGCTTGTCGCGCCTGCAAGCCAAAATGCAATTTGCCCGTAAAGCTGGCGTCTATTGGGAACTGTCTATATTACTAACGCTCATTTATTTGTAAAATCTAAATAATGCATTATAAACATACATTATTACTATTATTAAACGCTCATCGGTGTTTGGACAAACTCAAATAGTGATCAAGGGGTTATTTGTCTAACTTCTAAAATCTAAAAGTGTCTTTTCCCCCTTTTGTATTTGCAGTTGTAAAAACTAATATGGTGCGAGCTCGCATTGACCAGCTACAGAAGAAGATCACCATCAAGTAAGTTAAGACTGGTGTCATAAAACAGGGACGCCAGTTGTCTGGCTATTGCTGGAAATCCAGCTTTTTTTCAAATTTTTTCCCCAAATAAGTCCAGCTCTCCGTCTTTCATCAGGTTGGAAAGAAATTCCTTTGCAGCGCATGCTCGGACGCTCTCGGACAGTTGGCAAGACGTTCATTAAAAATTGCTAATGCAATCGCAAAAATTTTGCCAAAAGAGGGCGTGTGCTTCGATTTCATCAAGTGCCCACTAGCGTTCGATGGTTCTTGCATGTATTGTAGTGCATGCAAAGTAGCGATATAACGAAGGCAAGCCCATTTCATGGCTATTAACCGTACAGGTACATGTGCTCGATGTCAAAACGTGTTCTTTGCGTTTTGCGGTAGGCATTTTCAGAGTTATTTTACCGATCTTACTCGATATGGCTACCATAATGAAGGAAGAAAAAGGTGTAGAAATGAAAAAAAGATGATGCAAGTGCAAATAACAGGTGTGTAGACTATTGACTCTCCAAAAGTCGCCTTAATGGTATTTGTTGAGATTCAAATTTTCAGCTTACTTTTATTTTATATTTCTTATCAATTGGAGGCGCTTCAGATAAGATAATTTCACAGGACACTTAGCGACCATCTTTATAACGAGTAGGTTTTAAGATAAAAATTACCTTTATTTCGGAGTTGTTACCCTACATTTAAAATTTGGTTTCTGTTCTCAGCTATGTGACATTACGCACCTTCGGCAAACAGCAGTGGCAGCAGTTGAGAGAACACCTGACCAACTGGCAACAGAACCTCGGCCTCGTCCAATCACGGATGGAGAAAATTGTACCTGTCCCCCTCCCTTGAAAAGTGAAGCCCCCCCCCCTCCTTATTTCTTCTTAGGATTACACAATGGAATAGAATTACTGCACCGACCATGCATAACTTTTTGAAATTAGTCAACAGAGGGCAGTGTTTGTTGACGACCCCCTTGTATTTTATGTCACAAACTCATAGAGGTAGAACCTTGAAAAAAAAACCCTTAGGCAACGGAGGTGACTGTCTCCGTTTGCCCCAGTTAGCCGTGGCCTTGGTGCCTATAGGCTTCAAGATTTTCCAAGGTCGGTACTAATCCCTCTATATTTTTGGAGGAGGGGCCAGGCTTAGAATTATAAAGAGGCCATGACCTCTGTTGACCTCTGTTGACCTGGTCTTATGGCCTTGGTGCCCCTACAAAATTTCCCCTAGACTCTTGAATTGTCCACTGGAAGTCCCCTTTGCGAAATGAAAATGGCCTTGCCCTCTCGAAAAAGAAATTCCGAGCCTGGTAGTGTTAAAGACCTGTCTTTTGTTTTAATACAAACATTAACCACCATTTTGTATGGGATGCCTCGAGTATCCCAAAATATTCAATTGGTTTGGTACAATCCTGCCCCTCCCCTTTTAATTGAAAATTCAAACAACTATATGTTTTTATGCTGTTCTTGGTTATTTCAATTGATTCATCAGTGATATTGGGAATTAATTGATAGCATTATTGTGTTAATTTTTTTTTTGGCAATGAAGACCGCCCATACTTATGCCAAGTTTTGGTTGGCATGAACGGTTGCTGTGACATCATCACAGGAGAATAGGTCATAGACTGTGCAATTCTCGCATGATTCCAACATTAGAACCCCATTGGGCCAGTTTTATTCCCTTCATATGCAACCTCGTTCCCAGTGGTGTATGATCTCAACATTGGAACTCCTTAAATTGCGCCAGTTAATGATAAATGGTTATATTTTTGGCAATGAAGGCCGCCCATACTTTTGCCAAGTTTTGGTTGGCATAAACGGTTGCTGTGACATCACAGTAGAATAGGCTATAGACTGTGCAATTCTCGCACAAGTCCAACATTGGAACTCCTTAAATTGGGCCAGTTTTTATTCCCTTCACGTTATAAAGCAATGTACCTGTGACCAAAGTGGTTCCAAAAAAGTTTGAATACTCACAAGACATGCATGGTCTATACCAAGTTAAGAATAGACAAGTTTCAGTCCCCTGTAGTATCACGTCAAGAATAGACAAGTTCCAGTCCCCTCTCTAAGACTCATGATGATACCTTTCACATTTCAACAAAGGTATGAACTTTCCCAGTGTGTACTTTGTTTTCTTGGCTACTCTTAGCAGTAGACCGTGGAGAACCCTGACTGCTTGATTGCACTCTGTGTGCTAAATAGTGACGTGTACAGGATTGTCGCCTGATATCATTTTGTCGTACATGGTCACGTCAATTTGCCAAACATGAGTTTAAAAAAAGGCAGCGTAAATAGCTGTTTGCGTTTATTTAATTGTCGCACAACCGAGTAGCACAGTTCATAAATCTCTCAGCGTTCTTTTTCTATGGTCTACCCCCCCAATCTGTAAAAATGGAGTTGTCTCGAAAAAACTTGTCCATCATCAATAAATAGACACACAAACCAAGAACTCAACTTTGTCATTGTTTTTATTGTGGTGTACCCTTTCCCTTACTATTTACATTAGTATATTACATCATTATTAATAAACAAAAAATGCTCACAATAGATTCCAATTGCAAAAAAATGATGAGACTTCATCCATTATGTACAAAATATGAAATTGAAAATATAAAACATGGGGGGGTGGGATTCCTGGTGCATGGTATCGTGAACAACACTTTTGCTTATACACACGATTTCCTGCTATGGCGAGAACACCGAAAAAATGCTTACTGGTAAACAGCTTTATAAAATTGTTCCCTCTAATCAGGCCCCAATGTCATGGCTCTGCTTACCGTAAGCAAAGAATCGGCGCTTACGGAAGCAGGGAATTCTTCGCTTACGTCAAGCGTATTTTCCACGGGTCAGCAGAGAATTTTTGCTTGTGCGCGTGCATACTCCATGTTACTAGGCATTCTTCGCTTTACACAGCTAGCACATTAATTTTACGCTTGCACAGTAAGCGGAGAATTGTGATTGCAAGCGCAGATTTCGGCGGTAAAGCAGAGCCATGAAATTGGGCCCTGGCCTCTTGATGCATTGAAGAAATTAATTGAGGCGTGTCGTTTCCGGGCGATTAAGAGCACCGGGTTCACCGGGTTCGAGTCCCGGTTGTAGCACTTGTGTCCTTGAGCGAGATGCTTTTACCACAATTGCTCTGTCCTTCAGATGGAACATTAAAGCCGTAGGTCCCGTGTACTAGGATTGGGAACTCTTTAACCATGGAAGAGTAGGGGTTAACCCCGGTGTTTCTGGTTCACATATAGCAAGCACCCTTGTCTACAGTCTTCCTCAGGCTTGCCAACTACAGTGATTAAGTTCACTTATGAGGCATCCTTGGTTTCATTACCAGAAAAATATAATAATATAATAATATTAAAAAAATTTGGAGAAAAACCTACATGTAATGTTAAGTCCAAATTGATGTTTTAATAGTAAAGGGACAGGTAGGCTTCACGGATGGCAAACTTCCTTTTGTCCTTGTACGTCATCATACGACTCTTTGTGGTGGTGCCTTTACAGTCTTCAGGCATGAGAACCGAGTCATCTGGTTGGATCTTCAGAAGCTGTGGACCTCCGAAGGTCCCGTGGAAGGCAACTTTACGGTTCCGTGGGACGTTGTGCTCATAGGTTCCCGCCCTGTATCAGAAGAAAGTGACAACAAGAATTGTTATTATTATTATTACTATACATTTCTGGTTATGAAACCCAGGATGACTTATAAATTAACCTAACCACTGTAGCTCGCAAGACTGTGAAAACGGGTAAACAAGGGTGCTTGCTATGTGAACCAGAAACACCGGGGTTAACCCCTACTCTTCCGCAATAAGTGTCCTGGGTTCTTTTATGTGCACTACCAATCCTATGTACAGCTGACCTACCGCTTAATGTCCCACCCAAAAGGACAGAGCAATTATGGTAAAGTATCTTGATCAAGGACATAAGTGTCAAGACCGGGACTCAGAAACACCAGAGCTTGAGTCCAGTGCTCTTGACCGCTCGGCCATGACACACAACTAACATTTTAAAATATGTATTTATTTTATGGGCAGAGTTGGGGTGAGGGCAATAAACATCACTCTTGCACGTCGGGAATTTCATTTTTTGCTGAGGGCACTTTTTCAGGAAAACTTAAGTTTCATGGGGAATTTTTTTAAGGGGGCATCAAGGCCAAGACCTGCCAAATCGAGGCCTTGCCCTTTGTTACACTTAATATGTAATCATGTTCTTGGGGACAGCTACAGTATAAGGATGTAAACGAGCAGAGAAACATGGGGTGCCGCCTAAGGTCTGGTTAGGGGGAACAACCACTGAGAGTCCGCTGATCACGTACTGTCACCTGTAACAGATTTGTACCTACCCTGGTGTGAGCTCGGGATCAACTGTGTTTCTGTAGAACCTGTTTGCGCCGACATGGAATGGCTTGTTGGACGGAACAAACGTCTTGGCATCGGTGTGTTTAGTCTGGTAGGTGGAAGGGCATGGTGTGACGGTCTAAAACAGAAGAAAAATATTTCAAACTTAGTGATAACTTGATACATGAATGTTTTTGTTTCCTCACCTCTGTGACCCCGTTTGAATCTCGTATCGGGGCCATGCATGCGGATTGGGTTTTCGTACCGGATTGCGTGTTTTTTTTCCCTATTTGGGGTTTTCCGCCCACATCTAAAGCTGAGATTTCTTCATCATCTTCTACACAGGTATCTTTAGGGCCTACGGGTCACAGTGCTGGGCCCTTTTGAGAGCTGCCTGATTTCAATACTAGATAGATACAACTGTAGTACACTAGGGATCGAAATACCCACTTGACCACTGGCTTACACTCTAGTAATTTAACCCTGGGGCCAGTAACCACACAGGCGAACCATTCCTGACCACACTTACAGCAAATTCTTTCCGAAATCTTGGTCCTGTTCGAGCTCCCATCGTGTAGCCTTTCTTGCTTGTTACTTGACGGTCTATGTTGTATAGAAATGTTGTTTTCTGTAATAAAAAGAAAGAAAAGAACTGGGTTAATCACTCTGTGCGTGGAATCATTAGGATGATTTCTTCACAAGTCCGGTGAAATGAAACCAAATAAAGAAGGCCGATTATTATGTGAACTTGGGCCAGTGAGTACAAGTACAAGTCTCCGAGTGCCAAGTATTCTGATATCTGAGTACCAAAACCAAGGTTCATTTATTTTCCACAGTATCAACTTGTAAAAAGACATTATCAATCACTCAAGAGTGATCGGTGTAAAGAATACAACTTAACAGTATAGATATAAAGAAATAGATTAAATTAAACATGGCACTGCAGAGGGATCCATCTAAGAAGCAGAGCTTGTAGGCAATGGTCCCTAAAGACATGCATTTGCACTGAGACGGATAATAACAATTAGGTGAACCAAAAGGTCTGTGGTCGAGTCGAGCCACTAAGGAAAAAAATAGTATAATATAGGTCTCAATGCACAAGCATGTACTCAAACAAATTTTTTAAGTAGATCACTTTAAAACAAACAGACGAAGGACGAAAACGAAACAGTGGACTAAAACTAACACAACAGCCTTGCAGGTCTACCAGTAAATTACTGAACGAGACTGAGTGATCACCGAGTACCAAGTACTGCAATCTCTGAGTGCCAGTTTGAGAATGAGTTTTTTTTTTTTAACAATACTACAAAATGAGGTATGCAAACCTTTATTGTTTTTTGACTAATTTCTAGACAAACTATATTTTAACGGTAGGGTAATACAGTAGATTGGTAATATTGTCCAAATATCGATGACCATAAAACTTACTTGGTGAGAAGCACTGCAGCTGTTGATAGTATCAACTATTTTGAGGGTTCCCTGTGAAGGAATGGTCCGAAAAAATTTTCACCCCAAAATTGTTTAATCTGAGAAACGATTCATGCATGAATCGTTTCTCAGATTTCGGACGGTTGGTGACCCTTCGCAAATGCTGCGGCCAGAGATGCGGTCGGTACCTGCTGTCAAACGGGGATGGATTCTAATGCTTTTGCGAAAAATACCGTGACAGTCTTTACTGTTTACTCAGCATGACTTCAAGTAGGATTAATTTGCTAGCCGAGTACGAGAGTACCAACAACATGGTACTTGAGTAGTAAATACACTGAAGTACATACCAATTACCAAGTACAAGTACCATCAAATTGGTACTTGAGTAGTACTTAAGTATGAGTACCAAGTACCATCAAAATAGTACTTAAGTAGTACATACATTTACACTAGTAGTACTCATATTGAGTACTTTAAAATGGTACCCGAGTAGCACTCGAGTACGAGTGGCCCAGTCTGAGTGCCACAAAACTGTTATGTGTTTACCTCATCGTTATCGTAGCTGCAGGGTGCTCTGTGGGGGGCGCTCTCCAAGCCCATTCCTGCTCCCATGCGATTCTGTGGAATCTTCCCTGGGAATAGCGGTCGGTCTTTCGTCGTACCGAAGGAGACGTTACTCTTCTTCTCCTTTCCAAGGAGGGCTACAAATCAAAGAAAGAAGAAAACAAAAATGAAGTAAAAATACACGCTCCACTAACGTCCTTCATTTAAGTCACGAGTAGAATTATACACTGCTCTCTTTATAATAAAACTTCACACATTAGTCTGAAAGGTTAACCCTTTCAGCCCCAAGGGCGACTATAGTCGACTGTGCACTATACCCTGCTTCAGCCCCAACGGCGACTATAGTCGCCCAAGATAACACACAACAAAGCACTCAAGCCTGGGCACAAAGGCCATTTGTTAAAAAGCTGTAGTTTTGTCCATGTTCACTTACCATCATTGGAAAGAGAACGATCGGATCTTTCCAATGGCGGTAAAATAAAATAGGGTTGTTATTTTGCAATGGCTTCAAATTAGAGTAGAAAGATCCGAAATGCCAAACACCTACGGAGCGCCATAAGGTTGTGTGCAAAAAAGTGTTTGGGTTTTCAGAACACACTGAGGAAATGAAGACCAAGAACTTGGACATTGTTTGGCTGATTTCAATGATTTTTAAATTAATGAAAGGAAATTCAATAAGTAAGACAATTTGTATTACTCATTATGCTCTTAAATAAAATCTTCTAGGTAATAATAGAGTTTGTTAAATCAAACTTTGAACACCACCTTCCTGTTGTATGAGGAAGTGTGCTTCACGCTTGAGTGGTCAAAGAACGTGGGCTCCAGCAGTTGTTTATGTCAAAAGAACTTGGGGCTGAAAGGGTTAATTACAAAAGATACAAGATTTTACATTTTTTATACAAATTGACAGTGGCACTGACACTGTGAAAGTTTGTGATGTTTAAATTTAAAAGTCGAGTAGTTAGTATCGGACGGAGAAAGTTGACTATTTTTACGAAAACAACATTTTTTTCCCATGAAAAATATGTATGCACGATGGTTCCAGTCAGTTTTAAACGTGTTTCCAGATACACTCTGATTACAACCATTGTATTTGATGGTATTTTAAACTTGTTGTCTTGAGTTGTCTTGAGTTGTCGTGAAATGGGCCTGTTGACGCTAATTAGTACGACCCGTTAGTACATGCATGGAGGAACTAGCCCAAGTTGGACTCTTCCGTTGCATATAACAGTGCAATGGAGACTGGCGTTCACCAGGGCTAGGAGGGAGGGGAAAATAAACACATTTTAATGACATGTAGGCCTATCGTTACAGGAAGAAGAAAAAAGTGCCAGTGTATTAGTGTAACTGACAATTCACTTGCACATACCACTACCAGATTGCAGGTTTAAATTGGCGTATAGTGTTACATCAACTTCAATCAAGCTTATCTCCTGCTGGCGCTGTGTACACAAATTTTCTTCTTTCTTCTTCACCCAAATTTAAAGGCTAGTTGCGATAATCGTAACCCTCCATCCTCCCGATGGTCGCAAACCGGTGGGGTCTGAGACATCCCCAGTCATACCACCACGAAAAGTCAGCGTATGTGCATTTATACTTTTTTGTCAGCTGACTTGCGACCAGATTTGTCAAATTTTTACCACTTTAAACAGACATGACACCCGGACATGATCATGATGGATTTTATCTTCAATGTGACATGAATCAATTTAGGAAAAGGACACTTAAAATTAAAACATCTTCGAAAGTACCCCCCCCCCCCCCTTGTTCGTGAAAGGAACTGCTCCAGTCAAGCAACAGTCCAAACGACTAAATTATTTTTCTTTCTTTTTGGCTGTATATTTATTTACAAGCTATATTTTAACCTTATCAAGAAATCTCAACTTACCGTCCAACGATGGCAGAGTCGTCGTCATTGTCAATTGTGATTGTTGTATACTTCAAGATCTTAATTGAAAATGTTGATTATGTTCCAGTCTTCTTTACGCTAAAATTGAATTGTTTTATATGGTTTTAACAGCATCACCACTTCATCAAAAACCGAGTCACGAAATCTAGGTTGTAACGCGTATACGACCGCTTTGATGTACACATGTAATGATGGAGATGTATTTTCACGACTCGCATTGTATGTACACGAAGTTACAACAGCGAAAACACCATTGACACTGTTGACTGTTGTCATAACAACAATATTTATTCCCATTTAGTCAACAAAAACTCTGTAGACAACGCTCTTTATATGTTGTTTTTATATGCTTTCCTTAGTGTTATCAATTCATTAATATTTTTACATTCACTAAAAAGGATATTATGTTTTTCCTTTAAATTAAGAAATAAAACCCAAACCGTAATTTTAGGCAAGTCTATTATTATTTCATTTAATCGTGAAACGTCAATAGAGGGGGCTTTTTCAAGTATCTGATAGAGGGCGCTATTGGTTTTATCCCTCGACAAGTTTGTGTTTTATTACATTACTTCTTAATGCCAAACTTGATGGCTAAGATTTGACACAAAACTTTTGAAACAACGGACATCGCTCTCAAAGGGGCTTTATCCTTACTGCTCCAGGTCCTCCCGGGAAGAGATAAAAAACAAAAAACTAACAAAACATTGTTCACCAGAATTATGGACAAAATAGTCGGTGTTCATTTTTGTGAGATAAAATAATACACATGAAATAACCCAAGCTAAGAATTTGTTTCCCCGCGTTGTATATTGAGTCGGGAAGATTGTGAAAAAACCGTGCACAATTTTCAGCATGTAAACACAATTCTCCTTAATTTCGGGTTGTAACGTAACCGAAATCAGCTATTGCGTTGTTTTGTTTTTATATAAAGGTTTTCAGTACAGTTTTCGCGAATATGACGTCATTTAGTTATTTTAGAAGGGAAATATTCACAGAAAAAAAAAGTGGTTTTAGTATGAACTTTATAATCGGTAAGCTTTCAGACTAAAACTCAATAATGATTTTGTTTATAACCTTACAAAAAAAGTTGTTAAATGGAGATGAAAATAATTAAAAATTAAGGTGCATTATTTCAGATCCACAGATTCCGGACATTGGCGTGGTGGCGTGATGTAAACCCCTCCCCCCCAAATCACGATATTGGGTATAGCGGTATTGATTTCTGTTACGAAGGATCGATTCATAGCAACGGATTAACCCACTTTTTTTCTTTTTTTTAATCTGTAGCGCAGAATAGATTCACGGTCAACAAATAATTTTCTACATGTACATTCCTCACTGATAATTCAACAGATGTTGATTTTAATGTGTTATTCCGTTGGATTCTTGTAGAATGATTGATCTGGTTGGGTGGAACATTCCCACTGGCTTTTGTCATCATTTCACAGATTCTGAACATTGATGTGGTAGCGTGATGTAGGCCTACCCCCCCCCCCCCAACCCATCACTAGTTCGAAGATCGATTCATAGCAACGGATTAACCCACAAATGTTGTTAACCTGTCCCGTAAAATCGACTCTTGTTGTTGGGGTGTCCATGTTATTGGGTGTTGGGAGTCTAGGTTATTTTACGGTTCATCCGAAGGGGTGACACGTTCAATGTTCTGGGTTTTTTTGACACAGATTCTCAGGTCGATGACCAAGAAATGGGTCATGCCCCACGGGACCCGGAAATTAAAATTGTGCGGGCCTAGCAGCATGGAGTACGCACGCGCACAAGCCAAAATTCCCCGTGAATTGCGCTTCGACGTAAGCGCGAAATTCCCTGCTCCCGTAAGCGCCGATTCTTTGCTTACGGAAAGCAGAGCCATGAAACTGAGCCCCGATCTCTTCTCCAGTTATTCGTGTTGTGATATCGGCGGCTACGCTAAACAAATAAACAAAATAAACATCGCCAAGCAAGACTGTTCCCGAAGGGGGTTTGGGTATGGCAAAAAGAAAAAAGAAAGAAAAAAGAAAAAAGGAAAAGACAAAGACTGAGTAGTCAATAACAACAAAGCAGACAACATGTTCTTCTAGTTTTGATTGTTTACTAACTTTTTCATTTATTCGACTAGACATAGAACACTATAGCTACCGTGGGGAAAGTGACAACAAAATACTAAAAGGAATAAAACAGGTCTAATAATAAGACCACTGATTGGTAACGACAAGTGTTTTGCCTCTGAAAAATTCCGGGTCAGAATGATTGATCCGGATTGACGGTCCGAGGGGGGCCTGACCTTTTTCCGGGTCAGGCAGACACGGACATCCGGGACATACCGATCCAGAAATGGATCAGACCTCATATACCCGGATCTGAGTCAATTCTGAGCCGGACGTTTTCAGAGTTTTTCCCCGCATGATTCTTGCAACGCACACATCATGATGCGGTATAAAATCTGGAAAAGCACGTGAATGGCGTCCATTATTTTGGCAGCTTGATTTTATACTCGGTTCCCCAAGAGGCATTGAGGTATATTTGTTTAAAAGATGGCACCTATGCATTGGCCTTATACTCAGACATGGCCTAATAATGGAAAACAAAATTGCTCTCTTCGGGGTAAAATTGCGTGAAATGTTGGCATTTTCGAAATTATAGCTCGGGCTTGGGCTCGGGCTTGGTCTGAGGCTCCGGAATGTATATTTACGGGGCTTCAATCAGGTGGTGCCCAAGCCCCGAGCCGTGTTTTGAAAACGCCCTATAGTATTAATGCGCATGTGCTTGGACATACATGTACTTCCTTGCTGCAAGTTAATTAAAGAGTGGAAACCGTTAAAGACCGGCAGTGGCGGGACCATGGGGTAAGGATCGAGCCTATAATTATTATAATACTTTTGAGCCATTGCTAAGCAGAGTTAAATTCATGTTACTTTACTACTCTTGGCAAAATGTCTGGCCCCCGCCACGCGACTGTCTGGACGGAGGAGATGGTGTTGTCACCAGTGGACGCGTTTTGTTTGTAATTAAGAGCAGGTGGCCTGGCACTCTTCCTCGCTCCCGAAGTTGTTGTCGTTGCCCTTACACCCACCATACCCGAACGTGGAGCACACGCCCTCTGCATAAAACCATCGTTCGTGGTAAGCGCGGCATGGTCCTATCTCTTTGGGTTGAGTGCAGATGACGCCTGCCAAAGACGGAAGGAACATTACAATTAATTGCTTTTGTATTCTCAAATGATATGATTGTGGTCCGCCATTTTGTAGAACCAACGTTTTTGACGCCGCAAAACTACGGAATGTGTTAGTTCATACTTGAAGTAAAAGAAAAACCACACGATTTCAAAGGATGTTTTATAATATGAATCATTTTTTAAAGGATGTTTTATATGAATCATTATTATTTGACTTTTAAAAACAACCATTCATTGCACAACAAACGCTTTAATGGGTCAAGGCGCCCAATCCGAACGCAATGTGTCCACTATCAATGACTGAAGTTTATGAGTTGGCATCGCCAAAACACACCCATGAGATCGGTGGATGAACCCCCATACGTTTGACCCATTGCCTGTGTCAAAATGACCCCAAACCAGTAGAATCTGTCAGTAAACTGTACTTTTGAGTAAGGAACTGTGTCATCATGGTCAAAGAAGGCCTGTGTGTACATGGAGTTAGTAAACTATCAACCAATTAATACAGCACGCACGTGCGCTCTCTCTCCAATAGACCTAATTATGCATATGACGTCATTTGAGTAGGACGCCCTCGCCTAGGGGTCAAAAGGACGTTGTTCAGTAGCCAGTCCTGTGCAAATCTTTGCGTTTTCCATTGTTTCATCATTGATTTAACTAAAGATGGCGGCTGTATATTACGTCAATGCATATGGCTCATAGATTACGGATGGAGCGCGGAGGGAGTTTGTACACCCTTGGGGGCAGATGGCACCCGAGGCTTCGGGTGCCGTCTGCCCCAAGGGTGTACGACAAAATTTGACCCGATCACAGCGTGCAGCAACTGTTTGTTATACCATGGTAATAGATTCCTCTTCTTTGGAGGCGATCTGTTGTCATCTTCAAACATTATCGCCACGAAGTTGGCACATTTTAATACTAATAATGCAGACGAACATCAGTGGCGAACATTGACGGAATGGTCGATGAAATAAAAACAATTCTTCACTGTTCCCTCGAACCCGGGGCCCATTCTAATTGTACACGGCGCCGGAAACGACAAACAATGGGCACGATCAAGGTAATGTACCCCTTAAGCCGGCCTCAGGTCGACCTTGCGTCAACAAAAAACAGTCGGCGACTGACTTTTCAGGATCACACTGCGCCTGAGCTAAGACCATCGGGAACTTTTCAGTCGGCGATTATTTACGACCTGAGCGTAACTGCGATGATTTTAAGACAATCGGAAACAGTCGCCGCTCGAAAAAATTAACAGTCGCAAGAGTAGAAAAATTTCAACTTGTACGACGTGATCCCGACGGTCGCACGATTTCTCAGTTGTTGTGACCTGAGCATATTTTGTCTGCGCGTTGCTGACGATTTGTTGCGGGCGCAAGAACATCGTAGGTCGACCTGAGGCCGGCTTTAGGGATACGTTATTCATTTTTACACCATGCGCTGCGCGTAATGCGTAGTGCGTATAAGGTGTAGTCCGCAATCCTAAAACATAAACGCTAAGCAATGCACATCCTTTTCACAGATGACGCAGTACGCAGTCTGTGCGTATTTTCATTGTTGCGCGCCGCGCACATCACGTGATTGGTTCTCAGCTCTCGCAATATTACCGTGGTAGAACTTCCATGCATTGTTTTATTTATACATGAAGCAAAACAAGTGGCGTGTCATGGCCGAGCGGTTAAATGCACCAGACTCAAGCTTTGATCATGATGAAAGCGTCACTTTTACATAAATTTGATCATGTGAATCTATATAATTAAGGATAAAATTAAATAATACTTACATTTATTATGGCACTCCTCTTCGGAGTCAAAGTTGTTTGCATTTCCATCACATCCACCGTAGGTGAACAAGGTGCATTGACCGTCAGAGAAGCCCCATTGTCGATGACTGGCTCGACACTTTCCGACCTCCAACGGCAGATCGCACCTTCCTAAAATCCACGAAGAAACATGTAAAACGGTCTTCGACGTATGTGCAAGTCTCACGCGTATCGAAACGAGAAAACACGTTAATCGAAGAACATGTGTTTTTCGGAAGTGAACATTTTTGATTTAAGTTATATTATAATAATTTTATATGAAAACAATCTGAACGACACAAATACTCATTACAATTTTTGTTTAATGTTAATAAGTTTGTATATAATAAATACAAATAATTATTGAAACAAAACTGAAACTCTGGGACAAGGATAGTTTTTATAATCTAAACTTTGGAGAAACTCCAACCTCGTTCCCGGGGGTGATCGATCTCACCTCGCCATTTTTTTTCCCTCTGCGCGCGCTGCTCGCTTATTTTTCGTTTCCATGGCCATAAACTACGTTAAACTAAAATAGTCGACGAAAGAAAATCTCGTCCACGTAAAACTCCATACGGTTGGGACCATTGATCTCTATTATAGTGACAAACATGTATGGGTCAATGGGACCGCAATGGCCCCGGAAGTTCAAATACGCGCAACTTACAGTCAATTCAATTGGACCTGTACATTTAGACTATAGAGTAGTATACTTGTACTCGAGTGTACCGTTTTGGTGGAACTAGATATTCTTGTCTCGGCCTGTCAAACACTCGTACTTGAATTCGTTCATACTCGATACTTGACTGAGACAATAACACGTACTCAAAGTAATGTACTCGAAACTCGACTGAGAATGTAGTCGTAGTCAAAATACGGTTGTCTAAATTTTAGTTGTAATTTTTTTGCAATTGCTATCCAAGTAATTTAGAGGAATACCGTACTAAAATACGATCGTTGTCTTTGTGTTCATTTTAAAAAGATAGTTATCATGATATAGCAAGCAAACATTTTCATCTAGAGATTAGTCCAAAAATGTGTTGACCTTATTTTGCAGTATTTTTTTCTTTCTTTATATAGTACCCGTTTTTGTACTCGTAAGTCCAAATACTTTGTATTCGGCTGTTGGACTCAGTACTCGGATACTCGGTCGGACACGTATACTCATACTCGAAGGCACAAAGTAAACATACTCGTACTTGAGTACTACTTGCCCACCCTAGTACTTATGGTACTCGACTGATACTCGACTGAAAAGTACTCTACTGACTACAACACTGTATTTAGGCTATATTTGGGACTTGAGCTGCGTGTTTTTATGTTTAAATTTTGAGAATTAATCAATTTGAATAGAGGATAATTATTAACTTACCAGCTTCCGTTACATCGGAAACTAGAGCCACGACCAAGAACACAGTAACGATTGCACATAAGCTATTCATGTTGAATGTTCCTTTCCTGGAGATAAAGGCACAACAAATTAAATGATGGTCAAAAATCAAATTTTTCAAAAGTTATTTTTCAAAACATCTTTTTATTCTTCGATGAAGGCACCGGACTAAAATGTCAACAGGCCATTTTTGTAAACAGATTGTGTTTACTTCGCCAACACAATACTGTCTCATCCCTCTGAGGTGCCCATTGACACACCTGGGTTCAGAGAAGCAATTATGGTTAAATGCTTGTTCAGGGACGCTATTAGGTGTCGTGATCGGGATTCGAACCCACACTCTGATGTTTCAACCATCAGATTCTGAGATGCAGCTGACCGCTTGCGGCCATGCGACACACCACAATGTGCGCCACACCGTATAAGAAATAAAATATATTTTACTATACCTTTTTTCTCGATGTCAGAGACAAGTTCTCGATGCACGACTGGTAGCTTCGTCGGATGAAATGGTTTCGAGCCAAAGATTTGAGTTTATTTATACTTTTCGTTGGTGGATTGCATTTCAATGTAAGCACCACCTTGCCGATTCAATAGCAGAACAGGTGGTCTTACCAGCGCTCGTATGCAAATAATCTGACGCAGTAATGGATTTCCATCAATCAGAAATGAGTAAAAATGGTATCGGTGACAGTGATACACAATAATGTGTTTAAAAAATGTGGTCCTTCCACGCGATCTTATGCAAATGAATGGGGCAGTTTATGGCTTTCCACCAATTAGAAATGGGTAAAATGGTACCGGTGACAGTGATGTAAACGTTATTGGTTTTGTTTTAATGTGGTCCTGCCACGTGATCTTATGCAATTGATATTAGGCAAATGAGAATCTGACGCAGTAATGTCTTTCCACCAATCAAAAACAGGTAAAATGGTATCGGTGACAGTGACAAAACAATATTGTGTTAAAAAATGTTCTCGAGAAACACGGTTTGTTTTCAGACTGACTTTGTGACACTAATATTATCATTTGTCAACTATGCATTTTGTGAAAATAGACCGTTTTGTGTAAATAGAAGTCTCGCGCGTATTCGAACATTTTTGGGACCACTGTGGTCCCACGTACATTGCTTTAACGCGTTAAAGAAACAAACTCACGCGCTTTAACAGATCCCTATGTACGAATACGCGCGAGACTTGCATAGTCTATACCGCTGACACGCGAGATTTGTATCAAATCCCTCGTATGACTGGTCAGTGTACCATTTGGCCCCGTAGCAAGAAAATATTAGAATGCTTGACAAAGCTTCAAGCCAAAAACAGTTACGTGCAGTTTGTCCAATTTATTGCTAAGTTTTGGTGCAACAGCTTTTCTAGGTAAATCTATGTGGTTACCTTACCATGTTTGTGCTGTACCATGTTTGTGCTGTCTGTCGATGATATTGATGTTAAGTTTTGTAAAAAAAAACAACCTCTCAACAATGACTTATTTTCTCAGCCGATTAAGTTTCAAAAAGTTTACCCTCCGTGTTGAAAAGGAAAAAAAAACTCAAACCAAGCATTATTATTATTTTTTTTACAAAGTGGTAAACATATCTTGTGGTGCTGATGCTGATGTGACAACATTGACCCGTGAAGGTTTGTTCCCGGAATTATTATTGATTAATGTGTTTTTATGTTTCCCACGGAGGGCTTTCGGAGGTTACGTGGCATGATATAGTTACACATTGTTAATTTATAAGATGACCTATTTCGAAATGCTGTTTAAAACCGTGCAGTGAAGGCTGCAAGCTGACATAATTTTAATGTTTTCCTTGTGCATGTTTTAACCACATCGTATACACTGGGCTCAATTTCATAGAGCTGCTTAAGCACAAAAAGTAGCGAAGCATAGCAAAATTGTGGTTACCAGAATAAGTTTACCAGAGCCAAACTACCATGGCCCAATTTCATAGAGCTGCCTAACGGCTGATTTTGTGCTTACTGAGCGATTTCCATTTCATAGCGCTGCTAACCGTAAGCACACAAAAAGGCACCTTCCCGTGCTAACTGTATGAAAATGAATGACGTAACAATGCAAATCCATGGTGAACGCGCAAGATGTCTGCCTAATTTTCTTGCTTACCTGTGAAGTACGCTTACGCTTAAGCAAATTTTTCTGCTACAGTTAGCACGAAAATTTGCTTACCGTTAAGCAGCGGTATGAAATTGGGACCATGTCACATATGTACACTTTGTGACTGGTATCCTGCTCATTTCTGCTTGACACATCTTTGTTAAGAAATATTTTTTCGCTTAAAGCAGCTCTCTGAAATTGGCCCCTGGTAAGCTAATATGCCATGATGTCATAAGCTGCACCATGCCACACATCCTGTCAAACGGGAGTCCGAGTGATTTGGTTACGAGGGTTACCATAACTTATGGGGGTCATTTTTTCCATTGTGTGTACCACCCACCCACCCCCCCCCACACACACACCATACAGTTAATTACGGCGTGCTGAAGGAAGTTGATTCAATGAAAACACTCTGACAGCATGTTTTGTGTACAAAATCGATATGTCAATATTTTTAATGTTGATGAAACCAAATAATAAAAATTTGTCAACAAAAACCAAACACTAAGATAAAAACATCTTTCGAAATAATTATGCATAACAGAAAGCTTGTCCGTGTGTGCTGACAACGTGCCACGGTGCGTTAGAACTAAAAATATCCCTCGCTTTAGTGTTTTCAATAAAATAATAAATATGCAGTTTTCATCTCGATCTGTTTCAATTTTCCCCCAATGCTTTGTCTTTTCAGTCTCTGCTGTTGGGAGACTCTGGAAAGCTAGGTGGCAGCAGACTTACCAGGTAAATTTCCATTGTTAACATAGTTCTGAGCATGCGCACATTACCCAGAACAATGGATTTACCTGGTAAGTCTGCTGCCACCTAGCGTCCCAAAAGTCCCCCTTTTGTTGTGCATTATAACAATTTATTCTTTATACATTTTAGGAGTAGGGTCGAAGCCCATCAGAACCAATACAATTTTTGTCAATCCGTTGTTACGGATTCGAAACCTATTATTAAGGATTCACAAAACCGTTATTACGGATTTGTTATTCCGTATTCACAATCCGTTACTTTTCAGTGTTTAAATAACCGACTCTCGCAAGTCTATCTTAGCCAGCATCGAACTATGCAAAGTCATTTTAATTTATTTCCTCTGTGCTTTATCCTGTATAAAGCGTAACATTTAGTGAGCCATGGTATGTATATATGAATATTCATGAGAGAATAATCATGCAGCATGAGGCACCGTGACAGGTAGTGTGTGACGTGTTTCGTTTTTGACAATAGGTATAATTATGCTGCGATGAATTATTGGAAGTTCCAGACATTACAAGACAAGGCGCCAGTCGTAAGACCAACCAAGTTGCCGGTGTCACATTTGGTGCTCGATATGGGGCATGGTGGCACCCCCATTGTGTATTCATTGTGTGCTTGGAATCTCAGGAATTCTTCAGAGGATTTTAGGGGGGGGGGGGGGTTACTTTTGTACAAGAGGAAAATAGTGTGTTAAAGTATGGGAACATTGGGGGGGGGGGGTCCTCTGCCCCATATCGGTCATGGTATACGGTGTCATAGTGAAATCTGTTCCCCGGTGATTCTGTCCCCTCCATACTATGAGAACATACATGGACTGGATGAGGTTGATTCAATAGAGGGCGCATCAGAATAATGTTTTAACAACTGTTTGTCGTATGGGCAGGGCGGGGGGGGGGGGGGCACACAGAGTCGCCTGCCACACACCGGAGTGCCAGGAGATCCTCCGGAGATTCCCAGAACTGAGCAGAAATTTCGTCCGATAGTGCCCTCTTTTGATTCAACCTCCTCCTTTGTTAATTTCCCATGTGGGAAAGAATCTTGGGGGTCAGACTATTTTTCCCCCCGTGACACCGGTGTCGTAATAATGGGACCCTGTCCCCGGTGTGAGTGTCCCCCATGCGGTACATTTACATGGGCTGATTATGGAGGTAGAGTTCCATGGGCTGACCGAGGAGTTGATTCAACAGCGGGGCGCTATCAGACGAAAAGGCCACACTCAATTCAAGTCTCAGAGGGCAGAATCATCGATCTCCATGGCCACACCGGAGCGAATTTCGACCACGCTGCCTGTTGAAACATATACCGTGAGTAATGTCATAATATTTCACTACTGAAATGTATTGTCCTTTCGAGGTGAAGGGTCATACTCTCGGGTAATAACCCGGGCAAGAAATTATGCAATTTTTAATCAGAAAACCTTTATTTTAGATGGTAATAACATATGCTTTAAGTACATTTTGTGCTCGACACGTGGCGTGGTAACTAATATCCCCCCCCCCCCCCCCCCACCACCACCACCACCATTGAGTCTTGCTTGGAATCTCGGGAATTCTTTAGCGGTTACACTTTGCTTTTGTTTGTTTGTTGTTTTGGTTGGGGTGTAACTTTCTGTTACAGCATGAAAATAGTGTGTTAAAGTATATTATTGGGAACACTAGTGGCGGGGGGGGGGGGGGGGTACCCTCCCCCCCAATATCCCCCCATATCGGGCATGTTTCTCTATGGTATAAGTATAGTAACATGTGAAATGTTTTCGTCTGAAGTGTCTCCGTTGAATTAGAAGTCAATGAAAGTAGTCGACAAAAAAAATGTAAGTCCTCAAAGATCGTCTGCACACACGACCTTTTGAATGTTTGTGGTGTCCGTTTGAATGAAACCAATGTATTCAATGAAATCAGACATTGAGTTGGTAAGACCAGTGCCTGTCTTTATCCATGCGGCTAAAAATAAAAGAAGAAGAGTACCCGTTTAACAATACACTTGCATTTATATAAACTTGGGATCAGTGACACTCGATGTGCCTTTTGCAGAAGATGGTTTCGTGGTTGTCCTAATTATTGAATATAATAATATGACACGGCACATAAAAACGTAATGATACTAGACAACTTGTTTTAATTTATTGTTCACATCGGGTAAAACATACAGTCATATTCTGTATGGCAAAATGCTTATGACGTTTGCCAACCAAAAGTGTCTGCACGCATGCGTGAATGTATTTACCATATTTCATAAGTTTCATAAGTTCTAATCATGTATAAATTATCTAAAGAAATCCCAACGGAAGTGACATCATCATTTTTGACCGCATGAGGGCGCTTTTAACGGCCAATTTCCTCGCAACACAATTGCAGTTTTGTCTTATTTTGACTGCCTATTATGTTTTTGTTTGTATCAATGGTGAGATAAATACTAATGATACCAACAATGGAAAAAAACTAGTTCGTTTTACTTGTTTTGCATCACGTAAAAATTGGGTTTACACACGCCCTCTTGTAGTCAAAAATACTGCTAATTGGTATAATAACGATTCACGTATAGGAGTAATATTTCTTTATTGAAAGACCGCAAAGACACCTTTAAAAAGACACTTTTTTTAGTACATTCACCAAAACAAAAACAAAACAAAAACTATGAAAGTCAGAGCTAAACAAAAGCTGTGCGGTAAAGTTTTTTTTTTTTTTAAACTTCCCACCGTCGTCTGCCCAGAGGAAGAACGCAGCGAAAGTACGACTGGCAAAATGTCGTGCCTAATAGTGTTCCAAGAAAACGGAATGTGCAAGTTTGGTCGTTTTTTCTGCCATTTATATGCCATTGCAGAGAGTTAAATTCCGCATGAAATTGGAAAATAGTTGGGAGAGTGTTCTTCTAGCAACAGATCATCAGTCTTGATTGTCGACGCTAGTTGTTGCATATCGGAGGGACTGGGCAAGTCTACGAATCTGGATCGTTTGATTCAAAACGTTTGTTTGATACCTCTATCTTTTCTCCAGTAATGCGCGTTGCGGTATGCGGCTGCGACCACACACGCTAACAAAACGAACGGCATCAATCAAGACTAGCAGCAGATATAAAGCATTTTGACTCTACTTTTATTTCACAAGAGCGATTATTTGCTTGTAAACTTCTGCTTGGGAAAGAAGTTGTTACTTTTTGTGCCCGAAAAAGATCGTGCAGCCTTCTGACCTTTACGTTCTGGGCACTGTGTGGGCCTATGGAAGGACCCTCGCGGAGTCTTCTATACACAATGGAACCTTAGATCCTGCCATTTGTTCTACTTGGACCCCCATAGAGGAATTCTTTGGAAAAGGGAATAATAAAACAACAATAGCAGGATCCCACAAACTTCACTTGCAAGGCTTGTGTGCGCTTACAAAGCTTTGTAATACGTGGAATAAGAAGAAAACGAAGCAAATGAATGGAAGCTTGTTGGTGTTCAGATCGAGGCTTGGCCTTTAGATGCATTCTTCCCGACAAGCAGCCTCGGTGGGGAAACGGTTGTCATTACCGCCACAACCACCGTAGACAAACTGCACGCATGTACCACGTGCAAATCCCCATTTGGGATGATTCCCTTTGCAGTCTCCTGTTTCAATACTTTGTCCGCAAACACCTGGAGAGAAAAATAAACCCATCTTGGATTAAGCTTGTTTGGTTCGGCAAAGACTAGTCCATTTATTGTTTTTAGCCCCAACCCTTTGTGGGCGCCGGTATCACTTTAAATAGTCATGGCTCATGTTATTTATTTCACTGTACAATGCTATGTGTATGAGAGACTCAAAGTCCTTGATATCATAGACAGGACCATTCCACAATATCTAAGAGGGGGGATCCAGCCCCATAGATGTACAATTTTATTTATTTATTTATTTTTTGGAGAAGCTGAAAAATATCTTAATTCCTTCATATACTTCATGCACAAATTGTACAGTCACAGTCCTACCCAGCTAACCCTTTGATAAAATGGTGCCATCTGTTCTTTGTAGCAGGCTTCCAGATGTCTTGCTGACAGCCTGTGCTAAGTTCTGTGGTTTCCAACACCCCTCCCCTGCCAATTAAAACTCTTTGGCTTACTGGGGAGCCAGTAAATAGTTTAACCTTTCTGCATTTGTGTAGTTCCTGCAGCTTACTCCCGCACTTTAGGGTTTAGCTTTACTCTAACGAATATGCAAGGTGTATTTTTTTATTGTTTTAGGTAAACGTGGTGGGTTTTATAGCTGCATTTTCTCAAACATTACACAAATATTGTGCCACAACAAATGTTGTGCGATTGTAAACCGTAAGGTAAAGTAATGGCACCCACTATCATTATCTGGATTCAATGTTGACTACAAAAACTGTACCTAATTTGATTCAAATAAAGTTTACACCAGTTTGCCAATAATATGACTTGTAATCAACCGTACCTTCTATTGATCCAGAGGACATAGGCATCATTCGTGAAAACTTTTCCAATGCTATCATATTAAGAAACAAAGTGAAACAAGCAACGGTGATACCAATAATTACCAAAGCTATACCTTGCCTTGATTTAAAAAGCCTAAAAGTATCAGAAATATATTTTTTTTTAGCTAGATAGTAATTTTACAAATGCTTTATTATCTTGATCAAGGTAAGCATTGTAACGGGAAACAGCTGTCTGAAGAATATTTAGAAAAATTTATTGTCATTTGGCTGGATGACAGCAATGATGACATAATTTAAAAAAAATTCAGGTAATGAAACCGACGATGGTTCATAAGTTAACTAAAGCACTGTAGTTCGCAAGCCTGAAGAAAACCTGTTAATTAAACAAGGGTGTTTGCAATGTGAACAAGAAACACCAGGTTTTAGCCACTACGCTTCCATGATTGTTCTGGGTTCTTTTCTACGTGCACTACCAATCCTAGTACACGGGACCTATATGGCAAGGTAATTGTGGTAAAGTATCTTGCCGAAGGACACGGGTTCCACGACCGGGACTCGAACCTCTGCTGATCAGAAACACTAGAGCTTTAGTCTGGTGCTCTCAACCGCTCGGATAAGATGATTTGTCTTTCAAAATTGTGCATACTTACTCGAAGCTTCAGATGGTATGATGGTTTGAGCGAACAGACCAACAAGCAAGAGGAGGGTAGCGGTGGCACAAAGAACCTTCATCGTTGAGGTGGTCTGGAAGATGCGGAAAAAAGTGATATTACTGGGGAATAACAGTGTAAGGACCCGGTCTTCACATCGTAGTAATAATATGACCGGTTTGGAAGCTGACCGTTGTTGGACCTAGCCGTTAGTGTAGAGATTAAATCGGGGATAATTAGAGAGGCTTAGAAGTTTCACAATGTCGTAAGTGTGACGTACTTCCAGAGTAAGCCACGCCCACTCACGCAAACTGGCTTCACTGGTTACCAGAATCCCGTTCTTTGCATTGAGCTAGTTTTTCTTTGATGATTTATGCAATAATAAAGATTATTAATTGATCTTGACTTTTACAAACGTTCTCCAGAGACTAAAGGTTTTCTCATCAGAATGAAAGTTTCTGTCATAAGAAATGTTTTTGAACAATGAAATGGATGACTTGAGGTAAAATCACACCCAAAAAAGTGCTTCACTTTTTTTGAAGCCGGAAGTAGCGAAATCTTTGGGCTTGGAGCATGCGCCGAATGTACACTAGCGTGCAACGCAATGACTTACAGCAACGGGCCCAATTCGTACAGCCGCCCAAGGTGTAAATGATGCTGAATATTTTCTGCTAAATATAAAATTTAAAAAAACCAGGATGCCAGTAACAGATGGTACAGTTGACTAGGTATTTTGGCTGGTGACCTATTTCTGGTAGACATAATCATAATTGTGTTGTGCTTTATTACTTGTTGTGCTTAAGCAGCTTATGAAACTTCGCCCTAGCTACACGAGCGTCAAATTGCGCGTTTAAACATTTTTAGTTGCACAAACAGCACTTAATACAACAAATTCAACCCCAATGCGGTTTCTCTAATCACGTTTTTTTTCTTCTTCTCCTTTTTCTGTGAAGCGTATTTAGCTTTACACGTCACTTGGTACAGCGACGAATTAATGTCCATGAAAAATGATCAACGTTTACGATTTTACTCAAGGATAAGAAAGGGGAATCTTAAATTGAATATTTTACAATAATATAACAATATGAACAATAATAGCAACAGTGGATAATTTTGTTGTGCGCCATGTGTCTCAGAAAGACACTCCTGGCGCATAGAAAAAAGAACGCTGTGTGACGGTACCGAAAGCCTAAGCTGAACAAGTGAGTTTTCAAGTTAGTTTTGAGGTTGGAGAGAGTGTCGACTAGTCTGTGGTTCACCAGAGCAGAAGAGCATTCCAAAGAGATGTTACTTACTTTTTTCTCGATGTCAAAGACAACTTCTATGCACGACTTGTAGCTTCGTCAGATGGAATGATTTCAAGCCAAAGATCTGGTTATATTTAAACCTTTTGTTGGTGGATTGCGTTTCAAATTTTGTCACCACCTTGCCAAGTCAATAGCAGAGATAAGGTGGCCCTCTCCAACAAGCGCTCGTATGCAAATGATATGACGCACTCATGGCTTTCCACCAATTAAAAATGGGTAAAAAAAGTTTCGGAGACAGTGGTACACATAAAAATGTGGTCCTGCCACGTGCTCGTATATGCAAATGATATGACGCCGTAATGGCTTTCCACCAATTAGAAATGGGTAAATTTAATGGTATCGGTGACAGTGACACACAATATTGTGTTAGATGCTCTTGGGAAAGAAGTTGCTTTCACGCAAACTTCATAACAATTATTTGTGTCTGAATGTCATCTGTCTGGGCTTGATTATTATTGATTTGACAAATTAATCATAACACTTTTTTTCGTAATAGTTTCAAAAAGTTTACCCACTGCGTTGAAAAAAAAGGTATAAGCTTTGTCCTCATTTTACAAAATGGTAAATATATCATGTGTTGATATTGGTAAACAAAAATTAACCATGAAGATATTGTCATTGTCTATGAATTGTTATTGATTCATTTGCTTTTTTTTTGCACGGATGGTTTAAGGGGGGTATACAAACATGACACAGTTTAGGAGACGACCCATTTCAAAACGCTATGTGCAGTCTTCTCCACTGTTCAATTTTACCCACAATACCTTGCCTTAAGGTATGGTTATTATTTGGGTGGTTTTTTTTTTTGGCCAATATAATGCTGACCCTGACACATAAATACGCAAAATTATAAAGAAAGATACTATAAAAGTTTCCGAGAGTTTCAGTTGAATGTCTATTACACTTGTTGAGAAAACAGCAAAAAAAAAAGCTGTCACGCATGCCCAGGCAAGCCAAGCCTTAAGGATTAAGTTTTTTGTTTTTCCCTGTGAGGGGGTCCACGTTGAACAAAGACAAACACAAGGGTCCATTGTTCCGTTGTGTAAAAGAACCCACAAGGGCCCGTGAGTAAACCGAAGTATATTGGCATGACCTATCGCTCTCTATTTCGTTGAAATATGTTTGTTATTAAAAAGACATTTTGAATGGAACCCCCCCCCCCCCCTACAACACTAAAAAAAAACTCCCAGGTAAAATGACCTGGGGCTGACCAATTTCTGTGGTATAGGCTGACCCGAAAACTAGTTTGAAATTGGGATTAAACTCGGATTCTGCGTCACTCTAACACAGTTTGGGGTCACTTGGCATAGATTCAGGGTCATACTGACCCAGAAATGGTCAGGCACTCTGGGACCCGGATGATCCGAGTCAATTCTGACCCGGTTGGGTTTTTAGAGCGCAGTGGGCGCTCATTATACAAACCCTTGTTTTTTGGAGGGCAAGATAGCATTGTGTACTGTCGTAAAAACGTCGACGCGCCGACACCCTCCGTATAAATCTTATTGGTGATTCACTACGCTTGCCGCACTAACGATTGGAATAACAGCCTTTGTTATAAATCTAAACCTGTTTGTGTCTGATGAGGTCCCCCCCCATTAAAAATTGTTGTTTGTAATTCTTGAAATGTTTCGTCAGGTTATAGGCTCAATGTGACAGCTGTCAAGTCGAGTGCATACCATGCCCACTATTTATGGCTGAGGGTGTGTGTCACCCCCAAATAATGTTCCCAAATGTTTTCCCCACCCCTAAACTCCTCTAAAGAATTCCTAAGATTCCTAGAACACAATGAAGACATGGAGGGGGGGGGGGGTGGTTCCCAGTCCACAATATCGAGTAGCAACACAATGGTAATAACAGCCTGTACAATTAATACGCTTCCACCACTTATGAAAACTGGGAAAAGCTGCTGACTTGAAGTATAAAATTTAGCGCTAAAATAAAAAAAATGAAATAGATTCTTCATACTAACTACTCTTACCGACAGACAACAAGCTGTGTAGTTTAAATCAATTGCCCAATTTCATAGACATGGTTAACGGCCGATTTTGTGCTTACTGCGCAAAATTCCCATTTCATAGCGCTGCTAACCGTAAGCACACGAAAAGGCATGCTAACCTTCTGGTGCTTACTGTATATGAACATGAATGACGTTACAATTTAAATCCATGGTGAACGCGCAAGGTGACCGCCTAATTTTCTTGCTAACCCGTGAAATGCGCTTATATACGCTTAAGCATTTTTTTCTGCTATAGTTAGCACGAACATTTTGCAGCGCTATGAAATTGGGCCCTGGTTGGGTCGCTCGGCCCATCTGCCGCTTGGAGACAACCTAGCAAATTTGTGAAAATTGTTTGCGTCCTATCCTTAATACATATTCAAACGGCGTACTATTAAGTTATTTTTTATACAGCATCGCCAAGGAGCTGACAAAATAGTGACAGACAGTGATCATGTTTTGTGTGATCAACGATACACATGAAATTGTACAAACCTGTGAAAATTTGTGCTCAATCCGTCGAGCTGAATCCTGAGAAAATAGTGAAAAACCATGCACAGTTTTTAAGTGTTCTTTAATAATTGTTCTTAATTGTAACAAACGAAATCAGCTTTATTTGCAGTTTTGTTTTTCCGGTCACTGTTTTCTCGCATATGACTTCATTCCAGAGGGAAACATTTCACAGAAAAATAGTTGTAAGTAAGAGCTTCATAGTCAGTTTAAACTTTCAGACTAAAAAATTAACAAGAGGGTGTTTTTATCCTACTAATCCAGGGCTCGATTTCACAAAGCCCTAAGATTCATCTTAAGACAAGTTGTTTAAATCGCCGTAGTGATTTGTATTGTGACATCACACTTTGCTTAGCAATTAAGATTGATACACAACTTAAGATCAATCTTAGCTCTTTGTGAAATCGGCCCCAGAACAAGTAAAAACTCTCTTCTCACACCCAAATTCAAATTTCATAATTTCATACTTTTTTTTTCAGAGGCAGCATTTTTTCAAATGTTTGTTTTTTGTCTTGGAAACAGGATCTGTGTGTGTCTGTTTATAAAACACATTTCTGACAAACAGTCAACAAAAGCCAGCCCGTTGAAACATGAACCCTCGGCAGATGTCGTCTGACTGAGGCTACAGTTATAATGTTGCAATGTGGCAATATATTTACGACCCACATCTGACGGAAAGTTTTACGGTTCTTGGTAACAAACACGATTGTTTGTTTTAAAGAAGACATATAGTGGGTCAATTTCATTACCACCGAGCAAATTTTAAAAGACATGATTTAATGATTGTTGTTTGCTGGGCAACGGCGTAACGGGTGGGGGCGGCAATTGATGTCCGCCCCCACCCCCTTTTGAAATTTTGACTTTTGAGAATAAAATGTAACATTTTTATGATAAGATCATTTCAATGTTTGTAAACCTATTTTTCCCATGTACACGCAGAGAATGTTGACACTCACGTCAGGAGTACATGGCATAACCGTTACAGCGCTGGGCGGTTTAGTGAAACATGCAAACGAAAACTACAGTTTCAATATTGGTCAGATGTGCCCCCACCATAAAAAAAACAACACCACCAAAACGGTGCACCCCATTAGGTGTGCCTCCTTGGCTAAAAATGTTACCCTATGTTATAGTTTCTGCGCTGTTGCTGGGTGAAAATTGGCACACTCCACAATAGGGAGTGGATCAATGCACCATTAAATGGAGGCACTCGAACATGTTTATATAATATACATGGCAAGGATATCAAACATCAGTGTTTAGTGAGTCTGAAAGCTACTATTGTATCGTACATTGGATGTAAATGAGGTAGACTCAATCAGGGCCCAATTTCATAGAGCTGCTTAAGCAGAAAATAATGCTTAACAATTTACTGCTAAGCAGAAATGAGCAGGATACCAGTCACAAGTTGTACACGTGACATTGTAGTTTGGCTGGTAACCTTATTCTAGTAAGCACAATTTTATTGTGCTTAACAAATTGTTGTGCTTAAGCAGCTCTATGAAATTGGGCCCAGGTGTGGTGTATAAAATCCCAACTCCTTTACTATACTCTTATGCAACACTTTATAAACAGTTAGATGCGGATGAATATAACCTAATTAGATCATAATGTAGTGCAAGGCCACTGAGGTATAAATATATGTTTCTTTTATTGTAGCAGATACGACACGTTTACTGATTCTGAAGTCTAATCCTAAAATACATTTTCTGTGAAATATTTTCTCTCTGAAATGAAGTCATAATCGAGAAAACTGTATCAAAACCTAATTAACGCAACAGCTGGTTTCGGCTACTAAATCTAAAACATAAAACAATAATGTGTTCACCACCTGAGAATCGTGCGCTTAGTGTTTTTCACTATTACTTTTCTCCTGACTCGTCACACAATGGATTAATCCCAAATTTTCACAGGTAAGTTATTTCATAAACTACGGTTGATCACACAAAACATGAACACTGTCCCGACTATTGACAGCTCTACTAATCCTGTATACCTTCCAGATTTGACTTGGCCATTCTTGGTTATTGGTCAGAGACAGTATGTTGGGGAAATTTACTCAGCTCAATTTTTGGGTTTTGGGGGGTATTAGCTGTACTACTACTAGAACTAGGCCGTGAAAATATCTTCTATTTGCTTATCTTCTATTTGCGTATGACCATTTTCCCAGGCTGTCAGGTTTTTTTCTGGTGTAATTTGCCCATTCAATAATCACAAGTGAAACCCAAACAAATTTTGCTAGGTTTCACTTGGTGTGTTTTTCATCACAGTGATTGAATCTGTGCACGTTTGAACTTGACTACCATGAAGGATACACGAAGACAAACCACCGGTAGTCACTATTATAGTCTACAATACAAAATAATTTTCAGCTCTAAGCTTGACAAAATGGGGCTGAAAATTAGGGGCCATGTTGCTAATTACACCAATGCTATTGAATACATCAATGGTATGTCTTTTATGTTAAGTCATAATGTTTTTAGTTTGCTCGGTTTCTTTCAGTGGTCGGTTGGGGATCATTACCACTGGTCAGAATACACTCCCTCCAACCAAATCGCAGACCCACCCCTGAAACATTGGCGCATTGCTAATCAAGAGAGGGCGCCTGTCAGTTCGTGCCAGACGCATGTTTTACGTCTTCGGAAACATCATCATCAGCAAGCCAAAAGATAAACGTCGCAATAATGACAACGAACACACAACGCTGTGATTGAATGCCACTCTGCAGTATTTTATAGAAGTTGTTATGTTGTAGTGACAAAGAGAACTTATTGGAGGTAATATTTCAAAGCTATTTTTGTTCTAATTCCCGAAAGATTACGTAGACAATCGGTATTGACTAAGTTCCCTAAAGTTTTCCTTGTCCGCAAACTAGGCAAAATATCGGTAACGCATACGCTTCGTTGACTTTTTACTGCAAGTGAGGCTGGGGCAAATAAATAGTACAAGTTTTATAGTTTTTTTTAGTGCGCCAAAGGCGCAAGATGGGGAACTGGATCCTGGCCTCGCTCTACCTATTGTTGAAATGTGAAATACTCATGGGATGGGCGCCATTTCAGCAAGCACTTTTGTTAATTTTATTATTCTTTGCCCTTGAACATGTTGAAACTTGAATTGATTATTATAATTATATTTATAAAAATAACTTAAGATTGATTTACTCCGTCTACCATGTCTACCTGACTGAACACTACTGACTGAGTGATGAGTGACTGAAGTGATAGTGACTGATAGATTAGATTGTGCGCACTCACTGAGTCACTGCCTGATGACGATTGACTGTCAACATGGTCAAGACCCAATATAATTAACCCTCAACAAGAGACTATTTTATTATTATTATTGTTATTATTGGTTTATTAAAATTCAAACATCGCAGCCCAAGGGCTGAATTGAGTTTAAAAGACATACAACAAGAAAAATATTATTGGAATATTGATTGCTTAAAAAAAAAGAGAGTAGCTTACTGAAATGGCGTGCAGTGCAAATTGTACACTTCAGCCCAAGTTCCCTGTCTTCAATCTTGCGGCTGTGCCTTTGTGGCACTCTCCATAAAGTGCAATCTATGGGCAGTCGGCATGGTCGGGGGGGGGGGGGGGGGGGGTGGGGATACCGGGGCTAGGGCCAGGGGCTGGTAAGTGGCCTGTGGATTTTCCGGTCTGTGACTAGACTAGGTTGACAGTATGGGTGGCTGCGAACTATCTTGAAACCATGCCTTTATATGGCTGCTTTTGTTGGGCTTGGGAGGTCATTTAAATCAAGTTTTATTCTGCCTGATTTAATTTGGCAGTTGATATTTTATTGGCGACGGTAGACTAAAATTTTTGAAATGCTATGTTACCGTACGGCAATTTAAGAATTTATTTGCCTCTAAAAAGAAAAACTCATTGGGAGCCACAAAGGAGAGAAAGGACAGGATGTAGGAGGAGTCAAATTTAACAAAAACAAAAATAAGAAGAATTCTTGTTTTAGGAGATGAAAAAAAAAAAAAAAGACACTATGACTCGATCATGCAACATTGCTTGTGAAGGACAGTAATGTGGACCTCCGACCACTCGAATATGAAGCCATGTTGGAAATGTTGGTAATTCTCCAACATTAGGGCTAGATAACTCAGTTGGTAGAGCACCGGCCCGTTAATCCCGAGGTCGTGGGTTCAAATCTCGCTCTAGAATTTGTCTTTGCTCAATCCCAAATTAATTAAAACTTACCCAGTCAATTTCCCTTCAAGGGTCTTTTTACTTGAAATTTACATCCAGTTACAGGCCTTGAACTTCGCTCTGGAAGGGGCACGGCGAGTTAAAACAAGTTACTCGTCCTAACTTAGGACTAGCCTTAAGTTTTTAATAACTCCTAGGACTAGTCCTAAGTTAGGACTATCTTTGTGAAGTTGACCCCAGGTCAAATAAGTCTGTAGCTTGTATTATTTAACTCCAGGCCTCGAAATAACCCACGCACGGTACCCACAGCAAATGCCATGGTGCCCTGTGGTGCCCTTTGCAAGGTTCCAATACAAATTTACATTTTCCTCATCATAGAATGCCTGTTATCCTTACCAGAGGAAAAGTGCCGAGATAAGACTAGTCTTAACTCATTGTGAAATCCACCCCTGTTTTGTCTTTTTTTATCACAGGCCGGGGAGTAAACAATGGCAACATCTTCGGAGGAGGTGCTGCTCATTATCAACCAGGTGCGTCTTCACAAGAGTGATGGGTCATTGTACCTCATGGCCGAGCGTCTTGCCTGGCAGGATGACAACAAAGACTACTTCACAGTCAGTCATCACTACAGAGACATCAAACGTAAGAAACACTGGAGTTGTTGTATTGTCTCAAAGGGGGTGTGTTGTCAAGATCAAAGCAGGCCATTCTAGAGTAAGGCCCAATTTCATAGAGTTGCTTAAGCAGCAAAAATTGCTTAGCAATTTTCTGCTTTGCGAAAAAGAGCAGGATACCACATACCAGCCACCGTTGGAACATATTACATGATATTTTGGCTGGTAGCCTTATTCTGGTAAGCATAGTTTTATTGTGCCTGTACGTTTTTGTGCTAAAGCAGATCTATGAAATTTTGCCAAGATGTCTTACCCCTAGGCAACCAAGATTGCCCGTAGCTAGAGCCAGTTCTCATCCTTTATTTTAGCAGGCGGTACCGCAACAATTTAATAGATGTTAAATTTGCATTGTGGCGTGTCGTGGCCGAGCGGATAAGAGCACCGAACTCAAGCTCCTATGTTTCTGATCGGCAGGGTGTGGGTTCGAGTCCCGGTCTTGACACTTGTGTCCTTGAGCAAGACATTTTACCATTATTGCTTCGTCATTCAGATGGGACGTAAAGCCATAGGTCCCATGTGTTGTGTAATGCTCGAATAAAAACCCAGTGACACTTATCGCAAAGAGAAGGGGTTGCCCCGGTGTTTCTGGCAGTGGCTGCTGAGTGCGCTGCAGCACCTTGTAAATCCGTACAAGGTGTTTGGGTCTCATAATTAAATAGCCTCAAAAACCTGCCTGAAAATAAATTATGAAAAGTGCTTTGAGACGCCCGTAGAAAGCGCTATATAAAAACTAATTATTATTATTATTATTATTATCGGGGATAAAGAATATTATAACATCCTTTTAAAGATGAAATTCCAGGCCTGGAGCATCCCAAATTGCAAGTAAAGTTTGCCTCCGTTGAGACCATTTTGGACTTTTTTGTTTTCCTTTATAAAGAACAAAAGATTAGTCAAGAAACGAGCATTAAAGTCCAGCTGCAGGTAGTCTTGCACGACGGCAAGAGCAGCAAGTTCCACTTCGCAAACCGAGAAGGTCCCCCAACTCAGACGAGGGACAGAGCCGTCGTCAAGGAGCTTCTCCAGCAGCTGCTGCCCAAGTTCAGGCACATGGTCAACAAGGAGCTGGAAGAGAAGAACCGCATCTTGCAGGACGACCCCGAGTTGTTCCAGCTGTACAAGGACCTTGTCATCAGCAAGGTGATGACGGCAGACGAGTTTTGGGCCAACCGCAAGTCCATGGTAAGAGGTGTTCTCCAATTCCTCAGTAAAATTCCTCTCCAAAAAGAAGAAAATTACATTTTTCGCACAAGTTTAAAAACACAAAAGATCAAAAGTACTAAGTTTAAAAAAAACGGATAAAATATTTCACCCAAAACAATGCACAAAGATTAAAAAAAGCCTGTATCCACTGCTAGTCTAGCTATAGTAGACAGAAAAAGATAAACAATATATACAAAGTTTATGAACTAACATTCATCTTTTATACATCACTTTGAAGAGTGTAGTCCATCGCCGTTTTTCAGTGGTCCATATTTCAAATAAAATAGGGTTAACTTTCAACACTGATTTAGCCAGTCGAACTGCTGGGAGAGACTTTTGACTGGTCCTCTGGTGTTTTATTAACTGGCATTTGGATCAGCGGACAACTGATAAGGGAGAACGCTGGTGAAGATGACGATTAGTGCGAGCAGTTGCATGCTACCATTTCTAGGAAAGGCGTGACTAGTATAAGTTTGCCATGAAGTGGCTGGCTATTGTCGTCCAAAATACTACAAAACAGACCACTTACCTGCCCCGGGTATAGAGAGTCTACCAACTGCAAACACAACCTTGTCATTCTCCCTACTTTCCTTCCCAGATATATATCTTTATTTTCAAAGTGTTCCCACCCGAGCCTGTCAAACATTAATGGGCATCTCTATAAAGGGCTGGGCTTAATGAGTTGTTACATTTTGAAATGGGATTTTTGTTGCTATTCAGAATTTATGTCTAACCAGAATTTAGTAGAGTAGTAGTAGTAGTAGTAGTAGCAGTAGTAGTAGTAGTAGTAGTAGTAGTAGTAGTAGTAGTAGAATGCTAGAGATCGTCTTCAGAGGACGCCATCTGGGAAGCCTTGATGGACGCTTTCCACAGTGGTTTCAGGGTTTGAATTACATGGAGGCCACGCAGGCCATGGCCTCTGTTGCCCTGGTCTTGGCCCTGGTGACTCTTCAAATGTTTCCAATAGACTGTAAGATTTTCCTGTAGAGTGCCCTTTGCGCAAAATGAAAATGGCCTTGCCCTCTCAAAGTTGTGATTTCAGGCCTACGGTTTCTTGTTGCGCTGCATGCTTCATCTGGTCGACGTAGGGGAGTCTCCTCCTGCCCCTGCTCCAAGCTCAATCGACGAGTTCCCAAAACACTAGCGGGAATGCAGCTACATGTAGCTCTAGATTTCTCACCCTTCCAAAATGCAATTGTGTTTCTCCTTTCTTTTTGCCTAGGTCACACCAAAGGAGCCGAGTAGCAGTAGCAATGCGTCAACAGTCCAGCAGGGCGTGGGTGTGTCGGCAGCATTCCTATCCGACATTAAACCACAGACTGACGGCTGCAATGGGGTCAAGTATAACCTGACGGCAGATATCATCGAGGCAATCTTCAGGATTTATCCAACCGGTACTTGCTGCAGGGTTTGCCCTGTTTTTTTTTATTGACTGGCCAGCAGGACCAGTCAGCTTCTAATTTCACTAGTCTGGCAGCTTTTTCAATAGTCCATATTTCAATTTGAAATTTTGATGTTTTTCAACATTGAACTAGCCAGTCGGACCACTTTGGGTGAATTTTGACTGGTCCTCAGGTGTTTTAACTGGCATTCGGCCAGCCGGGTACCAGTCCCAACAGTGTGAACTTCATGGCATTTTGGCTGGTAACCTTTGTTATTGACAGACCCTGGTTCGATTCCCTCCTATGAACACTATGTGGATTGGGTTTTCAGTCCCTTCCTGATGGTGTAGGCTTTCCCTGGAATAATTATCTGGGGTTTTTCCTCCCACATCTAAAACTGAAACTTCCTTTCTTGTCTTCTCTCCATGGGGTTCTTGGTTAAATACAGTGATCAAGTTCACTTTTCTGAGAGTCCTTGGCTTCACAACCAGAATTAATTAATGAAAAAATATAATAAAATGGTGCACGTGTTGTCTGAATCGGCCAACCCCAGTGCGAGGGTGGTTTAGTCGACACCATATTAGTCTCGGCTGTTTGAGGCCTGTTGGATCTGTCCAAAGAACAGCAATATGGTTGTGGAGGGAGGGTAGGGCCCAATTTCATAAAACTGTTCAGCAGAAAATACTGCGCAGCAAATTTTGTTGTTACTCAAAGAAAATGAGTTGGGTACCAGTCGCAACAGTGTCAACTTAATGGCATTTTGGCTGGTAACCGGTTTTTTACTAAGCATGAATTTTAATAAAACAAAGTGCAATGAAATGACATGCCATTAATCAGGACGAGAGGATTAACAACTACATTATTGGAATTTGTTGCAGTACGAAAGAAGCACGCCGAGAACGTCCCACAGAACATGACCGAGAAGGAATTCTGGACGCGCTTTTTCCAGTCGCAGTATTTCCATCGAGACCGAATCCACGGGAGTCAGAAGGACATCTTCACTGAGTGCGCCAACGACGATGAGAAAGGTCCGTTGAAACGCAACAGTCTGCTCACTGAGCTTTCTGTTTGTGCTTTAACGTTTCTTTTATCTTTAAGCAAATTTGAATCCTCGATTCTGATTGGTTGATCCATGGTGACAACAGTGTGAATCCATATTGCTCGGTCAATATCACACCCTGCATATTAACCCTGCTGTTCTATTTCTGCATATCGCGCTATTTAAAGCTGCGCGACAAGTTAGTTATTCGTTTATGTATCAGTTATTTATTATTTTGTTATTGTTTCTTTCTTCTTTTTTTTTTTCAGAGATGAAAGAAGAAGCAAACTTGACAAAAAGCGATCCACTGTTAAATATTGAGGGTCTGTCTGACAGCACCTTAGACGAGGTAAGTAGACCGGTACCCTGAATTATCGGCAGCCTACTAAACGCAAAACTATTGTAGACCATGTAACCCTTGTTTGTTACAAAAAGAATGACTGTGTACATTCAAGGTCATTTCCTGGAAGGCAAGATACTACACTGGGCATATAGAAAGTTTGACATTCCTTGTCATAATTTCCGTATAAATTCCAGAAAATAGCAGCTGAATAAATTTTGGAGATGGGTTCCCTTTCTTCCTATCAAAACTTGATAAAAATCAGACAGTACAATCTCCATGAAATACGCAACTTTAAGTTTTCTTCCGATGAGCTGTGTACGAATTGTGCCTGTGGAAAGGTCATGCTCTGTGGCTCTTTTGTAAACGTGATGTCACAGGTCACATGGGTCTACAGGAATTCGCGCTTAACCAGCTCGCTTGGATGGTCCCAATAATACACACAACTTTTGCACAACAGGCAGCGTGTGTTGGTTGTGGGTAGGTGTACACATTCATGCGGGGGACCTACAACAGAGGACAGTAGGGTGCCAGTTTGAGGTAAGGTTCCCAGTCAGAGAGTGTGTACAAAGCCAATGGGAGCTGTTGCCATAAGTATAAACAAAAGAAGATTTCGAATAATAGGTATTGACTAATAGGGAGACCGCCAACATACGGCTGGATAGCTCAGTTGGTAGAGCGCCGGTACGTTAATCCGGAGGTCGTTGGTTCAAGTCCCGCTCCAGTCAATTTTTCTTTGTTCAAAACCCCCAACATTATATAAAATTTACCCAGTCAGTTTCCTTTGTGGTTTATTACTTGACATATCTAAATAAAAGAGGGACAATAGGAGGTTCCCAATGGCAGATGGTTCCACACTTGTGTGTGTTGGTTTCTCATCAGTGCACCAGTTCCAGTTTGTGCACCAGTGAGTTCTAACCTTTAGTTCTGGAATTACTTGGGGGCCACGGAGGGTCCAGGGCCTCTGTTGCCCTGCTCTTGGCCGTGGTGCCCCTCCTAAGATACCCGAGAGACTTTAAGATTTTCCGGAAGGGAGTGCTCTTAACAAAAATGAAAATGGCCATGCTCTTTTAAAGATGAAATTCAAGGCCTGAATCTTGTTGCTGTGACTTGGCATGACATTTTTATTTATTTATTTTTTACTCAAGGGTTACGGGTCCAAGAAAGATGGTCCGAGGTCTCAGGCAACCAACCACCTCATCAACGCATCAATTATCAAGAGGTTTAACCACCACAACGCAAGAGTCTTAAGTATATCAGAACAAAAGGGGTGAGTAGCTACTATTTTTTTATTGTTATGTATTTCCGGTATTGAAACCAAGGATGCCTCATAAATGAACTTTAATCACTGTAGCTCGGAAGCATTGAGGAAACCTGTTAAGCAAGGGTACTTGCTTTGTGAGCCAGAAACACCGGGGTTAACCCCTACTTTTCCACGATAAGTGTTTCTTTTACCTCTACTACCAATCCTAGTGCACAGGACCTATGGCTCAATGTCCCATCTGAAGGACAAAGCAATTATGCTGAAGTATCTTGCTCAAGGTCACAATTGTCAAGACCGGGACTCGAACCCACACTCTGCTTATCAGAAACATCAGAGCTCTTAACCACTCAACCACGATATGCTATAAAGACTATCCAACTGTTAAAAGTTTCATCACCATTGTGGCGTGTCGTGGCCGAGCGGATAAGAGCGCCGGCAAACTCAAGCTCTTGTGTTTCTGATCAGCAGAGTGTGGGTTCGAGTCCAGTGACACTTGTGTCCTTAAGAAAGACACGCTGCGTTCGTCGGATGGGACGTAAAGCCGTAGGTCCCGCGTGTTGAGTAATGCATGTAAAAGAACGCGGTGGTTCGTTTCCTCTTGAAGGGTTATACAGGATAAGGTGAAGAGAAAAAAACATCATTGTTTAATTTTAGTCTAAAAGCTGACTGACCAAGAATTCATATGAGAACCATTCTTTCAGTGAACTAAAGACATATTCAGGAAAACTGTGTAAAAATAAATAAAAAAATGCAACAGCTGAGGACAATGTATTTACATGCTGAAATTGTGCGTGGTTTTTCACTATTTTCTCCTGACACAACGAATTAAACCCAAGTTTTCACAGGTTTGTTATTTCATGTGTATGGTTGATCACACAAAACATGAACACTGTCTGCGACTGTTTTGTCAGCTCTACCAATCCTGTCTAATACATTTAAAAGTTAGATGGATGTAAATGGAGCTACGTATGAACTGAAAGTTGCATTTCTGTGATCTCCCTCGAATAGCGCCCCTGCAACGAGTAACGGTCTCCCGCCAGGCACTGCGTCTGCCGCAAACACCCCAAACCATCAAGACGCCAGCGGTCAAACAGCGCCCCCTACAAAGAGGAGGCGTCTCAAAGAGGCCATCGAGATTGATGACTTGGTTCCAACGACAAGTGCCACGCCCGTTGTACTGAAGCTGGAGAGAACAGATAGGTAGGCGAGAGACTCAAAAGCCCCATATGCGTGTCTCGATGCGCATGACCGGCGCTCAAAAGATTTGGGGGGAAATCCCCATCCAAGCAACATATTAAAGCAGCCATCACGGCATGCTGACCATGCTGACTCTGAAACAGTACTGGGCACAATTACAAAACCTGTAAACTACAGCATGGCGCCCATCTCGGCAGCTTGATTTCTTTTTTTAACTGTACTCGATTTCCCCAAGATGCATTGTGGTATATTTTTAAGATGGTGCTAGTGCATAAGGCTGGCCTATTTGAGGTGGCAAGCCCAAGTAGTTTAACCCTCAAACACGGCACTTCTTTGGTCCCCACGAATGCCTGTTACGTTGTCAAGTTACCTATGCTTCCAAGTATTTTACATACTTTAAGAGGGTTTGTTTTGCACTTTCTCAATAAATGTTTTTGTCCATGTGTGTTATTTACATATCTGGGTAGCCAGGATTAACTTAATAAGCTTATTTGTTTGTATAATTAATTCAGTTTTTTCATTTGGATACATTTGCAAGTGACATACCCATTTTGATTGTAAAGGATGCAAAGTTTTGTCCTGACCCCTCCTGACCAAATCACTGACCCTTGTTGATTGACACCCCTGTAGGACAAGTGGCATGGTCCAGCTTAGGATATCATGGCTAATTTTTATTATAAAGAATGCAGAGTTTTGTCCTGCCCCCCTCCTGACCGAATCACTGACCCCTGTCGATTGACACCCCCTCAAGGACGTGTGGCATGGTCCAGCTTAGGATATCATAGCTAACACTCTTGACATGCTAAATAGGAATATTCAAATTAGGAGCGTTGTTGTTGTTGTTGTTTAGATACTACCATGGGCCAACTCCAGTCAACCAATCACAATACAGCTCTTCGAGTGAGGTCATGCAAGCAGTAAAACACGTTAAACACCAATTAATGGGGCCACAGACGAACCTAACAAAGGTAATATATAACCTTGTCTATCTCAGGCCTATCAAAGTGTACTTATCCATAACACAAATGAGATGAATTATATAACATGTTTTGACTCTTACATCGATGTGTAATAAGCACTCAGTGCTTTCCAGAGTTCTGTGAAAGAAATCTGCAGGCAAATCACCGTCCTCGGGTGGGATTCGAACCCACAACCTTTGCATTGCTAGAGCAGATGTCTTTTCCACTACACCACCGAGCTAGCCCGGCAGCTAGAGGCAGTTCGAATCTTATTTTTTAGCAGCAGTAATGAGATAAATCTTCTCTTAGTGATAGTTCAAAGCAGGTTAAAATAGTCTTTTCTCTTTTTGATTCTGGATTTGTAAAAATTCTGGTCTGGTAAAAAAGGTTGAGCCACCAGCCCTGCAGTCTTGTGGATTTTTCATCCAACTTCGAAGCCTGTGACGCTTCTCTATGGGACTAGATGTTGAGGACTCATTAAGTGTGGCTGTGCATGTATGCGGTGGTGCTGTCGAGCTGGCCATATCGGAAATTAGACTTGTGCCGCGTTAAAGTTCGGACGGAAACGGGAATTGCGCGCATGGCAGCCAGGAAGAGAATCGCTGCTCACATTGTTTGTATTTTTCGTCCTTTGTACTGTGAAGCACCCTGAGGCTTGCAAAAAGTGCTCTATAACCGAATTGTTACTATTGTTACTATTTACCTGTTTGTTTGCTGTACATAAATGTAAATGGTTTTCTTTTCTTTTAATGTACAGTGGAGTTTTTCAATTCAAAGTATTTAAGGTTATATGAATTGAATTGTTTTTCCATTTTAAACTGAGAAGTAGCAACAACTAGTAAACTTGCAGGTACAACCGTGTGTTAATCTCTTTTGGGTGGAGTGTTGGCTCTGAAAAGAGCCGGTTCGGTCTCGAGTTTCGAACAGTATAGCCTACTCGTCTACAGGAGAATGCTGAATGCTGGAACTAAATAATAATACTACACGTATAACAGAGCTGCCAACTCTCCCTGATTCTGCTGAAAGTTCCCCGAAAAATAAACCAATCTTTCCATGCTCTGATGAACAAGCTTGCGTACTACTTTAGTGTCACAGTTCCAGGGTTGCTTTGTGTAGCGCACGCGTAGTAGACAGGCTGCTGCGCATACAGGCATTAGGAAACAATCGTGGCACTGTACACACGTATGTGTATTTATCCTGCGCGTGAACACTCGCTCGCGCTTGGTAAAACAGCTCTGGTACCTGATGTTGAATGGAACAGTGAGAATTCGGATCATGAATATGTATGAGGTATGGTAATTTAGTACATGTTTTATTGATATCAAACCATATACATTTTAGCCCCAAAATGTAATGTGAAATATACCACTTCATGGCACCTTTATTGAAATACGTGGACAAAAAAAGTGAAATAAATTGGCTATTTGTTTTGATGACAGGTGTTGGCCAGTACAACAGCAGGGGTAGTTACGAATGAGCTGACACCAGGTGGCGCTTTAATGGGTAGGAACACCGCACAACCTCTACACAGTAAGTTCTCCATTTGTCAATTTTTTTTTCCCCTAAAAGAAAAAGAAAACTATGCTCACTGTTTTTAAAGATGACCCGAAATGCTGACACTATTATCAAACAGCATTGTCTACTTCAATTTCTCAAGGGCCAACAAGTGTGCCCTGTGGCCAATTTCACAAAGAGCTAAGAGTGTCACAATACAAATCACTACGGGAATATTGACGACTAATCTATAAGATGAATCTCAGTGCTTTTTGAAAATCGAGCTTTGGACATTTTGTCTCTCTGGATCTCTTGTAGCACCTCTTGCTTGAGTTTTTGAGTTTGCTTGAGTTTATGATCTTGTATGAGTTTTGAGCTTTTGAGGTTTTTTTTTAGTTTGTATGAGTTTTGAGTTTGTATGAGTTTTGAGTTTGTTTGAGGTTTTGAATTTATTTATGTTTTGAATCTTTGAGTTTGAGTTTGCTTGAGTTTTTGAATCTGTATTTTTGAGGGTTTTTGTTTTGTTGAATTCACGTTTTTGAGATATATTATTATTATTTTACTTTTAATGGTGACCAAGGATCATATTTCAAACATTAAGTTAATATTCCCTAATTGAAGGGTCAAACTCTTTGCATCTGATAATCATACTTTCTTTCTTCTTGAAATCTCCTCTCCCCCCCCAAAAAAAAGCTCTCTACACCAAAGAAATCCACGAGGAGTTGAAGCATCTGTATGCTGCCCTCTCGGAGGTCCTGCGCCATTTCTGGTCATGTTTCCCGGTGGCGAATAAATCCATCGAGGAGAAGTTGATTCGCATGAAGGGAACCTTGGAACAGTTTCAAGCCAGGAAATTGCAGCCGTTCAAGGAAGCTCTGGCCAAGCAGCACATCGGTGCAAATGTGAGTTTTCGTTTGCTCGTCTTTTTTTATAGCAGGTGATAGCTGAGCGGTTTAGCGCACCAAATTCAAGTTCTGGGCCCCAATTTCATGGCTCTGCTTACTGCAAAATTCTGCGCTTGCGATCATCATTCTCTGCTTACTGTGCAAGCGCCGAATTTCTGCGCTAGCTGTGTAAGCGAAGAATGCCTAGTAACATGGAGTAGGCACATCGCGAGCAAAAGTTCTCTGCTAACCCGTGAAATATGCTTGACCTAAGCAAAGAATCGGCGCTTATGGAAGTAGGGAATGCCACGTATTTCACGGGTTAGCAAGGAATTTTGTGTACTCCACATTACTAGGCATTTTTTGCCTACGCAGGTAGCCCAGAAACTCGGAGCTTGCACAGTAAGCTGAGAATAGTGGTCGCAAGCGCAGAATTCGTCGGTAAGCAGAGCCATGAAATTGGGCCCTGATGGTTAACTCATTGGCCTTGGGGTGTGGGTTCGAGTCCTGGGCATGACGTTTGTACCCTCAAGCTTTACAATAACTGCTTCTCTCTTCACCCAGGGGGTATAGATAGGTACCTGCCAGGGTAGAAGTTGAAATTGTGTTTGAAAAGCCTTCAGAGCGCCACGGCAGCCCGGGCTGTATACTCCCCAGGGAGCTGAGAAAGATTACAGGAATACTATTGGCCCAATGACCAGGGCACTTATGTTAAAGTGCATTGATACATTATTGTAAAATGTGCTAAATTATTATTATTATTATTATTAGCTTTCTTGATGTAATCATAGCATGCTTTCTGTTGTGTCATTTGTTTTCAGGTTTTGTAGGGTCTTTTATTTTCTCCTCTGGTTGTTATTTACGATTTGATGTATTTCAGTCTTGCTTTTATTGGTTTTTGATATTTGATGTTTAGAAATAGAATGTAGATTATTCACGGACAGAACTATCTATGTACTGTGTAGATGCATTCACCACATGGTATAATAGTTATAGGTTGAATTAAAAACATGTAGATGAGATTAGATGGTCAGAGAGTAGGAGGGTTGACTGTGTACTGTGTGGAGGCATTCACCACATGATGTGATTTTGCAGGCTGCCCTAAAACCATGTGATGTTAGACAGTTAGACAGTAGGAGGGTTGTAGTTGGGCAGAAAACCATTTTACACATTCTAACTGTTGTTTCTGTTTCCTTGTCTAGGTCACTATCCACATGGAAGAACTTCTCAGCACAGCCTACTCCAAGTTCAACGCCTGGCAAGCCAAGAAAGCAGGTCAAAGGTCATGACACACCAGGTCATAGGTCATGACACCTTAAAATGTTTTTTTTTTTTTAAGAGATTTGAGTTCTTGAAGATCATTCTTAAAACTTTGACAAACATTTTTTTCACGGGGAACAGTTGAGTAGCATTTGGAAATGAGTTGTCCAACAGTAGGTTGCAATTCTTACTCACTGCCTATCCTGTGTGTAAGGGTGACACAGGCCTGGAAATGCACAGAGGCCACACCCTCTGAAGGGGGCACCAAGGCCAAGACCAGGGGCAACAAAGTTTCCCATAGATTTTCAGATTTTCCGATGGAAGTGCCCTTCGCAAAATGAAAATGGCCTTGCCCTCTCAAAGATGAAATTCCAGGCCTGATAAAATAATTCCACCATAAGTCAGGCTCACGTTAGACAAACTGGCTGCAATGATTGTGAGAAGCTAATGAGCTGGCCCCAATTTCATAGAGCTGTTAGGCAAAAACAAAAGGAGCTAAGCACATCAAAATTTAGCTTACCAGAATAAAGTTACCAGCCAAAAATACCTTGTCCCATGTACTATCGGTTAAGCAATATGTTTTTCTGCTTACTCCAGTTCTATGAAATTGGGCCCTGTGGTTAATTGAAGACTTCTGAACAAAACAAATCTGGGCACCATTTCATAACGATTTGTCAGAGCAGTATATTAAGAGAGTTGCAACATGGAGGGGCCATTTTTGGTCCAAATGTAGCAGCCTAGTTTGGCACCCTGTATGTGCACATGCATTTTTGGGTTGGATTTTTTGGGACACTAGGGGGCAGCAGACTTATCAAGTAAATCCATTGTTCTCGAATGTGTGTTTTAACACTACATGCGAAGTGTGGACCTGAGAACAAAAGAGGTCCTCATCATGTATGGACTTGAAACACTATGTGGACTTACACATGTCCACATAGTGTTTTTTACAGTGTTGAAGAATAGGATTTTCCTAAAGTGTACAGAACATAGGAATGTCCACAGAGCTGTGCGCGGTTGCACAGGTTTTAAACCCTTCGGAATCGAGGCACTCAAACGTACACCAACACAGTGTTTCAAAGAGTATATTTTTATAAGAGCGTGTAATATTTTGGGGAGGACACAATCCTTTTCAAATGGTCTCTACCCTCAGATACTGACCCTTTAGACCCAACAAAACAAATTCCAAGCCATCAAGTCATCTGGAAGCCATAACTGCTTTCAGCCAGGAGTGGCTATTTGCCCATTGGCCGAGAGATTTGTTCACAGTTCCTCCGGGAAAACCTAGAGGGGTGGTCTTTTATGGAATTACTTTTGGTCAAGAAATCAGCCCAGGGTAATTCGACGATTTTTTATGCTATTTTCTCAAAACGGAACGTGGAGTTTTCGAGATTAATGGTCGAATTTTTGGCAGGGTGCACACTTTTATATTCTGTTCAAAACAATGCAATGGCACTTTAAACAATGGGAAATTACCGGGTCTATCTGCTGCCACCTAGCGTTCCCAACTCGCCAGTTGTATGACAAATAATCATGATTACCAACATGGTCGTCATTTAGGTTTGGAAATGGTGTATACTTTTGTAAATAAAACCATGCAGCAAGGTCGTGCCTCTCACCGCTGGTTGAGGATTAAAATATCCAGGGATTTTAAATAATTTTGAAAAAAGGGGAACTGATATCACCTTGCTGCATTAAGGACATTCAAAGAAAATTTAATTAATAAAACGGCGAAAATGGAGTGTTGTTCCATTGTTGCTCGTACTCGTTAAAGGTGCGGTCATCCTTTTGGGTGTTGTCAACGTAATGATGATTTATTGGCAACATTGTCAAGAAAGGTACAATAAAAGTCACCTGTGAAAGATGCAGTTGAATACAGTGTCTACTTGTTCCATGATAATACATGCGACAGCATGTACACGCGTGGTCGGCATACGTATGTACATGTTTTCGGCGACCTGTCAAAATCTATGCAGCACACCGCGAGTCTGTTCTGTGTTCTACTCTAAATAAATACATCGCGATTGTCAGAATTGTTGGAATATTGATCGTTTCCCATGGCTTCCAAAGGTAAACAGAAAGGACAATTTTACAGTAGTAAATACAGTGACGAATTTTCTTTTTATCACAGTTTCACAGAAGGGAAACAACATGCATTTTGTGAAGTATGTCGACGGGACTTTATAGTAGCACATGGCGGACGGTCTGACTTAGTTACGCACTCAAAATCCAAACGCCATCTCACTATTCAAGATTAGGCTCAAACAACAAAATTGACATTATTCTGTTCCACTCTGTTCTTCTTGCATTTCAGACATTTTCATTCTGGTTTTTTGTATCTTGTAATTCAATTAAACAAAGACAACACCACCTGGAAAGGAAGAGCACTCCCGGCCCTAAGAATAACATTTAAATTTCATACAAATTGTGTGCATGTCAAACGCCTCGCTTCATTCTGTTTTTTTGTATCTTGTAATTCAATTAAACAAAGACAACACCACCTGGAAAGGAAGAGCACTCCCGGCCCTAAGAATAACATTTAAATTTCATACAAATTGTGTGCATGTCAAACGCCTCGACATGCCACGATGTTTTATTACTAATTGAAATTTTCAAATGTTGGCAGCTATACATGCAGACGACGTATTATTTTGTTCAACACTCGCGTCAGAATTTACTTGTTAGTATTTAATAATGACATGACAAGAGCGCTGTGAAGGAGCTTGTTTATTAGAGAAATGCAAACGGAAACTACAGTTTCATTCGGCCCGAAATGCCCCCTAGAAGAAAAGAAAAAAAAAATGCACCTCTCGTGACCCTAAAATTCTATCCTACTCTCGGCGCTCCTTTTTGAGAATATTTGTGAATTTGCGTAGGATTTAATCATTTCCTTTTTTATATTTATGAGGAATTCGTTAACATTTCCGTGATTTCCTCCCGTAATTCCTTCAAAAAATCAAATGTCCTGTTAACAGGAAATATTTCCAATCGTATCCTGGGGTTATTGACTCTCAAATTTTTGGGTAGTTCGGGTCGGCTACACTCTAAAAAAAACCATCCGGTTTGAATTGACTCAGATTCTGGATGCCAGGGGGCCTGGCCCCATTTCCGGGTCAGACTTACACGGAAACCTTTTTTAAAACAATATTTTTTTGGAGGCAGTCAGGTTGGCGTAGTGGGTATCTTGCCTTGCCTTCCACTTCTGGGACCCGGTTCAAATCCCACTGAGGCACTATGGTTGCGTTCGAGTAGCTTACACGTGTAAGTAAAACGTACACGAGAGCGTTCGATTAGCCATCGTGATACTCGTGTCTGCCCCCGGTGTCAGCCACCACAGCCCCAGTTCGCGAGCGATGAATGATACAATTAATTTGTCTCGTCACGGACATCGACGTTTTCCAATTGAGCAGATGACGGAAAATGACGGAGCTGTCTGTTTTCACCTTTTTAAGTCGCGCCGCTACGCAACAATCTTTGACCTTAGTTTTCCCAGAGTGCCAAGCGAAAACACCGCGGCGTTCGATTAGCCTCGTTTCGTGGCTACCACGAGTGTAAACCCCTGGTACACACGGGGAAGTTAATCGAACGCACCCTAGGTGGATTGGGTTTTCAGTCCCTGCCTGATTGCGTGGATTTTCACTGGAAAATAATTCTCTGGGGTTTTCCTACCAACATCTAAAACTGAAACATCCTTCCTTGTCTTCTCTCCATTGGATTCTCGGGTAGTACAGTGATTAATTTCACTTTTCTGAGAGTCCTTGGCTTCACAACCAGAACTAATAAATACAAAAAATAAATGAAATTATTTTTTTTTTACACTGGGATTCTGCGTAAGTTTGACGCACCTATTTCTGGGTCATTTTCACACAGGCAGAAATGGGTCGGGTCCCCTGGGACTCGGAACCAGGTCAACTCTAAGTAACCCTGGAGTGTTTAGAGTGGGTGCCACCATAATGAGGTAAAATGTGTGATACACGAGGGGGTCAATCATGCTTGAGGAATTTGCAAAGGAAGTTGCAAGGCCACGGCTGTACAAACCAAACACGTGTCAAAGAAACGCATTGCTTTTAGGAATGCACATGAGCGTAAAATGAAATCAATAGCCGTGAAATAGCCGTCGTTTTCGGTGTTATAATGGTTTCGTTCCATGAATATAATAATATTATAAGAATATTTCAATATGTTTTTCTAGGGCAGTAGGCGAACTTCCTTCTGCACCCCCCCCGAACAACGAAAATGCCATTTTAAACTGATCACCGGTACATCATTCGCATACATGAAAAATATTGTATATTGTACTTCCAACTTCTTACAAAATAACTTACTTGACTGGAAGACAGTACATATTATTCACAAGTTTCCAGTGAAATTGTTTCGCCACGTATACTCTCCCTGCTGGCTTCCGATAGTGTTTTGGTCATTTCAGGAGACAGACGCCTCTATTAAACCCTACCTGTGTAAAGAATCTAATCTAACTGGCAAGGCGACCATAGAGAACAGACAAAGAAAAGACACACACACACGAATTGACGATAAGTAGGATTTGAAACTTTGCACGGTGGCAGTACATAACTAAGACAGAGGTTTGCGGTAACACCATGTGAAAACACTAGTCAGAAGAGATTTTCACATGGTGTTACCGCAAACCTCTCTTAGTTCAAAATGGCGATGATGACATCATAAACCTTAGATGACGACATCCTGAGATGATTCATCTCAGTATGGATGACGACATCCTAAAGTAAGATGCCGCCTTCCCGAGATAATTCAGCACCCGGAAGTGAATTATCTCAGGATCGCAACAAGTTGGATGGCACGTCCAGAGCCCCGTACAAAACACATCGCGCTCTTTTGTGTGTGATTTATGGGTTGGTGCATGAGACTTCGCTCGACAGAACATCAGTCAACAATTCATGTCTTTAAAAAAAAAAAAAGTACAGGTGGCAGTCGCTGTTTTGAACTTTCTGTCTGACATTATTGTTGGTCGCCCCTTCTGTAACAACCATACAAATTCTTGCACCAGCAATTTATAGTACACGAACACTCATAGCGAGCCGCGGGCCCTATCGAAATCGAGGCTTCGGTTTGCCAACGTTCTCGGCTCTGGCTAAAGCTCGTCCAGTTACTGTGAAAACGTACGCTTTTAGTAATGGTGCTTCAAACAGGCGAATAGAGTCTAAGCTGGAGCTGCAGCTGATGCCGAAAAAGGGCCTGGCACACGAAAATGCCCTATAGCATTCGAGAACAGACAAATGCGTTTATTAAGGCATTAAAGCTCACTTGATCGTGTACTTATTACCAAAACAAAACGTATTCAAGGAAAGTGCTCTCGATATTTCCATTGAAATTCGTGTGTGGAGCACCCCGGTCTTGGTGTTCCCATATGGATACCCTTTTGTTCTTCCTAATTGTTTTTTTTTTTCGTCCTCGGGTCTCCATAAAGTACTGAATATGATCACTTATTCTACCGTCTTAGGAGTTTGCAAGACCACACATTGTGTACTTGCCCCTCAAGAACATCAAAGGCTACCCTTGGTGATCTGGCATTTGTGTACGCTGCTCCTAAACTATTTAATTAATTCCCCTCCTTGTATTTAACAATCATTTTCAGTCCAAGTTAAGAAAGATTTGCTTAAGATTAACTCTTTAAAATAAAAGGTTTTTTTTCTCTCTCTGCATTTCTTTTGTTACTTTTTGTAATTCGCATTTTAGGTATATCCCTTCAGGTATTGCGCAATGTAAATATCCATTTGTTTTATTGTTATTATTATAAACTGTGCAGGTTTTGATAATATACCTGTTTTCTGCACTTGCAATTCTATTTCTCGAAACACAAATGGCGCCTTTATTGTACATTTGGAAAGGTATAAAAGCAACCCACACCGAGTGTGTCGTCACGCATGCGGTCAAATTCAATCGCATCAAAATCTCAATAACAATGATTCGTCACTGAACCGCTTCGATAAATGGAACTCATTTTGCACTTTTCATTTCGTGAAAAACTACTTTTCGTGTTGTCGTTCAGTCGGGAGTGTCGTGTAAAAAGTTTGCGCTGTTCCAAGATGGCTGCCGTTTACTACTTCCTCCTTGGGTTTTTCCAGCTGTGCCTGGCGGCCAGCAACAGTACTCGAACTCCAGTCGTGTCTACGACGGCAGGAGACGTCGTCGGTGTAGAGGGAGAGCTTGACGGGAAAGGTTACCGTGTGTTCAAGGGGATACCTTACGCTGAGCCGCCCGTAGGACCGCTTCGATTCAGCGACCCGATTGCCAAAACGTCATGGGGAGGGGTGCTTAACGCGACCTCGTTTGGACGGTCCTGCCCGCAGACTAAGCCTGACGTGGCCGTCTTTAATCCGGATTACATCGAGGAGATTCCCAGTGGAGGATTTGAGGTTGGGGAAGACTGTCTGACTCTGAATGTTTACACCCCTGTTCATGTGGGAAATGTGACTGCCGGATTGGCAGTCATGGTGTGGCTACATGGAGGGGGCTACCAACATGGTCAGGGTAGCGCCTATGATGTCTCCGCTCTCTCCGTCAAAGGGGGCGTGGTAGTCGTCACACTCAACTACCGACTTGGCCCGTTTGGATTCCTGTTCACCGGCGATGACAGCGCGAAGGGGAACCACGGATTGAAGGACCAGCAGCTAGCTCTGAAATGGGTCCGGGACAACATCATGGCCTTCGGCGGTGACCCTTGGAGAGTCACCCTCTTCGGCCAATCGGACGTCATCGAATCCGTACCGTTGCATCTCGAAGCCGAGCGCAGCCGCTCGCTTTTTCAGCGGATGGCTGTGCACAGCCCCAACTGGCAGAAGGAGCTAGGTGATGACCCGAATGCAGAAGGCCTCGCGGGTGTTCTCAACTGCTCGAGTGTTAACACCAGCCTGCTGGTGGACTGCCTCCGAAGTAAATCTTTGGAAGAGATTCTAGACGCCAGCAAAGAAGTCGTTGGGGCAGAGAAGGGCCCTTACGTCCGGCAGTGGTACCCCGTCTTCAACGACGATTTCTTCAATACGAAACCGATGGATGACATCAGACACGAGTTCCTCTCCGTCTTTAACTCTGGGGACGGTTCCATCGGTCTCGATCTGCTCAAGGAGAGTCTCCATTTGAACGGGGAACCATATGACCTCACCGCCGGGGTCACTGCAGAACAATTCGAAGGATGGTTGCGCTCCTACACCGACGACTCCGGTGTATCAAAACTGGCCATTGACGAACATTACATCTCCCAAAACATCGCGGATGAGAACTTCGCCCGTATGAAAGCTCTTGTTGACATCTACCTGGACACGAACAGCATCCGTCACAACGCACAACGTCTTGACAAGTTGAAGAAAAAAAAGCTTTCTTCTGTTTTCATAATGATTTTCGATCATCGCTCTTCGGTTAATCGCGAGTACCCGGAGCTTGAACTCGTTCCACACGGGGAGGAGTTGGCCTACGTCTTCGGGCTACCGTTCAACGCGTCTGGTGTCGGCGGCGGGTCGTTCACTCCCGATGAGCTTGATCTGAGTAACCGCATGATAAAGTTCTGGTCAAATTTTGCCAAAACTGGGTGAGTACATATTTTCTATATTCAATATTTTAGGGTGATATCAAGGGTCTTGAAATTCTACTTTCTATGATTTAAAAACGTGTTTTACAACACTTTTTTTATTATGTATGTATTAGTTTGTTTATTTGTTTATTAATACTAGTAGTAGTAGTAGTAATAGTTGTTGTAGAGTAGTGGTTTTTTTTTATTTTTTATTTTTTTATAGTTTTGTTCTTTTAGTGCTATCCGTATCGCTTGTGTCAAGGGCACAATTGTAATGTTACAATAATAATAAGACCTGTTTCTTATAGCCCTTTATCACACTCGTGTGCGTTTCAAAGTGCTCTTTTTTCCTGCAAACATGTGGAGCTATGTTTAAATCATAAGACCAAATTATTTACATAGCACCATGTAGCAGTTTACAAGGTGCTGTGGCACAATCTGCAGCCACCCATACCAGAAAACACTGGGCGAACCCTCTCTCTTAACGATAAATGTATTGGGGTCTTTTTACGTGCATTACACAACGCAAAGGACCTACGGCCGGCTTGTTTAACGTCCCATCCGAAGGACGAAGCAATAATGGTTTAAGTCACTGTCTCGCTTTAGGACACTGGTGTCGAGATGGTGGGGTTCGAATCCACATTCTGCTGATCGAAATAGACCAGAGACTGAGTCCAGTGCACCCGACCGCGCAGAGGGTATCCCACATGTTTCCATATTTTACACTATTTCCCTTTACTACAGAAGTACCACCCCCTTCTTAAGAATGTCTGTGATTCAAAGCACACAAAAAAGACACAATGACAAGTACACCGTGCCCCAAATCGAGCACCAAACGCACATCAGTAACAAACTTGGCAGCAAAATGCACCAAGGCAGTCTTGTACCGAGACTTCTGATTAGTGGTATACAAGGCCTTTCCCCCATTAACATTGCTGTTTATGGGGCATTCATAAAAATGCCAAAGCACCAAAACTGTACTTTTCTTTCCCTTCTTCTTTTGTTGGGGGGGGGGGGGGTTGCTGTGGGGTAAAGAAAAATCCACCAAACAATTCCTTATTTGCACACTGAGATCACGCGGTCTCCATACGAAAAAAAGTCGTGTTTTGTTTGTTCGGCTGCTGACATGTTTTCACGTGCGGATAAACAAACTGTTGTTGAATAATGTTGAGTTGCAGCATTGTTTGGGCTGCCACATCGGGCCCATTGTGTGATCGATCATCCAATAGCTTTACAAAAGTATGACAAAGAATATTGTGGTTAGACCCACGGTGGAAGGACAGGCACGATCGGGCAATATATACAGTTGTTATTCATTTTTTCCCGATTTGCTAGAGGTGAGACTGAACACAATATAGCTGGTTAAAGGGCTACGTTACCCGTGGATTGGGCGCTTTGGGCTATACAAAAAAATAAAAAATAAAAGCGTTTATATGAATAACGGTTGGAAAGATGGTTTTTTTTAAAGCAGAATATAATGATCCACAAAAATAAACCTTAAAATTGTGTGGTTTTCCTTTTACTGCGTGAACTATTAGTAAACACGGTCCGCCAATTCGGGGAGTCTAAAATTTGGGCTCTACAAAATGGTGGACCGTGCTAGTTTGCGAAGTAAAAGGAAAAACACACAATTTCGAGTGCTGTTTGTGTGAATCATTATATTATATTCTACTTTAAGAACATCTTTCCAACCTTATATCATAATGCACCCGTTTTATAGCCCAAAGCGCCCAGAGGCAACGTGCCCCTTTAAATGTATTATACAGGATTGGTATAGAGGGAATGGATGACTAAGTAGTCGCAGACAGTGTTCATGTCTTGTGTGATCAACCGTATATACTGTACAAGAAATAACAAACCCGTAAAATTGTGCTTAATCCGTTGTGTGAGTCAAAAGAAATTGTGTAAAACTGTTTACAATTTTTGAGCATGTAAACACATTTGTCTTAATTCTTGTTGTAACAATCGTATCAGACTGATGTTGCAGGTTTTTGAATTTGTTATTATAGGTTTCCAGATATAGTTTTCTCAAATATGACTTCATTTTAACGGGAAATATTTCACAGGAAAAAAATGGTTCTAGTATATGAACTTTTTATTTTATTTTTTTATCCTCGCCAGTCCTGTATAATATCATCAACCATCCATCAATTCATCAAAGAAATATGTATGTATGAAAAAAAACACACGATATTTTCAATATTATAATTTTAGTTATTGTTATATGTCTAATGAAACCAAGGATGTCTCATAAGTGAACTTAATCAATGTAGCTCGCAAGCCTGAGGAAACAAAAACCAGGGTGCTTGCTATGTGAACTAGAAACACCAGGGTTAACTCCTACTCAGCCCGCGATAAGTGTTCTGGGTTCTTTTACGTGCACGCACTACCAATCCTAGTACACGGGACCATGGGCTCAATGTCCCATCCCAAGGACCAAGCAGATTGTGGTAAATTAATTAGTATCTTGCTCAAGGACCCAAGTGCCACCACCGGGACTCGAACCCCCACACTCTCCTGATCAGAAACACCAGAGCTTGAGTCCGGTGCTCGTACCCATTATGCTGACCGAAATCACTGTTTGATATTTTTAAATGAAGACATTTCTTGATTTGATGGAGCGTTTTGGTCATTCCCGAGTGGACCAGTACGCCGGGCTAAGGGTGTCTGATGATCAGTACATTACGGGTTCGAGTTTTGCTTTTCAATGGCACGTGTTTCCTTGAATAATACTCGCAATTAGACAATGTAAACTTCGTACCCAAAGGGGACCTTGTACATTCCAGGGCATTTCTTGGTGGCAAGATACTACACAATATGGGAAATGTTTACATTTTTATCATAATTACCACATAAATTCAAGAGTTATATAAAAAATAAAGCTGTAGTTTTGAGATGTGCCACCTTTCTTCGTAAAAAAGCTGAAAAAAGATAATATGCAATCCAGTCTGCATAAACAATTTGAAAAAGAATGTTTTCTTCCAGTAAGTTGTGCACAAATTGTGCCTGCAGGAAGTCCAGGCTCTTTGGCTCTTTTGTAAACATGATTGTGATGTCAGAGGTCACATGGTCTTTTATTACTGCGTGCCTCAGATGGAATGTACGGCATCGTGCGTTGTGTATAGGGTTCTGACGTCACACTAATCAAGGCACGTGATTATCGCCCCAAACACCTGCCTTTATAACCCGCTGGTTGCCTACCAATTCAACAATTTACCTTTGACCCACTGAGTTGTTACCGCCATCTTGGAGGTAAGACGACGATGAAACAATGGAAAACACACATCTATGTACGTACGGCGCACATGATAGGCAAACGAGCTGCCTTTTCTTAACCTCTAGCCGAGGTCGCCGTATTCAAATGACGTAATATGCGTAATGTCTAGACTGGGATTCGTAGAAAGAAATTACCCAGAACCCTTGTGAAAGAGATGGGGTTATCCCCGTTGTATCTGGTTCACAGAGCAAGCACCCTTGTTTACGGGTTTACTCAGGCTTGCGAGCTACTGTGATTAAGTTCACTTTATATGAGGCATACTTAGTTTCAGTAATAACAGGAATGTAAATTAATAACAGTTCCACACAACCCGTGCGCACTTTGGATCACCAAAAAGACTGCACTGGTCGATGACGTCATGTGCACGAGGTCTATAAGCGTCATAATGCGTTTGCTCATTGGATTGTCTGATTCTCTTTTCCACTCTCTGCAGGAACCCAAATTCAAATGATACAGACCCACAGTCCAACCTTAGCCCACCAATCTGGCCCGATTACGGTGACTCGAAGAAGTACCTTCAAGTTCGACTGAAAGAAGAGGAGGTCGGCAGCGACTATCGCGGCGAGGAGGCCTATTTTTGGAACGAGTACCTTCCCGAGCTCAACGAGGCAGCAAGAGAGTACTGCCCAAGCGAAGCGACCACGACCGCGACCACGACCGCGACCACACCCACAAGACCGACCGATGGGAAGGCCCCAAGAACAACCACTGGGATTAGTGACGAGTGTGACGGGAAAGTTGTCGTAGGCGGAAAGCTCGGACTAGCCCTGAGTCCCGATCAGGCAGAGACCCTAATCGGTACTATGATTTTTGTAGGCGTGGCTTTGCTATGCTTGATTGTATTAGTCTTTGCAGTTGTCTTAGGGTATAAGGCCAAGTTTAAAGGGTTAGATCAGAAGACCGAAGTGAGTGTAGAGAAAGGAACCGCCTCTAGAAACCAGTACACGCCCACTAAAAAGCATGTAGTTGAGTCTGGTCCCCAAGCGGCAACGTACGAAAACGTGCGAGTACCAGCTGTTCATAGCATAGAGATCAATCACAAACCTGATCCGAATGACAGTGAAGACGAGGCGGGGCCCCTACAGGAAAAACACGCGATCCCAGACAGCGACGACGATCAAATCCCGCCATATTATTCCTCAGTTGATAGATCACGTCGATCCCATAAAGTGGCTACAGAGGACGACGCTAGTACTGGGGACGAGGAGGTGAATTTCCCCCCACCTCCAGATGACTGGGCTACCAAGTCTGATCAGGAGGCACTTGATCAGGAGGCACTTGATCAGGAGGCACTTGATCAGGAGGCACTTGATCAGGAGGCACTAAATCAGGAGGCACTTGATCAGGAGGAGGATCTTTACCGGCCAGACACCACCGAAGAACCTGCTTTTGATGAGAATGGCCAGGATCCTTCCAGGTCTGAAGATGGAAGTGACGTGTCTGACCCAACCACCGAGCCTGATGTCGAGGACACACAAATGTAGTCGAGGTTTGGCAGGAGCCCCCCGGAGATTCTGTCCCCCCGCACCCCCATACTGCGAATTATCATCTGATAGCGCCCTCTTTTGACTCAACGTCCTTCCTTCAGCCCATGTTAATTTTACCGTATTGGAGACATACACACACCCACATTCGCTTGTCCCCAGCGCCTTGCCTTAAAACCAAAGGCGCTGGGATGGGCATACGTATCAAGCACGCTCATTGGTTAATGCTCAGTCCCATCATGCATCACACTCACACTGCAAGCACTGCACGCATGACGTACTTCCTGAACAAGAATCTGTGCAAGCTGATTAGCCCATCCCAGCGGTCCTGGATAGGCCGCTGGGGCCGAGCGAAACACCCACATGTTTGTAAATCCCGTAAATCGAGGACTTCTCTATGTTCTCCCATTGTTTGGACTTAGCGACGTCCCCATTGGTTTTGTACACAAAAGCGAAGCGAGGATGTCCTCGCTCTGTCAAACACCCGCCGATCCATTTTGTTAAAGTCCTCGGTTTCAACGGGTAGACACGCTCATACACACCGGGCATAAAATGCCATACGATACCGCTCCCAGTATCGTAACAATATCCACAATGGGTGCTGCCATTTTGTTTAGTGAAATCAGGTATACAGTCCCAGACACACAATGACCCAACGGCCCCTTTCGAAACTTTAGACTCTGACTCGGGCTCGGTCCGCCTGCACAATTACGCCCCGTACCGCAAGCTTTAGGCCTATGTGCCTGGCGGACCCTAACCCATTCTGGAAGCCGAAGTTTTTGTCATCTCCCATTTTGTAGAACATTGACCATGTTCACGTTTGTCACATATCAAATTTGCATCCAACTGGAGTATGCGGCCACTTGCCTCATGAATAATTTCTAAACCACTCCAAGAACATTCTCAAAGCTTTTCCAAGATAAGTTGCGGAAGAGTTTAGCTACAAAGTGTGAATTGAGGATAAGTTGCGGATGAAATTGTTTTTATAGTTAGATGTTTGACCGGTGAAAGCTCATTTTATCTGCAAGTAAGTTGACAGACTCCGCAATGAGCAAACTGTGGTTTGGCTAACCGATACAGTCTCACAGCCCTTGCAATCTTTACGCCTTGTGACATGCCTGATTTTGATTCCCCAAGAACTCTCTTTATTAGTCGTAATACTTCTACGAGGTCAAAAGTGCCTTTTATCCTAGATCACCTGGTTTTCAGTAGATAAATAATGTCAAGGTATGTGGTTTAGTAGTCTTGTAAACTAATTGCCTGGTCTTGTTGCAACACTTTCCCCCTCAAACTTATCCACAACATTATTAGACTGCTTTGGGATATCTTGCGGGTTGGAAAATCTAAAACTGTGGAAAAATCTATCCGCAAGTTATCACGGGATTATAGTTTTGACAAGGTGCCTGCTTTACCTGATGCCTTTTGTTTTTTGCCTAACAACTTTTCCCATAATTTTCAAACTGTTTTTTCCCCAGTGAATCAAAGTTACTTCATGTTATTGCTAGACATAGTTTTTGAATACATTAATCAAGATTCCGTCAAATGTTTCTTTTTATTGACAGTAAAACTGTTTTTTATTTACGTTAGGGTAAATGGTATTTTTTTTAAATGTGATGTTATAGTCGGTTGAAAAAACTATATGGTTTATTTTTAAGATATAATTATTTTACTCAGATTGAAGAATACATTTTTGTAGTTTTACCTATAACTGGTTTAACTATACATTGCGGTATAGCTGACTCGGTCATTAATATTTAGAGCTTTTTGAAAAAAATAATAGCTAGAAAATGTTTCATTTTTTGTGTAGTTTGTAAACAGGTTTTTGTGGGTATTTTGTTTATGAATTTGGTTCTAAGAATGACCTTAACAATCTTTTGGTATGAGAATTTTTTTTCAATGATTTATATATATATATATATATATAAAATTAGTAGGGGAGATGGCCTTAGCTTTCGATCCAATCCGGACCTTCGTCAGAGGCATAAACAAGAACAAACACAAACATATCCATTTATAGCAAAAAGAGGAGCAAAGGATTAAGGGAGAGTATCCAGAAAAAAGCGGGAAAATATAGCCAATCAGAGTTGTAAATTTACTGGCTAAGAACCAATAAGAGTGAAGAGGTGAGAACAAAGGATGGTCGGTGTCAAAGGCTGGATCACTGGACCATAAAGGTGGTACTGCATTGTAGGTATTACAATGCGGGAAGCATGAAAGGGTAGGATTAGAGGGCAAGCCATATAAGAAAATGCAACTAACAATAGGAGGCAAGATCAATGAAATTATAGAATAAAAGAATCAGTGTAAGAAGTTAAAACTAAGCAAGAGGAACCTGCAGAGAGAGCAGGTTATTAATTCCTCTGCAGAGGGAATGGGTTATTGACAGGTTGATTTTTTCAAAACTTTTTTAGAGAGAGAAAAAAAAGAAGTGTAGGGAACATGTAAATGACAATAACTGTATCTATTTTGTATCAATGAAGTAAGCGAGAGAAAAAGCGTAAAAATAGACTAGTGGAGAGAACTTGTTGTTTACAGTTATTGTATTTATTTTATATCGAAGAAAAAACAAGCAAAGGTGGGAGGAGTGTGATGGGAATTTATTTAACACCAGTGTTTACGTTGAGTCCAAAGGGTTGGACTGTCTTGAGTTGGTGAATCCAGTGTGATTCTCTGAGTTTGCGGTGTGTGTCGTCACCATTGCAAGCCTCAATCACGATGAGTTCAACATCTTTGACGCTGTGATTACGGCTGTTGAAGTGGATGGAGACGGGGTACAGTTTCTTGGTCTTTATGGAAGAGACATGGTTTGCAAAGCGAAGACTGAGTTTGGTCTTAGTCTCTCCCACATACTGTAGTCCACATCTTTTACAAGATATAACATAGACCACATTGGGTGTGCTACATAGGGAGTCGGTCTTGATATTGTAAGAAGAGCCAGTGCTATGACTCTTCACTTTAAGTGCAGGTTTGATGTAGAGACAGGTTCTACATTTAGAGCGGGTACATTTGTGACAACCCTGTATCTCTGTTAGTGGTGGTGTTTGGCCTGTACCTGGGGGGAGTTTGGCCCTGACTAGAATGTCTCCCAGGTTTTTAGGGCGGCGGAAAGCAACCATGGGGTTATCAGGGATTGCTGAGCGCATCCTCTTAGATGAATGGAGAATATCCATTCTACCATTGAGGATTGAGGAGAGTTTGGGTAGGTTAGGGTGGTAGGTGGTGACCAGGGCAACTCTATTGGTCGGGACTTTTTCTGGACCCCTTGTTGGCCAAAAGAGTATGGCGTGGTATACTGAGGGCCTTGTTGATGGCAAGTTGAACCCTGCGTTCGCTGTGACCTCTAGAAACAAGGTGTTGTTATAAATTGCACAACTTATTTTTAAAATTTAAGTACTAAAGTGGACTTAACTTGAATATATCTCTTTATTTGAATTTGGTATCGAATAATAAAATTAAAGGAACAACATAATATAAATTATTACATTGTTACATTTTTTATATGAATAACAATTTTGATTTCCTTTTATTAGGGCCCTTTCAGACTAAAAAAATCACATCAATGTTAAAAAGAAAGAAAGAAGCAAACTCTAGTCGTGTGAAAGCTATCCCTGTTAAAAAATAACCAAGGACCTCCTCCAAAAAATTAGCAAGCATGTTAAAATCACCACGATTTATGTGTAGTGTGCAACGATTATTGTGCCATAGTTTAGGACCCTTGTTATGGTGCTATCATTATTCTCATCCACACAACGTGTCACTAGAGTAAAAAGTGTTCGCTGAAGAATCAATAATGACCCTTAACCCCCCCGCCCTCGAAAAACAAGTGACGTTGATGGTGCCTTATAATTCTTTGTTCTGTTTTCGGACAATAATTAGGGTCTTAGATACAGCGCTCTTCAAAGACCCAGTCACCAGAGACAAATTCCCATGTCGATATAGCGATATTGACCTTGGGGTGATTGCCTACCTCAGCAGTGCTATCCCACTCCATAAAGGCGTCCTTCTCGCCGCCTTTACCAACCCGGACCACGCCGTTCTCGTACTCGATCCAAAAGGCGCGGTCTTCATCAACGCTTAACTGGTTTGCATACTCAAAAGATGATTTAATTTGGATGCCACCAACGGTGAACTCTGTCTTCAGATCTCCAGTACGTATAACAGCTCTGGTGTTAGTCCAACCACCAAGGGCTGGAATAAAACAATAAGCAACAAATGAAATGACAGTCTGGTAGAGCTGTTACATTACTTTTTAGATTACTAAAGTGTTAAACAAAATGTGTGTCATGCATTGGTTTTTGAAAGGCTGTAAAATAATTGTAACCGTTGAAATTACTTCAAGAAAAAGGGAGAACTTAATATTTCGCAATTTACAGCACCCATGTCAACTCGGGGGGGGGGGTCAAATTCCACTCTGTACAATCAACATTATTCTAAGCTCTCCATAACTTGATTTACTATAATGTCAAAGTAACTTTTTCAATATAATTATTCATTGCAACTTCTGCATTGCGGAAACGTTGCTTCAAAGTGTAGGACTATACTTACTAATGTGACAGAAAATGTCTTCGTCATTCCTTCCTGCTGCTAGGGCTATGATGCCACTGTGAGATGCGCGTATGACGAAGTGAAGCTTGAAGGGCGCCACCAACTCGGGCAGAACAAACTTGTATGACATCGGCTCAGACGGCTCGGTTTTTACGGAGCATACTGTACCGGGGATTGTGAATTAAACAAACTTGTTGAGGCCGCATTTGACATGGGAAAAACCCAAGACGTAACTCGGGAGATTGAAGTGGGCAGGGTAAAACTGTACAGAAATCCCTTTTGCATGCTTTCACATGCTTCTTTTATATGCTTTCACGATAAGTTTTTATTTTGATTATTGATTTGTTGAAAGTTCAAACGAAGACAAAAATGATACCTTCTAAATTCAAATAGTTTTCCCTCCCTTTTGCTAATGGTGAACACAGACGATCTCGTGTAATGATTGTTTTGCTCAGTGTTTACCTTCGGGGCCTGTAACGTGGCAATGACACGCCGGTGGTATCTTCGCCATTACTGATGCCATCCAGTGGTATCTGCTGTGGGGATACCCGGGGCCTGGCTCAGGTACCGAACCATAGTATCGGAGCTGCATCTTACAGCTCACCAGGCCTAAGACAAATCCAACTAAAATCTTCAGAACATTTATAAAATGACTTATAAATAGGGCCTTTTCCAAACCTCGGCTTGGTCTCGGGCTCCGGCTAGTGGGCTCCGTCATTACATTTGAAGCAGTGTGCATTGTGCACGGTGTTTCCAACCACCAAACTGAGCCCGGCACTGGAACCAAAGCCCAAGTCGAGGTTTGGAAAAAACCTCCTTGTTGTTCGTAAAAACAAACCCTTAATCATTAAAAACAACATATCTTTTTAAAATGTGTTGGGTCAAGTCGGCTAAAAATTAGACCTAGCATTTTTTAGGGCTGTGTCGTCATGGCAAAAGCAGGCCTGTGGCTTTACATGGAATTCTGAACTCTCACACATGCACCCGGTGCCCTTCATATATTTGAAATTGAGGGAGGGCGCGCGAGTGCAGTAACTGGGTGAGAGTTCACAGCAGCCACGACGCGGCCCCTTTAAGCTCTATCGGCCATTGTAGTGACGAGACAGTGAAACCTTTTTTGGGGTGTTTTTGAACTCGTTTCTATTTCAAAACAAAAGCAACGGGTATGACGTAAATAATTAAGTAAAACTATATCAAAGGTAACCCAGTATCGTACAATGTTTTGGAATCATTTATGTTAAAACTAATTACAATCATGGTAATAGAAACTTACTTAAGACGAGAATTACAGATGTTGTTCACAGTACCACATTACCGATCCTTTTATTATTATTCTTTATAATTTTTTTTCCCATTTTTTAAGGTGCTCGGGCACTCCGCCTAGAAAACCTCTTGTTTTCGCTTTTTACTTTTATTTTGTTAATACTTTTTCTTATTTTTCTTCTCCCCGCGAGTTTCCGGTAAAACAAAGACACACTTCCTAACTCACAAAAGCTCTGTGTTGCAGTCACTGTGTGGACATTCCTTTGTTCTATACACTTCAAGAAAACCCTATTCCTCAACACTGCAAATAGCACTGTGTGGACGTGTGTAAGTCCACATAGTGTTTCAAGTCCTTACATTATGTGGACCTCTTTTGTTCTCAGGTCCACACTTCGCATGTAGCGTTAAAACACACAAACTCACGTGTTGCTTTTAAGGTACACTTTTTGAAGTACTTACAAAACCACAAGTCCAATTGAGTTCACACTCGGTGTATTGTTAGACAATGACAATGACTGCAAAAATGTTTGAAGTGACGTTATGATGACGTCATCACATATCCTTTATATATTGTTATAAAATCTCAACCACTGAGAACAAAGCAAGCTACAATCGAATTGTATTTTGCATCAGGCTTGGAAGGTCATACGGAAATTGGAGTGACGTCTTCATGACGTCATCACTTGTCACGTTATAGTGTTTTACAAGATCTATACGTACAGAACAACTTTGGCTAGCAAGCTGAAACTGTGCATGTATTCAAGCTGGTTGTGTTACATCCAAAAATGCAGGCACTTTACGGTGACGTCATTAAGTTATATATGACATCACCTTAAATTTTCAATATTTTTTCTAATAGGAACAAACTGAACAAGAAACGTTTCAAATAACAATTAGGATGAATTAATTTAACGTCAGATTTACCTTGTGTGGCAGTAGCTGCAACAACGAATAACAGAGTAAATGTAAGCTTTGATGGAAACACAGCCATGTCGGAGTCCATCATATGTATTTGCTCTACCCAGGAATAACTATTCAGTTATTGCACCACATCTCTAACAAAACCAAGTCGTCACAACCTGTAACGCTGCTCGTAATGTTGTTTGCTTCACCCGTAGTTGTTGACGAACGCAATCTGTCTTCTTAACTGACCAATCAGCGACTGACACCGGTCTGAGAACAAGTAATTACAGTCATTAAAAAAAAAGGAAAAAAATATAAAAAACTAAAAACGGTTTGCTCAGCTTAATCGGAAACACGTTCTTTGCTGCAAGGGACTGATGGAAGAGGGATAAACATTAGACTCCATTGTGACGTTGTATGCGGTATTTTTTGTTTGGTGGTTTTTTTTTCTTGTTTTTTTTATAGAGAACCTTGGCCATCACTCGCTGTAGTCACGTTTGGGCTTAGTCTAGTAGTGGATTAATTTGTCATCAGTTAAAACCCCAAGAACGAACGAACGGCTGGTGTCCGTACGCGAATGCTGAAGCAAGAGATGCAGTTGGTACTCGCTGCCGCCTTGCTGAAAACGGGGTTGG